>CM062847.1:9515530-10715530 GCA_031772225.1 Eubasilissa splendida | reverse complement strand
AAATAAATACGTAGTCTTCTTCCAAAAACAAAGTAGTTTCAATTTTTCCATATATATATACTCTAATATAAACAATATCAAAAATTATTTTTTTACTATAACTTATTCTTCGCATATTTGCTTGATTTAATTTTGAATTTATGTAATTTTTTCTCTTTTTTTACATCATCTGCTGTTTTATTAAAAATCTTCGTCGAACTGTACATCACTGATTTGTGAAATTTAGCCTTTTTCTCAATTTTTCTTTTAAATTCTGCTGATATTTTTTTGGTGAGGATTTTAAAATTAAACACTATAACATTTAAATATATTTTCTGTTTAAAGCTCATCATATTTATACTTTTTTTTTCGATATTATTCTCAAAGTTTTATTTTGCAGTACTGGATGTCGGATTTATCAGAGTCTGTAATAATGTACTGTGTAATAATTTTAATTCATTCAATTCATTGTTGAACGGACACATACATTACTGTTAATGAAGTGTTACTTTATACATTATATTCAGAATAACTTTGAGGTTAAACATTTTGTCTCGAAGCTCGCGTAAAGGCCAGCATAGAGTTGGTGTTATATATTTTGTTCGCAGAGCAGAATGATCAACAGATGTACACCGACCTTTATCACCAAATCACCGAGATGCAAAAATAAAGTCTCATTCGATCGAAATTTTTTTTTTTAATGCTCTAATAGATTTTAACATTAATATAATTTACACACTTACACAGGTTTATAAATTTTCTTCATTAGATTACAGTAGAGTAGAATAAGCTCCAGTTTTCCGCATCTGATAATTATTGAAATATATAATACTGTGTCCTTGATTTTAATTGAAGCTTGAAAATATTTAGTAATGCTCGCAGTCATAAATATTCTAAAGCAAAAATCCACAAAAAACATAAAAACACCCATTTTATTTAATGATTGTAATATATTTTGAATGATAAAACTAACCATAACTTTATATTGAATGTATACCGAGATAAAAATTCAAATAAGTTACATACGCGATAAAATACGCGATTAGCAATAAATATTGCATGCAAACAGTGAATAATTTTTAATTATTAAGGAGAACACATTCTTATTGTAATTATTCAGAACATGGGTCTGTGATATTTTTAATATAAATTAAATGTATTAATTATAAAGATATACATATAAAATCAATTTTATCGAAAATTATTCTTATTGCTACCGTGATTCGATCACGGATCTTTTCCAATTTGGGGAACGTGCATTATCCAACTATGCTACAGCGACATTAATGAATTATTAATTCTGGTGTCTACTATCGGTTTACTCAAAAGTATTTGAGATTCCGTAAAAACAAAGTAGATTGCTCTTTCAAATAATGGAACGATAGATGTATTAATTTGAAAAAGTGTAACATATAGGTTTGATTATGCTACAGCACTTAGTATATTGACGACAAATTATTCTGAATAATTACAATTTCACAATGTGTTCTCCTTAATAAGTCAGAAATTTTTTACAACTTATCAAAGATACAAAGATTTTTAAGGTTTTTATTTTAATTTAATGTTTTAATGGACTATCTATAAATGTCTAAAAACTGTTGAAATTTAGTTAATCTAAATTTTCTGATTGACGTCTTATTTTGGATTTGTGAAGTGAACATGATTCTCTACGCCCCATGAAACGCATGAAAGTTATTTTACCCCTTCTCCGCGGACGACTCCTCGGTGTCGCTTTTCAACGGGACCGCTTGTTCATTATTCCCCGCGGTAAATAGTAAAATTTGCAATTCTTATGTAGTGACACGTGTCGGTACCGTTCACAAGATTCATCGTTCATCAAAAAAACAATATTAAGGTCCTACGACAAAGAACAGTTAATAAATAAAAAAAATTAAACATTACTTTTCTCACTCCCACATATGTGGAAGATAAATCACTAACGCAATTGTTATACAGATTAAAAAACTCTAAATGTTAATTACCAAATATAATACTTAAAATTAAATTCCTAAAGCCAATTTTCCAACAGGTAAGATATCTGCGTAGGTACTTTGTTATGATATTGTTTACGAAGAAATCTTCATATGAAGTCCACGGGTTACCTCGATTTACATATAACAATTTATCTTAGTTTTTCTAAATGGGTTGGATTCATTTTTAAATCTTTCTCTTTATTGTACTCCAATGCCCGTGTCATGTAAGGCGGGTTACGGATTTATGACCGCAAGGCGCTAATACTTCCAATTTGAACGTATTTACGTGATAAATTTCCGGAACACGTAACAGACTGGAAGATTACCACGTGGGTGATTCTTTGCTACTTTTACCAATTACTCTATTTTATTATATTTTATTTTAACTTATCCTTCAAAAGTATTTAATAGAGATAGGTAAACGCACCTGCGTAGACCTTATTTTAACAATAAATAAAATATATTTAAAAAAATTAGTAAAGATTGATTTTAACATATAAGAGATTTGTTTGTAATACAAAATGTGAACCATAATGTTTCCAGGAAATAAATCTTTATTTTAATTTTAATATTAGAAAATATAATACGTTCTAGAATTATCAGTAGGATATATATATTTCATTTAACATTTATTTCTTCTTTATGAGAGTAAGACTAATTTATGTTTCAGTTAGTCTGTGTATATATTTTTTTACTTCAGATACAAATTGATAGTTAGTAATCTGTAATTGTTCTAATTGTGATGGGAAGATTGTTAAAAAGTTGATGCCTTGATAAATATAATGATTTTGGGTCGCGGTATATTTTAATTTTGGAATATAAATTTGGTCTCTAAATCTATTTTAAAAATATTATCCGTAAAGAGCTGGTATACATAGAATCTTAACTTCGAGAGTCACTACTACGGTTAGGATATTAGAAGATTGTCCATTTCATTTTATATGGAGAGAATATTGAACCATCTAACTTAACTAGTACTCTACGCGTGTCTCGCTCGTCTCGATGCTCATGGATATTTTTTTTCCTAGAAACTGCTATAGGGATCAGAATTAAAATCCACCGCCATCTCAGCCGGCATCGACGCTAGCAATAGCGCTGCCGGCTGCTGCTACAGGTCTGGCTCGATCCTTCACCGCCAAAAGAGTCTCTCCTGTTTCATTGCTTCACAACGGCGGTTTTTCTGGCCCACGCGCGCCGAGCGAGACTGCCGACTCGCTTCATAATACACGCACACTTTATACATCTCTGCATTTCTTCATTGTATTCATTCTGTCTTCCCTTTTCGATCTATCCATCTCAATAAACCTCAACACGCAAATCTACATTTCTTTCATTTAACCACCGACCTAACCCCCAAACTCGTTTAGGATAAAGATAAAAAAAATCATTTATTCAGGAGTCGTATATTGCAGTTTAAGTTGGAAACTAGACTAATCCAACTAATGTACTTCTTCTTCATCTTCTTCATCCTAATCGGATTGAAAACTTAACGCTTGCACACTACTTTTCCACTGCTCTCTATCTTATGCTGTGTCCATTACTTGGGGTTACTGACACTCCCATATTTCTTCAAAGAGTCTTTCTATTTGTCTTTTATATGTTTCATGTTCTCCTAGATTATCTTACAGATATTCTTCCATCTGACACTGATGATAAAATCTGTTTAGGCATTCCATGCCAACTTAGCTGTGATTTTTCTATTTGGAGTAGCAACGGATTCATTTCAAGATCCTCTCGGAGGATATTGTTCCTGATTTGATCTCTTAACGTTACTCTTAAATATCTTATCTCAGCATCCTGGATTCTTCTCAATAAGAATCCAAAGATGAAGGTGATAGATATGTGAAATCGCCAGTTTTGTCTGATCTTAATTTAAAAAATGTATAACGGTATTAACAAATTCCGCATACAATATTATCTTTAATTAATTTTGAAATGTTTTAAAGGCGACAATCGCTTGGTGGAAAATCAAAAAAAAAAAAAACGTCGACCAAAATACGCGATGGAATGTTTTAATATTATTAGTTTTAATCAAGTAGATTGATTGTACACACTGATGATTTATTACATGCACATAATAACACACGTTATGAGTGGGGAAATTTTTATGTTTTGTCATTGTTAATCACGTAACATTGTCGTTTCATAAATTAAAAGTGAAATAATAAACGGGAACTTTTCACAATTAATTAATGGCACTTCACTTTAAAATAAATGGACGACTGTATATTAAACGAAAAATATACAAAATAAAACACTTTAATTCATTGCGCGAAATAATCATTTGTATGTTGAAAAACATTAAAGTTATTCGAAGGAATTCCTCGATAACGCCGTTACAAAGATTATTAATTATCATTAAACAAATAAACAAATAATGGAACGACAGGTGTATTAATTTGAAAAAGTGTAACATGTAGGTTCGAAAATTTGTCATGAAAAATACTGGCGCTATAGCACAATTGGTAGTTTACTTCCCCGGTTCGAATCCCGGTGGTGCAAAAATAATATTTTTCGACAAAATTTATTTTATATGTATATACTTATAATTAATACATTAAATTAGTATTTAAAATAAAGAAATGTGTGTCACCATGGCCGAAGAAATTTTTTAAATATGTATATTTACTATAGGCTGGCGGAGTATTATAAACTTAATGATGATCATGAATCATGAATTTGAATGAATTCATGATCAGAAATGATATATCGCTGCCAGAATTTTGATAATCTTAGTCTTACTCTACGGCAAGATTATAAATGTTTTTCTGTCTTGATTTATTTTTATATTCGTTTGACATGGATGATAAAAGAACACTTAGAACCCAGCGTATCGTACCCGTGTAATCTACGGGATGGACTGAGATGGGTTTGGCCGAACCCACTTTAAGGCATGGATGATCACGAAAAAGCGTTGGGATTTGGAATACGAGAGGAAATAATATTTGGATCTCGTTGATTAGTATTACATCGTGGTATAAATATATTTACCCATTTAACCTTCTCCATTATAGGTTGATATTATTGATTGCACCACTAAAGGAGAATATGTGAAGGGTTAATAGGATATTTTTAAATAGCGCAAAACATTTTTAATTCCGCATTTTGATTTGAAAAAGTTTATTAAAGTACGGCCAATGTATTTATTAGTTACAAATAATAACATTTCGTAGATATTAATATACTGGGTTATCTAATGTTTGCAATTTTGTTCAATTATTAATTATTAAATCAAATTTTTAAGCATAAATTACAACATTTCAATCAACAATGTATTCTCTCTATAATTGTTCCGGATTTCATCTCATCTTTCAACCAATAAAAATAGTCTGGTTCGTTTGCTTGACACTCCATTATTTAAGCCCAACAATTAAGGAAAACTATAAAATACAGGAAAACAGCGACGCTGAAATTTTAGAGCAGAAAAAAGGCTATCGAATAGTGTGATAACTTTGAAAGTAAGTATCACCAGATTCCTTAGGGGTTCTATCCTCTGCTTACTGACTAATTACTTTGGGTCCAATTATTTGTAATATAAAACTCAGTATATTCCGGTAATAATATTAAGTTTATTACAGTAAATATAAATTATACACTTCAGAGATAGACTATTTATTCAGGTGGAGCTGTGATGGAAGAGCCCCGGTCCCCTAGAGACGGCCTCTTGTAATGTTTGTCCCTCACCACTCATCTACTCATTCTCCTGACACACACACACATACATGTACAAAGTGACAGTTCTCACAAATGGTGTGTAATTTTTTGTTACAATAATACAAAATAGCGGAAAAGTGGTATTTAAAAAAAACCATAAGCCATCGACCATTTTAAAATTCACCGCGTCAACGCCATCAATATTAGAAAATTACACTCACATATTTGTGTACGAGAGTAAATATTTTATAGGAATTACAGGACGTCTGCATTAGAATTATAAATATAAAATAGAAAAGTATTAGATATAAGAGTAACTGCTGTAACGAGTGGTGATAACTGGGAGGTCCAGAAAAACAATTCTCTTTACAATTCTGAAATTATTGTACCTCTACTGTGCGCATTGCTTACAGGCGAATAAATAATCATTCATACGACATAAAAATATGCAAACATTATGGACTTTGATTAATTTAAAACCACGTAGTGGAAACTATTAATGCAAATTAATGCTTTTTACTTATACCTGTTGAAAATCATTTGTCACTTTGCTGTGCGTGTGGCTCATGTTTGTCTAGTGTTGTGATATTTTTCGAGCCATTTAAAAATGTATTATTCAAATCTCAGTGCTTGACCTACCTTATTTTTAAATTGGTAGATCACCAAATTAAAAATGAGACAATTAAAGGAAGACAGTTTGAAGTAGAAAATGAGAAAAGCGGCGAAAAAAAGTGTAAAGAAAGATAAAGAAGAAAAGTATATCAACCAGGACAGAAATATGTATTACCGCTTAGGTATATATGAAGTAACACCCATGATAATAATGAAAATATATTTTTAAGAAAATTGTTGCTAAATCATATTTATAATTAATGAACATGTTATTGAAAAATCGTTGAAAATTTTGCAGTACTTTTAAAACTTCCCATTTTTATCTAATGCTTATTTTTGTACATTTTACAATTAATTAAACGAATACTATATGAATTCGAACTGTAAATCCAGATCGATAGGATTTAAATGAACGAATTATGCAAACTCCGGGTAGCGCATCCCGCGGAATAAAATACGACAATTCCGGTCGTAAATCAGAATCACCGCAAGGTATGGGAGAGAAGTAGGGAAATCTAGGTACAAGATGAGGTCGATACGATAGGGGTTCTAGTCGAAGGACCAGTGATCTCAGGAACCGGGATTTGGAAGGACTGTTCGCCTTACCTTGTATATGACGCTTCCGTAATCCCCCCAATCGCTGCTGAGATCACACAATGGCACGCGGATGAGCCGATTTCCAATCCCAATTGATTACACCCACGGCACACAGATAACAAACAATACGTGATCAATAAACAATATCACAAAATACAGTGCTGGTGAACTGGAGCTGAAAGCTGAATACCATCGCGATGTCGAGATCGAACAAATATCGATTAAGTTGACGTCTGCCGACGTCAAGGTTACAATTCATACTGACAAGACAAGCATGAGGAAATCTATGGATGGAAATTTGGATGCGGAATTGTGTCAATAACAACGGTTGCGGCTGAATCGAAATAACACGCCAAAAGTGTGTTTTACGAATTCGGAACACTATAAAAATTCTATACCTGTAGGAGTTGAGGTTGCGTGTGTTGAAATTATTCAAATTATGATTGACTCGAGATCGTGTCAGAAGGTTATATATAACGCTGTGAGACAGAAGCTCCTAACCTCTTTTTGTCTCACGCGTGTTGGTTGTGTGTCGCAGTGCTCGGTGTCTGTTGTAACTAGAGCACGGTATGTAAATGAAAGAGCACTTACAAGGTTTCGTTTATTGAGGTGATGAATTAATACAATTTAAATGCGCGGTTGAACTTTGGAGTGACTCACTGGAGATGTTGGTGTTAAGATGGTCTCATATTGAAGTGAAGTTAATATCCGTCTCTGGTGCTAATGGTTTATTTGAATATGCTTATTGGTCGCTCTGGTTTGAGCCCTAATGGTTGATAGGTAAGCCCTTACCCGGCCATGTGTAGGGTCACCACATACTCTTATTAAAATAGTCGTGAATAAATAATGATAAACTAAGTTATTCTCGTGTATTTATTAAATTATATTTTTTTTAAATCTCAGCTCGTTAAATTAAATAAAACACACTGTAGATACAAGAGAATTTTTTTGGTGTATTCAAAGTATATCTGTAATTTATGTAATAGTTGCGTTGTTCATTTTAACAAAATGTTTTTTTTCGTTATATATCCGATACGAATAAAATTATTGATACTAGAACTAGTGAGTTAAATTCAAATATACAAAGATAAATAATAAATGGGCACTTATATTCAGATTCAGCAAGTGTTTTGGCACATACAATAGAATCATAATCGAGAATTTATGATTCTATTCTGAATAATATATGTATTAACCTCTGTCATTGATTCAGAAATATATATAGCGAGCTTATATTTTATTTATACCGTTAGTGAAGCTACTAACAACATTTCTCTGTGATATATCTAGACTTTATGCGCTGCATTAAGAAATAAGTGGTGCTTTGTCGAATGCTACAAATTGTATAAAGACAGCCAATTATTTCATATTTCACATCGCATGGAATGGCCGAAATAGGCTTTGTTTTTGTAACATTTCATGGAACAGTTACGCCATTATTTTTCTACGTTTTCACATAATTATGAATAATTAATCTTGTATTATTAATATGGTACTAGCATGCGTTCCTCAACTATGCCGCTCGTTTACCGTCGTTGGATTACTGAAACCGCTAGGATTACTGAAACAGCCATGATACCGCTAGGATTACTGAAACAGCCATGATACCGCTATGATTACTGAAACAGCTATGATACCGCTAGGGTTACTGAAAATATAATCGGATCATTTGTTATCATAGTTTAAGGTAGCCTTAACAAATATTTATCACTAAGTACAGCTTCTTTGGTTGAGCGCCAATATATGACGTTTAGTAATCAGTTCATGACGGGTTTGAGTCTCGTCTCAAGAGATCATCAAGTTAGTCCTATTATTACTTTACCTTATTTTGAAAGTAATAATACTATTAATTGACTTGCTTGTAGTCTCGTGATTACGATATTTGCCTAATGATCTAGTAGTGGGTGGTTTGAGCCTCGTTCCAGAAGGTCATCAAGTTAATCTTATTTTCATAGTACAAGCATTTAGCTTAGTTTACAAATAGTAAAAATATTGATGCGACACGTATCCGTGTACGCATCTTTATTTTTTTTAAATGTATTCAGTTGGTAAATGTATATGTAAGATTTTAGTATAAGTTTGAATTAAATTTAAAAATGTATATTGTCCCCAATAATGTTACTAGATAATGCGTATATTTGTTACAATACATTACACCATAATAAAGTAATGTGTGTTGAAAAAATTAAAATTTAATATGACTTTATTTAAGCTAACCTAATATAACATTTTGTTCCAAGAATAATATTGTTATTTACATATTTTAATTTTTTTATTTTTTATCTTTGTTTAATTAACCACTAAATTAACTAGTGGTTAATTAAACAAAGATAAAAAATAAAAATATGAATCTTAACCACAAAGATAACATTGCTTATTTTAAAAAAACATATTTTAATGTTCAAAAACAGGAATGATAAATGAATTTAATAAGTTGTGATTAGTTTGCTCATTACTTTTTCTAAATCAAGTGTAAAATGTATGCTTAGCTTGTAAGAGTTTAATGTTGCTTGTGAATACATTTAATTATCAAATTAGTATGTTGACTACTAAGTGTATACATTTACTGTAGATTTTTTTGAAATGCTTATAACTCTGACATGGTTGAGATTAGGCATATATTTCATGAACATTTTAGACTCGTAATTTAGTCAGCTATCCACCTATAAAATATTGTGAACTTTCTCTGTTACACGCTGTATAATTTAAAACTTTCCTTGAAAAACATCAAATACGTTGAAGAAAACCGCATAAAAGTCGTTTCATTTCATCTATAGTTTTATAGTATCCGACCAATAGATACACTTTGCCTTTTATATACGGACGTGTACCGGAATACATTTCACTGTCACTAACTGTAAGCTGTCACCGGACTATGGAAAATTTAAACAATGTACTCTAGAAAATGTAATAACACAGTTCGCAAGGTTTTACGGGCGTCCAGAATCTTTTTCATAGTTTCATCGGGAATATTAGCATTAGCGTGCAGAAGGATTCGATCCAATCCAAATAGCTTGTAAAAATACGCACAGAAATATCACGAATTTTTATATTTTAGGTCACATATTCCAAAATGAACAAGGGATGAAATCGTGGCCCGAGGGCCGAAGAGCTAGTTCTAACAGTCAATTTTTTTCCGACTTTTATTTATTAGTACCACACGTCCCATGTTATAAAACACGGTATAATTCCATTTAAGTACCCTATTTTCAAGAATTCATCTTATGGCAATATCGTGAGTAAAATCACAGTAATATTTTTTTCGTATTTTTCATGGAACGAGGTTTTTGAGTCCTTCCAGATTCCATGTTATACATTTGTTTAAACACGTTAATTAATTAATCGTAGAAATAATTAAAATTATTTAAGTGTGATATAAACTTTTAAAAATATGCGTAATAAATATTTTTATATTTTTAAAATTTTTAAATGGTAGTATAAAGTTTAAATTAAATTAATGACTCAGATATGACTGTACTTACTCTGGGAGCCACTATCGAAAGAAAACTACGTAGTATGTCCAAGGGTTGGACACTTTAATCTATTGTCTCATAGATTTGTCAGTAATGGCTCATATCCACTGTTGAGATTTTTGACTTAAGATAATTTTTGGTATCACATTGTATAGTTAGCAATTTAATGCTTTCTGTTTGTCCAAAATTTCATAATTATTAGTTGTAAGTATATATGGTTCTAGGTGACTTTTCTGTGTGTCAAGCTGTTAAATCGAACGTTGTGTGAACGTTTTTATCTTTTTCTACTAGTCTCAAGTTGATGTCGGAGTTTACCTCCAGATCAAAATCATAACACGTGTACATAGTTCTGATAATTTATCTCTTAGATTTAACTCATCATGTCTCATTCCATGGACACGGGTCATAAAGGTCGGTACGTCATTCTACTCTGCGTACAAAACACATGCGGCAATGAATTATAGCTGAAATCTGTACTGTTCTTTACGCGCTTTCGAGACGAGTCTCTGAGACAAATCTCGTATTTGTACTTGCGCCTTAAGAGGTGAATAATGTAAACGATATCGTTCCATAAACTGATAGGCGAAACGAATATGTAAGCGTTCATTAATGAACCTATCGAGTAGACATGCACATTAAATTTACGATACGGCCAAATAAACCTTACGTGTTTCCGCGTAAGTCGTGTGCACATTTATTTCCCGACCCACTCGTGAATTCTTTATCAACTATTTTAACGATTTTCTTGGAAATAAAGTTCGGAAAAGTCTTGCTGTGTCGAGCAACAATAATGGTATGAATTAAACCGCCATAAATTCGCCGGGAGTTAAAACTGCATGAAATATTTTATAGGCCACCGCGACCGTGCACATTAGTGCCGAAAATAGTTAACATGAACTATTTATTGCAAGAAATGTTGTTTGACACGAATTACGAATGGTTATAAAATAATAATTTAGTTCTACCCGACCAATAATAAAAAACCTTTAAAATCGTATACACTGTATTTTGAAAATGTTAGTTTTCAAAAAATTACGTACTAGAGTAAATTCATAAAAATATGTGATAGATTGTGACCGATCAAATACGTCATACTTGTGTCAAAGCCACAATATTCATTTTTTTGATAATTATAATACGATTATATCCTTTCACGTACCTGCAGGTGGGTAAAAAGCTTATTTAAATAAATTTAAAAAAAAAAATTCTGTTTATTTTTCGACTAGTATATATGTTAATAATTCTAATGCATTTCATATATACACATAAAGGAAATAGCCCCATACTTCAGAAAAAAATAGTCTCAGCTTCAGCGACATTTATACTGTTACATGATAGAGAATATCAAATTTTCAAAAAAATCCGTAGATGGCGACAGCATAGTTGGTAATAAAAAATTGAAATGTTCCAACATGATAACATATATATAATACAACTTCCAAAAATTTGATAGATGCGGTAGCATCTTTAAATAGGTGGACGTTACATTGTGTTAAGTGATCACTTAAGCCAGCCCTGTAATGCCCAAGACTTCCATACTTCACATGTAAAAATAATAGTTTCGTCTCTGTGAGACATCTATATCTTGATGACAATCCCTCAGGGGATAAATCTCAATATGGAATTGGATCCTACAAAGATTTGGACATACTCAAAAATATTGTAAACACTCAATGTTTACACTTAACTACTTTGTGTATTCCAACCACTGCACCATCGATGAATACGATTACAGTGTTTAAAAATATCTTAAGCAAGCTAATTTAATAAATAAGTTTGCCACAAAGTTCACCAGGTGTAATCTTTTTTTAAATTAAATTTAATGTATAACTAATATGTTCACTAGTCATTCATTGAACGTGAATAAAATCATCTGCATTATATACATATATTACAATTTGACACCACATTATAATGGGGTTTTATCAAGATGGTAAAGTGGTTGCTTAGCATGTGAGAAATAGCGGGATCTATATTCGGTGTTTCTAAAATCTTTTTAATTCGTGGTTTTCGAACATAAACGTGAAACATTTTCCATTCACCTCCATTCATGTTTAGTTTTAGAGGTGTAGACCTTTAATATGAAATAAAATACATCAAAATCGTGGTAATTGCCTTGGAATTGGCTTTACTGGAAAGAAAATTTTATATTATTAGTGTTTAAATATGATTTCGCGCATGTGGGTGCCGCGACTGGCTCGAATATGAAGCGCAATCTGGAAATCTAATTTTCGACCACTTATATATTACCGTATATCAGCAGTAACACGACGAATGTTGCCTTCCAAGTTTATCTCTGGTTTATCAGCGTAGACTAGTAACTTCACATTCATTCATTCGATCCCTCCTCAATACTACGCTCTACTGCAGCAACAGCTTCTTCGGTGCGTACTGTACGACGTCTCTGTGGATACGTATTGTGGATTAGAGTATGCGTGGTTCGAAAATGAGGCATGATTATTCGAATTATTTGCTCTGATGAACGATTATGTCGACCGTAAAATGGACGTAGCGCACGGTCAGTTTTGCGAACTGAACCACGATTTTCGAAATAAATTTGCACAATTTGCATGCGTTGTTCTGGCGTAAGTCTATTCATGGTGAAATGTCAAACCAAACTGAGCACAAATCAGCTGTCAGCTGTAAAATTGGCTATCGTTACAAATTGGCTTACGTTTATATTAAAAGTGTTACCAATTCGATAAACAAACATCTGAAATAAAACACCCTTTATAAGTAAATAAATATTATATATTCCGGCTGCATCTTATAATCTTGTACTCATAGAAAAAGATAAATAATATTTTCACTAAGTAACCACCGGCTTATCATGTTTAGATCTGTGTTGGCAATAAATTAAGAGATGCTTTTGAGAATGCTAAATTTAAGTCTTTACGTAGTTTCCCGGAAATATTTGTAAAAAGTCATTTAAATCATGCCTTGTAACTCGGTTGGTGGGAGTTTTATGAATTTTACAAACAGCGACGCACATTCATTTGAAATATGAGTTATTTTTTGAAGAATAGCAAATATTTGTGAATTCAGAAATATTGAGAAATAATTCTCGAGAAATATATTTCACTGTTCAGAAATTAAAACATTAATATTCATCAATCATTTGTGTTTATTGAAAATATGAATATTATAAGATTTTTTAAAGAAGGTATTTTAAATAAGACAGCAGTAAAAAAGTTGATTTTTGTCAGTCTGTTATCTTTATAATTCTATACCAATTGATCTTTAGCCTCACCTCACCCCTTTTGCGGATATAAATTTCTATTTGGTATATTGAATTTCATCCATGTCAATTATTTCTCAGTAGCACCCCTGGACCCTGAGAAAAGTATTGTCAGCCCATCCCGCAGAATACATGCAACATCAATAATCTTACTATTTTCAAACTAAACTGAAAGTTTATGCTATGATAATAGATCAACTTAGTTATCTCCTGGAAAGAGGCCCCCAGCTACGAGATTGCCAGGCTAGTATCATAAACTTTATGAAATTTAATACTTTTGTTACGACAGCAGATTTTTATTTACGGTTAATTAATAATACAACTTTTTTGCTGAAAATCACGGAACATCGAATAACTTGTAAATCATTGAATTTTGGATGATCCAGAAGATGTTGCAAACAATTTAACAGTTTTATAAGAGGTTGACAATAATTTTAAAAATATATAAATGTATGTATATGTAAAGTATCGTACCAACAATGTATCAGTTTAAAAAAAATTAACGCAAAAATCATATTAATTAGATTTTTTTTGATAAAATATTAAATACTCTGTTTATTGTATGTACAGTTTAATTGAGTTTATAAATGCATTTGTTTCTGTTTGTTCATAAGTAATGAGATATTTTTCAAAGAATTTTTACTAATTTACAAGTCAGTATTATCGTACGGAGTAGGTTTTTTCGCCAGGTTTTCGTTATACATTTTTAATACTGAACCTGTTTAACTTTTTAGTTACATTAATAAATAATCGTTATTAGCACCTCCTCACACCTGCTTAAAAGGTTTGTCGTGGATAAAATACCCCACTATTCCCGGAGATGTTTCGTTAAAAAAGTGATTTACGTTTTCCAATTTTGACTCCACTTACTATTTATTTTCATCCCTCTGAAACCGACGAATCAAGCAATAAAGAAAATTTTCTAAATTTGTTATAGAGATAACGGCACCCGTTAATAAATAATAGTGAAATATTGAGTTTAATGATAGCTGACTATGATGAAAAATTCTAAGATATTAGGGAATTTTACCATATTCGGGTGTATTCTCTGAAGTCTCAAAAAATTAATTTTTCATGAAAACAAGTTATATAAATCATAAATCATAATTATTTCACACTTAAAGTCGGAATAACAAATGGCATATGATATATTAAAATTAAATTTTTATTAAGATAACGCGGGTATAATAAAATAAACTTTGAACCATTACAGACTACCAAAGTATAACCAAAAGTTTGAAAAGATAATTTCTGTATTGTGTGCATTTACATTTTTTACATCTAATGCATTTTATAGTACATTAGCAGTTTTTATAGCAATTCATTTTACTCATCTGTTCTAAAGTAATTTATTCTAATTATTGCTAATTTCACTTTTAGTTGCTTATAAATTTAATGTATTAATTAGAAAGATATACATAAAAAATCAATTTTATCGAAAAATATTGTTGTTGCTACCGGGAGTCGATCCTGCATCTCTTCCAATCCGGGGAACGTGCATTAACCGATTATGATACAGCACTCAGTATATTGACGATATATTTTCGAACCTATATGTTGCACTTTTCAAATTAATACATCTATCGTTCCATTATTTGAAAGCCATCTACTTTATTTTTACGGAATCTCAAATATCTTTAAGTAATCCGATAGGAGACGCCAGAATTAACAATTTTATGTTCTGAATAATTATAAATTCACAATAAGAATGTGTTCTCCTTAATAAGTTAGAATTTTTTTACAACTTGTCAAAGATACAAAGAGTTTTAAGGTTTTTACTTTAATTTAATGTTTTAATGGACTATCTATAAATGTCTAAAAATTGTTGATTATTCAAAATAAAAATATTGTATTTATAGTATGTCATGTCATGAGTATGTCATACGTATTTGCGTATAAAATAAAATAGACAACTAATAACAAGTCTTGCCGCGCTCAACTTTGTAATGTTCTTTACGCGAGTTTCAACATAAGTTTCACCTCGTGTTTGAGTTACCATGCACACTTATTTAGTTTATTTTAACTAAGATAAACATGGATTTACATTATACGCTTGAATAGTTTGTTTGGTTTCACGGTAAGGCACGCGTCTTCTGATTAAGAAGTCAATCGACTAGGAAGCTGTTGCTAGTTTTTATTTTATGGATAGGAAATGAAATAAAATTAATTACATCTCAATAATAATAATAACTCTGTTGATATCCTTCATCAGCTGAATCTAGTGGGTGAAATATAAAAAAATTGGTTTAAAGTGAACAGTATATTTTATAATATTAATATAATGGTTAACCACCAAAAAAAATTGAAAAGTTTTAAACATGATTCAATAATAATTATTATCAATGTGTATATTAAAGGTTCAACACACTGCGCGCGGTGTACACAACCGATACCATGCGTCAACTGACATCAAGCGCGTTGTTGCATCACTGTCTCTTTCTCGCTTAGATAGCGCTCACGCACACATTGACGTGTATCGATACATAACACTTTCTTGATGTGTAATGACTTAGTCGTCTAGTCAATTAAACAATAAAAAAAAAGGGTAATATTTATAGAATAGACCTTCACATTATTTGCATACATCAGCTGAAGGGAAATTCCACGGTGAGGTCGACGCTAACGAGTAACTGCTTTAAGCAATTTAAAACGATTTATTCGACATCAGAACCACCTCACCGTAAGTAAAGTTTTGATGGAAAACTCGATTAATGTTAGGATTAGTTTAAGTTTATTTTTCGCCTCCGAGCGAATACAATATTTCATGTAAACAATTGGAATTTAATAGATAATGGATTTAATAATAAATAAAACAAATTAGTTATGTCACTCAAAAAGATACAGGTAAATGTAACTTTGGAAAAAGTTCGTTGCCACCGGGACTCAAATCCAGAACATTAAATTATTTATATTTTCTATTATATATGTACATATAAAGCAAACTCGCAGAACTATTTCCAACGGCAACTTTCAATTAAAATATTATTATTATTCAGTTGTTAGATGAAGTGTTAACGGAACAGTTAACTAATCATGTACAGTGTCTTGTGTTACAGTTCTCTTAATATGTTATATATATTGAATTTAAATGGCTAAAAAGATATTATTATGGGTAAAACTTAAATATAAAAATACTATAAACATTACTAATAAATAAATGCTATGTATGACGGTTATATCATAATATCTAAGCTAAGTCTATGCCAATTGCACGCCACTGAATTATACTTAATAATTATCTTTGTAAATCAAATATTTGATCTATTCACAGACCAGTAAATGAATAGACATGAAATAAAGTGTACATATAGGAGAGGGGTTTTGTACCGAGCAATAAAAGAACTTACCTTTTTAAAGCAATAAATTTACAATTTAAGTATATTCTAAATATAAATTGATAGAATTTTTCTGAAAATTAGAAAAAAGTTACTTAGTATTGTCGGTAACAGCATAATCTAAGTTTTCGCCTACAGCACGCCACTGCAAATACATACTTCCTATTTTTTATTCATTTTTTGTATTTTTTAAACTGTTTGGTGTTTTTTAATTTTTATGGGTGTATTCTTTTGTATCTAATATACGTGTAAGCTTAATTTCATTTAAAAAAATATATAACGTATGTTTTTTATACCGATAATATCCTAAATAGCTACTGCACATGTGAATATTTAATAAAATATCTAGTCTTTTTAATTAAATAAATTTCATGGTCTCGATTTTCGAAAATTCCCGGGACTTGAAAATGTTGACTCTCGATTCCCGGGAATTGAAAAAACTAGGGAATACAGAATCTCTAGTTACCAGTGACCACTTAGACTTAGACTGTCTTTTGGACATCCTGTATAATAATCAAATAGCTTTTTTTGTTGATACCGATGTTTAGGGTTTATTACTCTTCATACTAGCGGAAATAACCAATCTGCTATTCGACCGAGAAAGCGAGCGCGCTGACAACTGCCTCATTATAACGCGAAGTTGCTCCAGAATTCCACAATATTTATAATACCTATACATATAAAGGGTGTTTTTTTAATAGATATAGAATTTTATAATAAAATAAAACACATACAAATCGTGGTAATGGCCATGGTATTGGCTTTATTAGAAAGATAATTTTAAGCCATTAGTGTTTAAATTTAATTTTTCTCATATAGACGCCGCTGCTGGCTCGAATAAAAAGCAATCTGGAAATTTCGACCACTTTTTGGAGCAGCTGGGGCCATATACCGGCAATAACGTGATAAATGTTGGCTTCTAAGTCATCTATCGTCTCTGGTTTATTAGCATAGAAAATAATCCAAAGGTGCTAAATTACACGATATTGGAGGCCAATTCACAGGTCCATTACGTGAAATTATGCACTCATCGAATGTTTCCTTTAATAAATTGATTGTGTGGCATGTTGCACCGTTTTGTTGAAATCACAGCTCTTTTACGAACGAAAAAGTCAGTAATCATGCGTGTAATCAATAAAAGTATGCGTGGTGCGAAAACGATCCATGGTTATTCGAATTACTTGCTCGGATAGAAGATTATGTCAACCGTAAAATGAATGCACGGGAAGTTTCGCGAACTGATCTACGATTTTAGAAATAAATTTGCAAGCGTTGTTCTGGCGTAAGTCTATTCATGGTGAAATGTCAAATCAAACTGAGCCCAAATCACCTATCAGCTGCCAAATTAGTGTGTTGTCAATTCAAAAAACAAACCTCTAAAAAAAACAAACGAAAAAAGTCAGTCTGCATGTTTTTAGGTTTTTCAAATCTTTTCTGTAATGGCATCGTGGACTTTTATTGTACAATGATACTTTAGAAAATAAATAAAAAACTAATAAAACACTGAACGATTTTAATAATCAATTATATCAGAACACATTCTTATTGTGAAGTTGTAATTATTCAGAACATAGGTCTGTGATGTTTTAAATACTAATTTAATGTATTAATTATAAATATGTACATATAAAATCAATATTGTCAAAAAATATTGTTTTTGCGCTACCGGGATTCGAACCTGAATTGCAGTCGGCTTACTCAAAGGTATTTATGATTCCGTAAAAATAATGTAGATGGCTTTCAAAAATAATGGAACGACAAATGTATTAATTTGAAAAAGTGTAACATATAGGTTCGAAAATTTGTCATGAAAAATACTGGCGCTATAGCACAATTGGTAGTGTACTCCCCCGGATTGGAAATAGAGATCCAGTTTCGAATCGCGGTAGCGCAAAAACAATATTTTTCGAAAAAATTGATATTATATGTATATATTTATAATTAATACATTAAATTAGTATTTAATTATACTATTGTTTCAATATGACAACAATAAAATTTTACATATATTAGCTAAACAATTTGTTACCGAGCTCGTGTATTGTGTTTGTATCGGTGAGTTAATATACTAATTTGTTTTTTTAATCATACACATTGAACATCTCTAATGAACAGCTGATTCGAGTAAAAACACGGTATGAATCAAATCAAGGACGCGCACCATTTACTGTTATATTTTGTATTAAAATATTAAATTGCTTAATGTTCTTCTGCACGACCAGTTAGTTAAATTCAGAAATCTCGTTAAAAAGTCACAATTCATTCATTTATCGGGTAGATATTTTAAAATTTATGAAACTTATAAATTTGTGTTGAAGCCATTCTATTTGTTTGGAATTAGGGCTAAATTGTCGAATTGTACTCTAAATCAGTTGTAAATAAATCCGTGTATAAAACTTAAAGCAATTTCTTAACACATTTCACAGCTTAATTAGTAGCTTATAGTATTTATTTATTTATTTTTAACTATGTAATATAATGTAAAAAATATGTTTGGACTGTGCCAGTCTCACTAGAGAAATTCTGTGTCGAGACGGGGATAATTTACAAGCAATTGTACAATGAATTAGTATTACAAGTAGTAGATAAAATTAACATTTATTACTTTATATATAGGTGTAACAATTTTAAAGTGGACTTTCATGGGACTATTGCATAGGTTATTGTATTATAATATAAACTGTGCATTCAAATAATAAACTAAAGAGAAAATCTAATTCATTTAACTTTTTTTTTAAATAAAATGTAATTTAGTTTACTTTGTACTATATATATATATATAATCTTAAAAATATCAGAGAAAATCAAATTAAAAGTTTTGTATTTTTATTTCCCCGCGGATTGAAATAGAAATACATACGCCCATGATAATCTCCACTTTTTAAAATTTTGATGGAAATTATTTTGATTTATAAAGGTCTAGTCGAGATAAAACTTTTGAATGAAATCTGCCGAGATCATTTCTTGCACGGGAAAACATAAAAGTTTTGACGTTTTATTACATTTCAATTTCACTTTTTTGTGATTTATCGTAGTCCCTTGAATGGCCTTGTCTTAGTTACGTGTGGTTCTTATTTCAAAAATCTTAATGCAGTTTAAAAAAAAAAGTATCTCTTATGTAATTTATTTATTCGTATACTTTAAAAAAATGTATTACGTGGCTGCGATACATATATTATACCACCTCTGCAAAAAATATGTTTTTCTGATTGAAAAAATAATCTTAAGTACTGTTAAATACAATTAAAATCTAACCGAATCGCGGGCGGGGATATTTACACTATAATACCAAAGTATACAAATAATATATGAAAATAGCTGTTTATAAATGTTTTAAGCTCTTTTTTAATACTAGTTTGCTACAAAGTTTACCGCGGGAAACTATTATTTAAAATAAATTAAAAAAATATTATTAATGTACAAATAATAAAGTATATAAACAATATAAATCAATGCATTATACTCGAATACATATATATGATAATTTTACACCATAGTCATATGGAAAAATAACAAGTTGGTAGAGCACTCGCTTAACATTGAGAGGTACCAATAACGATTCTCGGCGCCTTCAATTTTTTTATTTATTTCAAAAATGTTTTAGAAACTCCTGGTATCGATCCCGGTACCAGATAGGAGAAAATATAATACTAGATAAATTTAGGGAATAAAAAATTATATCATTTTCTAACACATTATTTCTAACGTAGTTTTCAGACAAATTTATTAAAAATCTAATCAGAATAGCTTGTTGAATGAAAATACTAGATATTTGAGATATTTATTTATATAATAAAATTGGTTTTGTAGTAATGGTAGAGGTTAAGTACTATAATTGTTATAAAATAAAGAGAGATTTAATTACTCATTCTTTGACTGCGATCTATTTGGCTATGCAAACTTTCTTTAGTTGCCTAGAACAGAAATTCTGGCAGAAATATTGTTTAATCTAATGTTATTATTTATTTATGTGAAGAAAATTCAATTATTAAAGTGTTATATTACAAAAGATATCTAATTGTTAAATTACTTAACCATTAACACTGCCAAAAATATAAAATACACAGTTAATAAATTATATAAACAAACGTAACATATTCACATGCACTTGTATCAGTATACATATATATTATTTAAATATAATTTGTATTTGTTAACTTTGTTTTATTAACCATTTATTGAGTTTAAATACATCTACCGGTTTCGAAAAATACCATTTTCTTCTTCAGCATGTCAATACTAACTAAAAACATATGTTATTGTTGATTTACCAGAATCTATTTAAAAAATAAATTTAGTACCTATCTCATATCGTTACTTAATACAAACTTACTCGATTTAAATATTCCAAATTATTTAGTTTGTGACCAACACCGTTTACTTGCAAAATTGTCAATCCCAATTGTTTATCAAAACCATGAACATTTTTTATTACCCACTATTGTACAAACATCTCAAATACTCCTCAACTCTTAAATTAAAATTTCTACCCGTTTTACCAATATAAAATGCAGCACAATTCTTGCAACTAAGTTTGTAGACACTACATTTGTTAAAGTTAACATCTTTGTCTTTAGCATTTATGAGTAAATTTCCTATATTATTTGTATAAAATGCCGTTCTAATGTTTCGTGGTAGGTGATTAGATATTTGATTCGAAAAGTTATTTATGTATAAAATCCTACGCCAATAATCATTATGTTTTATCTGTGATTTATATAAAAATTGATTATTATATTCTTTTAATTTATTTACCACAAAATTAATTTTGCTAATTTCAAAAGTATTATTATTTAAATATTTTCAATAAAATAATTATTATACAGAAACATATTAACGACAGTGGTTCTGTGTAAACAGAACACTTTGATATACATATACAAGTACGGCCGTTAAGTGTTTGGTGTAAATAGGTAGCACTATGCCCTTTTTCTCTTATCATAAGATAAAGTGCAAATTTATTATCGTATAAACGCCTTCCGGATGGAATTGTTAATTTCAAATAAACATTTCGTTAAAAACCTTGTTAGTGAGATTTAAGAATGCTTGTGTTAATTTTTTTAAATTGTTTTAGTTGGGTGTAAATATTCTTTGCACGATTTTAAGCAGCCTTTAAATTCTATTAAGTTAGTAAAACTTTATTTAATTATAAACGGTCAAATCAATTAATTAATTGAATTGCGACCCAGTTCATTATTAAATTTATGTTTTTATTATTATGTGTAGCCATTTTGAGGCATACTGTATACACAATAAATTATTTTACATTCATCCGTGATTCTGCTCTTAATTATATAACTATAATAATTAAAAATAAACAAAATTGTCACAATAATTTTGAATATAGAAAATCATTAATCGAAACAGTATAAAAGTATATTTTATAATATAAACATTTCTTTTAACTATCAGAATCTATAGACGAATAAAAAAATATATATTTATAAAGAAATTGATAATCTATAAGACGAGTAAATATATATTAATTTAAATAATACAAATATTTAAACTATTTTTGTTTTCTTTTAAAACTACTAATTACCTTTCGTAGCATGTACATTATAAATATTACAGAAGTCACTACCATGTATACTAGCAAATAACACAAAATAATTCATAACTATCTATACAATAATATAAGCCTAAAAATGTTACTAAAAACAGATTATATTTATTTATTTAAATTTCAAAATTTTGCTTAAAGTTGAATTTAGAAAATGCAACCCCATTGGCTTTTCGTAGACGGAGGCAACACGTGAGCACGTGAGGTCACGATTAGGTCACAACGAGGAGTTATACGTTACGGAAAGAAGATCATTTGAAAGTGTCGTGAACACAATATTCACAAAATTATTTTTTAAATTAAGAATGTTAGGATATGGTGTTTTGATGTAACGTATGCCATTGATTAAAAGACGCATCTTTTTTCTTGTTAGGGGTCTCTGATTTCGGGGGTGCGTCTTACAATCGATGGCATCTCCAAAATATTCGAGTAGTAGTGGGTGGGGGAAAGGTAATCAGATGCGGCAGAGTGGGTAGTTGCGTTATAGTTGTCACTACCTAAACATGTTGGTTGTGTCCTTAATTGTTGTTTAGATTTTAAATTTTGTTTATTGTGTATGTGGAGTAGCATGAAAAAAAGTTTCACGTATAAATAATAATACACTGTTTTTTGATTGTCATTGTCTATATAAATGCCTTCGATAGCTGGTTCCCAGGTTTACGATTAACAATAAGCACACATGATGCACTAACCTTTTTATTTTTGCTGTCTTTCTGGTCCGATGTTGTTGTTCTTTTAGTTGGGTTGTTTTCTTTAGATTTCGACCGGCCGAAGTGCGCACTGGTGATTTATTTGGACCGCTAGACTGGTCAAAGCACGGGATGTAATTGAATGATGCCTGTCGGCTACCGTCTTCTTAGCTTTCCGAAAAAAGGGCGGCAATACTCATACACACATGTATATTATTATAAATCAGGAAACCCAGTGGTGCCAATCGAAGTAACAAGTCGCATAAACAGTCATTGTATGATTAATTTGGCAGTTACTTCGTGATGTAACATTTGCATTACAAATAGTTTGGGTCAAGACTACTCTGTGACTGAAGTAATTATGTGTGTGTAGTTCAAAGTGAAAATTAAAACCAATGCTATTTATCTAAGCGCTGTAGAGAAAATAAGAAAAACATTACCATACCATTACAAGGCTACTAGTTAAACATAGATTGACCACATTACTAATGAAAATGTATTAAGACGCATAAATAAGTTAAGAGAACTAAAAATAACTATCAAGACAAACTACATACTCCAATCATGTTCTTTGCGATGAAAAATATGATCTTTTACAACTCATTATGCAAAGAATTTTATTTCCAAGACAACGAAGATTAGGCTTGTACCAGTCTTTGGTGCATTCTATATTTTTATATGGACCCTGAAAGCAAGAGAGAGAAGACTTATTGATGCCTTTGAGATGTGGTGCTGGAGACACATGTTGCGCATACCATGGACGGCGGTGCGATCGAATGTCTCCATTCTGCAGGAACTGATGATCAAGAACAGACTCTCAACCATTTGCGTGAGACGAATCCTTCAATTTTTTGAGCACCTTGCGAGAAGGGAAGATAGCTTGGAGAAGCTCGTTGCGGTAGGCCACGTCAAAGGACGAAGAGAAAGATGAAGAGTCCCCACCCGTTAGACCGACCAAGTGGAAAATATGTACTTCTCTAGTGACAACCCTAAGTTCTGCAGGATACCGATAAAAGTGGAAGAGTATAATCGTGAGTCATGAGGGACCGACATAGATGATGATGCAGAGGAAGATATAAGACAGCAAATGCGTAGTTAGAAGAAATTAACCTCAGAAAGTGGTTCAATGTCAAAAATTTTAATGATCATAATATACAGAATAAATCACCATACCCCAACATGGTCGCCAACCTTCGATAGAAGGCAGAACATGAAAAAGAGGTTTTGTTAAAAATTATGTGCCCGCTATAATTTTTTCCGTGCGCTATGATGCCAACTCGTGTTGGCGCTCGCATCCCCACAGCTTGAGGGAACATTAATTGTATGATATGTTTATCTTCATAATAAAGATTTTATGATAATTTATTTTTAAATTGCGTTTTATAATCGATGTAATGCGGTATATTTGTTAATTTTAACATAAGATTCAGAATATCTCTTCTTTATTTATATCTTCGGAAGTATTCCATCAGTAAATAAATCTTCTTTATACTTATACTGAATAATAAAATGGCTAAAGTTTTTTTGTTGTAATTTACAGAAACTATTTCCGCCGTTGAAGATTTATTCGGTGTTGACTCGGACGATTTTGGGAATTGTGATACCAATATGGATGATATTTGGGTTGCAGTACTTCGATGGATTTTTGTTTGGATTATTGGAAATCTTGGAAGACTATTTCCCCATCCTTCTCATGACGCCATCCGAGGTAACATTGTTTGTTTTATTATTTTGATGCAATAGCTTTTAAATAGACTCCACAAATACTGATATATGTGGGTGGAAAAGTGTCAAGTGTACATAGATTATACGGATGTTACCTATCTATCTATGTTCACTGAGTTCAATTTTTGCCAGGTAGCCTCACATTTATTCAGATTGAACTTAATAGATTCCCCAATGTGTGAGTGTGGTGCCGAGGAGGAAACCCTTGACCATATCTTTTTTGCCTGTCCATTGTGGATCACAGGTTTTTTTTTTACAGAAATCTCGTCAATGGTAATTTTTAACTCCCGGTTAACTTGTGTCATCTGTTTTTCCCTTAACTCGCTACATTTAAATAATAACAAATTTTTTGAACGACAATATTTCCTATTCTATAATATTACTGTACTTTTTTCTATAAAATAAAGTTTTAATATGATTAATGGCACAAATCACTCTAGACGGGTGGATTGCCTTTTTAAAATAAGAAGAAGAAGAAGAGTTAAATTGAATTCGAGTAGGGTGAGTCTCACCAAAATAAAATAAATAAGCAAACACATCTTAAAGCCCGCACTACGGAATGAGACACGACGAGATAAACTCAGTAGATTGGTAGGACCGACCGGTATATATGACGTTCGATTTCATTATTCGGAACCATAGATAACAATAACGTCTTATTCTTAAAAGTTACACAAATTAAATTACAAACATGATTCAAATTCAGCCAAAGAAACATCAACGATGAGTGATCTGATATTAATTAGACTTTGACATACAAGAAGCAAGAAATGAGGTCCGAGACAAAACACCTATTTTGACAGTGCTCGAATCTCTGACACTCGGTGTGCACGCAGTGGGCTACAAAATTTGAGAGTTATTTTGTGGGAGCATTATCCCTATCTCAGAGATTGTTCCGAGACGAAAATCTCATCCGTGGATAAGAGCCAATAGACTTCATGTAGATGGATGAAACCTTGTTTTTGAAACTTAAAATATGTACGAGTATATAATATAAAGTTATTCGTAGTTTAACATATGTTGTACACAGAAAAAAAAAAAATAAGTAGCACACTAACTTTTAATTTCTTTTTTAAACATTCATTTAACGCTGTACTTGCATATTTTGTGGTGAGAATACTGAACCAACCTATAGACTTCGACTTTTATCTTTTATCTTTACGCTTAACAAAATTAACAAATAAAAATAATAATTATTAATTTAGCTGTTTAAAGAAGATCAAATATCCGCGATCCAATTGATGCAGTACTTGATGACATAATATACCTTATATAGTCGCAGTTGTCTGCGTTAGACCCAGCCATAATAAAAGTAGATAAACATAATCTAGTGTGATCGGGTTAATGGTAAAATACTGATAGTTTCTTTAGAGAGTTTATTACGTGGAATTTTCAAGCTTAACAAGCGCTGTGTAATCTAATCAATGCGAAGGTCGGCTGCGATCCGGTGCCTCGGTGCAGAAGAGGCTCGCAAACTGTCTCTATTTCTTTTAGGTTCTGTTTCGCTCGCTCTTATACGTTACACCTGTCACGCTAATTTTTTGGTAATGTGACAGCGTACAAGTGACGTCCATATAACTAACAAGTAGGTATAATGTATTATCCCTTATATATATGTATGTATAACATAACATTACCATTTCTTTAAGGTGGTATAGAAAGATATATCTTAATATTTTAGTACCTCATCCCTTATCTTGTAAATTTATATATTATATCCACTAGAAGCTCGCATCCAATTTAGTCAAGTTCTTTTCTTTTCTTTCATTTTTAGTTAGTGTAGAGATTTTGATCAAGAAAAGTGTTAAAACAAGTGCATAAAGAACGTAAGAAAATTGTGTTTATACTATTGAATTTTTAAGAAAATAAGAACATTTATCGTCATTAAGATGATGAAAATACAATACAGTTGATATAATGATTATTGTTCCGTACAGGAAACAAGAATGTAGACCAGGGTGGTTCGCCGATCTCAGCTTCTCTCGACCAGAGATGACGATGATGATTATGAGGTTGAAAGAAATGAAAAACAATAGATGTTCAATATAGGCACATTACGGCGACAAAATCGGGAGCGGCTGCTGCATGCAGAATACCCTGTTTTTATTCAAATTCATAACAATACATATAGTCATATTTGCAATTACCTACACGGCGGCAGGCCGCCGCTGTACGTTTTACTAAGACGTCTCTGTTTTTCCGATATCTATCCCACGTGTTTTTTGGCGCCACGCCGATGATTACACCTTTAAAAAGAAGAAGAAAGACCTTAAGAAAGAGATCCAGGTTCGAATCCCGGTGGCGCAACAACAATATTTTACGATAAAATTGATTTTATATGTATATCTTTCTAATTGATATATTTAAATCATATTTAAAATATCGCAGACCGTCTGTTCTGAATAATTACAACTTCACAATAAGAATGTGTTCTCATAATATAATAATATATATGAATACTACAACCTTGCACAATCGTTAACCATTATTAATTTTACACAATAAAATGAATTACGTCAATTGGCTCTAGCCCTTCGCGTAATAACAGGGTTTATAAAAATAGTTGAAAAAGGAGGCCCCGTGATTATTTCTCCCTATACAGTCATGTTCCTTTTATTAAAGGTACAAAAGAACCAATTTATCATGTGTAATCTGATTAAGTGCAGGGTTTTCTACCAGTTTTCACATCAATTTTAACATACGTGTTTTCGAGACATACAAATTCCATAAATTTTTTCGTAATCGTCTGGCTGCGACGTCCACCATCACATTAAACGCATACACTCGTATATAAATTTGTATTATTCCCACAACTTTTCAGCTTTATTTAAATATGAAAATACATCCAGATTTGGACTGTTGGCATCTGTTAATTGTACTTTGGAATAGGTAAATAATTTATTTTTCTATTTACCAACTATCATTACGATGATTGGTGGATATAGTAGGAAAGAAAAGGAAGGGACTTACTTTTTCGTCTGCAGGATGCCTGTTCATTTATTTATTCCTTCTCCACCATAAGAACAAGCGTTACGGGGTTATACAAACACTCGCAAATAAAGATTTTTTTTATACATATAAGTAAATATTGATTAATGGCATTAGCGGTTAATTAATAAGCGACGGCAGTTAGTCCGTATAAAGTTTCAATTGCACACTGAACTTGTATTTAGACCTAGTTAGAAAATAAATGGCATGAAACATCGAAGTGAATATCTCGATGTTATTTTTTATAATAACCTTCGGTGACCTAAGGGTACGTAATATACATTCGGATCCCAAAATGGCTACTTTTTTACCCCACAAATTAATCAAATTATCTTAGATTAACCCACTTTATATTCATTTATTTTTATGTTAATTATGAAGAATTTTACATTGATTGAATGTACCTAAGAATTGTGCCTGGCTTAGAAACACGACAGTTAAAAATGTTCATATACCCAACTTCTCAAATTCCTTATTCTACTTGCTAAATTCCTTTGCCTTTCCACTCTATAAAGTTAACACCATGCTAGCTACGTGACTTGCTATCCAATTATTCAAGTTTCTTAGATTTTACGCAATGCGATCATTTATGATTTTCTCCCTTAAGTATAAACGAAAGTTTAGACAAAAGGCCGCCTCGGGTAAAGTAAAGAAGGGTCTGCTTACTAAACGATTCGAGCAGTGCGGAACATTGTCAAATACTGCATGTCTGATGAAAACATATAGCGACTACGAACATGTATTCATATGATAGAATGCATGTTCGTAGAATACAATTGTATATATATAATTATTTATTTATTTTAAAGAGACAACTTATTTAATAGATATTAGTTAATAGATGCATATCAAAGTACATGTAAATATAATATTTAACAATTTCTATGATTTTTAATTAAAAACATATTAAGCTACTTACGAGAATGAACTGATATAAATTACATTATTTTTAAACCATTTGTTCATTGGAAAACTGTTTTGTTAAAAACACAGTAAAACTATTAAAAAAAAAAAAAACGAAACAATTATCGAAAATGCATGAGATATTTAAAATTTACCGCACAGATACAAAACGCATACCTTCCAAGTTCAACGAATTGGAACATGTGACGCGCGATGGTATTCGAGTATGTAAACTAGGAAATAAACCGACATGATACGTCATCATTATTAACCTATCTGGGAGTAAAGCCATAAGGGCATATTTGAGTGATACTCACGAATTCATATTTTATAGTTAGTTCTATGAAATTTTGTTTTAAAAAAATACTTCTTCGATAAATTTTTGTTTACAAAAACTACGCACTGAAAGGTTAAGCCACGGGACTCTAATTATTACTATAGCAAATATTTCTCCTTCACGTCAGGCGTCACGGCTGAATTAAGAACGAGGTGTCAAAGTAAAGTTCCGAGCCTCCGCTAAAGCCTTGATCCTGTGTTTTGATCTGAAACTTAGCGTAGGTTTAGAGAAGCCTAACCTTCAGGAGCCGCGTTGGTACAGCGGTGAGTTATGTCTAGCGAGACAGAGAATAATTGTTGAGACATCACAAATCTTCTCTCCAGTGACGGCTACATCACGGTGCGAAAGACATTTTATTTATCGTTTTACTGTTAATTATGTTAGTAGAACAATTTAGAGGGACGTATATTAACCTTCACCATACCATGGAATAAAAAATAACATCAAATTCTAATATCTAATATCTACAGATATTTTATTCTTATACTTAATTATTTTAAAAACCTTTTTTATCTGTATCATTCGTAAATTGTACTGTTTTATTTAGGTTTAAAATATTGTTGTGAACTAACTGACGGTCTAAGCACATTGAATGGGATTAAAAAAATGATCGCGTTGGTAATTTCGTCTGAATGAGGAGAAAATGTTAAGAAATAAATATGACGCGAATTTCAATAGCATTACAAATACAGGGCGTCCCAATAAATTGTATACGCATGAGACAGGAGTTCCAAAATCGAGCATTTTAAAGTGAGCCTATTGGTAAAGTTTTACTTGATATTGAGGAATTTTATTTATCATCGTGATATGAGGATCTATTTTGTTGAATTTCTTGCCCAACAGATGAATTGGTCGAAGAAATAAAATTCAATATGCCCCACATTCTCTGCATCTCGCGCCATTGCACAATTTTACGGGGACATGCAAAACTTAAAGTTGATGATGTATAAAGAACGTTGCTATTTGGGTTATTAAAAATGCCTAGTCCAGAATGGAGAAGTTCGAACGTTTACGATAATTAAAAAATATACTTCTTCAATATTTGCAAAATTACTTTGTGGTCACACTTTATATAAATAATTAGAATGAGCACTTGAGATACCTAAATAACAACAACTATTCAGAATTTTCCAATCACCTTTTGGGAACAAACCATTATTTTGATATTAACAAGAGTTTAGAAATTATACATACAAATACTAGTGGTTTATAGTTAGATAAATTTGAAATTTTAGAAATTATAAAAAGTGTTAATAACAAGCTAAATATTATTAATAACCAAATCCTCTTTGCAAATAGTCACCTTTAAATTTTTTTTTTCATATTAGTTCTTACTTTATAGTTTTGTTTTTATCTATGCTTGTATTTTTTTTAATTTCAGTATAAATTGTTTCCTGAAGAAGATACCACAGGTATCTAAACATGTATAATAATCAATAAATAGTGGTTTTAATAATGTATTTTGTCTAATTATTAAAAAAATCTACGTTTATTTACTATGTTTTTAAATAAAAAAACATAAATTTAGATTAATCAAAATTGAATTTATAACCCTTCAAAGTGATTTGACAAAAAAAAATTGACGCAACCAGAAAAACCGTATCCTGTTAGAAACGTCAACAATCGAACATGCATGATTACATATGTATATGGATGTGGATGAGGCGAGAATTGTGTGTTAGGTCAGAAGAGTGTGGCGCATCATCCCTCTGCCTACCCTCGCAGTGGTAATTTTCACAGCTAGAACGAAGAGAGACTGAATGGGTGAAGAAACTTTAATAGTTAGTTAGAGCATATATATAAACAGACCGGTTAATTAATACATGCAGACAGTTAGACTGCATAGATAAGAATACGGAGTTACTATTTACACAGAGACGAAGCTATTATTTTTACTTGCGAAGTATGAAAGTCTTGGGCATTACAGGGCTTACGACCTATCATCGGCTGGCTTAATTGATCACTTTATACAATGTAACGTTCACCTATTTACCCATACTACCACGTCTATCAAATTTTTGGAAGTTGTATATATTTATCATGTTGTAACATTTCAATTATTTATTCCCAACTATGCTGTCGCAATCTGTGAATTTTTTTGAAAATTTGATATTCGTTCTCATGTAATAGTACAGATGTCGCTGAAGCTGAGACGATTTATTCACATGTAAAAATTATAGCTTCGTTTCTGTGAGATATCTGTATCTTGATGACAAACCCCCAGAGGATAAAATCCCAGTAATTAGTTCCTACAAAGTTTTGGACAAACTCAAAATATAATGTGATTTAATTTAAAAGTTAAAAACAAGATGTTTTATATACGGTTGCATCATCATACTCCATTTAGAAATTCAAACATTTATTTTACATTTTTATTTTTGTATTTCGTAATGATTAATTTATGATATTAATTCCTCATTTGATCTGAAGTATTTTTATAAGTAATACTTGTTATTACTGCGATTTCGTGCACAGCAATTAATAATTATTTTATATTTATATTCCTTAATTAATAAAGTCATAATGATACAAGGGTATCAAAAAGGCTCTGGTGATAGTGACGACAGTGAAAATGGAGCCCACTCGATCACTCGAAACGATCTCTTACATGCGGTGAAATTTTACCGTAGTGTAGTGGGGGGTATTTTATGGAACGTTGCATGTGCACGCACCCGGGAACTTCATTCGCTTGGCGATTTTCTAAAACGCGGGCAGCGGTCATTTTTGAATCAATCTTAAGGCAGAGGCTGCGGTGGTTCTTAGCTTGATATTCCACACATATCAATAATTTTGGTAAGAAATGAAAATTAATTAATACGATTAAAACAGAATTAAAAATGCGATTGTAGATAATAAAATTACCTTTAGAAATTCAAGATTTCACGACATAAAATGAAGTCCCCAAAATTTTATTTTTAACGTTTTTCACGATAATTTTACAGTTAATAGCATAAATTAAATTACTGTAATTAAGAAGTAATCATTGGAAAACAATTTACACATTTAATTCGAAAGTTCTCTATGAATATTGAAGTCTAATCCATATTCATTAGTTTGAGTTAGTAAAGTAATGGTCAGGTTTCAAAATTATCATCTCAGAGTCCCCAATTATTTCCCTTTAAGGAGCTGGAATAATAATTAAGCTATAATAAATATAATTAAGGACTATCGTTATATTTAATCGTCCAGATGGGACATTGTAGCTGTTTGCCCTCCATCCCGGAAATTTAAATCAGTTAATGTATATAATATAATAAATTAAGAAATACTACCCTACCTTGAGTATTAATAAAAATCTGATAAGCATGTAAAAAAAATATATAATACCACCACAACTTCTTGTTTAACAATTATCTTTGTTAAAAGGTGTTTACTTACGATGATACTTTTAAAAAGATTTCCTACTCGAGAAAAGCTGAGATATAGATTTTGTTCCTTAGAGTCGTCGATACTTTACTGCTACTAAACCGCTTAATCTACTACTAAATGTGCATCGGTACTATTCGCTGTGACACTTTTACAAACTGTCTTAAATAAATATAATAAACATCGTGTTTTATATTAATACAGTGGAACCTCGCTTAACGAGTATAATTTGTTGCAGAATCTTACTCGTAATGCGAAACAATTTTTCTCATATGAATCAATGTAAAATACGATAATGCATTCCATGCCGAAAAAAATTTATTACTATTATTTTTAATAATAATTCTTTTTTACTATAAATGTTTCTAGCTTCTCAATGTACTGTGCAATAATTTCCCATGCTTTCAGCGTTGGATTGTTGTTGCTCTGCTTCTCCACCCCTGACAAACTCTCAAGCGACGCTTAGATGCTGGCGAACGAGCGCTAAATACATACTGATAGCCGAGTAGCACAAGGCACCCGTTGTCTCCTCGTCACTCGTTATCCAAAACGTCGCTCACTACGCGAGTAATTTTTTTGCAATTTGTTTTGCTTGTTACGCGAATCACTCGTTATGGGAGGTGCTCGTTAAGCGAGGTTCTTTTGTACATCACTAATCACTAATAATTAGTGTTTGCATATGAGAAAAGATTTTTTTTAAATAGATAACACAAGAAATACACGACACATCAATATTCTTACTATATTCAATTTAACTAATTCAGACTAACTTACTGTTGTCCTGGAATGAGACTCAAACCCTCGACCACCAGATCACTAGGTCAGCGTAATAATCACTAGACCTTAGAAGCTTAGTATTCCAATGAATATTAAAAAAATTTAGTAGTAAAATAAGGATGTGAGATTGAATAACGTAATGTTGTTTTGAGTGTAGTGGTAGGTATTATTATATAGATGAATATAACAGTTACGTTAATTCGGACACATATAAAGAATTCCTGATGAAAGGAAGGTCAAACAAACACGTAGACCGAGTGTGGGTTATACAGGAAGTCGGAAGTGATCGCATAAGACATTTGTATACGTAGATGTGAAGGGCGTGAACGATGTATTATATATACGTTCGTATTCTTCTAAACTAGATATCTAGCATCTAGAATGTAATGTGATTATTGTATGTATTATATAAATCAATAATAAGAAAATACTTTATTTATACCACTGTTTATTGATAACTCGACGTGTTTCAGGGTCAGTGGTCCCTTTTTCAAGATACAATGTACACTCATCTCTCGATTAACGCGGTTTTATGCGGTTGAGAAAAAAAAATTAAAAAATCAAATATTTATTTGGCGACACGTGTCACAAATGCAATGCGTGAAGGCGGAATTACATTATCGTGTCGTGGCGCGTTCTGTTGTGTTGCTCTTTCAACCGCTTTTTGTCAACATGCCATACCCCCCGCAACGCATGCATCAACGGCTTATCTCCATTTCATTCACAACACCGCGCGCCCACGCATATTTTATAAAAATATTTGTTCTCTTTCGTATGTTGATATACATACGTATATGGTATGTACTCATTTTACGCGTTTTTTTAGAACCTATCTCCTTATTCTATATAAACTTTAAATCTCGTTTTACGTCGATTTTAATTTTCTGGAATCTTATTTATCATATATGTTGTAAGTACATTTAGTATTTTAATATCTGCCTCACTGGATTTCGCCCGTGCTGAGGCAAACATTTTACATTTTTAATCAACAATCATATTATACATAATAAATTCATCAACTATAAATTTAGAATAAGTAAGAAGGAAAAAATAAAAAGTTTAAGTGTAACAAAATATGATGCAATATTTGATCTTGAGAAATTTATAACCTACTTGAAATTTTTAGGGATAATATACATATGCCTCTATTTACGCGGTTTCGCTTTACGCGGAATTTTCTGGAACATATCTACCGCGTAAATCGAGGGATAAGTGTATACTAAAATTAAAATTGCAAGTACGGACATAAACAAAACTTTAAATATAAGTTTTACCGTTTCTGAGGTGAGTTTGTACAACTCCATAATTACATACGTGAAAATAAAAACACTTGTTTTTTTATTCTACTCGTTTATATTAGACGCGTTTCGCCTTGCAAGAGCATTATCAATGTCTAAAGAATCAAGAATATAATAAATAACCAAATCCTTTTTGCAAATAGCCACCTTTTAAATTTGTTTTCACAGTAATTCCTAATTTGTAACTCACCCTTCCCCCCCTCTCTTTAATGTCGTCACCCACCACTTATATTTACAATTTTGTTAATGTCTATACTTGAAATTTTAATTTCAGTATACATTTTATCCTGAAGAAGGGACCATCGGCCCCGAAACATGTTGAGTTATCAGTAAATAGTTGTAGGTACATATAAACAAAATGTTTTCTTATTATTCATATAAAATGTTGCCACAAAGTAACTTTGCAATTATTGAAGGAATATTATATAAATGTTATTTAAGCGATAGTTACGATCTAGGATAATACGGCTGAGCCATTCGAACAGAATTCTACATAACAATCGTTGGTTTTAGCATGCGATTATAACACGATATTTTACGTAGATGGTCGCTGGATTAATTTACATCCCTGACCTCGATTGTTAACCGTACCTGACCTCTCGACTACGTAACTATATCAGCTATCCAATGTAACTATTATATCTCATTTCCATTAAAGAATCAAAGTTCTTCAATCACCATAAAATCATAATATAATCATGTATTTCACGATGCATTGACTAATATATTTCATTCTTCTTCTTCTTTCAAACAGGCAATCCACCCTTCAAGAGTGATTTGTGCCATTAAACAAGTTTAAACATTATTTCATAGAAAGCAGTACAACAATATTATAGAATAGGGAATATTGCGTTACAAGTTAATACCATTGACATTCAAGAAATTTGCTATTATATGTGGCGAGTTAAGGGAAAGAAGATGACACAAGTTAACCGGGAGTTGAAAATTACCATTGACAAGATTATTGTAAAAAAAACCTGTGATCCGTAATGGACAGGCAAAAAAGACATGGTCAAGGGTTTCCTCCTCGGCACCACATTCACACATTGGGGAGTCTATTATGTTCATTCTGAACAAATGTGAGGCCACCTGGCAATACCCAATTCTCATTCTAGAGATATTTGCTGCTGTTCTTTTAGAGACTTTCCTGTTGGAGAACCAAGGGGTGCGGGGAATATATCTTTGGATTATTTTAAGACGATTACCCTTGTGATTGTTTGGATCCATCCATTGTGCAGACCAGATAGAATTCGTATGTTTTTTTTACAATATTAAGTCTGTCATACATCGGGATATGGAATTGATGGGGAAGAACTCCGGAAAGAGTAGCCTTCTTGGCCAGTTTATCAGCACATTCAATATATTTCATTAAACAAACTATATTTCACCCCACACTTCAAAAGTATGAGTGCATTTTAAGCCACGGTCTATAATTATATATTACACTAGTGTGTCTAGTTTTTTTTTTAATAAAATTCGTAGCGTTTTCACTTAACACTTAAAAATTAAATAGGTTATATGTAGGCGCTATTTTTATAGACCGCATTAAAAGTGATTACACTTATTTATTAGTTAAAAATACTGATTGTATATAATTTTGATGTAATTTTCAATATTAATAGGTTTTTTTTAATTTTTAGATTAAATCATATTTTATTTGTAAAGTTGTGATTTTTCGGTAGTTTCATGATAATTAATATTCGATAATCGTAATTAACGTTTCCTGAAATTGTAAATATTGAAGCAACGTCGATATTTCAATCTGAAATGAAAACTTTTAGGACAATTAAAATGAGGAGGCGATAATGTGAATCCCTGTACAACGCATAAAATAGTTAAATAGTACATCCCCATTGTAAGTAATGATTAGTGCTGTCTGCATGGGGTTAAAGAATATGGGGCGCCAACTTTCTGCCCTTGTTGGCTGTGGGTGTTTTTCCGTTTCCATGCCATTCCATTAAGATTTTCAATCGCGGTTTGCTTTATATATTTTTATTTGATCTTTCGATTCGAATTTTTACTAAATACAATTTTTTACATGATACTATTTAGTATGAGCATATATATATAGGATGTAACAGGAATAGTCCACAATATTTTATGGGTGGATACCTGACTAAATTACGAAGTCTGTTACGCTATGTATATAATATACATTAGTGATGGACTAGATATTTGCTAACAGTAATGAAATATTTGATGCAGTTTAATTTAAAAAATGTATTTAACGTAAATTCTAGTTTAATTATCTATCTTTAAATAATAAGTAATGATATACAAATTTTCCTAAATGATACTTAACTTGATAGACTTATTTAATCTTAACCCTATTCATTAATTATTTTTTTGTAGCGACTACCTTTTCGTACACTTTGTTTTTAAGTGTATTTAAATACAAAAATCAAGTGGATAATGTCGGGTGAATGAGAAGGCCGTGAAATTGGTCTTCCTCGTCTAATCTAAGGGCATTTTTATATGTCATTTATAATCCGGAATTTTATATTATACCTGTATTCAATGTTATGCAATTTTCGTTTGAAACAGACTGTATACTAATTTATGTAATATATATTTGGTGTATATTTTATATGGCCTTGTTTTTGTGTTTATATATTATTATATTATATATTACCATTGTAAAACGTTAGAAGTTCCCAAAATTTGTCACAGTTCATTTTGAAAAACTGACCCTCAATACGTGCTGCGGAGTGGGGTGCCTGTATTGGCAGATACATCCTCCCATTGTACTTATACATCGGTAGTGCAATTATATGGAACAGAAATACAAATTGGCCATAGCATACACATTCATGCTATCTGAATGGAGGCTGTATCAAAACTACATCGCAGACCTACAATAATACTGTCTTAAATTAGACACAAAAAGTATAAATATTTTTGTCAAATCTTGAAAATAATTCTATAACCAAAGATATATTTTTTATATAATAACTACCTAATTACAAAAAAGGTTTGTTTATAAAGGGTGTCCAACGGAAAATTTTCAAATATAATATTAAATAATAAAAAAGAAATACAATGTTATTCTCATATTTTATTTATACAAAATAGAGTTGAACGATGCAGATTTTACGTTTTATAAACAATATCGTCTAAATGCCATCCATTTCTCTCAAGACACTCTTGCAATTGGACTCTTAAATTTGCAAACACGCGTTGGTTTAATGGCAGCAACTTCACGGCGGATATTTTCTTATAGGGCCTGAATTATTCAAAGATTGTTACTGTAAACTCTCGACTTAAGGTATCCCCACAAAAAAAAGTCGCACGGTGTAAGGTCTGGTGACCGAGGTGCCCAGGGTATGTCTTCGTACTTGCTGATTAATTTATTGGGAAAAATTCACCTCAGCTTCTCCATTGAAACTCTAGCTTTGTGTAGAGTGGCCCTGTCTTGCTTAAATTGTGTTTTCTTGTTGAAAGCGGGAAACAACTGCGGTTTCGGTACCAAAAACTTGGCAATACACGTCAGCAGTGACTGTCTCTCGCTGGTTAAAAATATAAGGGCCAATTATCCATCGGGCAGAAATTGCACACTACACTGTCGTTTTTGGACAATGCAAACGTTTTTGATGGCGTTCCTTTTGATTATCGGGGCACCAGTATCTCATATTCTGTTTATTAACATAGCTATCGATATGAAAATTTGCTTCGTCAGTAAACAACATGTTTTTAAGCATTCATGTTGTTCCAACATCGTTCTAAGGTTTCACGTAAAGAATGGTCATTTACGTTGAGAAACTGCACGATTTTCAGTTTGTATGGGTAAAAACTGTAGTTTTTTTTTTAAAATAACGTGCACTGTTGATTTTTTTATTCGGGTATAGGCTATAATCATCCGTATCGATTTACACGGATTGCGCATAATTTCACGTCGAACTTGAGCCACATGTTTTGGTATCGCTGCTGACGTTGATGGTCCCAGAGGAGTTTGGTTAACCATTGTCCCTTCTTGTCTGAACTTTTGAACCCAACACCAGATAAATTGTGTGCTCGGCCCATCACTTACTCGTCGAATATTAAGTGCGCACGATCCAATGAATCATCGCACTTTAAACATTGCTCAACCGTGAACACGCGGTGCGCTCCTGACCAGTGGCTCATTGCGACTAGCAAATCTGCAAATCACGCGCGTCGAACAATACCTCTCCTACTTACCTCACCCTGAAGGTTTATGAGCAATTACAATTTAATTTTGATTTTTTTCCGCTGGACACCCTTTATTACAATAATGGTTTTATTGACGATATATGTTGACGCAAGTAGAATGTTACCTTTGATTTCCTTATTTCCGTCATGATATGTACCCCGTCGCTCTCTGGCTAACCTTTCACCTGGTCGCATTCGGCGGACTGCGTGAGTGCAAATTCATGTCTCAAAGTGTCAACACGCGCTTGGTTCCACCGAAATAGATTATCGCTGTGCTGTAATGTTATCCGTGCCGGGAAGCCAAATTCGCCAGCATCTGATCACCTCCGAAGTGCAGGGAGACATTCTTCCTTTAGTGCGAGTCTAGGAAAGTACGAAGTAGCATCCAGTTCATGAGATTGAGGTCAAGGTAAGGTAAGGTAATTCCTTCCGTCCTTATACCATTCATAATCCAAATCGGGTTACGTCAAACATATCATAACTAGAATTGATACAGTCCGTCCACCACGGGATCTATTTCCTATCAATACACGTGTATAAAACACTCGGAAATATTATAATATGATACCCGGATCGGTACATAATTTTACTATTGAAATTTTGATATATGTGATGATTAAGTTTCTTATAAATATCCTTGTACGCGTAATTTTGTTATTTTATATTTTTACCAAAATATTATTTTTTTAACCGTGTTTAATTAAAGTAATTTTAAGATAATTTTTTTATTTATTTGCAGAAGCTAGAAATAATAATCTATATAATCATTAGAATTCCGTCTGTTTTTACTACGGTGTGAGCTGAGATAGTTCCATATCTCTCATTCTGTTTCTTCAATATCTTTGTGGACGAGCTTAGCAAAGAGCTTAAGAGATTAGAGCTGGTTATCATGGTGCCACGTTATTTACGCTGATGACATTATTGTACTCGCCTTTATCATAAAAGCCTTCGCAAAGTGAGAACTACGTGGCCATACGTAACCTTTTCTATAATACAAAAAGTCAACACTGCTTGTTGCTATTTCACCCATGGGGAGAAGTAGGAATGCCTTTGCTGAGTGAGTAATCCTCACAACTGAATAGTGAGGATTGCTCGCTAGAGGTATAGAGTCTCACTTATATCATCTCAAGACATAAAAGATATCGAGCTACAGGGGAGATGTGTAAGGTCTAGCACGCCAACAAGGAGATTATTCCGACATGACTAACTAACTCACCATCACGTCGTTTCTCCGTGAGGGTAGGTAGAGAGAATAATACAACTCTCGCATTGTCCATATTCATACATCTATTCATATAAGCTTGTCGATTGTTGAGGCTTCTACCAAAATCGTTCTCTGGTATATCTCTTGTATCTATCACGCCACGTTTTGATTTCTGGTTCCACTTATATTGGCGTTATATATCTTTCTCACAATTCTATCCTCATTCAATCATTTTACATTACAAAACCATATAAATGAACCTTTTTAAAATCATATTCACTATGCTTAGATCAGTTTTACTAATATATATCATTAATTTGTGCTGATGATCTTTATTTTTATGTGCGGGATTAACTCGTACGTTTTATCAATAGTATTTAATCTTAATGCCTCGACACAACGCAGTACGAGTCAACTTAATATGATATCTGTTCAACGGTTCGGAGGCGAGAGACCGCGCCAACCGCGGTGCGATACTTTGATCTCTTTCACACGCGTCATCGTACCAACATTGCGCGCTATCACGCATTCGCTTCATCATTCAATACATTACATTTATAATCCCTCCTAGTCTGTTAGTTCCGATATAAAAACCATGTTTATTATAAGCGTAATACGTCATAATATTCCATCTATCCTAGTTCTAAATTCAACATTCCCTCCTAATTTGTTAGTTCCGATATAAAACCATGTTTATTATAGGCACAATACGTCATAGTGTTCCATCTATCCTAAAATGATACATACGTATCCACGGGACTTGAAAGTGACACGCTACAATAATACAAGACTGCTAGAACATGAGACAGACTGCTGGGATCAAAGAATGCTAATGTTCTAGCCACCGGAATTAAACTTACCACATAAACTGAAAACGGTTTCGACCACCAGTATTCAATAATCTTAATCTTAATTTATATTGTATTTCTTTACTTTTTAATCATAGTATGCGTAATAATACAAAGATAGAACTCTTTATTAAACCCAGAAAAATTATATGTCTATCTCACAAACTATTTTTAAAAAGTATTAAAAAAATTATTTGGGAAAATCTGACTTGTAAATTAGTGCCTAGCTAACAGTTATTTACTGTGTATTATATTTTTTAAGCAGAGCGGAATGACAAACTGACACATATCGCTCTTTTCATTAAGCCTCTGAAACTCGAAGACAAAGTATCATCCGTGTACACGCGCCCTAAAAATACATTAAATAATCTTTACGACAGTAGATGAGAAATATGTCAACAACCTATAAAAAAATTTCGAAAAAAGTTAGCTAAAAGAAATTCTCTTGAACACATTTAAGAAACTATAAATGGATAAGATGGAAAAACTTTTACGCCAACAAAAAAAAAAGGAACTGGGTTATAAAAAATGCCGAAACACGGTGAACGAACAAATCTATAATGAAAGCAAAAAATACCTTTATGAAAATATTTTTTAAGTTGTAGTCACAAAAGTTTCATTAAACAAAATTATTAATAAATCCCGCTCTATCTGCTCAACAGGTGTTTATTAAAAAAAATAATACTACTGAAAGTATATTAGAATCAAATAAATATCAGATATCTCATAGAGACAAAGCTATTTTTATTTTATTTGAATGGAAAATATATAGAAGTATGGAGTAATTACAAGGCTTATGACCTGTCTTCGACTGGCTTAAGTGGCTACTTTATATAAATATAACGTTCACCATTCTCACCCCATCAATCAATCTCCACATCTATCAAATTTTTGGAAGTTGTATATATGTTAATATGTGGACTCGTTTCGAGTACCACTACACCATCAGTATTCAGCATCATTAGCTAGTCAATATGATGTGAGATGACTGTTTTTTTTAAGCGTCGACTTTCAAGCATGGTGGAGATGATAGCACTCCATGTACTCACTTTTAAGTATTCTAAGTTATATTCAAAATATTAAAAAATGCGTGGAAACATTGATAACTGTAATTCTAATCTGATATTCGGTTGTAATATTTGAATGTAAAATCTAAAATTATTATCTATTGCGGATTGGTTTTGATTGTTCTAATTTTGATCAATAAATTACTAGTAATAATTCAAATTTTCATAATTAATAATTAATTATTCATAATTAAATAATCACATGTTTATAGAATGAAATTAATGTCCGATTTATTAGTATATTGAATTAATTGTTGCTACCCTTGTTCTGAATAATTACAACTTCAATATAAGAATGTGTTCTCCTTAATAATAACTTTTGATTATACGAGTATGTATGTATAAGAATAGTAAGTTGTATTATGATGCAGACAAGAACTATATTAAGAATGATGTCAAAATGTTGGTGTCAAAAATCTAAACATAAAAAAATATATTTTAATAAACCTCTCATTATGTATTCACCTTGCCTAAATAATTATATTTAAATTGTTTGTTCATTTGCCTAACCGGTTATAGGATCTGATTTAACCAGTTATGTAAGTTTCTTCTTATTCGCCAGTTAATTCAGGAAATTAGCAGCTGGTTGTAATCTTATGGCCTTGACGATTCTCCACATCGTCATCTAATAGGATAGCCAGTAGCTAGTATTTGATCTGGTCGGTCCATTAAGTTGGAGATCGCCCTTTTCACCTCTGGTCTTTAACTATTTTAGTCACCACCAGCCATCAGCATCTCCAGGTTATCTTCCCTGCAAGCAATGAGTCCGATCTGGGGTAGTCTAATCTGGACAATCTATCACGAATCCTTTATTGTTCCAAAATTGAGGCATTAATGCATTACTATCCACGCTATTCGAAGCAGTCGCCTTGTTGCGTTCAGCCACAAGAAAACAGGAGTGGTTCTCCGATCTCCATTTCTCTCAATTGGCGATCAAAAAATATTCAATCTAGGGACACTGCGGCGACAGAATCGAGAATGCGTTCCCGCTCGCAATTTACTTGGTTTTATTTCAGATACAAACAATACATTCAATTCATTCTAATTCAGCGAGTAGACTGCAACAAGTGCCAGAAAGACGTATTTTATCAAAAAATGACAGTATTTGTTTTCCGATATATATCACAAGTTTTTTTGGCATCCCGACGATGTTTATATTTTTAAATTACTGCCTCGTGTCCTTAACATATCAATTAATTGGCGTCACTACGGCGACCTCTCAATCCTGTGCGATAAACGCCTCAAGCGCCTTATTTCAAAGGATCACACTTGCTCTCAATGTCTATGATTCCACTCTGTACAGGCATATGGGAAAAACAAATGAGTAAACTAAATGCATTTTTGCGACTTGAATCCAGTTTTAAGATCGCACGTTTTGCCATTTCAATTCTTCTCATAACTCCGGCTTCACAGGCACCATTTTCAGTTATGCAGACTCCAAGATAAATACTTAGTTAAAATTTAACTGAGGCCTCTACCACTTATAATGTTATATAAATGTGGTAGAATATTAGAAGTATTGTAGTGATAGGTTAATAATATTACTACGATAATGAGGCAGTTTTAAAATTTTCAAAACAAACTAGATTTTTTTTAAATTGTGGCAGTATTTTTCCTGACGCGCGATTAATATAATATAACCTTCGTATGAAACTGCGAGGTTAAGGTTAAAATACTCCTAGTTGTCGTCAGTAGGTAAAGACGTGTGAAAGTCTGTATAACACGGGTTATGAGCTTGCTTAGAAAACCGCCTAAACTAAATTAATGTAATTTTAGTACACTAGACAAATATAATATAACAATTCGTTACACTATCATATTCTCAATAAATCAGGGACTCTAGATGGATTTGCCTAGAGCCTCTGCTTTAATAAAATAATAATAATTTTTTTTTTCTCTATATAAGTAGAATAAATAATTGTTTATAATATGTATTACGCTCCATTTATTTATTTAAATTATCAAATCAAACAATGAAGTTGTAATACCGAATCCCGTGAAACGAAATTCATCTACTCGTTTAAGCAATGACGGGTACATTCAAACATTCCATCTGTTTTGTTTAGAATTCTTTGACATACTTTTAATCGTTTAAGAATTTTGATGACATGTGAGTTATAAGTGCCACATTATACTCTCTTAATAAATACGACTCTGCAGATAACATGATACGTGCCTTGACTGATTAATAGTGGGTTTTTACGTTGGTTTCAAATATGCGTTAATATGTATACTCAAGATAGATTTATAATTTTTAGTTTTACATTATATAGCTTATTCTTAAAAAATGAAATGAACCAATTGTTATACTGTATATTTTAATTTGAAAATATTGTTTGCCCAAGATTCTAGGTGCTGGGTGAATATCATGTTACAGGCTGGTGTTGTTTTTGAATAACTAAGAAATTAAACAGATTTTTTCATTTGGTTTTAATTTATCGATTACTTGACAATTACAATTACGTTTAAAATATGATATTGGCCAAATAGCCGCTATTGGCAGCGTCACAAATGCGTCTTCTTTTAACAATATTTTTCATAACATTCTCATATACTTTGCATGTTATTTCATCAATTTCAATTCGAATATTGTTTTGTAGTATCGAAATTGTTATTTATTTATTATTGGCGTAGACCATCACAGAAAATAGTCGGGAGCCGTCAAATCAGGTTTCTCCCAAAACTTCAAGCGTAGCTCGAGCCGCGTAAGAAGCGGTACCGTCTTATTAAAACGACATGTGTTGCAGGCCCAACCGATCCAATTCGGCCACCAAAAAGTTTTCCAACATGTGACGATAGCGATCACCATTAATGGTTACAGCATTGCCATTATTATTTAGATAAAATGTTTTAATGACTTCAACACGTTGTTAAGGCATTAGATACTCCAAAATAAATTATAATCAACAACTCTCTACGACTACTAAAAACGAACTGACAAATGTCTACCAAACTAAAATGGCAGACAAACAAAATCACCTCTAACATAATATTCACCTGTATATATGATTACCGTATCGAATTAGCTATTATTTATCTGCAATCATTCGTGAAATACAGGATGTGTCATTAACGATACACGTCATGTCACATGACCATGAAAGTATTAATTAATTAAGAACGTACGATAAATTATAATTAGTTATGTCTAGTAAGAGACGATCGACATGATGACACACTTAGTAAACACATAACTAGACATTTGCATTGTCTTCTATGATCCCTGCACCGCACTGTGGTGAGGATCGGCTGATACGTTAATATTCTCAGAAATATTTTCCAGCCAGAGTATTATCCCCTTATATAAACTTCACGCGGAAGAAAAATATTTTATCATGTATGTATAATATTAATTAAAGGTCGTTATGCTTACTTACTTACTTACTTACTTACCATCACGCCGTTTCCCCGCGGGGGTAGACAGAGAAGATCCTCTGTCCCGACACACAATTCTCGCCTCATACAAGCTAGCCGATTGTTGAGGCTTCTAACAAACCCATCTTCCATTATCTGGTTTATCTGATCGTGCCAAGTCTTCTGCGGACGTCCTCTACTTCTGCTGCCATCAACACTTGCGTCATATATCTTTCTTACCATTCTCTCCTCATTCATCCGTTCCATATGACCAAACCACCTAAATGATCCTTTCTTAATCTTACTTATTATACTAACATCAGCTTTACATTCTTTCCTTATTCCTTCATTGTTTACTCTTGTCATAAATAGATTTGCCACATATACGCCTAAGTGTTCTCATTTTCACTCCATTCAGTCTACTTTCATTCCTCTTCTGCCAGCTCCAAGCCTCACTTCCATACGTCAGTGTCGGTACCAGGACTCCATTGTGAACCTCTACTCTTGCTTCGGTTGACAAATTCCCGTTAGATATAATTCCATTCAAAGCGCCGTTCACTTTAAACCATGCAGTCACCCTCCTTTCGATATCATTCTCAGCTTTTCCGTTTCTATCAAACATACTTCCCAAATACACAAACTCATCTATTTTTTCCGAACATTCATAACCTACAAGTATTTTGCACGGTGTCTTGCTTGAAACCGTGAAACCGATAGATATTTTACCTCCGGTCAACTTAGAAGTTCCGACAATCCGTCAGGCATCCATCAAAAATTCAGTAGTCTGTTCTCTGTCCCTCCATAAAAAAACAATTAACAGTTTTTCAGCATCTATTACAATTTTAAATGAGTGTGTATTTAGCCAGAGTTTTCCATCGCTACTTCCATCGCTGTATGTAGGGCGCACATTTATATTATATTATACAAGTATTTTAATGGATGATGAGAACCTACGTATGTGCTAACCCTGGTATTTTATATTTGATAAAATATATTTTGTGTTTTATTTTCAGATTTTTCACAACTATCAGAGTCGATCAGCTACACCGAAATGCTGCAAGTTGACTTGCTGCATCAAGAGAAGACCCAGAGCTCGTTGTTGCAAGCATTTCTATATATCAGGTGAGGTATCTGGGACTGCATTAACAACAATTATAATTATTTGGATGGAGTTATCCCAATTGAACTTTATGGGTAAACAATAATAATAATAGTAGCAATGAATTTATTTCTAAATTAAAATTAAAATAATAAAAATAATACATTATAAATGCACATACATATTATATCAATAATAGTAAATGTAAAAATCCAAAATAAAAAGACACATTTTAATCATTTATGGTTGCAACCAAATGTGTCATGTTTTTGTAAAGGTGCGAGCTCTATCATTGTTCAGCTTCCAAGATAATCTCTTTGTTATTATCTAATTTAAAAAAGATTTTTATAAGTAGATACATAATATAGTTAAATTAATTATCTGTATAACACAACAATAAAAATTTACAAAAATACAAAATGTATACATTTTATTGATTATTATTAATTAAATAAAATTCACATTTATTAATAAATAAGTGGAATAAAATAATACTTGATTAGGATGAGAGGCGAGAGAGCGCATGTACAAGCACGTGTAATAATGTGTGAGAACTCTTTTATTATTTATTATTAGCGTAATAGATCAATCTTCCAGAAAAATTTAACATTTTCTTAAGGTGCCACGATACACAGCAAAATCTGTATGTTTCACGTTTCTCTTACTGCAATGACGGCGCTGCAATTTTTATAGAATTTTAACAAATTAAAATATATTTATATTGTTCTCGCATAGTTAAGTAATCCGAAAAAATATAAATGTATAATCTATAACTCTCGACCTTCCGAATGCATAGTACAATGTGCGAGGAAAATTTTACAAGTTCTACAACCTGCTTAATACTGTCAACCTTTCCCATAAAATACCGTTATTAGAAGGTTTTTATTTAAAAAATTTAAGTTATGTTTTAGAGATTTAATTCAGATTTTATTATTATCTATCTTACGAAACACATTGACGAAATTTTAATAAAGATCGATATTTATATCGTGCTTTGTTTGTTCCTATATGTTGCGTCTTCATTCTTTAACGTGTTATTGATCGTTTCAAAATCGTCTAAGATAATTATATTTTTAATTATTGAATTTATGAGTTAGACGATTTCGAATGAGTTTGTAGAAATTCGTTACTGAATTACACAGGATTTGATTTACTAGGTAGTGGATAGTTACGAAAATATAAGCACGGCCAATGTTTCCGTAAAACCTATTATCAATGTTGAAATTAAAATTGGTCTACACAAGTGTTTTAAAATTTTAATTAAACTAATAACTCCTCTATTATATACCAATAGTATATAGTCGAGTAATGTTGGCCAAAAAAAGGCAGACTATGTAAAAAAAGTTCGAACTAGATGATTCGTTGTATATTTCTCTATTTTGTCATTTTAAATAACATAATAAAATATACCATTGATGTCGTATGAGCTTCAAAAATTATTCGAGATCTTCTTCTTCTTCTTTTAAATAGGCAATCCACCCTTAAAGAGCGATTTGTGCCATTAATCATGTAAAAACTTTATTTTATAGAAAAAGTACAATAATATTATAGAATTGGAAATATTATATTACAAGTCTATACTATTGTCGTTCAAAAAAATTGCTATTATATTGATTAAGCTTGGCAAGTTAAGGGAAAGAAGATGACACAAGTTAACCGGGAATTGAAAATTACTATTGACGAGATTACAGTAAAAAAAAACCTGCGATCCGCAATGGACAGGCAAAAAAGATATGGTCAAGGGTTTCCTCCTCGGCACCACACTCACACATTGGGGAATCTATTAAGTTCAATCTGAATAAATGTGAGGCTACCTGGTAATACCCAATTCTCATTCTGGATATATTAGATATTGTTCTTTTGGAGACTTTCCTTTTGGAGAACCAGGGGGTGCGGGGAATAGATTTTTAAAATATTTTAAGCCGATTACCCTTCTGATTATTTCGATCCATCCATTGTGCAGTCCAGATAGAATTCGTATGTTGTTTTACCATATTAAGTTTGTCATACATCGGGATATGGAATTGATGAGGGAAAACTCCGAAAAGAATGGCCTCTTTGGCCAGTTTATCAGCATTATAAGAGGTCAAAGTCACAAAAGTTTATCAGCCAATTTAAAAAAAATTAATGGGTTACGCATATTTTTTCCAGATTTCAGATGCTCTGTTCCTGTAAACCACATTCATGTAAGTCGTGAACTCGCCTCAATAGTCGGAATGGACCATCCAACAGTCATCCTCAAGAGTACGACTTATAAAGAATTGGGAATTAACTAAATATATTATAAGTACATATTTATTTTGAATTATTATTGTGAGAGTGCACACCAAATTAAAACCATCAAGTTCAGAGCATAAAAAAAATTGGTAGTTTATATGTCCGTATCAATATTGAGAAATATTAGTATTATTTCAGTCTTTGGTACTTTAGCAAACGCTTATCTTTATTATAATTTACAATTTGTATGAAAATATGTATTCACCATTTAAGGTAAAATTAATGATTACAAGCGTTGTTCTGGTTCAGCGACTTACGAAGAAGAATTTCGATCAGGATTAAAAATTTATAGAATTATATAGATAAGGAAATAAAAAAATAATTATACTACTATATGTTAACAGCACGTAATGACGTATATTTTCTTATATTCGCGAAGCTTTCGAAATTGTTCTTTTTGAAAAGATACTTTAAAAAAATATATTTAATTTCTTTCTTATCTTTGTGTTAGCCAAGTTCCTCACCAATTTCACTGTAGTGTGGTGCAGCGCGTGTGACATTTTGCCCGCTATCTTAAATTAAAAGGCTAGCGATAATAACACGGTATCCCTCAAAATGAGAAGTTGAGATAATAGCGACTTTCAAATTAATAAAAACTTTGAGAACATTTTAAGTTGATGGGATACCATCGTTATGTGCAACGACCATCTATTGACGAAGCTAACTTTGTATTAGAGATTTGTGTTATGTGATACAGTATTGGGGGACTGCATAAAACTGAAAAACTAGTTTTTGACATTTTATGGGATACTTTTAGTTAGTGTTAGTTTAGTGGCTCATTTTCACCGCCAGTTCTGTAAAAGACCCCAGAAAATAGTTGTAGTAGAAATTTGCTATAAGAAATTGGACTCGCTGAAATTCACTCAAAAATGAATATCTATAGAAGTGCGAAATTTCCACTTATTCGAAAGTTATTTCGAGTATTTTGTTAAAAATAATTTCTTTACACAAAATATAATTATATTCAATATAAGTGCTTTTCAAATCAGCCCGACTGGAATCTTTCACAGGTTCAGTTAACATCGTTTTTCAGGATGACTGATTAAGTATAAATAGTCAAATTACTTTAAACCTTTCTTATTCCATTAAATATAAAACCGATTCAATTAAGTAAGTACTGTTTTGGTAAGAGGATGTACCTACTGAAGATAATAATTTTCTCCTCGTTTATCTGCTACTAGTTTTCTGCTGCTTTTTTCACTGCCTTAATATGCGCTACTTTTTTAATCTTTGTAATAATAACCACAATGATAAGTATTCATATTTTCTATTGTAATAATAGTATAATGAAAACCTTAGAATAGATAATTTCTATATCTTGACTGTATCAAAAATTTGTGTAATGACAAAATAATGTAATTAGTGTGTACCACGAAAAAATGTTCATTTTTATTTTTAATGTTATTTATGATTGTTAATGTTTGATATTTATACTGGAATCGTTCAAATTTTGTTACAATTCTTGTTTCAACTATCTTATCAGTAATTACTTTATAAAACGAAGATTTTAATTCTAATTTTTCTTAATCAATATAAATAATGTTATACTAACAGAAATTTGTAATCCTAATCAAATTTTTGGGTATTAAAATGACTATTGTAAATAAAAATGTTATTTTATCTAAAGATTTTTTTATTTGAATACTGATTGAATCACATTTTTGATAAATGATATTCGCAAGTTATAATTAAGCCTTGGCTGCTCTTCGTCAATTTTACATATAAAAAAAATATATTAATTGCACATGCGATCAATAGAACTTACGGAAGAAAAATAATAGTATTTTTCCATAATACAAGTGAGACATAATAGACACTGGTGTGTTCGATAGGTTTTCAGAATGAAACTACATTTACAAGGTCAATTAAAGCCAGCGCAAACATTTAATTGCTATCTCAAGTAATCTGGATATAAAGGTAGTCACTTCGGAAGGTCAATTCAGTCTCATTGATTTATTATATATTCATTACGTACTATTAGAAATATTCAATATAACAAAGAAAAATTACCATACTTTCTGGACAATAATGCCGCATCTATTTTTATTTTTTTTCAAATTTTGAAACATAATATATGTTTTAAATGCTAATTTAATGTATTAATTATCAATAAATACATATAAAATCAATTTTGTCGAAAAATACCGGGATGCGAATCTGTATTTCTATTTCCAATCCGGGCAAGGTACACTACCAATTGCGCCAATATTTTTCGTGACAAATTTTCGAACCCATATGTTATACTTTTTCAAATTAATACATCTGTCGTTCCATTGTTTGAAAGACATCTACATTGTTTTTACGGAATCTCAAATGCCTTTGAGTAAACCGACGGCAGACGCCAGAATTATCAATTCATTTTTATTAAATTTTGAACACATTAATACAACTTATATTATTAAGAACACATTCTTATTGTGAAGTTGTAATTATTCAGAATATAGGTCTGTGATGTTTTAAATATTAATTATAAGTAATAATTATAAATATATACATATAATTAATATATTTATTACAACTTCACAATTAGAATGTGTTCTCCTTAATAATAACATAATATACGTATTTTTTCTGTATATCATCATAGGACTCAATAATCCTTTCAAGACTCACCGAAGAGGTCGTGACAGCGCCAGCAGACAACCTGCTGGACACTAATATGCACATACATGTACATATGTACGCCCACACATATACATAAATATGAAATATAAATTTTTCGACGTGAAACGAAATATGTTTTTTTTTTTAAATAGTTATTTTGAGTCTCCGTAGGTATTGTTAAAAATTATAATTATGAGAAAATAAAGTAGAAAATTATTTACCAATTTATATTTAAAATAATGATTTCCTTGTACGGCCTAGCGGTTAAACATTCACCAAGTGATCCCGCGGTCAGGGGTTTGAGTTTCGTCTGTATAGATTATCAAGTTGGTGATGTTTTCCATAGTACAAGTTATAACATTACTATGAAAAATAGGTTGTGTATTCCGAATAAGCAGCGCTGTTTTAATATTTTACATCATTTTTATTTTATGTTTCGTAAAATATTGATTATAAAAAATCAGTATTATGGTAACTGTTAACTAATCAGTTAAGTTATTACGAAAATACGATTTTTTTAAATAATCAATCTAAAATCGAACTTGGTTCGCGATAGTGGAATATTTTTACTTAATGTAGTACGAGTCCGTGTTTTGCACCAATACACGTCTCCAAAAAATGGTAATAATTTAATTATATTTAGTTCGTTGTGTACTTCACAAGTCAATCGAATCAACTTAATCAATGTCGTGTATTTCATAATTTTTGTTTTGATTTCATAATTTTTTTTTTGATTTAACAATTCTCTTTTTGATTACATAATAATTTTTTCAAATTTTCATTCGTAATAGTTACTTTCTGACAAAACAAATCACAAAGTTACTCAAGGGCTTGTTATAAGATGATTGTTAATAACCAGGGTTATGAAGATGATACAGTACTTCTAACAAGTGTAACAAGTAACGAGGATCTACAACTTCTGCTGGACCATGTAGTGAAGGCGTGTGCGACTTTCAGAGTAGAACTTAATGTAACTAGAATAAAATATATGAGTATGATCAATAGCAAACAGAACATAGTCTTTATAAAGATGTTTTTTTTAGAGGTATGAAACTTTAAAATTAAATAATAATCGTGGTAATGGCCATGGTATTGACTTTATTGGAAAGATAATTTAATGCTATAAGTGGTTAAATATGATATCGCGCATATAAGCGCCGCGGCTAGCTCGTATAAAGCGCAATCTGAAAGTCCAATTATCGACCACTTTTTGGAGCAGCTGGGGCCAAAAACGATTCATGGTTATTCGAACTATTTACTCGGATGGACGATTATGTCGACCGTAAAATGGACGTAGCGCACGGTAAGTTTCGCGTACAGAACCACGATTTTCGAAATAAATTTGCACAATTTGCAAGCGTTGTTCTGACACAAGTCTATTTATGGTGAAATGGCAAACCAAACTGAGCACAAATCAGCAGTCAGCTGTCAAAGTAGCTGTCGCAGGAAAAGCGTTGCCAATTTGAAAAAAAACTTCTAATAAAAAACACCCTGTATTTATGGAACAAAATTGAAGAAGATGCAAAGTATTGCATATCTGGATTGCAAATGATGGATGGAATCCTTATGTTGAAATCAAATGCCACATTAAGCAAGCTTGTGCAATTTCTATCCGCATGAAAAGACGTTCTGCAGTCAGAATCTCAACCTTAGATCACGAATGCGAATGATCAGATACTATGTGTTCTCGGTATTAGTTTATGAAATGGAAGCATGGACACTTACCGAAGAAATGATAAGGCGACTTGAAACATTTTAAACGTGGGTCTACTGAAAAATGCTCAAAATAAGCTGAATGGATAGAGTTACGAATGAACATGTCATGGTTCGGATGAATAAATTAATTAAGTATTTAAAACAAAAATATCCGAAAACTTCAATTTAAGATGTATGATGAGATACCCAGAGAAGTCATCAGATCTTGCCCTTCTTAATGCAGGGAAAGTTTCTGAAAGGCTCTGGAAGGATAAAGAGAAAAATGAATGGTTTAACGAGTCTACTGTAGAGCTATAAAGTAATAATAGTCAACGACCGTTAAACAAATAAGGCATTAGAAGAAGAAGCTCAATTAGACAAAAACATTATTTTGCAATTAGCGCCATCTGTGTACCAGTAGAGACATCAGTTGTTTAGTTCTAAAAACTGACGAACTCTCACCGCTGTACTCATGGCGCTCTTTTTATTCATCGCATCGTGCTATTTACATTACTCAGTTCTGTCTTTAAACTAGTAAATTACTCAAGTCATATAAATGGCTATTTTCTGAATTGAAAATTCCTTTCGGTTGATACGTTTTGTATGGAGTCGTTACCTATGCTGTTTTTTTGACAGAATAACATTAGAAAGGGTTACAACTGCGTGCAAATCATTGAAGTGTCTACTTCCTCTTTTACTAATTTGCGAATTTTAATATCTTACTGTTTTAAACGTGTTGATTTCATGATTTTTCTTTAAATTTGGTGCACGGATTGGTTTTTGATTTGAGAAAAACAAAAAGCAATTGGCAGAACTATTTCCTACGTTAACCTTTAATACAAATAATTATTTCCTATAGTTATTACGTTAAGAATTTTCAAACAATAAATTAATCATGTTCTTAAAAACGTTCATACATTTTTTATATGGATAAGAAAGTATTATTTCACGATAAAACTTAAACTTTAAAAACACTTTTAATAGTACTCTTAAATTATAAATAAATACATGGTAGGATCGTATAAACGACGGATTTATTTTGTCCAAAGACGTTGGTTAAACGAAAGTACATATATTGTATCATTGGTAACAGCATAACCTTAATCTATACCTACTGCCGCCACTGCATCTGACATATAACGATCCCCAAAATCACCAACAAGTATGGATCGAGGATGATACCTACAATAAAAGAGCACGCTTTCTCCCAATTTAGAAGAAATTATTAAAAAATGGCTTATAAAAAATAACCTGTCTTACTTATAAGAATGATATGTATTATATAAACGGTGACTGATTTATTGTTATGTTATGTATATAATGTAATAAATGGATATAAATATACCTGCAGACAAACGTTTATCAAGCCGTTTTGTGGGTCTAGTGTTAATTTAAAAAAATCTAATACAAAAATATCAGTAATTAAAAATACAACCCAATGAAGGTAATACAGTACATTAAATAACCTCAATACGCTTGATACTACACGTGTTCATTAGGTCGACGTATGAATAAATATTGGATCGTATGCAAAAAATCATACTTATCGGGCAATTCGTTCAGTTGAAAATATCATACTCAGCTGTCGGGATGACACCCTTAGATGTTATATAAAAACAAGATCTTTAAAAATAACGCTAATATACAGTAATATGAATAATATGCCAAAAGTACTATATTCTGTGCATTAGTTCAAAGGTTTCAGTGCGATCAAATTTATGTAGAAATGCAAATATGATAAATATTTATTTATTGTTTTAATTTGATTAAACTTCCTAGGGTCAAAAATTACACATCAACTGTGTATCAAAATGGCATCAAAATACTTAAAACATTAACTAACTTACCATCACGCTGTTTCTCGGCGGGGGTAGGCAGAGAGGATAGAGTACTACACTATTTTGTCCTGACACACAGTTTTCATCTCATGTACATTCATATATCTTCTCATACAAGCTCGCCGATTATTGAGGCTTTTAACAGGACCGTCCTCTAGTGTCTGGTTTACCTGGTCGAGCCAAGTCTTCCGCGAACGTCCTCACTATACTAAGATCAGCTTTACATTCTTTCCTTATTTCTTCATTCTTTACTCTATCATAAATGGATCTGCCACGCATACGCCTAAGCGATTTCATTTCCACTGCGATACTAGTGGATATTCTTTACTCACATTCTTTTAACAGATCCTTAAATATGTTTTTAGTTAAAATATTGACCACTACCTGGAATCATTTTAATTTTTTGGATTTTATAAATTATTAGTCTTCTTAGCCTTAATTAAGCTATTATGGTGAATTAGTATATTTAAAAGTTAATTAAAAATGTATTTCGGTGAATGTTCTTTGGTATTTTTTGTATTAATTTTCTTTAGTAAAATCGGTTAAAATTACTAAATTAATTACTATCAACTTAATAACAAATAATATTGAAACTCATCGAATTCTCCTCCAATGTGGAATAATCATTTCCTATTGTATTATAATTATACTAATTTTGAATACTTATTCACTTATTATTATTTATAAAAACTTTTACAGTGTTTAATGCATTTATAGAGTAACTAGGTAAGTAGGTATGTATTTTAAAAAATCGCTAATTCATTGAGATGACAAAACGTCAGGCGAACCAAATCTTTCTGGATGGACAACGTCATTTTGAACATCCGGGATTGACTCAATATAAAATCCACACAATATTTAGAAGGTATTTCACTTATGTAGGTATTGGTGGAACTGGTAATAAATCTTATAAAATCTATATTATTGTCTTCTACACTTGATTTGACACGTGGCCTACGAAAATGGTCCTTATACTACTGTAAATTAATCTCTAGTAATTAATTAATTAATTACTAGAGATTAATTAATATGCCCGTCTCGGCATAGAATTTCTCTAGTGAGACGGGCACAGTCTAAACAGATTTTTACAAATAATTTAAAAATTTGGCCTTAACGCGTTTCTGTGATAGGTGCCGATATTAATATATGAGCAAATTAAAACTTAAAAAAATACTTCTTACCGATGAAATCTAATATCACTTAATGCATTTAATAATTTATTAGAGTTTGATGAACACAGTTTGACAGCACAAGTCACCATTTTGAATAATTATACCACTTAAAAAGCGCGCTTTGTTCTAATAATGACAGCTAAGCGTCACCTGCTAAAGATAGGAGACTCTGGGATAAATACATTCGGATAATTTTTGATTTTATTGGATACATAATTTTGGATTATCTTACTCATCTGTACTTCTGATATCTATGGCTGACTCTTGATATTTATCAGCGAATGCAGTGATAGCTTTTTTCTTATAAACATGTCCAATTTTGCGTTGTATCTCTGAAAACCTATCACTATCTAGATTCATATTTTAATTGCTTCATTAGTTTGGCTAAAAGCTGAAACTATTTCTTTCATGACGAATTAGCACTGTTCTACTTACTTCTAGTACTTATTCGTATTCAGCGAGTTCTTCTAGCTACATTAGATTTTTTTTTCTGCAACTTGTTTCTCTTCAATCTTAAAAAGTCTTCATTTATGAGTTCTTCTACATCATTTACAAACGTACATAATAACAAGCGAAGTGTAACTAACTACGTATTATTATCACTAAAGATGACGCAAACGTATGCGTTCTTATTCAATTTACGCCAAGGGCGTACGAGAGAAATACGGGTAGGTATATGACAATTACGTGAATTTTTTTTCCGTTGTAAGTGTGACTGATCGTAAGTAGAGGTGGTCTTAAGTCGAGAAGTGACTGTGCCTACATTTAATTTAATTGGATAATTATCCAGATTAATTACTTTATTTCATGTTTAATAATCTATCTACATTCATTGTCATGATTTAGTGCTACATGGCAGTACCTACGCATTTATCGCTCGCGCCGATCGCACGTTCGTCCGACGAAGCGACTTCAAACATAACGGACTAACTTCACTGTTTGTAGTCCGAGTTGGATGAAATAAAATGCATTCAACTCTTCTGATTAAATTATATAGTTGGTGATTAGAAAAAAAATATTTATTTCTCTTTATCGTCGCAACAAGTCTGAATTTCATAGTATTATGCACAGCTCCTTAAACGATATAAACCTCAACAACGTAAAGTTCACCACCAGCAGCTTATTTCCCTCTTTTGTATTCGTAGACGATATTGTCCCATGTACCATGTTATCTCTCGTGATTTCTCTCTCGCGAGTCTCTCATGATATTTTAAACACAAAAGACATGAAATGATTTTGAGGGTTGCTTGCATATGAATATGGAGAAGTTTTAGAACTGGTTTGAGATTTGCTTGAGTGAGCAGGTTTCTCTCAAGCAACCGGTAACATATGTTCTGGACAGATTACAGAAGGCTTTCACTCTTTCCAATGCCGTAATACCTGATGGCGATAAATAGCGTTAATTAGTCACCTGTAGGTCGCAGTATCGACGGTTCCTTTACTCTGATGAGAATAAAATGAAGAAATAGATGATTCTTTAATTATGACGATGTGTGTTCGTAGTAAATTTATAAAAAGTTCTATTAAGTTTTTTGTGGTTTTATAATTAACCGTTTTGACAATACGTCATGTATTTTTATGTTAAAATCCGCAGTTTCTGGAGATTTCTCAAAAAAGGCGGCTGCGCCGTAATCCACATAGTAATGGATTTTTTCAAGTTTGTTTATATGCAGTGAAAATTAAGTTGAGAAAAGAACAAAAATTACTAACTGGTAATCCTTCCATTTTTTATTTTATTTTACAGAAAACCAATAATAAACTGTAGGAAGTTAATTTTTTTTTTTTATCTCACTATAATCACAATTTTGATACAACCGATTGCTCTATATGGGTGTGATGCAATGCAGGTGTTCGAAAATAAAGTCTTGCGCAAAATGTACAGCCCGATACATGAGAACCATCTTATTGGAAATCGATCTCTCTCCCTTCGTCTTGGCACGTTCCTCTTGATCAATAATTTATCCAGGCTGTCTATCTCTTTTAGTACCAAGCCCAAAGTGAGAAAAAAATATTTTCCTGCATGCTTAAGGAAACCTAAAGGGTCCTACCGTATCCTGGAATTGTTATGAGAGTTGTGTACTCTCGCTTTGATTCCACTCAACAAAGCAACGCGTGCAATAATTTATAGATTTTTCTAAGCTTTTTAGAATATTTTAGTTTTTTTTAGTGAGAACACATTATTATTGTGATGTTGCAGTTCTTCAGTACATAGTTCTGTGATATTTTAATACAAATAAAATGTATCAATTAGAAACAAATACAGATAAAATCAATTTATTGAAAAAATATTTAATTGCAACCGGGATCGAACCAGGAACCCTTCCTATCCAGGGAAGGCACCATGTCAACATAGTAAATTTACGACAAATTTTCGAACCTGTTTGTTTCACTTTCAAATTGAAACATCTGTTATTCCATTTCTTTAAAGCAATCTACTTAATATATACGGAAAATCTTAAATAACTTTGAGTAAAACTCTGTGGGAGAGGCCATAATTAATTAATCTATTTTATTCAATTTTCGAAAAATAAGGAAAAATTCATTAGTTCATTATAGTTCAGGATTTCATCCCCTCTTTCAACCAATTTGTCGATGCCTCTTCTATAAAAATCGACTGGTCTGGTATCGAAATAGTTATCGAGAAAATTTCTGAGGTCATCGTCGTTGTTGAACGTAACGCCACGCATTTGATTGGTGAGCGACGGAAAAAGGTCATAATCTGACGGAGCGAGGTCGGGGATGTAGAGTGGATGCGACAGAATATTCAAGTTGAGCTCCTGGATAACTAGTTTAACCTTGATTAAAAGTGAAAAGATGTTCTGATGTTATAAGATGCATGCGTCCACGTGTGAAGTCCACCAAACGTCAGTTATAGAATATCACATTGTGTGTGTGACCTGCCGCAGTCCAGCCACCAATGAGAAACCAGCACATTAGCCAATGAGAGCAATTGAGCAAGAATTGGTGGTAGGTGGAAGAAAAGGGTAAAGCCGGCCGCCATGTGGAAGACAAAACGGGACATGGGAATACAGGGCTGTTGAAGGCCACAGCTGTAGAGGCCAGGCTTGGTGAGATGGCGGCATGTTCCTGAGCTAGCAAAACTGAGACGGTGAGTCAGATCTTGGTGGTGATCCGCGCTGGCTACCTACTGTTCGGATCTCCAGGGCTCCTGGTCAACTCAATGATGAAAGAAGAAACTGGTGTTTGGAAAAGGAAGTGGAGTGGAAACTTGTCAGCATCATAAAAACAGGGACGTTTATTTAGTGAATATCATGAGAAATATGGGTGGGTTACATATGTTGAAATATAGTTTTTAAAGTGAACCAATTGGTTATTATTGAGTATTCAACCTCCCTTACAGACGAAAAAGATTCTCATAAAGCGACCTATGGACTTTACCCGATAAACACCCATGTAACTTGTATGAGCCGATGTAGATATCCGGTGACATGCAGTTCGTGGCCTGGCGTCCAATTCATGGCATGGATAGAATGCCCGGTTTGGCCGAATCGAACGTGACAAACTATGTGTCGAAAATGTTCGTTTTTCTCAACTTTATTAAACAACCAATATTTAAGCCAAAAAAGGAAGTTTATACGATAAAGGAAAACGGTGACACTGTTTAAGAGCAGAAAAATAATAGTATGCCATTTTTTGTCACAAAAAAAAAGCATTTAAAAAAAATCGCTAAACTTATTAAACAACCAAATACATAAAGACCGAGTGTAAGATTGAAATATAGAAGGGTCGATAATATCAAGACGGGCCCGTAAGAGGTTGTCTTTCGTTATTTACGTGATATACGTTTTTCATGTTTGTTAGGCTGCATGGCACACTTAAGATTAGTACACGTCAGTTAGTTAAATTTTTTTCTACATGTTGTGACTGTACTGACCTTTATCACTGCAAATATATTATATATTGTAACAAAAAACTGTTTAATTTTGTAAAAAATATATTTTCCCCAAATTTTACATAACTTATAACATTAATAAAATCCTCCAGCTTTTCTCACAATGAAAAAACTAAAAATATATAAACAATCAAGATTAAAGGATTAGCTTAATGATATTTTGTAACCGGCAAAATTAATCTCAATTTGTTTTCAACTGTCTGGCTGGTAATAAACATTAACAAAACAGATATAATAAATGACAACGTAGTAACTTAACCTTAGATACATCATACAAAACACTATACATACCATTATCGTATGATAATATAATAGACAATACTAAGAAATGAGGTGTAGGTATAAATCATTATAATACTAATGACCGATAATTACGCATCATAAACTAATTATAAAATACTATTTCATTACCTTGATAGATCCATTTGAATAACGTTATTAAAAAATCATTAATATTTTTACAACTATATGCTTCACATCACAAATATTTAATTGAGGAGTTCGCAATCTGAATATCTAAAATGGAAGGAAGACAAATGGAATCAATAAACAAACTATAGAATTTGTGTACTAAATTTTTTATGTTTTTAAGTGTTGATCAACAAAAATACCCATGCCTTACCTGCAACAAATATAAAGCGTACTTTTACAATGAGTATTGTTAAAAAGGTGTTTTAACATTAGTCAGAGTTCGGTCGGAAATAACGCGATATCCAAACTGAACACACTCACTATACAGTCCAACACATTTCTATCAATGAGTTAAATTCTTCATTTTTTTTTTAGGAGAACACATTCTTATTGTGAAGTTGTAATTATTCAGAACATAGTTCTGTGATATTTTAAATATGAATTAAATGTATTAATTATAAAGATATACATACAAAATCAATATTATCGAAAAATAAAAACATTGTTGTTGCGCTACCGGGATTCGAACCTGGATCTCTTCCCTAACCGGGGGAAGAGATATAAGTATGTTCTGAATAATTACAACTTCACAATAAGAATGTGTTCTCCTAAAAATAATAAAGTTGTATCAATGTGTCCAAAATTTAATAAAAATGAATTAATAACTCTAGCGTCTATTATCAGATTCACTCAAAGGTATTTGAGATTCTGTAAAAATAAGGTAGATGGCTCTGTCAAATGATGGAACGATTAAATGTATTGATATCAAAAAGGTAACATATAAGGTCGAAAAATTGTCGATAAAAATAGTGCCGCTGTAGCTTAGTTGGATAAAGCACCTCCCCCGGTTAGGGAAGAGATCCAGGTTCGAATCCCGGTAGCGCAACAACAATGTTTTTATTTTTCGATAATATTGATTTTGTATGTATATCTTTATAATTAATACATTTAATTCATATTTAAATTCTTCAATTACGGTCTTAAAGAATTAACGATGGAGATAAATTATACATATATATTTTAAAGTCCGAGACTTGACCGGAGCCATCACGTCAAAATATGGTCCAGGATCGCGAAAAGTGAAGGCAAGCAGTTCGCGCTACAGAAGCATAATAAATTATCACTATGCGCATCGACAGAGAGAGAGAGAGAGAGAAATAACTTATTTCACTAAATTTTGGAATTTCGCAGCGGGACTATTTTTAAGTTTGATAAAATTATTGTCTTCGAGAAAGTTTTCCGCTTCATGTAAACAGTCGTATATATTTAGAATTACAATACTGTTATCTTTGTCTGATTTAGAAATGAATAATTGTTGATCGTGTGACTTTTTCTTAATATTACGCGCAATACATAGATCCCGGTTGATGTTTTTCCTTCTTCAAAGGTTACTTGTTTTCATGTTAGATGATGATTCTTTAGTCAAGGTCGCATCTGTGATCACTGCTAGTTGGTTTTTTTACTGTATTTTAGACCATTATTCGACAATAACATTTTTTCTTTAAAAACGATGATTAGATAAGTTAACTACGCGGGTACTAAATTTATTGTCGGATATTAAATTATCTGGTTCACGTGATAAACTGGGATTATTAATACACAGTCTTTATCGTCAGATTAGCTATTTTTTGTCTATTAAGGTTTTCTTTTTAAAAGCTTATAAACTGGTAAAATGTACTATTCGTCGTGAATGTCCCATTCCACTCGGCGTAAAACATTAACTAATTCATAATGTAAACACTTCATAAGCAATTTTATACCGTATCGAAACATATACGCTTTTTTAATATCTTCCTGTAGCCATTTAATTTGAATAATTTTTTTAGCAGAGTCGCTGTTATTTTTTATTTTTATACTCACATAATTTGGTATTAGATTTTTTATAATACAATTTTTATTTTAAAAAACATCAAGTGAAACAATCCTATATTTATACTTTAAAAATTAGCAATATTAGCTTTGTGGTTAAAATTCATATTTTTATTTACTATCTTTGTTTTATTAACCACTTAATTGAGATTAAATACATCTACCGGTTTCGAAAAATACCATTTTCTTTTTCAGGATGTCATAACTAAAATATATTTTTTAGTACCTAACTCAAATCATTACTTAATACAAATTTACTCGAAGAATTTTTAGGAAAATTTTTTAAAATGGGACTCGTAGTTAAATTTAGTTGGTTGTTTATAATTTTTTGATTAGTTTTACACGTAATTATTTGAGTTAGGTACTAAAATTATTTTTTTTTTTTTAAAAAATAGATTTTTTAAAAATAGATTCTGGCAAAGAAACAATAATATATGTTTTAGTTAGTTATGATATCCTGAAGAAGAAAATTGTATTTTTCGAAACCAGTAGATGTATTTAAACTTAATTTAGTGGTTAATAAAACAAAGATAATAAATAAAAATATATAATCCTATATTTGATATGTAGCTGTTTATACATAGTCGACTTCTTTGCCGTACTAGCCACAATTATATTATTGATAGAATCGGCCTTAACTTTGTAGAGTTTCATCATCAAAATTGATAGATATAAATAAAACAATGTTATAACTCTACTTGAGTTTATTTGCTGTCAGTACCTAATTACTTATATGTCTTGCTTAACCTAAGCCGTATCTCCAATATTTATATGTAGTTAGTTTAATATTTCACCTGTCAATGATAGTTCCTGTTTCTCTCGAAACTCGAGTAGTGCTAATAAACTCAAGTAGAGTTATAACATTGTTTTATTTATATCCCTCCATTTTAATGACGAAACTCTATAAAGTTAATGCCGATTCTGTCAATAATATAATAAAATTTAATTTCTTGCTTACATCCCAGTGAACTATATACATAACATATAGCATATACTTACAATGCTTAATATGCGACACATAACCTTGGGAGATATAATTGTACTCACATGATTTTTTTCGGGAAGGTTTCTTTGGTTTTGATCAGAAATGAAGATGCTGAATGTATAAATAATCGTAACTAATAATATAAAAAAATGTTTTTTTTATTGAATACTTGAATGTTGAATCATCTGTGTAGTATAAAAGTAGTTCTTAAATGAGAATAATATCTTTAATTTAATAATTTCTGGTTTATTCTAATTAGATAGTTCAAATATCTGACCACAAAGATACAAGAAACAAAGATTGAACAAATCAACAAAGTTAACCTTTACCGTACCATGATATAAAATACCCGAACGCAGCCATGCTGTCAACTCGTGTTACCGTAAATAACAGTGAGAAAAAATGATTTTATTTGCTTAAATGGCTTCAATGACACGTGTTTATTCTAAATATTGAGCATTCAATTTTGAAAAAATTATTAATAACATAATTTAGAGCATTCATTAAGTCCTATACAATGTTTTCTTCCTTCTTATCTCTCTTCATTTAATTAGTGAGAGAGACAATTATATTTGTATGTTTGTTATTCTTTTCACTGTGAAAATAGTGTGTGATCTCTGTCTTTCATATCACAAATTGTATTTTTACTAACGTATTAATTTTACAACGGATTGAATGGAAAATATAATTGTTTTTGTACGATTCCCTTTTCATAATTGGTTTTTCACTAGTCATTTCTAAACGTTAATATTTTCAGGAGAACACATTAATACATTTAATCGTTCCATTATTTGAAAGAGCCATCTACCTTAGATCTAACCCACCAGAATCACTCCTACCCAGAATCTCAAATACCTTTGAGTAAACTGATAGCAGATGCCAGAATTATCAATTCATTTTAACGAACGATTAAATGTATTAATATCAAAAGGTTCGAAAATTGTCGCTAAATATATTGTCGCTATAGCATAGTTGGATAATGCATCTTCCCCGGTTAGGAAAGAGATTCAGGTTCGAATTCCTGTGGCGCAACTACAATATTTTTCGATAAAATTAATTTTATATGTATATCATTCTAATTAATATATTTTATTCATATTTGTTAATATTTTCTTTAGGATTATCTAAAATATGAATTTAATGCTGCATGTATTTACCGAAATATTACAGGTTTAATTATGATGATAGACCTGTGTTAATGCATGGTTTGGGAAGGGTTAAAGAAAGAAAACGTTAGAAAAATAAAAACGATAAGAAGCGGTATATTTCGCGGAAACTACTTTACATGCTGGGCTGTAATTTTTATCATGGCATTTTGTTGATGATTTTTATTATTTCGTTTCCCTAAATGACCCTCGTCTCACAACAAGCAATATTGGCTGGAACTCGTAGTTTGACCTTTCTATTAGATTGGACCAGCATGCTTAGGTATCCGGTTTAACACGGTGGATCTATAATATAATTTAAACAACGTTTAAATTAAAAATTCGCTGCTAAAACAGGAATGATCATAACTCGCCTGTGTTACTCTAGGCAGTTACTATGGATTATAATAGGCCGGGACGATGTTTTTATTTTTGCTTGGTGCGATTCTAATAGTGACAGAATGGTGCCAAATGAATTCAAAATTACGTGCGTCAAATATTATTCCAATTGAGAATCAACTTCTTTCTCCGGATTCGTCTCAAGGTTTCGAAAAAAAAACATTTATCCTATTTTCTGGCCGGCATTAATGTTACTGCAAGTTAAAATATTATCTTTATTTTAATATTGTAATTATTCGTTTGCGCGTTGTCGCTATGAATCGAACTCGGAAATTATTAAAATGTCTTGTGCTTGGTAAAATTCATGACATTAAAGACAATGTGTTGCCAACTTATGAAGAAGTGAAGAACTTTTACGAGTGGACAAAGCATGGCTTAGATAAACATCCATCATTTTAGAAAATAGCTTACATTGTATTTGAACATACATACGAAGAGATCTTAAATTCTTACAATTACACATATACGAGTTACGCAGATGTTGAAATCCTATCATTTAAAGTATAAAAACATTCTTAAATCTCACCCTAAGAAACTGAAGAAGAATCTAGAGGAGTTCAGCAGTTGTAATGTGCTGTTTGACATTTTATCGTGTAAAAGTAAAGAAATTAATGAATACTCCACGCTCCTGTTATAGTACAAAAGAAGAGCTTCCTAACTGAACAGCGAACATAAAGAAAGATGATGAGTGGAAATACAGTTGTAATCGTAACAAAACAACTGTAAAATCATCTAAAAAGGAAACTTTCCTAATAAAAACCCATTTGTGAATCAAAGAAAAACCACTCGATGATAAAGCAACATTTATATTGAATTCTTCAATATCTTTAACACCCAGTTTATTCGATTTAACTATGTCTGACCAACATATCACCTCCAAAACTGCAACACCAACTTATCGCAAGGGGCCTGCCACTACCATCGATTTTTCCACATTGAAATCTTCCGACAGGTATAGAGTATCAGTCAGAGCAGCAGCACTCATTGCTTCAACAGTTCTGCATGACATCAAGTCTGATGTCTCAATTTTAGAGACAATTTTCAAGACAGATAACAGGAGATAATATTATGGTACAAGATAGAGTTTCGCAAGTTACAGCCTTGTGTTTTGATGGTCGTAAAGATAAAACTCTAGTAATCAGAAAAAAAAGAGGAAAAGAGTACAGAGAAACGATCTTAGAAGAGCATATTTCACTGACAAAAGAACCCGATTCAAAATACTTGGGATACACCGTACCAGCATCTAGAACATTAAAAGCGATCGAAAGAACAATCACAGAATTCTTTTTAAAAGTAAAAAAATCAATTGAACATTTTGATGGAACTAACGTGAATGTTGGAAAGTATGTTGGACTGATACGCTTACTAGAAAAATGGTTGAATCAACCGTTAGGATGGATCATTTACTTACTGCACATGAACTAGTTACCGTTTAGGCATTTGTTTGAATATATTTACATCAAGTCCTCTTATTTTTCAGGTCAAACAGGAAAGGTTTTAAAAACCGATTGTAAAGTTTCAGAAAATTACAACAGAAATATCTGATCTACCCACTCAAGATTTGAGATAATATGACTGAAAAAAAAACTAAAAATGAATGTAAACAAAACTAAATTCATGAACATTGGAAATAAAAGAATACCAATTACACCAGCAATTATCATAGATGGTGAAAGTCTGAAGGAAATGACTGAAATAAAATATTTGGGAGTCATAATAGATTCAAAATTGAATCTATCGCAAAATACAAGACACGTGACTAAAATGATTGCTAAAAAAAATTTCACTTCCGGGAAGAATCAGAAGATTCTTTAGTACTGAGTCTTGTAAAATAGTTAACAACTCTGTTATTATTCCTCACATTAACTACTGCTGCAGCATTTTGTTTTTGGCTGATGAAGAAGAAATGCAACAACTGTCAGTGTTGCAAAATAAATATACTCAGATCAGCGCAATGCTGAAAGAGCTGAATATGATAACCTTTAAGCAGAAAATATATTGGTATTTATTAATAAAATCCTCAATAAGAAAATATTGGCGGAATTTATACGAATAATTGATGTAAATCAACATGTGCACGAGCATCGTACAAGAGGAAGAGATAGACTGAGACTGGCATTCAGGAAGAAGACCAAGTCTCTGAAATCGATGATGTATAGTGCAATGAAGATTTTTAATGAAATGCCAGAAAACATAAGAAAGGGGGAGAAATTTAATAGATTTAAAATGAAATTGACCAGATATGTAAAAGATAAGTTTATGTAAAAGAATAGACTTTAATCTTGTTTATATTAGAGCATATATAGGAGTGCTTATGTATACATTATGTTAAGAATTAAATAAATATATTTATTTACCTGTAAAATAAATAAACCGTCTCAGCATTCTCAACTGGAGTGTTTCCTGAAGATTTAGCACACAATGCCCCAGGAAAAATGCCCCATGCCAGGTGGTTTATACGAGCTAACAGAATTCTGCGATTCTACGTTTCTACTGAGGCTTCTTCAAAAATATAGTAGAACCTGTAATACAAAGAAATAGCTACTTTTCTCATCCGGTAAACTGCTAGCGATGTTAACTGATCCTTAAAAGCATCTTAGAGAACTAGCTGCACGCCGGATTTTGAAATTATGCACCATTCACGGTAAGAACATCAGACTCATTCAAGTTCAAAATGTAAACCTTGAAATCACCGCTTACAATCTTATAAACTGGCAGCAAAACAAGTGTCTGACGAAGATCTTCAGTCGTTCATAACACATGATGGTGAAGGTGAACTGCCTCTTCTACGTTTGCCCTGTCATACGCAAGCAGCAGAAAAATCTACGAAGACTGTCACAGAAGCCTCAGCAATTTGTGTTCGAAAACAGCAAGCCAGAATTTGAGAGCCAACAGAATTTTGTTGTAAATTAGTCATAAAGTATCACTTTAATAATGTATGTAATGACTCATTTTTCTTTTTAATACATGAATACTTACCTTAAACTGTTGTTTTAACATAAAAAATTAAAATTTTAATCAAGTAATATGCCTGTATAAAGAAATAAATTGTAGGATATTTTTCTAAATTTTTTCATAATTTCAAGATCAATCCGAAGATAGAAAATCTAATCTTTATGAAACTTTGTATATAATTAAAAGACGTTATTTATCAACCTTTTTTCACTATTACGTTCTGATTAAGACAATTTATTTTTCTTTCATACATTCGTGGCCCGGCCTAATACACAAGTCAAAAGAATGACAATATTATGTTTATTTAAGTTCAGATAAATTTCTACTTAAAAGAGTGCCAGTTTACAGAATTTTCCATTATCTTAAATTACTTAAGTATACAACTTTGCATAATTAATAAATAATTATTTGGTTTAGAACTATTACACCTTTACCCCCAAACATATTTTTTCGCAAAGCTATATATAATATTAATAAATAAAAATTAAAAATAATTTAAGGCAACGGTTGGTGAAGATTATTGAATATGAAAGATTTATTATTTTTTAGTATCCACAATGGACACACTGTGACTTCCTAAATAGAAGGATACGTATTCTGAGAAATCTATCTGCAATTAAATAAAATTAGTGAATTGATTATAAATGAGATTGTTATAAAAAGTACACGATTTAACATACAAAGTTAGAAATAAATTGCATGTATGTGAGAACGGTATACAGATGAAACGTTTGTCTTAAAACTCGCCATAAGGACAGATCAGAGCTAGTGCGAAACGCGCTGTCATTCGTTATGTATTGCAGTTTTTAAGATATATGAGAATGACCAACTGTTACATACATCGTCCAATAACAAAGTTTCATTCATATGTGAAAAAGCACCCTAAAGTATGTAGAATAATTAGAATTGTACTAAAAATTAAATTGGTATCATAGATGTTTCTGATTCCTTTTTTTGTATCTTATGAACATGTTCTACGTCAAAAAATTACAGAAACCAAATACATAAATGATTATGATCTTATCCGAACCATCTCATTATAAATTTTTATATCGATACTTTTTACTCGGTCCAATAATGATACAACATGAAAACAGGTCGGATCTAATCGGTCTTAATTTGATCAATTTCTTTTAATTTTTTATAAAATATTATTTTGTTTTTTAATTTCATGTTGTACTATTATAGATCTTGATCATGTTTTTACATAAATGTCGAAGCCACCTCCATATTTCAAGATCATTCTTATCCGGGATAGCGTAATTCTATTGTTGCCTATAAAAAAATTGTCATAAAAAATGTATTTTATGCGTGCACTGAATTATTTCTTAATATAATACTAATCTTGATTGGACTACAAATTAGCGTAAATATCTAAGCCGCATAAGGCAGGGTAAGAGAGTCGCTGGTTTCGAGACATGGTGGTTATGATGATGATGATGATGATGATATCTCATCATGTGATCAAGAATGCTCAGTTCTGGAGTATTCTTGAAATTTTTTAAATAAAACAAAATTTCCGTCGAAGTTTTTTTGGAAAGAAAATGTTATGGATCGTTAAGTTCCTACTAATTCACAATTCTCTGTATACTGATAAGTTTAATAGATATTATTTTTCCATTAATTAGTTACTGACGTCAACGGTTCACCACCCCGCCCGAGTACGTGCGGTTAATGCAAATGCACACTTTGTATGCGACATTCTGTACTAGGAGGGGCTCAATACAAACGATACCTTACAAGTATATAAACCACTGGCGGTCGGTTCTCTATTCAGTAGCTGTCCACCAGTTTGCATTAGACATCGACATAATTATATTGATTAGGTAATATCAAAAAATTTCATATAACTAAAATATTGAAAGCAAATAAGTGAAACGTATTTTAAGTTAATTCAGTGTTAGCTGATCGAGTGAAATTGTTAACTGAAAAGTGACGTTTAATAAGTGATATTTTTTAATGTTATTATATAGTGATCTATTTATTGTTTTATAAGAAATATTTTTAACGTAATGGTATTGAAGTTCATTTCAAACTAAAATAATTTAATACAATACAATTTTAATGAAGCAGATTCTTTAGAAATAAGTTAATTTATATTACTCAAAACTACTTGAAATAGATTCAGCATATTAGTTTCATATTTGCATTCTTAATGCAAATATATAACCATAATAATCAAATGTATGATAAAAGCGAAAGAAATTTTGAATTAAATATAATTATGACTTTCTTGATGAAACAGCTTGAAATGATATTTTCTAAAACATTTAAAAATATATATTTTTTAATAATGCTGTGTGAAGCTTTATTTTTCAAATAACAACGTGTGAAACGTAAATACATAAATTAAATTATAAAATTGTCATCTTGACAAAAATAATGCATATACAAAAAATAACATACGTTCAAAAAAACACGCGTTACGTAAATCTGTTTTGAAAAATGATCTAAAAAATTTTGATTTTAATGATCACCTTATAAAACCAGATTAATATTTTACTTTATGTAAATTAAATAACTAATTTACATACAATGTAATGAACCATTTGACGACTATACTTAATTAATTAATAATCGTTTGACTGACCCCTACGATCTTAAGCCGTTTAACAATGGGAAAATTAAATGAAAACGAACAATTCAAAATAAATTATGGCTTAGGAATCGTGAACTTTATACTTTTTTTACATAATACTATTAATGACTCCATCACAGGAAGAAATATTTCACAACATTATGTCGAAATAATATACTTTAATTACATAATGGAAATTTTTTATCATTAAAATAATTTACTATTCAAAAGTAGTGACGCTGCCCATTATCAAGAAAAAAAAACATTATATTTAAATATTTTTTTATGACATCAGACTATAAGTTTTATAAAACAAGAATTAAAACTTAATCATTATTTTTATTTGTTAACTTTGTTTCATTAACTACTTATTGAGTTTAAATACATCTACCGGTTTCTAAAAATACCAATTTCTTCTTCAGGATGTCAAAACTAATCAAAAATATATGTTATTGTTTCTTTACCAGAATCTATTTAAAAAAAAACAATAATTATTTTAAAAATTAATTTAGTACCTAAATCAAATTATTATTTAATACAAATTTACTCGAATAATTTTTAGGAAAAAATTTTAGAATGAAAATCGTAGTTATATTAAGTTAGTTGTTTATAATTTTTTGATTAGTTTACACGCTTTATTTATCTCCAACTATTTCAAATTATTTCATTTATGACCAACACCGTTTACTTGCAAAATTGACAATCCCAATTTTTTATCAAAACCGTGATCATTTTCTATCAAATGTTAATTTTGCTAATTTTAAAAGTATTAATACTTAATCATTTGAAATTTTTTATTCATGAATACTAGTAATTGTGAGGTAATCAATATATGATAATAAATTATTTTTCAATTCATACTATTCACCTTCTGTATCTATCGACCACCGGATTTAATTCATTTTAAACACCTTGTAAGGCAATTCTTTAGAAATGTGAAATAACTCTACAATTGATCGTAGGTAAGTAGAAAGTAATCAGCCATAGAAAACTCAAACTGAGATAAAAAAAAACACTAAAAGTGTGATTAATCAAATGGACACAATAACTTGAATTTTCTTTATCTTTAATATGCCAAATTTTCTATTATTAAAGGGATTTAAACATATATTAGATATTTTGTTATTTTTATAAATTATTAATTTTTTTTGATTGAGGAATTTGCAATCAACATTATGGGCTGGCTGCTTTCTGCATAATTAATTTCAATTGTAGGTTGTGACCAATGTTCCCTCTAATTTTTGATCACGGTGTGCGCATAAAAAATCTTTTGTGTAATATATGTAAATGAAGGAGATATATGAAGACGCATAAATAAGTCAAGAGAACTAATAACAACTATCAAAGAAACCAGCATACCCTGGTCACATTCTCCATAGTTTTACAACTCATTATACGGAGGAAGACAGAAGGCAGCAGAGGCGTAGGTAGAAAGGGATTATTTTGGCTGTATAACCTCAGAAAGTGGTTCAGAGTCCAAAATGTTGGTGATCTTATATAGGATAAATCAAAATACTACAGCATGAGCGCGCTAACCTTTGATAGAAAGCTTCAAGAAGTCTTGATAAAAATTGTGTGCTCGCTACATTTTTTTGTGCGCGCTATACAGCCAAACCGTGTGCGCACGCACACCCGCACATCTTAGTTGTTAACATTGATTATGATTAGTGGACTATAATATTATCGTATTTTTCCAATAAATGCTTTAAAAAAATACACGAATAACATTATCTGAAAATTATTTTTATGAAATGTATTCGCTATGCCTTTAATCATCAACAAACATAATTATTTTAATGTCATTATCTCATCTAGATTTGATATCAACTGAGTGTGTGCTAAGGTCCACTGGTAATGTGTTCCAAGAAGAAACTGCATTCAGTATTCTAGGACAAAACAGGATTGAGGATCAAGGTTTAAACCTTATAATTGCAGATAGATCAATAATTACATCAATGAGTGTTTTGAAAGAAAATGCAATAATTATTTTTTCTACGAACGTTCAAACTGAAAATATTTCCATTACGTCATCAAAATAAATATTTAATCTATAATATAATAACTATCTTTCAGCCATTAAAATTTATAATTTAAATGGTTTAAATAAATTTAAATACTAATTATATGTATTAATAAGAAAGACATACATATAAAAACAATTTTATTGAAAAATATTGTTGTTGCTACCGGAATTCGAACCTGGATCTCTTCCAATCCGGGGAACGTGCATTATACGATGCTATACCAAGGCAGTGGATTGACAACAAATTTTCGAACCTATGTGTTACACATTTCAAATTAATACATATATCGTTTCATTATTTGAAAGGCATCTACTTTGTTTTTACGGAATCTCAAATTATTTCCATTATTTGAAAGTAGATGGCTTTCAAATAATGGAACGATAGATGTATTAATTTGAAAAATGTAACATATAGGTTCGAAAACTTGTCAATCCACTATGTTCATATAGCATAATCGGATAATGCACGTTCCTCGGTTGGAAGAGATCCAGGTTCGAATACCGGTAACAACAACAATATTTTTCGATAAAAGTGATTTTATATGTGTATCTTTATAATTAATACATTAAATTTGTATTTAAAACATCACAATAAGAACGTGTTTTCCTTAATAAATAAATTTAAATTTATAATTTTATTTTATCCGTAAGGTGAATACGGGTTGACATTCACGGTTAATTAAGTACTTTCGAGTACTATTAATATTTAATGTTTGTGAAATAAGCTAGTACCTAGATAGCCAGATTAGTAATCTTTACCTAACATTATCAGTTAAACTCTTATAATTAGTAATTTTATGGGGTTTTAATTTTTTTTTTAAATTTTCCTAGTGACAACATCGAAAGGGCAAGATGGGTGTTACTACAGCGACCGAAGGTTTGGAAGCCACCACAAGTTTCGTGAGTGCTTCCAACTTTTTCTACGTGCTCCTGATTCCAGCAATATTACTCTACTACGTCTACTGGAAGCTGTCCCGAAGACACATGCTGGAACTCGCTGAAAGAATTCCCGGACCAAGTGGCCTACCCATCATTGGAAATACCCTCGATTTCATTGGATCTTCTCACTGTAAGTACTTGTAAAAATATAAATTACACTAGTGTAATTCATCATCAGCTATTTTCTATTCACTGTACATGAAGGCCTCGCTGCTTTTCTCTCTCCATTGTTAGTTGGAATTACTGATATAAAAAATTAGAGTAAAACGTTTTCTTATACATTAAAAGTAATCAGTTTGCCTAAATTGACAATTTCAATATTAAAATTTGAACGAAATGTGTTTAAAAAGTGTATTTATGTACGAAAGATGACAAAATAATACTTTTAAAATAAAAATTACTATTATTGCATGACAGCTATTAGTGTAACATGATTTAATTATTCTTTGTTTTTCGACTTAACAATATAATACATAATCAAATACGTAATCAAATATTTATTATTCTCTTGGCATGTCTATAGTATAATCTTTCAGGTTTAAATCTGTGGAAATACCTTTTCTAGATTTTTAATTGAATATTTTTTAAAACACTTTATAATTATGCAAAGTTAGTGTCAGGTTTTGCTGACTAATTCAATATAATTACAATGCACAACAAAATAACATACGGATATATAAAGCCCTTAGTTGTAATTAATTTATGTTGCATTATTGCTAATTAGTTATTGCTTTGTAATTTTTTATATATTCTTTCTCTAAGCCGGAAGTTTAAAAAACAACGATAAATAATATTTTTTTAATGCGATAATACGTAATAAATAATATTTTTTTCAATGAAAACTAATATTCAAGATCATTTTATCCTGCATAAAGATTCTTTGGATGCGATTTTTATCTTTAAACTTGACTGATGAAGGCCAAGTTTCATTTATTTACTTACTTATTTTATTACTCTGTTCAATACAATGAATTTTTTACTAAAAAACAAAATTATAACTTCAAAGTTAAATAAAAAAAACTACACCATGTATGGTTGTATTTATGGTTCGTAATAACGTGTGAGCATGTTGTCTAAGCATAAAAAAAATTCAACCATACGTGGCGTAGTTTATTTAAAATTTAACTTTGCAGATAAAATTTTGGATATTATTTAAAAAATTTAAAATATCTAAGAAACAGTTCACATTTGCATATGGCAATATGTGTGACTAACTCGATTACTTACGACCCCTACTATTAAAGGAATGGATCGAATTACAGGTAACTCTTTTCGTAGAAAACAATCACTGTGTTGTTTAACATATTAAATTAAATAATATCGAAATTTCGAAAATTGTATTTTATTTAATCTACTTTGTTAATACTAAATTTTCAATACAGCTACAGTTAAACAAAGATAAGTATAAAATATTTGATAAATTGAAAAGATATTTCAAACAGGAATCATTTCAGTATTTAACATTCACATAATTATAGTTTTTAGTAAAAAATTCAACAAATAAGATGTAGACCCTATGGTATTGATACGATTGATGCTATGCTAATGATAATTATTTAGGAGAACACATTCTTATTGTGAAGTTGTAATTATTCAAAACATAAGTCTGTGATATTTTAAATATGAATTAAATATTAATTAGAAAGATATACATATAAAATATATTGTTGTTGCGCTACCGATAACTTTCAGACAGATTTAACAACCGATTCGATAAGTTCTCAATACATTTTTATGTATTACATCATGGTCTGTTTCGCCGCTATTTGAACGTCATTATCAGCATTCATCTCACGCAACTTCGAACCAAGCTGGATGGAAACCGATGTGTAATGTGTAAAGTGCTGCAGAATGATAATGTTTACTGAACACACTACATCGCTAACATTTAAAACATTGGCTTTGATATTTTAATTAAAATCTCTCTTTTAGAATTTTCGACATATCTGTGTTATTTAAGTGTCACTGATGAAGTAGTCTAAAGTAAACATGCGCATTTAATTTTTTTATGATAGTTTACTTTCTAGCTGTAGAATATGTACCCATATGAAAATTATGAAATAATTCGTAACTTTCTTGCAAAACTCCGGTTTATCACTGAACTTTGTAAAAACAATAATATTCTAGGGTATAAAATTATTATTCATATATCGGATATTTCGTGGTAGGGATATAATTATTGAATATTTATTATATTAAGACAAATTATGGATATCTCATAGAGACGAAGCTATTTATATTATATTATATGGGAAGTATAGAAGTATGGGTATTACAGGGCTTACGACCTGACTTCGGCTAACGTTCACCACAGTTAACTTCCACATCTATCAAATTTTTGGAAGTTGTAGGAACATTTCAAGTACAACTTTGCTAACACCATCTGTTTTTTTTTTGTAATCTGATATTTATTCCTCTGAAACAGCATAGATGTCATTAATGAGAATCTTATTTATTAGAAATATGAAAGCTATATTCTTTATCTATATATATGACAAATGATTAACATATTATACTAGAATACGCCTGAAAAGTCAATTTTCATACCCATACTTCCATAATTCCTATAAAATATAACATAAATAGCTTCTTCTCTATGAGATATCTATAATTTGTCTTAATACCATTGCCTTTGGAGGTAAAAATCCAGTAATTGTGTGTTCTTGGATATACTCAAATAATGTTAATTTATTTTATTATTTATCGGAATTAGTTTACAAAACACAGTGTCCTTAATTTTAATATCTATACTGTTGCTACCAATATATTCTTTAATTCCATCCTTTTATTGCATTCAGGTTAAGGATTATATATCGTATTAATTTATACCGCAAATCAAAGTCTATTAATTATTTTCCATTGTCATTCCACAAATTTAAAAGAATATCAACTTCGCTACAAAGTCCAGAATGCAAATTTAAAGTACAATCGATACGGTGTCACCGTTCATAATTAAAATTTCTTATTATTAATTTGTAACGAACCAATGCGTAAATTGTCTTCTAAGGAATTTTCCAACGAACGATTTCCATATTGTGTTTTGACGAAAATCAAGTCAGTCGTAACAAAAAGTAAATCGGCGATTGGCAATTGTTATTCCTAAACAGCTGTTGATGGATAGCATTGACATTGACAAATAAGTGTTGACATTACAATAATTTTAGAAGTGGCGGTAGTGATATGGTCACATCCTGTCATAGATACACTAATTAATAATTCATCGCACGTGATGTATCCAAAGTTAGCTCAATAATTATAATGTCTTATATTATGCGGTACTGCTGTAAGGCAAGAGCTCTGAAACTGCGCATGTTAAACTAAATTAAACACAATTTTTTAAATAACATATGAAATTCTTTATTAACTAAAATGTATTGCTAATTGAACAATATAAAGATTAAAGCATATGATATTTTATTTAAATAAATCAAACTTTTATATTCCTGCTCTTATTATTTAATATTTATGATGGAATCTTTCTTGAGTTTAATTAGTCGGCATTTTGTATCGTGAAGTTAGTTATTCATACAGTGTAGCAGATGCGACTGCAATAGAGCTAAATTGCACACCTAATATGGATACCTCCTTCCCTCCAAAGTTGTCTAGTAGATACATCTTGATAGTTGTATATATTTATTTTGGCACTCGCAAGACTTTTCCGGAAATTTATTAGGGTGTAGGCCTCCCGCTGGGGGTTGCTGGGATGGACGATGCCGGCAAGAGCGGCGGATAGAGAGATTTAATGGAACATTCCACTGGCTCACTCTCGCACCCTCTTCCGACCTGAACAGGGTGTATTTCTGCCGGATTGTGACCGAGTTTTGCGACTTCAACACATAAATGTGACGTTTACCCTCCTATTTTTGGAGTGCATGACTTCTATAGCTTCTCTCTGCCTGCCTTCTGAATTTAATATGATAACGAGTTTCATGTCAAATTGATATATATATTGTACAGGTACGGTTCTGGTACAATGATACCGGAGCCAACCTATAACAATTAATAACTATGTAATGAAAAAATGTAATAATTGTGCCATATAGTAAAGAGATAGAAAAAGTTAACTATGAAGGGGCGCCACAGGGTTTTAGTAACTAACTACCGGAATGTAACTAACTAACTTTAAAAAATATTCCAAAAAGCTTTGAAGATTTGTAAAATATTGCACGCATTGCATTATTATATCAATAATTGTGAAATTATTACTTCAAAAAATGCAAGTTCTTTAATTGTTCCGTGCCATACTCTGTTTTAGATTTCTCTTAAAATATTATCTACGATCTCTCTTACGGACAACGGATATTTTAAATGTTTTATAAAGATAGTACTCAAGTATTTATATTTAAATAACTAGCTTTACAAATCAACAACTATAACAGAAATAAATATGAATCATTGAATATGAATATTGCTAAAAATCTACCCAAAAATGCCAAACACCCATAGGAAAGATATATGTCTCTTAACTATGCGAAATGAAATATGAACTACGAAATGACGTTGGAAGACATCCTGATTACATTATATGATTTTTATTTTCAGCCACCTTCATCAGTTTGTACGACAGAAGTAAGGATTATGAAAATGTTGCGAAAGTGTGGATTGGGCCGAGACTGGTAGTTTTCCTGTTCCACCCAGATGATGTGGAACTAATTCTGAGCAGTCAAGTGTACCTTGACAAGGCCACGGAATACAGGTTCTTTGAGCCGTGGCTAGGAAATGGTCTCCTCATCAGTTCTGGTAATAAAACTGAGTAAAATTTAAAAAACGTAAAAAAGAAGATATAAAAAAAATATCAAATAAAATAATTACATCCGGTAGAAATTGCAATTTAATAAGTAATAATAATATAAAAAATAAAAAATAAGTATCTAAGTATCTTAATTATTTTACAATATTAACTTGTGTATGTTTAGTAGCTGAATTTAAATCATATAATAAACTTTTTATGGCCCGTGTTCATGATGTTCTCTTAATGAGACTTTGATCTCTGAGAGTCGGTAAACTGTGTGCCGTTTTTTTTACACGCACCTGAGTCGAAACTGAGAGATTATTATTCTAATTACTTCATATTTTAGGACAAAAGTGGCGTTCTCACCGTAAGCTGATCGCTCCCACATTCCATCTGAACGTCCTCAAGAGCTTCATTGACCTATTCAATGCCAACTCCCGCGCTGTTGTTGACAAGCTGAAGAAGGAAGGAGAAAAGAATTTTGATTGCCATGACTACATGAGCGAGTGTACCGTGGAAATTCTGCTGGGTAAGGAATCTTTTTTTTTTTTGGCAAGATGTAAACTTTCACAAATGGTAATAAAAATAACAATTTTGGTTTAGTTAAATGTTAATGATAATAATAACAGCCTACTGGAGTTTCTGTAAAATACCTTTCACTTATTGATTATTCAGTATAAAATACTCTTTTTATAATCGGTATTTTTAATATATACTATTATTTTTAGTTTATTTAAGTGTAAAAATGTTTTTGTTTATCAGTGAGTTTAAATGTACTATTCTTTAGTTTATTATGTACTATTACTTAGCTTGTTTAATTCCGAAGAAACTTCACTGGTATTATTTTTATACATCGTATTTAATTTATATCAGTTATTATTATTGTACTGCTTGATTCTCTCAAAAATAAATAAATAAAATAAAAATCACTTCGTATTTGAAATATCGTAAAATAAGATTAATCTGAGATGAATATCGATAATCTTCTCTGCAAAGATTTATTAGATTTTGGACCCTTGGAATACTAAAACGCCGTATTTAGTAACTTCAGATTTGAAACTTTAGGTTCAGATTGTTTCGAAATTAATTATTATTACATAATTCTAACAATATTGAAAGATTTATAATATCTAATATTTATTTTCAAAACTGATAAACGACACAATGTTTCAAGCCGATTTTTTAAAAAAATATTAATTTACGCTTATTCGCTAACTTTTATTTATAAAAATTATATTTAATTTCATCCAAAATGCACTTATTCGAAGACAAGATTTTTATATTATTTGTTAACGAGATGAGAATAAATTTTTTCATCACTAAAAAGTAAGATATATTTTTTAAATTACGTGACAATAATAAATGTACATACATAATGAACTATTTTCTAGGAAGCACGGTTGAGTTTAAACGTCACAATTATTATCTAATTCTTGCAAAATGTCTTGGCGTTGCGTAAACCTGTTACTACTTGTTTAAGCCTTTTATCTACTTATACTCCACAGTTTCTCCTTCTATTTGTTTTATTTTGTTCATTGATCACAAAAACACAAAAAAAAACATAACATAAAATGTCATTCTTTCGGGATTTTATCGGATTTTACATCAATAAATTTAAAAATTAAAAGTCATGTCTTAGGTAGGTGCCAAATAAATGATTGATTTGAAAAATAACTCATAATAAGTTAAATGCTTCGTTTATTTTTTTAAAAGAAATCCTTCCATTTTCTTATTTTCTACAACTTTTTCTTTAAATATTTAAAATACTAATTTAATGTATTAATTATAAAAATATACATATAAAATCAATTTTGTCGAAAATTATTGTTTTTGCGCTACCGGAATTCGAACCTGGATCTCCATTTCCAATCCGGGGTAGTACACTACCAATTGTGTTATAGCGCCAGTATTTTTCATGATAAATTTTCGAACCTATATGTTACACTTTTTCAAATTAACACATCTGTCGTTCCATTATTTGAAAGCCATCTACATTGTTTTTACGGAATTTCAAATACCTTTGTAATAATAATAAATAAAAAAATACAATGAGAATGTGTTCTTCTAATTAAATATTTTATTTAATAGTTATTATAATGCTGTCCTTGGGATAAAATATTCATCTTAAAAATCTAATTCTTATTGATTATTGTAAATACAAAAGTTGAAGAAGAACAGGTCATTTACTACTAGTTTTCTCCTTTCCGCGAAACCTCGCACTCGCGGTGAAATTGTTTTGTATTTCAACGAAGGCGTTCGCAACGTGCAGTAACTCGTAAATTGATATAAAACTTATTCACTTACCAAGTCTTGTTGCGGTTGTATAGCTTTAATAAAGGGAACTCAAACAACTCGAGGCATTGAAATACGTATTACGAGAGAATCTCCGAGGATCACTAAACATGCTGCCTTCAAGTATTAGATATTTTGATTGAAATACTACTTAGAACAGTGGGGATTTTGTCAACACAATAACTCTTGTGTTTCATCAGATTTCGATAAAACTTTTACAAAAAATTAATCTGGTAAACGTGTCACATCTTGGCAACAAAATGGTGGCTGATGACAAACTTAAAAAAATCATATTAATATTGGACCGAGCGAAAAGTATAAAATACTTTTTCACGCACAAACAAAACCGGGAGGAGTTTTAATATATTTTGTCATAATTTTATGCATTTGAACTAAACTAACGAGGGTAAAAAAGTCAACTAAAAGTGCTAAATACTTGTATGACTTTAATATGAAAGGCAAATTAATTATTTTAGAATTTCAATTAGTGCTGTAATATTTTAATAACACATTGATTTTCGGGGAATAACGCAAACTTCACGCCGTTGGATCAATTTACTAACCAAAGAACATTCTCAATAATGTATTGAGATACTAAGGTTAACATTACTATGGGTGGTATTAGAAATTTAGACGTTATCGCGACTGGTTAATATTTTAACCAATTTCGGCATATACCCCTATAAAGGGTTATTCAAATATTTGTCCAAAGTGAATTTGAATTTTTCGTCAAATAGGTTGTGAATGGGAATACACAAATGTCATATATCGAAAATATATTTATCACTGTTGGAAAAAATCTAATAACAATATGTTTTTTATTTTTTCAATATAATTAATGTTTCTAACATCGTAGGAAATGAAATGAAATGATTACTATTCCTTAACCTTCCTTGTATATTGACTATATGGTATAGTTTTATGTTTAGTAATACGTACGCTTATTAGACTTATGGCCACACTGTGTACGGCAGCGATACCTTGATCACTGTTCATGGCTGGTACTGTACAAGCGTGTACTAATTGACTCAATTTTATTACACTTCGATTAATATGCATAAAAGTGGTTTACAACTTGCTTTACGTATTGCGGTGTGGTTAATTTTTAAACGTGAAGGAGATCGAACACTATCAAGAGCTTAGAATATAAAAATGTGTATTTTATGAAATAACCTTCAAAGTTCAAAGATTATCATATCTCTTCTGATATTAATTCTTATATTAAAATTATTTACCAATAATCCTATTTTATCATAAAACTAGTATTTAAAACCCGTCCTTAGGACGTCATTTAAGTGTCGCTCTTTCGGAATTGAATTTACTTTTACACTAATTAAACATCACTAACACAGTTATATAACATACGTATTAAAACGTCGAGAAAAATGGTTTGAAGTTTTATCTTTGAAAAACGAAAGTGATCTAAAAGAAATATATTAAGAATCTATTTATTTATTTACCTAAAAATATTCGGATCACAAATATTACTATTGCTATTCTATTTTTCTATTATTTTACATAATAAATGGAGATTTTTATTTACTATTTTGAAAAAACTTCAACCAATATTTCAACGAAATTAATGTATTTTTTATTAAATTTTTCATTTCAAATAAGAATACTTTATAATTTTCTACAGCACAGTTAGAAACCTGTTTATTTTTTACATCTGTAAAATGCTTAATTTTTCTAATATATCAATTTACTTTATAAACACACATGTTAAAATAAAACATTTGTTTTTTATTCTATTAATCTTACAATTTAACTCAACAACTTGTATTTAAAGTGCGGGACAGCTATACAATTTTATTCGCATGAGATGAAAAGGGACAACGTTATTTAACGAGTAGAATCAAAAAATAAGTATTTTATTTTCACGTATGTGATTATGTAGTTCTACAAACTTACCTCGAAAACAGTTAATATTCCTTTGTAAACTTTTTTTTAATGTCTGCGTCATTTTCTGTATGTAATGCGCAATTTTAAAAGTTTTAATTAAACTTTTCCTATAGGGTGTGTATATTTACGTATATTCCAAATTCATTGTATTTATACACGGTGTTCATGTTTGCTTGCATTACATAAATTATTTCACAGGGAGGACACGTGCTGTCATGATGATATATGTAATTTATGTAAATTCACAATAACAGTACATAGTGAAAATTTTTGAGCACGTACATAAGAATGTTTTGTAACATTAATAGTATATGTTAGACAGGAATAGCAAACTTGCCACAGATAACAAGCTCCTTTTATACAAGGCCGTCTTACAGCCTATACTCCTATACGCCGGCCCCATATGGGGTCACGCAGCTCCCACTAACATGAAGAAACTACAAACCTTCCAGAATAAGTGCATCCAGTTAGCGCTGGACGCACCTAAACGGATAAGGCTCACACAACTTCATCACGAGTCGGGCATTCTCCCCGTAAAAGAGTTTATTACACAAATCTCCAAACGTTTTTACGATGTACTTTTAAAGCACCCCAATCCAACCATCAACTCGTTGGCTAAACGTGACCTGATCGCGCCGTCGCGATATAAACGTCCAAGATCCGTCCTTCTCTAGAGGCATAATTCACTGCGCCCGCTAGCAGTTCCTTGCCACATGATATATGCAGATTGTTACCTTTTGTTGTTGTGATTCTAAAAATAAAAAATTTCAGGCCATTAAGGCATACTCCCGATGAAAGGGCAAGGGGTTCGTCGGACCCGGTATCCTATAAAGACATGAAATCAAAGTCAAACTCAAAGTACATGTTAGACGACATATGAAACAAACTTTCTCACTCGAGCTCACTGACTTTCTTCATCGATGTTTGAAATTTTCTTTAGTAAAAAATGTAACTGGAATACAATTTAGTACCGTTGTACCAATGGGTCCAGTGTGACTATATTTTGATCATACTCCATGTCCGGTACATTCAAAATAATGGTTCTTTTGTTATTAACAAGAATAAAATTAACTAAATAATATTATATTTTACTTTAGGATGGAGAAGATTAGTGGTATTGTTTTTTTATGCATCTGTTCTCTACAGAAACTGCCATGGGTGTGAGCAAGTCCACCCAGGGTAAGAGCGGCTTCGAATACGCCATGGCTGTGATGAAGATGTGCGACATCCTCCACGCCAGGCATACCAGGGTGTGGCTCCGACCAAACTTCCTCTTCAACCTCTCAAAGCTCTCCACTCTCCAGGAGAAGCTCCTGGGCACCATCCACGGACTCACAAAGAAGGTTAGATCACCTCTATTTAATGTTGTTATTTATTTCTTCAATATCATAATTATTTTACAATTCATCAGATACTCTCAATTTCTAAAAATCACAATTGTCCTTCAGTATTAAATATATATATATATATATAAATATAAAGCGGTTTTTTTCATTTGCAATGACTTTTTCGTGAATTCGAGTATATAAACAGATTGCATATGATCGATACCGATAGATTTTACAGATCACAAAATATTATACACAGAATGTCTGATATGGGAATACTTTTAATAAAAGAATCAATGAGGCACTAGCAGATAATCAATTGGATAGATTATGATATAAGAATCGCGGATAGACAATAATAAACACAAAAATGCTATTTTATCAGTTTAATGTGCATTTAAGTAAAGACGGAATTGGATGAATGTTTTTTTCAACAGATTTTGACAAATATTAGGTCGCAAACAATAACCAAAAATTATAATATCATAACATCTCGTGTTGTTTTGACACTGCGGCTGAGAAATTGATTTATTCTTTGGTTCTTACCATAGACAGCATAGATAAGAAAATATGACAGATGTCAATATAGTACGATTTCGCTAATGTATATTTTTTCTTACTCGTGATAAAGATAACGTACAGTTTATTTCTTATTAAATATATATTTACGTACTGTTATTGAATATATAAAAGAGAAAACAGTAATCTTAACCTAGAGATATTAAAAAGACGTTTGACATTTTCGCTACTTTGGTGAATTTTTTTTTTCACTGGTAAATGACACATCCAAGACAGCCAATACAGTCCAGTAAGTCGTAGCTGGGGAAGCGCAATATATATTAAGGATACCTACCCAGCTTTTTATCAAGCAAAATTTACTAAATATGCCAAATATATTTACATAATTAATTTGGCAATAAATGTCACGAAATCATTTCATTTTAATCGGTCGCAATTAAATTCACAAACTGTAAGGATAGAAAAAAATATATTTATTTTATCTTTCTCGTCCTTAGTTCTTTATCTGAGCACCGTAATGGGCGATTTAACGTGTAAAAGGATTTCTTTAATTTCTATTTATTGATTGGATAACTCTTTGTATATTCAAGACGTCGTACGAACGTGAACACTGCTCAGGTATAATAAAATTCATGCGATACCTTTTCAAATACAGTTGGCGCGTTGCCACGACTTTTATAAACTATACGGTACCTACCTCAAACAAGAATGACTAAACCTAGATAACAAGCCTTTTCTAATAGAACGATATGAGTACTTTATTATATGGTTTTATGAATAATCATCTTGCAAATTACTTAGTTAATAACTATGCATTAAAAAAACCGTGTTATTTGTTAAAAAGAACAACAATTATTATTGCATAACATTTTCTCGTAATATAGTAATTAAATAGTAATTTTAATACAGAAGTGGTCCACAAATACTTAAATGCAAAAAATACATAAATAAATCAAGATTGCGCATCTATTTTTAAATACAGTATGTAACAGATCTGGTCCACAATATTTTATGGGTGAATACCTAACTAAATTACCAGTCGAAAATGCTCAAAGGACAAATGTTTAATTTCGCGTTCTACCCACATCAAGCTTCGTTATTTTTGGTTTGAAGTCATTAATCACTTTAGACCCTTTAAGGTCTAGAAAAAGTTATGTGAAAAAAGTATAATCAGAATTTATAAAAAGATATTGAAAAAAAGTTATAAAAATATTAAACTCAGTAATATACAATAGTCGGTGACAAGAATGTGTGGGTAGTTAGGTTACCACATTGTAATCTACTACTCTCTACAACTACCAAATATCTGCCAAACCAAAATCGCCCTGAAATATAATATTCATTCTGTATTATGCAATTAAAGATACGCTTTAGACTTTTGTTGTTCAGTAAATCTGAAAATTGTCTGATTTAAATAATATTTATTCGGACAGATATTAATCATTAATTTTGGTTCATTTGACTCATTCATATTTCACACAGGTCATCAAGATAAAGAAGGAAGAGTTTGCCAAGGGCTTGACCCCTTCGTCAGCTTCCATCTTTGCCGAGAACCAGAAGAGGGAAGAGTCTGAGAATGCCGCAAGGGAAAAAATGAGGACAAACAAGGACAAGAACGTTGTTGAAGGACTTTCGTACGGCCAATCCGCTGGACTCAAGGATGACTTGGACGCAGAGGAAAATGACATCGGAGAGAAGAAGAGGTTGGCTTTCCTGGACCTTCTATTGGAGAGCTCGCAGAATGGCGTCGTGATCACAGACACGGAGATCAAAGAACAAGTGGATACTATCATGTTTGAGGTAAGTTACAAATCTTATCCTAATAAGATATATATATTTTATGTGTGTACCTAAAAATTAATCTAACCCCACAAGTTTTATATGATCAAGGCTCATACCATTCTACATACTCTATTCATTAGTATTCATTCTCCGTAGTTTACTTAGCGTAAATTATTGAATCTGTGAATTGATTTTATGACTATGTTGTAATAAATACTTTTATTACTTTTAGGAATGCTAACGATTAATACTACTTATTGGAGTATTCTTGTAATTTGTTCAATTAATCCGTATTAATTATCGCATATTAGTTATGTGTAAGAATCTGAAACAGTCAAACAAAAGAAAGAAGGAAAATTCATGGTAATTTAATTGACAATAATTTTACCATTACCACCAGGGTCACGACACCACTGCTGCCGGAAGCAGTTTCTTCCTCTCCTTGATGGGCATCCACCAGCACATCCAGGATAAGGTTGTGGAAGAGTTGGACTCCATTTTCGGAGACTCTGATAGGCCAGCCACTTTCCAGGATACTCTTGAGATGAAGTACTTGGAGAGGTGTATGATGGAAACCCTAAGAATGTACCCACCAGTGCCAATCATCGCGAGACAGATCAGCACAGACTTAAAACTGAGTAAGATTTACTATTTTGGATACTTTTATCAAATATCATATTTATTTAACTAACTTAAAGTCAGTAAAACTAGTAATATTATTTTAGAAGAACAATTCTATCCATCTAATTCCTGCTAATACACTACAGTAGAACCCCGATTTTACGTGCCATTAAACGATTCACGTTTTCTCTCCATTTGCGTGTTATTTTTGCAGTCTCGTATCATTTTAGTATATTACAAACCATATTTTACGTTTGACTTTCCCGCAATTAACGTCTACGATTTATTGAAATTTGTTCGGCAAGTTCGCAATTCGCTATAGAGCCAAGAGTGTGTTGGTCGTTTGCATGTCGTTTGTACGTATTTTCTACGTAATTTTACGTTTTTTTTACAAACTGGAATCAGCAAGAAAATTGCATAGAAGATAGTATAGACAACATTGATGGCTGGGAAAGAATTTATGAATATCCCTTGCAGACTTACTTAGACGTTGACTCCAACGAAATAACGTCGGACGTAGTGGAAATTGATGAAATAGTGGACAGTAATATAAACGAAAATCCATCCCATAAACCCAGTTCCTACAAAGGACGATGCCATGGGGCATATTGAAGACCTTAAAATATATTTTACTAGTATTAATAATGCGCCACCAGAAACCTTTAATTTTATTTATAATATTGTAAGAACTATTTAAAAACAACATGTAGCAAAACATTGTTTGATTATCTCAATTAAACATTTCACTGTATGTACAATCAACTTCTTCCAACCATGTGTATTTCGTGATTTGTCAATATTATTAGTTCTATCACCGATAGCACCGCTACATTTATATTATTTTACAGAGTCAGGCAACTATACCATCCCTGCCGGAGCGACCATAGTTGTCGCAACCATGAAGCTCCACCGCCGCGAGGACATCTACCCCGACCCCACAACCTTCAACCCTGACAACTTCCTCCCCGAAAAGTGCGCCAATAGGCATTACTATGCGTTTGTGCCTTTCTCTGCCGGGCCTAGAAGCTGTGTCGGTAAGTTACATCACCCTTCATACAGACATAATATGGAACTGTCCAAATAATGTATTATAATGTGATGTGTATTATCTATCCACATTTTTTACACACTGAGGATTGTGAAATGTAATTGATGTATTTTGTCCAGGTCGCAAGTACGCCATGCTGAAGTTGAAGATCATCCTGTCAACGATCCTGAGAAATTTCCGCGTCCACTCTGACCTCACTGAACAGGACTTCAGGCTTCAGGCAGACATCATTCTTAAGCGTGAGGAAGGCTTCAAGGTTCGTCTGCAACCCCGCAAGAGGACAGCGATGGTAGCATAAGACCATCGAGCCTATTTAAACATAAACGATAATCTTCATCAACAGCTGATACAATTTATACAGATATAATATAATTATAAGGTATATCAAAAAATGCGTTTTGGGATCTTAAGATTAAAAATAAAAAAATGAATCATAAAATCTTTATTAGGTTGTTTATTAAATATTTGGTAATATATTTTTTATAGAACATTGCACAGTGTTGAGTTAAAGGGTCAAAGTGCATTTTCATATGCAGGTGCTCAGTTTCAAGTTTTGGGTTTGTACTTATAAAAAATGTTTGTATTTTTTGTATAGCATTATTGTATATTTTGCACATATAATTTTACTTTATTCTAGCGCGTAATTCATTTATAACATGTGATCTTCTTTTATAATATATATTTATATTTAAATACAAAATTCTGTATGCAATTATTAGGACGAAGGTTTGAATGTAAATTTATTCGTTAAACAATAAAGAGAATATTGTTTTTAATAACTGTGTTTTAAATATTATTATTATCAAATAAATATGAATTAAATATATTAATTAGAAAGATATACATATAAAATCAATTTTATCGAAAAATATTGTTGTTGCGCCACCGTGATTCGAACCTGGATCTCTTTCCGAACCGGGGAAGGTGCATTATCCAACTATGCTACAGCGACGATATTTTTAGCGACAAATTTAAACCTATATGTTACCTTTTTGATATTAATACATTTAATCATTCCATTATTTGAAAGAGCCATCTACCTTATTTTTACGGAATCTCAAATACGTTTGAGTAATCTGATAGCAGACGCCAGAATTATCAATTCATTTTTATTAAATTTTGAATACATTGATAGAACTTTATTATTAGGAGAACACATTCTTATTGTGAAGTTGTAATTTTTCAAAATATAGGTCTGTGATATTTATTTTCAGATTACTCAAAGGCCGTACGTTACGTAACATGCCATTATAATTTATGTATATCATCTGTGCGAATATTATTATCCAGGCCGATGTTTTTTATTCACCAAAATTTCAATCGTAGCTCGGGCTGTGTGTGATGTAGCGCCGTCCTGTTGAAACCACACGTGTTGCAGACCCAATCGACCCAATTCGACCACCAATAAGTTTTTACAGCATTGCCACTTGTATCCTGAAATAAATAGGGTCCAATAATTCCGCCGACTCACATGGCGCACCATAAACTCTCTTCATACAACTCTGCGCGGGTGTAAAGGTCATTGGTGTATCTATTATGGATTTTTAATGCCCCAATAATGGCTGTTTTGTTTATTAACAGTCAGGTTTGAGTTTGTTTTAACGTTTTAATAACTTCAGCATTATTAGTATGAAGCATTTTATACTTTATAATAAATTGTAAATTACTTTTCTCTACGATTATTAAATACAAACTAGCAAATCTTTGTAAAATCAACACGGTGGCCAAATAAAATCGGCCTGGAACATAATATTTACCGTGTACATCTTTGTGTTTATAAAATTAATATTTTACAATATCAATTGACTAATAAAAGTAACCGAGATTCCAAATCCCAAATTCACTTGCATTTAATAATAAACCGTTCAGGGTATAAAATATGGACTCAAGTGTCTTCTTGAATACTCTGGATTGAATGTATGCTTTTCTGGTTACACCAAGCTCTATAAATTCTCTATTAAAGCATACGGTAAGTAGAAACGAACATTTCCATTCGAATAGTTTAAAAATTATTTGGAAAATCGAATATAGAAACAAAATTAAATGTAATTCTATTTAATAATGAATGACAGAAATGTCATAGTCATTAGTTTATTGTATTGAATAAAATACTAATAATTTTACTTGTCAGCAAAGGCAGTGCAAATTTTGATTAATCATGGAGATGGATATGATTGAGATGAAAGGCATTGGATGTCTTCAAGGAAAAAATCTGGATGCATTCAGAAATGATATCCTGAAAGATTTTGAAGACTTAAGCCCGAGGACGTTGCGAAGGTATTTAAAGTTCATTCACGCTCTTATGACAGTGTGGCATTGATGCGTTCACAGATTGAAACACCTATTTTCTCTTTAAATTCTGTAAAACATCTCGGTATCAGCGGTCACTTCACATGTCGAGGCTGCAAAAATAGCTTATGCACTGTTAATGCAGATGTTATAATAGAATTCTGACGAGTCTAGCGAGGTGGCGCGAGCAATGGCGGTCGGTCACTTTTTGTCTAAGGGATGCTGAATAATAAGTGTATACCTACTATCAAATATGTAATCTATATACTATATATAAGATGCAACTATTGACAAAAATAGTTTACCAAATTAGCTTTACGATCCACAACATTAATTACAGATCCAAATTTTTGTTATTTAAATGATGAATTAAACAGGTAATCGAAATATATTCAATGTTTCAATACTTCGGCTTGAAGTATTTAATCCAAACTGTATCGGTAAGAGTATCACCTCTTCGAATCCGCAACATTTTAGGGGACTTAAAGTCTGCGATATTTATTTTACAAGATTAGTTTTCAAGTCATTCAATTTTCTTATTGAAAACCAGCATAAAACTATCGATTTTTATTGCTAGGCTCTGCAGGCTGCTATGTCACGTGTGTAATTACTAAATGTAAAATATCTTTGCGAAATTTTTTATTTTTTATTTATTCCAATGGAGACTCTAAGGCTAGACGCATACAATCGATTTTTACTGCGACTAAACTATTGAATCGAAATTGATGAATCCCTCGATTTTTACTCGACTAAACTGTATGGTAATGTGTTGGAAGTGCGTATATAAAGGGTGTCCAGCGGAAAATATTCAAGTTTAATATTGAAAAATAAATAAACTACAATATTATTCTCATATTTTATTTATACAAAATGGAGTTTAAAGATGCGGATTTTACGTTTTATAAACAATATTTTATTTTTATTTTAATCAGATAACATACAGTTAATTAGTAAATACCGAAATCACAGTAAAAGCTAAATAATAATTAAACCAATTACATGTTTTCTCAGAAGATATAAAATACTGTAAACAGTGAATACAATTTGTCGTCTAAATGGCGTACATTTCTCTCAGGACACTCTTGCAATCGGAGTCTTAAATTAATTTGCGAACACGTGAGAGCAAAGCGTTGGTTCAATGGCAGCAACTTCACGGCGGATATTTTCTTGTAGGGCCTGAATTGTTCTTTGATTGTTGCTGTAAACTCTCGACTTAACCCTTCCCAAACCATGCAGTAACACAGGCCTACCGCTCTAATTAAATCTATAATATTTCGATAAATATACGCAATATATACTTCATATTTTAGTTAATTTGAAGGAAAATATTTACGCTTAGAAATGACTAGTGAAAAATCAATTATGTTAGGCGAATCCTACAAAATGGATTATTTTTAATTCATTCCGTTGTAAAATTAATACGTTGACAAAAATACAATTTGTGGCAAAACAGAAAGAAATCATACATTAATTTCACAGTGAAAACAATAACAAACATACGATTATAATGGTGTCTCTTTCTCACTAATTAAATGAAGATAGATAAAAAGGAAGGTTGTATTATACAATGCAACCTCATATACAGAACTTGATGAATGCTCCAAAATACAATATTACATATTTTTTAATATATTTAATGCTCAATACTTAAAATAAATTTATGGCATTAACCATTTTTTCACATTTTAAAGGCTAATAGAACTCTATTTTCTTACGGTAACGCGAGTTGACAGCATGGCTGCGTACGAGTATTTTATATCACGGTATGGTAAAGGTTAAGGTATCGATAGTTGTTCAACTTTTTTGTCAAAAGACGATCGATGAAGTTTCATGATTTTTTGTCGAGAAACTATCGTGTCGATAATGTGTGCACATCCATATGATCCAATAGCCTTTTGACACACAACTAAATAGTTGAGCGATTAAAAATTGAATGTATCCGCCTAGTCTAACCTGATAACTTAATGTGATTGGCAGACGTGCTGATATGTGAATATTACAACTCTGGCAAGTTAATGATTGACTGTGATAGTCATTTTTATGCACGAACATCATTGATGAATATGGAGAGATATTATTATAGATATACGAATGAAAGATCTTATTTTATATAAGATTGGTTAAGTCATTAGTCATGTAGGTGATTTATAACATGGATACTGTTCAACTTCTGAGGGATGAGGGGGGGGGGGATGTTGTCCTGGTTAATGACAGCTAATTCTTCATTATAATAATTACAGCTTATGGTGTGCCGTTAAAAATGACTGACCGAAAAACTCACCTGGACTGTAATCTTAATAATAACTGGGAAATGAGCTAAGAAATCCCGAGGGCGCCATAATGACTAGGGCGGGAGGTGATCGATCGTTTATTATTTTATTTGCGAATACTCGAAATACAGGGTTATTCAAAATGATGGACTCAATTTCGTAACTCTGTATGTCAAACTGCGATTTATTTTCAACGTATCACCATCTAAGCCAGCGTTTTTTTATTTTTAGAAGCCACCCTAAAATAATCTTGTGACTCCTTCAGTCCATCTCAGCTATATGCATCAAATTCATCAGTTTCTTTATACTCGCTCAACACTCTGACCTTTAGAGCATAGTTGGCCTAACCGCTGTTTTATAAACTTTGGCATTTTGTCTTTCTTCTGAATCCTATTATCACACAAGAGTCCAAATAAAAACCTCCAGCCTTGCTGTATTAAATCTATGCTCTAAGATAATAATGCAATTTATACACCCCACAACAGATCTTGACCAGATCAAGGTCCAAGTGGCGCTGTTCATTTTTTGTAACTATTTTGGAACCTTACTCAATTTAATTTTCTTAACTTTTCATTCAGACACCGTGAGCCCTACTACTTGTGCGTTTTGAAAGAATTGGAGGAAGACGGATACGACAATACCCCTCAGTTTATAAGAGAACTGATGGATGAAAACGAAGAAGTTATTCTAGCGGACGATTTGGGCATCACGCCCAGGATATCAGAAAGTCCCCTGTACTTGGATTTACTCAGAGAAACGCTGACGCGCGCTGAAGAAGCGGGTAGAAAGCGTAAGTTGGTGTCAAAAATAATGGCCAATGTCAATGGATGAGATTTTTATGAGGTTTCCTACTCGAGACAATCCCTTATACGTGGATTGTGCTCCCGTGAGATGCTTTGTAGACAACTCTCGGCTTTCGTAGTCCCCGTATACAAACCATATCTCGGAGATTCTCATTCTCGACCTCAACGTCCAACGGTAAATGTCAATTCTTTAACCATTGATGTTTCGTTCGTCAGTCGAACGAATTTAAATCTTCCCTGCAACAGTTAAAACGGAAAATATGTAATTTAACGCCATCTGGTTGTCTTTTCAGAATAGTTGATCTTCAGATTAAAATCTCAACACGTACACATGATACTGAGATCTCAAATAAATTTCTCAGATTTATCTCATTTCGTTGACACGGGCCACTAGACGTGTACTTTGACAACTCGTAAAAGTGCAAAAGAATTACGCAAATAATAATATACCAATATTTCAATACCCACTAATAATATTATTTCCTTGTTAGATGGATGAATTTTTTTAGAGGAATAAATTCCAATATTGATTAATTATATGAGTAATAAATAAAATCTTATATTATGTTTAATACGTCAATGTTCTTTATATACGCATAGGGAAAATTTGAAAGGAAACTGATATATTGAATTGTAATGATGTGCCAATTTCTTTTACGAATATACGAAATTTGATAGAATGAAATTTGAATGCACATTTTTCAAATAAAAACAAACAAGTCCATATTGTTAGAAATTTTGAACATATTATTTATAATCCTGCTATGCTGTAGGTACGTAATTAAATTTTTAAATTATGCTGCACATAGATAGGTAATTATTTAAATACTCATCCTTTAAACAATTAGTCTTATAAATAAAATCCTGAAGTATTCTAACGTCTGCCTAATCGTCACAAATAAAGATTGAATCATAAAATCATACATTTCATTTAAGGGAAGTATCTATTTTTTTTTAAATTATAAAAAATTTAAAAAATTTTTAAAAATTTTAAAAATTGTACCTAAACAAACAAATCTACTATAAGATATCTGAAAAAAAAATTACATTGCAATGATGCTATATAGTAATATAAATTAATATGGCTTTGAAATAATAACATGATTAAAATTTTGTACGTAATAATTATTTCATTATGATCCATTTTCAAAATCATAATTTTTTTTGTTTTTTCGTTTCATTTGACGTTGGATATTGTTTATGGTCTTTAGTTTGTGACATTTCATTAATATGGAAGACGATCCAGTTCAAAAAAAGCTACGCTTAGCTAGAGACAGACAGCAGAAATGAAGAGGTCGATAAAATAACGACAAATGGTTAATCGTCAAGCTCAAGAATGTTAGGAACAAACTTAAACTATGTGTAAAGGAAACGTAAATCCTGCGCCGATAGGATCTACCGAACGAATTGCGCGATCTCCGGGTTGCGCGTTCCACGGATCGGATTACGACGATTCCGGTCGTAAATCTGAATCGCCGCAGGGGTGTAGGAGGGGGGGGAAGGAAGGAAGGAAATAAGAGAAGCTGGATATAATGAATAAAGATCAATGATGGGTATGGAGGACCGGTGGATCTCGGGGAACCAGGATTCAGAAGGACTGCTCGCCTTACCTCATGTATGACGCCTCCGGCACCTCGCAGTAGCAGCCGAGATTTACACAAACGGCACGTGAATGGGCAGATCTCCGCTTTCCAATTGAAGACGGCGATATCACAGCTTCACCGAGACACACAAATAACAAATGCTACGTGATCACCAAAACACAAGATCACGTATGTAACAGTACTGATGCACTGGAGCTGAATAAATCCACACCGCTAATGATCTCGCGATGTCGAGATCGAACAAATATCGGTCTAGTTGACGTCTGCTGACGTCAAGGTCACTATTCACACTGACGAGCATTGAGGAAATGGTTATGTGTGTGAATTTGGATGCGGAAAGGTGTCAATAATATGGATCGCGGCCGATTCGCAAAACGCGCCAAAAATGTGTTTTACGAATCCGAAACACTAAGTGATAGGTGATGTTCTCTGCCACGCCAACCGTCCTATGTATGTTTTTGGCGCCCGTCGCAGGACGGAGTAGTAAATAAATAAAAGTGTTAGTAATAAAAATCTCAAGGTAAAATCAAATTTAAATATAAGAATTTTCAAGAATATGGGTGAGAATATGGACAGCCACCTTAAAACATTTCTGAACTTTACTATCGGCAGAAATTCGCTATTCGCTTTACGAAGAATCTTTTAAACTCGCACGAACAAACATCATACTTTAATGCGATAAAAATGTGTATTTATTTTACCTGGTCGGATACTACTTTAGCGTGTTATTTTACGAAACTCTTCTTAGATCGCTGCTAAACTCAAACCGCTATTTATATAACACAATCGACATCCGCATTCCGCAGGTGATATCGTGTCTGAGAGCATTGAGTTCAGCTGCGGTGCTCTGAGGCTGCTGGACCTAGCGCTGGGGCGCTGCCTTAACGCGCCCCCTTCACCCCTGGTCAAGGGGAAGAGAGGTCAGGGGTGGCTGTGGCTGGTGCGGAGGCTGCTTCTTGCCGCCCTGGGACTGGCGCAGGAGACCCAGATTGACGGGGGGCTGAGGGAGGCCACTTGCAGGTTTATTTACGGAAGATTTTTGCTCGAGCAATGTGAGTTACGTTATTTTATCAGTTTTTAATTAAAGAATAGAGTTGTATTGGTAAAATATTATTATCTACATTAATGATACACGAGTACATAATGATTACTAACGATTATTAAGGAGACAACATTATTATTGTAAAGTTATAGATCTGTGAACCTAACCCATGTTCTGAATAATTATAACTTCACAATAAGAATGTGTTCTCCTTAATAATATATGTTGTATCAATCTGTCCAAAATTTAATAAAAATGAATTATTAATTCTGGCGTTTGCTACCGGTTTACTCAAAGGTATTTGAGATTCTTTATTCTGTCATAAATAGATTTGCCACGTGTACGCTTAAGTGATCTTACCGATAGTCTTGACTCGGTTGAAAAATTTCATTCAAAGCGCCGTTCACTTCATTCCCTGCACCTCGATAATAGCTATGTAAAAGGCAATCCTTGTCGTAAAACTGTCACGCAGTTTGGCAAAAAATAATGTTATAATGTATTTATATATAATAAAGTTGAAATAAAAAATAATAATGGTCATATATATATGTGAGCATGATTTTGTATTTTAAAACCACCAGAAAAATCATACTTGTATGCTGAAAAATGTATGCATGATAGAATTTCCATTCAACTAACAAGAAGAACGTTCTTCTTCTTCTAAATGCCTATTTAAGCAAATAAAAAGTAAATACATCCCACGCGTACCTTCGAGAAAACATTTTTTATTGATACCTACGATAAATACTTCTTCTTTTAAATAGGCAATCCACCCTTCAATAATGATTTGTGCCATTAATCAAGTTAAAAACTCTGTTTTATAAAAAAAAGTACAATAATATTATTGAATAGAAAATACTATATTACAACTTGCTATTGTATAGATTAAACGTGGCGAGTTAAAGGAAAGAAGATGACACAAGTTAACCGGGAGCTGAAAATTACCACCATTGACGAAACCATTGTAAAAAAAACCTGTGATCCGCAATGGACAGACAAAAAAGACATGGTCAAGGGTTTTCTCCTCTTCACCACACTCACACATTGGGGAATCTATCAAGTTCAATCTGAACAAAGTAGAGGCCATCTGGCAATGCCCAATTTTCATTCTAGAGATATTTGATACTGTTCTTTTGGAGACTTTCTTTTTTGAGAACCAGGGGGTGCGGGGAATAGATCCCTGAATTACTTTAAGATTATGATTATATAGATCCATCCATTGTGCAGTCCAGGTAGAATTCGTACGTTTTTTTACTATATTAAGTCTGTCATACAATGATATGGAATTGATGGAGGAAAACTTCGGAAAGAGTGGCCTCCTTGGCCAGTTTATCAGCACATTCATTTTCAAAGATGATTCATATGTGAACAAAAAAAAAGTTGAATTTTAGCCGAATACATGCAAGTTTAATTAAAAATTTTCATCCCTCTCTTTCACGTTAATCAGCAATATATGTATGCGTTTCTTTACAAATCAATAAAATAAAGGTTTGCCAACGTTGGTCACGTATATATGAATATATATATATATAACTTATTTTGTAATATGTACAGTGAGTCACATGTTAGGGTACGTTACTCTCCCCTGTTATTTCCCTCAATAATTATTTTGATTGCAAACGATATAATACAAACAATATGGCAAAAGTGGTAGGAAGGGGTAAAAAAAGCCACCGATCAAATTGGGATTGTTATTTCTGTATTTTAAATTCAATTGGGGTGTTCGTAAAAAAAATCTCCGATGAATTTACATACACAGCTTGGAATATTTTAATTCAAAATTTAGGCAGCTAAAATGTTTCTACAATCTGATCCCTCCTACGTAGAGTATAGTAAGTAAAAAATGTATTTGATACATTTTTAAATGGCTGTAATTTTTTAAATATTATGTTTATTAGTACCTACATCATAGAATACAATGTATTTGTTTTATAAATCTGCAATTTTAATATGCATCAAATACTAGAATGATTAAAAATGACATTATTTACTTACAATACTTTACGTAGGAGGGGTCAATATATTATATATTATGTACAAGAATATCGCAAATCTTTTATACAGTGTATAATAGTAAAATTATGCGAAGGAGTAAAAATATAGTTCATGCTCAAAAATTAACACATAATTTTTGCACAAAACCACTATACGCAAATAGGAAATAATAATTTTAACAGCTCAGACGAAAACATCAGCATGATTAATTATAGTTTTTTCAATTCTTCTATTTCTCATCACTCGTACGTAAGTCTTTGAGCAAAAGTGGATATATCCGAACGTCGAGTGACGTTTTGGTCTTATAATACAGAGAGTACTTATACATAGTAAAAATGGAGCCGCTTATCTGGTACTTCTGCTAGGTTGAGTCATTTCCTGGTCGGTGAGTAGTGTCAGCCACAAAGTATTATATTAATTAAAAGATGCAGAATCCATGTTCGCTACATACAAAAAGATGGGTATTTTAGCGGGCAAGGTAATAACTACCGATAACCAATGTTCCCTCTAAGGTATGTGGGAGTGCGCGCACACATGATTTGGCATCATAACGCACACAAAAAAATATAGCACGCACACAATTTTTAGCACGACTTCTTCTTCATGGTGACCATGTTGATTTATCTTGTATAAGATCACCAACATTTTGAACATTGAACCACTTTTTGAGATTACACAGTCAAGATAATCTCTTTGATTACTGCCTTCTATCTCACCCTGACAATGAGTTGTAAAATATCATACTTTTCATTCCGGATAGTATGATTGGAGTATACAGTTTTCTTGATAGATGTTCTTTTGACTTATTTATGCATCTTACTGCATCTTCATTAGTAATGTGGTCAACTCAGGTCCTACCACTAGTTATACATCTTCTTATTTTGGCGTTGGTCTTTAAAATTGCACAAAAAAACATTTTTAGCGCACACTGTGATTCAAAACTTGAGGGAACATTGCCAACAACTATTTTGTTTTTTAATCTATGTTGCCAGTCAACATTGAAATCGAAATAAGATACTTTAAAATTAAAATAAAGTCTAAGATGGCGAGAATCACTTTTGAGAAAATGAAGAATATTTTCTGAAATAGAAACACACTACTTATTTATTGAAGGGCAATAAAATGTAACGTCACACTCTTGCTACTCTATCTATCGAGTCGAAGCCTGGAAGCTAAAATAGGTTAGGTACTATCTGAAGGCATTGTGACTATCAACGTATGCTAAACACTCTTCCAATGAAGAGGTGCGTACTTAAACACATGAATAATTCAAAATAATTATTAGTAACTATCAAACCATAATATCATAATAATAAACATGATTCTTTTACGACTCATTGTACAATAAAAGACAACAAGCGTCAGTAGAAATATTATTTTGGCTGCCCAATCTCAGTCTAAAACGTCGGCGACCTTATACGTCTTGCAAAGGATAAATGAGTATTCAGTAACATGGTCGATGGACGCCAACCCTCTATAGGATAGATGATACATTGTTACGTAATGCGCTGACCCTGGTGGATCGAACGTCAGAGCACCACGCCACCAGCTTGGCTCATTCTGTGGGTGTCTCTAGTGCAATGTGTCAGTGTGGCTATCTCGGATGGATGGGAATGATCTTAAACACTTGGTTTACACAATTTATTCACGATTACAACAAATACCCGACAATGTATTTACACGATTTGAGTATTTTTATCTTTTTCACTTATCATCGTTTTTTCCTCCAGACGAGGACACAAGTTTGCTGTGAATTTAATACTAATCTTATGGTTATTACAATTTTTAATGTTGAATGAGTGATGTGGCAGCCGTGCCAAAATTATCTCTAGTCATCGAAAGACTTCTAGATTGTTACATGATCCATTTCTCCCGTGCCGGTCCGCACAGCTACCTGCCGAGATTCTCGTCCTACCTCTAACTAGGGGATGAGTCTATGATGCGGATGGATCGAGGACCTCAAACTTCTAGTATCCACCGCATCTCAGAATTCTTTTTACCAAATCTCTCCACATTGTCGGCGGAGCGCCGTTCAGCGCGCTCCGCCCGCCTCGCCGGCTCGAGTCCCCCCTTCTCTCTCTTTCCACCCGCCTCCACTCAGATCCGTAATGTAGCCCTCAGTCTGCCGCGCAATTTTCAAATGTCATAACATAAAGAAGAAAGAGACAGCACACTTGAGACTTGACCATCTATATCCTTCAGATTTCTAGTCTAGAGACCTGAAATAACATCATTGTAATGCAGTAAAATACTAATATATGATTTGTTTCGTGTGTATTTCTTCACATATTCCTGATTTATCATTATACTTGTACAAGTACATACAACACTAACTTTGCTATATTTTATTTTTAAATAATGTCACTGAATGAACATGGTCAGTGCACATGACCGTGAATTATTGAAATTTATTCCTACCTGCCGCAAGGTCTTCGTACACGGATATTTCTCGAAGGATGCCAATGAACACATGAAAAGCTTTTGCACTAAATTCACTAAATACGTTCGTAAGTTGAATTTGTTCCTAATTCGGAGCTACGCAGTTACATTGAAGAGCACATAAACTCATGAAAACAGCACGCGACTACTGTAAACATTACTGAAAGCGTGGATCCTGCGCACCGTCGAGCGGCAGAGATACGAGCTAACCTTATGCACTGTAGCTAAATTTGAAATTCCGATATTATTTTTAATATTGCACTTATTTAAATCATTTTAAGTCATTGGATATTGTGATGTTCGTAACATTGAAAGTTGGCAAGTTGAAAGTTTTATAAGTAGAGGACATGCTGTACACTATTTTATAAAATGGGATTCAGCCTTCACTGCAGCTGTGCTTGCTTGCTTTAGCCAGCACACTGTATCAGAATAAGATTGTTGAAAACCGGGAAAAGTAGTTTATAACTCTTCAATTTTTTAATACAGCTGCACTTCTGATAGCTAAGCGATACGAACCTAACATAACTCATAATATTTTGTACATACCTACAATTATACGATGGTAATATCTTTGTTTTTAGTCAAGTTTTTGTAGTACGTATTTCGTAATATTATTATTTTTATGATTCTAGACCCCGATAATGATACAAAAACTGCTTCAGAACATTTGATATTGGCTCGTCGTATGTCTAAAGGAATGGTAAAGCAAATATCAAATTATAAGTTTTTAAATATGTACCAAAGTATTTATTATATTTGTAAATATACATTTTAGACAAAATGGCGCTTTGGCGAAGACAAGGGTGACACAAACCAAACCCTGTTCAGTGTGATATGTCTGCAACTCAGAGATATGTACCTGAAGATCAGCAAGGAGTTGAGACCTCACGATCTTCAAGGAGCGATGCGAGCGTGCCATTTGGCACTCAAAAGGGCCCAAGATGGTACAATTTAAAAAATATTATATTTACGTGCAAAACATATTTATTTAAAATAATCATAATATAGAATATAGATCTACACGAGCAAAAATTTAGTGTAATTACTTAATATTATTAAAATATAGGATACAAAATTAGTAGTACCTACCAAGATTCAAAGATTAATCCGGCAAACGGTCTGATTATCGCGAAATTTTCCAAGTAACCGCCACATCACAATTTTAAAAATCGTTTACTAATAATATTTTAATTGGTATTTTTTATAATATAATTGAAAAATAACACTTAATGTAGAAAAACCCCATTATCTATAAATATACTAGCCTGATTCCAGTAAAAAATGTGCAAAATCTTATCATAAAAGTAATACTAAAAAACCAAAAGATAATCCAACAAAATTACTTTTCGAAGAATTTCAAGTACCTACATTTTGTGATGTACTTAAAAGAAATTCTATTATTGAAATATTAAAAGAAAAGAAAAAAAAGTTTAAATTTGTATTTTCGTGCTCAAAAATTTACACATTATTTGCACAACACCACTATACGCGCATAGGAAAAATAATTTTAATTAAAAATAAAAACACAAGCACATGCTTTTTAGAGAAGTTATAGAACCAAAAAAAATATATATATATCAATTCAAAAATTATCTAGTACCAAAAAATTAATTTTCTTTTTAATAATGGACTCTTTTTGCAATTAGATCGATATTTATGTTATACCATTATTATCAATGTCATTGAATATGTCTCTCTTTGTCGAGATTGAAATAAAAATTTCAGTCAATGTTAACACAGGTCTACCATAATAATTAAACCTGTAATATTTCGGTAAATATATACAACATAAAATTCATATTTTGGATAATCCTAAAGAAAATATTAGCGCTCAGGAATAACTAGTGAAATATCAATTATGAAAAGGGAATCGTACAAAAACAATTATTTTTTCCATTCAGTTGTAAAATTAATACGTTGGTAAAAATACCATTTGTGATATGGAAGAAAGAAATCACATACTATTTTCACAGTGAAAAGAACAACAAACATACAGATATAATTGTCTCTTTCTTTCTAATTAAACGAAGAGTGATAAGAAGGAAGGACACAATATATAGGACTTAATGAATGCTCTAAATGATGTTATTAATCATTTTTTCAAAATTAAATGCACAATATTTAGAGTAAACTCTTGCCATTTAAGTCATTTAAGCTAATAAAAACATTTTTTCAACTGTTATTTACGGTAACATAAGTTGACAGCATGGTTGCGTTCGAATATTTTATATCATAGTATGGTAAAGATTAAGAAAATATATAAGCATTTTTTAAACATTCGCTTGTCTTTTCGACTTTTACCTTCTTATTTCGAATATTTGACGATATAGGTCGGTAAGAATTATTTGGTTTTTATGATTTACATACAAAATACAACATACAACAAATGAGAGCCCATTTCGCGCTCATCTCTGTGCTGTCCTTTACGCGAGTTTTGATGCACCGTTTGTGCAATAAGTTATGAAAATAGGTAATGATCAAAGATGATGATGATCCGCCTATATACACCTTGGCTACAATAAGAAATTAAACGAATTGGGGTAGCAATGTGAACAAATGAATAGCACTTAAATATGAATTAAATAAGAATTAAATATATTAGAAAGATATACATATAAAATCAATTTTATCGAAAAATATTGTTGTTGCGCTACCGAGATTCGAACTTGGATCTCTTTCCTAATCGGAGAAGGTGCACTATCCAACTATGCTACAGCGACAATATTTTTAGCGACAAATTTTTGAACTTATATGTTACCTTTTTGATATTAATACATTTAATCGTTACATTATTTGAAAGAGCCATCTACCTTATTTTTACAGAATCTCAAATACCTTTGAATAATCTGATAGCAGACGCCAGAATTATCAATTCATTTTTATAAAATTTTGGACACATTGATACAACTTTAACGAATTTTGATGAGAACACATTCTTATTGTGAAGTGAATGTGTTCTCCTAAGAATAGTACTTACTTGAAAGTGTGAATTCGTAATTGAATTTACTTATTTATTCTTAATCTAATGCGCAAATAAGTATATTCACTTTAATATAAACAATATCAATATATTCCTTTTTACTATAACTTATCTTGCACATATTTGCTTAGTTTAATTGTACGAATTCAACAAACACTATTAAGATGGCGAGATATTAATGTAGAAACGAGGTAAAAATGTGCACTACTAACTTTTGTACAAGTCAAATATATTTCTCGGACTTTGATAACTAGCCCAATACACGGCGATATTTAAAAAAATAAAAAATATTTATTTATTGATCTGATAAATCTGATTTTTTTTTTTTCAAAGTACAATAATACAATACAATATTAAAAAGTCATGTTACACTTCTCTTGAAAGCATATGCTTGTGTAGAGACGTGGAAAATTGTGAAGTAGTTCGCTAGAAAATAACAATTAAATGTAAGATATCATTCCAAAACGATCGACTTAAGTACTGAAGTCGTTATAGACTGTGGACTCACTATATTTTCTCGTAATCACCGTTCCCGTAACCACAAATCGATGCAAACATTTCAAAGAAATGATTATATTCGTGTAGCAGTATTAAATAGTTACATTAGCGCTGAAACCTTTGCATCTGTGGAGCTCGGTACACGGACGCTGCAGTATTCTGTGTAATGTACGTAGTTGCTAATAATAGTGATGCTGAGAGTAATCAACAGGCATGTGAACCTGCGTGATGATGCAAAATCCCGTATTTAGGTATTCGTCGATCATTGCGCCAGACCTGGATTGCCGTAATGGCACGTGGTGATATTTTTGACGACCCCTTAGACAAATTATGCTGCTGCAGGGGCTGTGGTTGTACACTATTATTGACTCGTGAGAATCTTAATTATGTGATCGTATCAGAAGGTGCATGGTTAGACTGAAGGCTCTAACTCTATTATAGTTTCACGCGTGCGTGTGATTATTTATGCTGTGTCTAGAGCGAGGTATTTAAATAAAACTGAACTTACATAAGTTGCCGTTTATTGCGAGACGATTTACAATTACGGGTACTACGAGTGTACAGTTAAATGCGCGAATAAAGTTGAAGGCTGGAGTGACTCGCTTAAAGTGTTGGCGAAAAGACGGTCTGCGTGTAGAAGTGGTTGGGTAGCTCCTAGGACTCGTCCGACACGATATATTGGCATCTGCTATTGGTCGGTGCGTTTTGGCACTATATGGTTACCCGACCATGTCTGTGGGCGCAAGCAGAACTACCACACTGCCATGATATTGTTTAGAGACTAGTCTCGGTTTTCGTAGCCTACTTTCGTGTACCCGCTAAGTCTCAAAGATTCGAGTACCGCCATTTGCTGTCAAAATGTGGTACGATATTGATTTTGTATCGCGCGTCATTCCACGTTTGTTGTCAAACGTCAGTCTGTTGACCGTTGATGTTCCGTTTGTCCATTGGCTAAATTAAGGCAGAAGTTAAATAAAATAAATGCTTTTTGTTTGTTAAACTTTTAATAATGTAGATATCTATGTTTCCATGATCTAGATGACATTTGTACGCTCGTGTTGAGTCTTTCTGTCAAATCAAACGTCGTGTACACGGTTACTAGAGTTATCGTCTAGATACGTTCTCTGTTATCTGTGAATGTGTTGTACCTATATAGATTTACATCATAAAAATAAATATTCAATCCTAATTAACAAAATCGAACTCTGTTACGCATACGTACTCGTAATAGTGTGCGTGGAAAATTAAGGCGGCGAACACGCGGTACACGGCAATTTATAAAACTGTATGTAAAGCAAGTCTAAATTAATTTAAACGGATTTTTCAGGTTTTTAATTCCCCTTAGAATAGAACCTTCTTATTGCACACTACTAATATTTTAAGTTTTTTGAAAAAGAACAAACGTTTTCCGGATAATTAATTGTACAAAATTCAATATTTTTTTGCCACTTTTGGTAATTGGTTTGAGGATGTGGAGGTCTATTGCTTCCACAGTCACCATCACCGCTGAGACGGCCCTTGAACGCACCTTGCATATACCGGTGCGTAAAACCAGAGCTCATAAAAACACAACCGGTACCGACGCCACAATAACCGGCTAACCAGAGGCCGGCTCCCGAGCGCCACTCTTCTCGCCGCCGCCTTCCAGATAACATCTCCAGGAAACACTCCTCTGTGTAGAATTTTCATTATACGGTAGTATATTGTAAGTAGTATCTCTTCTCTAACCTGCTCTGGTCACACACACGTACTCAATACACTCCGCATTCAACCAACAAACACGTGAGTTGTTCCGTACAGGAAACAAGAATGTAGACAAGGGTGGTTTTTCACACTATGAGGTCGAAAGAAAAATGAAACATAAAAGATGTTCAATATCGGTACATTACGGCGATACGACACAATCGAGAATGGCTTCCTGTCTACAGAATACCCTGTTTTTTTTTTTAGATTCATAACAATACATATAGTCATATTTGTAAGTACCTACTCAGTAATAGGCCGCCACTGTGACATTTTACTAAGAATAATTGTCTTTGTTTTGGCGCCACACCGATGATTACAGCTTTAAATTACTGATACGTGTCTTGTAATATCAATTATATGGCGCCTTTGCTGCGACCTCGCAATTCTGTGCGATACACGAGTGATAAGTGAATTTTATCGGGATACACTTCACTCACATTTAAGCAAATTCTTCTGATCCACATTCATCTACGGTAACGCACATATCTCAATCATTATCTCTATATTCATGTTACATACATATTAATCAATCTAAACATCCCATAAGGCTTTAATCCACATATCAACAGGCTCATCATTAATTACTGTCGATGACGCTATTTCCGTGATTTTCAATTTATTGCGTTGTTATCGTAAAAAATAAATAAAAACTGAAAACTGGTTCGAACGATGGTTGTTTCAGCTGAAAGGGAAGACAAATATGCAGAAGCATTGACTGAAGTCGGTCATTGCAACATTTTTCTGGGAAAATTCGAAACTGCTCTGAAGAACTTTAACGAGGTGTTGGAAATTCGTCAAAGAGCAGCTGATACTTCTGGTACTTGTGAAGCTTTGATCAACGTGGCGACAGCTTTGCAGAAGTGAGGATACTTTTTGATTTTAACATAGGATACGTTTATTTAGCGGATACCTCAGTAAACTTTGTCATGAAAAATGCATAAGAAATAGCGTGTTTGAACATATGCTAAGTCAGCGCGGTTGGATTGTGTTTCAAAAGTAGTCGTTTTAAAAATCTAAAATGTATGTTTTTAAGTAGAAGAAGCAAAAGGAAGTATAATTATGGAGATTTTAACGTGAAGAGTTAACAAAGTAAAAATAAGCGAGTAATGGGGTCGCTATGATATTTAACCTTTCCTCTCCGATGATGTAAACTGAGTTGACATTGCCTCTAATTATGTGAATATCTCTGTAAATATATTAAATACAGAGTTCATATTTTAAGTATTCCTCCGTAATATATTTATGTATTAGATAAAATAATTACAATATATAAGTATTTACCAATTGGACATTGCCAGGTGGCTTCAAATTTGTTCAGATTGAACTTGATATATTCCCCAATCTGTGAATGTGGTGCCTAGGAGGAGACCCTTGACCGTATCTTTTTTGCTTTGCCATTGCGGATCACAGGTTATTTTTACAGTGATCTCGTCAATGGTAATTTTTATCACCCGGTAAACTTGTGTCTATATTATATCTTCTTTCCTTAACTCGCCCGTTTATCTATAATAGCATGTTTTTTGAACGACAATGGTATTGACTTGTAATATAGTATTACCTATTCTAGAATAATATTGTACTTTTTTCAATAAAACAAAGTTTTTAACTTGATTAATGGCACAAATCACTCTTGAAGGATGAATTGCCTATTTAAAAGAAGAAGAAGTATTTACCGTACGCAACAATAAAAATGTCGGATGCCAGATGTGACAGAGCGTGCGCTGACCGCGTTAGACGTGTCTTATGCGTCTTTATGCCGTCGGTCGTGATGATCAATGTTTTTTTAAATTTTTAGCATTTTTACACAATAATTTTATATATATTCACTTATATATACATTATTTTTTATTTTAATGTTTAATATAAGTAATAAATGTAAAATTTTCATATTTATTCGACTTACAAATCGAAAAGTCTACATGTACACTGAGTTTATGGTACTGGAACATGTGTTTTTATTTTAGAACCGTGAGGTTTTTCGAACTAATGAATTTGAATATATTTAAATTATTATAAATATTTTTTTCGTACCAAAAAAACCTGTTTTATACCTTGTGCTTGAGATTGTCTGGGCTTTCTCCTGCGCGTTGTGTTTATCCATTAGTTCTTTTAATTTTTGATGGTGTACTCATATATTATGGACCTCTTTTATGCAGTCTCCTCGGACCCTCCTTATTTATATTTTTGTAAATACTTTCCATGTATGCTAGATATATATTACGGAATTAAGTTTATGATAATCATTTATAAATAAAACCGACGTTTTTTCAGCCGCTTCTGATTCAACACTCACTTTTATCTATACAAATCATTCATTTTAAGAAGAAAAAAAAGTTTAATTATGACAAACCTGACGCACCTTTTATATCACCAACTCTTTCACATATTAACTTTCGACGAGGTCATGACCCTTCGGGGTGTCAAAAAAAATGATCACGTAAAAATGTGTTATAATATTTCTAGTATTACTTTCATTGAAAAAACCAAAAAAAAAAAACACAAAATTACCATTATGTTAATTTTAAGTATCGCATGCGAAAAATTGACATATTATACAAAACATGTTATATTATATTAGGAAATTCTGAAAATTTGCCTATAATGTTGTTTTTTGTTAAAAAAAAACATACTCCCATACTTTTTCTTTCCAAAATGTAAGATTCGGGTCTATTCTCACCCGTATCAAGTCTTTACCAAACATCAAGTTAAATCAAGTATTTATCTTTATTAAATAACATTGTAATTGTATTAATTTTGACGTCCATTACGTTTAAAAAACATAGAAATAAAGGACAAAGGAATTTTTTAATAATTAGTTATACACAACATATGTCGATTGATCAGAAAACGCTAAAACACAGTGGCGTAATAACGCAAATGCCCCCAATGCTGTATAGGGGCCCTGAAGGTCGGCGTCTAAGAAAAATACATTTGGTATGAATATCTTATCTTGCCAGGTGGCCTCTCATTTGTTCAGATTGAACATGATAGATTCCCCAATGTGTGAGTGTGGCGCCGAGGAGGTAACCCTTAACCATGTTTTTTTTGCCTATCCATTGCGGATCACAGGTTTTTTTACAGTGGTCTCGTCAATGGTAATTTTCTGCTCCCGGTTAACTTGTGTCATCTTCTTTCCCTTAACTCGCCACGTCTAATCTATATAGTAGCAAGTTTGTTGAACGACAATGGTATTGACTTGTAATATAGTATTTCCTATTTTACAATATTATTGTACTTTTTTCTATAAAATAAAGTTTTCAACTTGATTAATGGCACAAATCACTCTTGAAAGGTGTATTTCCTATTCAAAAAAAGAAGAAGAAGGATACTTTCTCGGCTCTAATGTGGACTAATATTTTTTTAAATCCACCACACCAAGAAATAGAATTAACTTAAATTGGAAAATATAAAATAATAGATAGATACATTATATAGTAGTACCGCGCTAATATGTCGGGTTTGGAACCAAACCATGATTGCAAAGCGAAAACGCTATAAATCGAAGCAAGGAATTTTTTTTAGTTGCGGTTGCATTTTATTGCCATTAATAATTTATTTATATTTTTGTAAGTATGAATATTGTAGAAGATAATAAATCAATCTTACTATTTAATTAATTAAACTATGCGCTTAAAATTTTTATTTGTACATACAAGTTACGCCACTGCTAAAACTTAAACATACTGAAAAATAATCTAGATTTAATACTATCAGCATTCCAACAAATAAGTAAAAATTCTGGACTGGAATTACATTATCAATCTCTTTCAATGATACAAAAATACAAAATTTGTTTCGAAATGATGTATGATTTTTAGATTGAGAAAAATTGACGAGGCGAAAGATTACTTGGAGCAGATGCTGTCTGTGGCTGAGGAAGGGGACCTCACCACATGGGAGGCCCACGCGTTCTGGAGGCTCGGGGAGCTGATGGTGCGAGGGGGACGACCCGCTGGAGCCTCCACCCTCCTCATGCTCGCCTACGGGCACTTTGCAGGCGGTTTTCAAGTAAGTCCGTTTTCGGAGACATTTTTGTATCGAGAATTACTTTAATTATGTATTCAATGAAAACATTTCAGTATCATACTTATATATGTATATAAAAAAATAATTTAAGTCGTTCCTGTCTATAATTGATTTAAACAATTCCCAATGTATTCAACAAACACACTTTTGTTGTTGATTTTAATACAATACGTTACTAGTATAGTACATTGTTTTTCTTCCCTTAATTAATCAAAAATAATTCGACAAAAATACAATAGAAAAAAAAATTTCAAAATTTAAATTGATATACTCATATTGTTTATCCATTTTTCTATAATAAATTTACATTTAAATTTTTCTTCCGTTTATTGGTTTTCATAATTAAACAATAATGAAGTACGTATTTGTTTATGTTGTTTTGATTGTTTTTGAAAAATCATTATGACTGAATCGAAGTCTGCTTATAAAACTACTAATTTAAATATTCTTGTACAATTTCGTTTGCTACGCGACATGTCCGAACGCAGACACTGAGGGACGTAAGGTAATTATATTGTTGAATACACAAGGATGCCCTACCTTTAGTCTTCTAAGGCTTAAAACGACTCACGATGAAAATGAAATATTACACAAATACATTAGTATTTCTACAAAACACTATTCTAAAGTATGTGCGTATACAACATAATATTGAAACCAAATCTTTTAAGGAATTTTATAGTCATTAGTATCTTAATGACCTTTAACCCTAATACGCTAATGTGAGCGAATTGGCCGCATTTGAGCCTTTAGCACATGACTAAGGAACGTATTAAGCACATAGGGGTCATGTATCATAGTGCTTCTCATGAAATATATATGTTCCCAGTTTTTTAGATTGCCCTGTAAAGGGTTAAGTAAGTATATGGTCTACATGGTGAGCGTACACGGATTAGAATTTGATTTCAAGGCTGAGGGATTTGTCTGTCAAGGTCAATGAGGATATAGTACAAGAGTCGAAACAATTGCGGTGATTTGAAGCTTCAATGGTGATTTCATGAAATTCGTACGGATACGTCGATTAGTCATCTCCCGCCTTTCGCTGGTGACGCTTAGCTGTCATTATTAGAACAAAGCGCGCTTTTTAAGTGGTCTAATTATTCAAAATGGTGACTTGTTCCGTCAAACTGTGTTCCTTAAACTATAATATATTATCAAAAGCATTAAGTGATATTGAATTTCACCGGTAAGAAGTATATTTTTAAGTTTTAATTTTTTCCATACATTAATATCGGCACCTATCACAGAAACGCGTTAAAATCAAAATTTGTAATTAATTAATTACTATAAATTAATATAGAGTACATCATCGTGTTTAGGTATAATGAAAATAAAGCAATTATATGGATAAAAATAACTAATATACTAGAACTGCTTTTATTCTAGTTGAACTTCACTAGTTACTCCAACAAATGGAATGGAATATATGTGTGAAAAATTAATATTTGCGAAAAATATTGTTTTTCGATATATTGATATAAATCTCTTTGGTCAAGGTCGATATGTATCTGTTACTCTGTGTACAAAATAAATAGGAAATAAATCATAGCTCGCCCCAAGCTCAATTGTACTGTCCTTACGTGACTTCTGAGATAAGCCATAAAACTTTTAATTTGTATTACCTAAGTTGGTGGGTGTAGCCAAATAAATGCAACTTTTTTGCTTGAATACGTCAATAAAGTTTATGAATAAGTACAACCAAGATACAGGCATAGAATATATTTAAAATGAAGAAGTATACACATTGATTATATATATGTTTACATATTATGTATGCGTATAGTAAGTAGTCTCTCGATTATCATGGGTCGCATTAACTGTTTGCGGATAACCGAGGTTTGCGGGTGACCAGGGCAATTAAAAATCCCTAATTATTTTAAATAACTTTTCGAAATACTTAAAACGTATAAAAATAATTTATTCGACTATTTAATGTTACATGTAAAAAAAAATTTTACTGATAAAATTGATATGTACATGAAAATAAAATTGGCGAAGCTGCAAACACGTTGTCGACTGGTTATTATTATTATTTATTATATTATTTGGGCGCACTTAGATTCAGTGTTTTCTTTTTATTTTAAAGAGTGAAGAATAACTTTTAGTACATGTTTTAAATTTTATTATTTCAATTTTTTTTTATACCACTCTGGATAATCGAGCATCAACTGCATGTAAGTATATTTTTAGTGAATTAAAATTCTACTTTTGTCTTAGGGTCGAAGAACCACTGGCGGTATAGGGAGACCTTCCGTTTTTGTTAAAGCCGATAAACCAAGTACTCTAGGATTCCCAGCGCTAAGAACAAGACGAGAAACTATAAGAGCAAATGCCCAAGAATTAGAGTACAGGATTCTTTACGGCACGCAGACGGTGGGTTTCCTAATTAACCCCATAGAAAAAATGAATCCCGAAATAGACAAACTCCCTGGTACGAATCGCAAACTTACAGAAATATCCAGAAAGATGTCAAATATTAGTATATTATTAGACCAACCGGAGATGAGGGCGAGTGAGGTCAGCCAGGGTTCTACTATTAATTTAAGTAGGAGATTACGCAAAATCAGAAGGAAGACAATAAAAGAAGCCACTTATTTCTTAGATGACAACGATGAAGAAGACTTGACAATGACCACTGCATTAAACAATACGTACAAAAATGAGTTGAGTCATATTCGATGCATGTTTGGCGTGGCGAAAGGTAGAAACCATTCACTATTATACATATAAAAAAAACTAGAACAAAGTTGTCGAGTAAGCATACGTGCATACCTACCCCAACTAAGAACACAATTCGATAACGCGAGATTATAACAAATACAAAATGAGTTATTAAGGAGAACACATTCTTATTGTGAAGTTGTAATTATTCAGAACAGACGGTATGTGATGTTTTAAATACTAATTTAATGTATTAATTATAAATATATATGTATATATTTATAATTAATACATTAAATTAGTATTTATTACAAAATAAGTTTCTTCGACATCTTAATATTAGATCTAATCTATCATTCAACTTTTATTTAGATGCAGCAAACTTCTATGATATGAAAACCCTAGAATATCGAAGAACACGTGCTGACCAAATACTTATCTTTAAACTACTGCAAGGCCATATTGACTGTCCCAGCCAATCAGAATCCTTCCACATATCATCTAAATCAGACATACTCAACCTTTTTTTTCTTTAGGCCACAAATGTTTGTCAGGTAAATTACGCGGGCCGCAGCATCAGACGAAAAAAATAATTCATATAGAAAAAACAGTATTGGTTGAAACTCGTTTGATTCAAAATTAGGACCCCGCTACTTGATAAATCAACAAACATATTTTTTAACTAAAACAGAATGATAACAATACTGATCGCTTATCAGCATACCAGCCAATACCAGCTCAAACATTAACAACAGCGTATTTCCCTATATGAATATTTTTTTTCGTCATATCTGTATATTATACCTCAAAATACAATAATGAAAAAAATAAAACTCAAAACTGACGTGTATCCAAGGGTTAATTTTAAAAATAGTGTGATTTTTGATACTTAGATAAATTTTTTACTATTTTAGACCAATCGGGTTTATAATTGCTACATGCTACCCTCAATACGTCATCAAGGTAAAAATCGGTAAGTCGATTCCTGTACACGCTTTTTGCATATTTCATTTTAGAATAGGATGATTCACAAAGATACGTTGATGCGAACAACGTGAGCAGCAGGAAGGCACATTTTTGTACAGTGTTGTATTTTTCAGGGACTAATTTCCAAAAATCGATGTACTCCTTTCCCTTAGATTAATATCGTTCTTACACTCGATAAATTCATCAAATAGCTTTGCATAATCATATCCCAATGCAGCTAATTGTATTATGGTTGCTGTTTCTAGGTGCCAGGGATTTTCTATATGCAACAAACAATTCGTGATACAACGTAAGTCCTGAAATCTGCTCTTAAATTCCGTGGCTAAGGCAGCTAAATATTTTTAAAATATCGTATAGCTTTTATTACGAATGGAAAGTTATGCGATATTTAGTTTGATTGTTCGCGCGTATCTCAAAATATTCAAAACTTATAATGCCAGATTTTTTTTAAATCACATTCCTGATAATAAATGTGTTTCACATAAAAACTTGGCGATCCGCGGGCCGCATGTTAAGTATGGCTGATCTAGATCGACCTGGCAGTCCGCACTCTTCCACATTCCTAGAAGTAGAACATCTTACATACAAAATTCATTCATTCACCGTTCATGCAAATACCATAATAATAAATTGGCTTTTTCAACATTAGCCTTATTGCGCTTAAACAGTTCTTTTTATGAACCACCACAATCTCAATTTTGACCAATCATTCTACCAACAAACACATCTTGCTCTTCCTTTATCACAACAATATTTGCAACCTTTCCACCCTTTCTCCCACCGTTTTTTATCTTCTCCTACATTATGGCCTAAACATTTCTGTAGATTTTCATAATCAGTGTCTTTGTAAATGCCTTCGATAACTGGTTCCCAGGTTTCCGATTAACAATAAGAACACATATGATATATGAACTGCACTAAGCTTTTATTGTATATGCTGTCTTTTTGGTCCAATGTTGTTATTCTTTTAGCTGGGTAGATTTCAAGCGACCGAAGCGCGCACTGGTGGTTTATTTAGACCTCTGGACTGGTCAAAGCATGGGATGTAATTGAACCGCCTGTCGTTTACTGTCTTCTTGGCTCTCCGAAAAAAGGCGCCAATACTCACATGTACATTACTATAAATCAGTAGATCATGTAGTGCCAATCGAAGTAACAAGGCGTGTAAACAATTCGTATTATATGTTAAATATTTATTATGTTTGTTTACTTAACTGTCAAAATCCCTTAAAAAAATTAAAAATTTAAACACTCACAGTAGGTTTTAATTAATGGCTAGGTTTTTTTCTTTTTGTGCCCTATCCGTTCAACGAACGTTGGCTATCATGTTCACTTTGCTTTACTGTAGACTGATCAAAAAGTAGGACTATTCAATACAGGCTAATTTGTACATCCCGGTCCAATCACGTAGCAGTAGATAGGTATTTTACTTTTATTTATTTATGTTAAAATATTTTGAAAAATCATAAGAATATCTATTAAAAATAGGTATACTGACATAGTATTAAGAGCTAGAGTAATAAATCTTCTACAATGATTTAAATATCTCAAACTTGAAATCCTCACACGACCAATACATCGATTTAAATCCTGTGTAGATGAGGTTTGTATGAAAAAATCTCTAATCAAAATCATAAATACAATTTAAATGTATTATTTAGAACGATATACATATAAAATCAATTTTATCGAAAACTATTGTTGTTGCTACCGGGATTTGAACATGGATCTCTTCCAATCCGCAGAACGTGCATTAACCGAATATGCTATAGCACCACGGTGCATTGAAGACAAATTTTCGAATCTATATGTTACACTTTTCAAATTAATACACCTATCGTTCCATTATTTGAAACCCATCTTCCTTATTGCAACGACAATATTTTTCGATAAAATTAATTTTATATGTATATCTTTCTAATTAATACATTTAATTTTTATTAAAAACATCACAGACCAATGTTTCGAATAATTACAACTTCACAAAAATAATGTATTCTCCTTAATAAAATCATAAATGTTAGAAAATAGCGTTTGTTTGAAAAATTACTAATTTAAATCATAAATGCGTGAAAAAGCCATATTCAAAATCATGAATTCAGAACATAGTGGTTATTAAGGATAAAGTTATATTCTAAGAGTTCTTAAACATTAAAAACATGATAATAATAATGGAGCAATATTTTAAAAACAAAACATATAAAAGGACATCAATATAAGTAAAAATTTCTTTCAGCTCAAGAACTAATAGAAGTTTACTTTGACGAACTGTTAAAAGCTAACACAAATATGGATTCTCGCATCAGAATAATCGATTGGAAATTGAATAAGAAACCATTTTGGGAGTATCCGAGACTCATGACTCAAGAGAAGGTCGGTAGTACACCTGATGTGGTACAGTCTCAGGTGGACGTGCAGCAGCAGAGTCAAATTGAAATTACAGACGAAGTAGACGATCTAGAGATGGAAAATCAGCAAGATTCAGTGGTAATTTATAAGGAAGATCCAGTAGAAATAATTGACTTGGAAGACTGAGATATTCCGCAGAGCTTTTCGATGGAGCTAAACGCATTTTACGTTATTATTTCTGTTCATATTGCATATCATTTATCCTATTTTGAGTTTTTTCCAAATCTTTGTAGGAGCCAAATACTGGTATATATCACCTGAGAGATAATCATCAAAATATATATTATAGATATCTCATAGAGACGAAGTTAATATTTATTTATATGAGAAGATAAATATGAAAGCCTTGAACATACTCAAAATATTGTGAAATATACTGGTCGAAATATGATGTTTAAAAATTGAAAAATACTGCCTTTTCAGACGTATTCTAGTATATATATATTAATAATTCGAATGAATTTCATATATACACATAAAAGATATAGCCCCATACTTCGGTCAAAAAAGGGTCAACATCTATACTGTTACATGAGAATGAATATCAAATTTTCAAAAAACCATAAATGGCGACAACGTAGTTTGCAGTGGTAGCATGGGTAAATAGGTGAACGTTACATTGTGTAAAGTGATCACTTAAGCCAGCCGATGACAGGTCGTAAGCCCTGCAATGCCCAAGACTTTCATACTTCCCATGTAAATAAAAATAATAGTTTCGTCTCTGTGAGACATCTATATCATAATTTATCTTATTTTAAGGAGCCTTGAAAGGGTCCTGAACATACAGTAATATACAGCAATTTTCAACATTATATATTATACAACAGTATCGTAACTATGCTAATACAGCCTATGAATTGTATAGAGGCCAACATTAGATCCATACATCCATGTCGGTCCATAAACACCCGCCCTCTTGACTGCTTCTCCACTTTTCTCGCCATCCTGTAGATCTTGGGACTGTCATTAGAGAAGTGCTAGTTGCCTTTACCACTTGGTCGGTCCAACGAATGGGAGATATTCCTCTTTCTCTTCGTCCTTCGACGTGGCCCACCACAACAAGCTTTTCCAAATTGTGTTCCCTTCTCGCAAGATGCCCAAAAAATTTAAGAATTCGTCTCAGGCAAATAATTGAGAAGGGTGCCAAAAAGTCCTACTTATTCGAGTACCAATACTTTTCCCAGCGCAACGAACTAATAATTTTCTATAATCCACTACAGCCAGCAATCTGATTATATTTTTTTTAAAATATTTCTTAAGTGTATTACGAAAACATTATCATTATATAAGTGCAGTAATATACCGCAAATATGTTGAATTAGGGAACAGACCATAACTGAAAATCGAACATCGCCGAAGTGCATACAAATAAATGCCTAAAACATACTTTTGTTTTTTTTTTCATGAAAGTGTGACTATTGTAAGAGACATGAGACCTAATTTGTTCTTACCACAGACCATTAAATGAATAGACATGAAATAAACATAAACATAAACAAACAATGTACATATAGGAGAGGGGTTTGAAACATTAGTTGCGGGACAAGAAGCATTCTACACATATTCTTGGTGGAAACATAAATCCGATAGTTTATGACAAATTTATGCAACAGTAAAAGTATTTACTCTTCGAAAATGAAATCTTTGTGTAAACAAGAAGTATTTTTACATATTATATTGTCAGTATAATGAGTGAGATTAAGAAAAGATCACTTAGGTGGTTTGGTCGTATGGAACGGATGAATGAAGAGAGAAGTGCAAAGAAGACTGTGGATGAGGCGAAAATTGTGTCAGGACAGTTAGTTAGTTATAGTGTCAGCGTTTAAATTTTCGTTCTAAACGAGTAATATTTTTTTTAAATCGCGGAGCTATTTGATTGCTTTAGTTCATGTCTATATATTTGGTGGTCTGTGGTTCTTACTATTTATTAGATTTTTTTCTATAAATATTCTAGGAAGCCCTTTCATTTTGCATAGGCCCCCAATACGTTTTCTCAATTTTGCATCAAGGCCTAATTTTTTAAGCTACGTCACTGTACGTGTCTAATTGTGTAATAAATATACAGTAACAGAGAGTTCGGCGGAGGTTTCCATGTTGAACAACCGAGTGCGTGCCCATGGGGGGAAATTACTGCTATACCGTAAATAAATTATAATTTCATAAGTTTTATTTTATAATAACTAATTTCAATTGAGAATTTGAGTGTATATTTCATGTCATTGTTTTGAACTTTTTTATTGCATGTATTCCTTGATTATTATAATTTTTTAAATATAATATAAATACGTATGTTTAATTTATAAATACACGAATAAACCAAAATCAAGTTTATTTTTTACAGTTAAAATATGTTTGTTTTATCGTTAGATATGTTGTATCTTTACCGTATATGTTATAAAATAAATTAAATTATTATATTACCTGTCTTAAATAAACTGGCAGCTTTTTATTTCTCACACTGCCATCTATATGCACTTTTGAATACTAGAAACTCTAAAACACGAATTACACCTGTTGAGAATACCAAAATTATTAATCTAACGGGTTTGCAAGAAAATAAATAGATGTCGGTGTAGTGTAACTGTTTCCTAAAATATATAATAGATGTCAGTATTGATATCACTTTAAAACTGCTTCACAAATATTATACTATTTTTACATGATGGATAGTATCATTTATTATATATAATGTATTAAATAGAAAGATATACATATAAAATTAATTTTATCAGGTTCGAATCTCGGTAGCAGCAACAATATTTTTCGATAAAATTGATTATATATATATATATTTTTCTAATACATTTAATTAGTACTTAAAATATCACAGACCCACGTTCTGAATAATTACAACTTAACAATAAGAATGTATTCTCCTTAATAATATATCATGTATTTATAACATCTTGATAATTTTTTAAATATTTATGTTCGATGGAAAAAAAGTCCTCGTATAAATTATTTAAAAACAAATAATTACATATTACCAAGACCACAAAATTCAGTGCATTTAAATTTAAATGCATTTAAAAGTGCAAAAACTTATCGCCCACCCTATACAACACTGATACATATTATATTATGTTGGAAGTTAGATTAGATAGAGTAAACTAAATATAATCTTCACACAAGAGTTCCAAATTTTATTAAAACCGTTGTACCGACCACTTGAAATTATATATAGTTTTAAAATGTAGTCCGGAAACTTTTTATCTACAGCTTTAATAATATCTTATAATTATAAATATTTAATGTTTATGTCAATCATTGCGTTAATAGAAATATAAGGGTGGCATTTTCTAACTTGCTTAAGAGGGGTACATTGTTAAGTTTAAAAAAAAAAAGTAAAAAAAAAAATATTTACAATTATATACGTATGTATTAAATGATGTGGAGGTTTTTGTTGGCTGTTTTTGTTTCCGAAAAAATGTGTTTTTAAACACTATAATGAACACAATAGAAATGAAGTGAAACAATAATTATTATTCAAAAATGCTCCAATACAATTGGCCCGACATGACAGGGTCATGAAAGAACTTAAATCAAATAATGTGATTTTGTTTTACAGCAATCAATTGTCGGACATAATAAATAATCTATTCGTATGGGAATGTCGAAAAACAATGTAGATTGCAGATAGACGCTGAGCTCCATTATCATCAGTGCTATTGTTCTGATCCACTCTTTCAATGATGTGTTAAATAATTTACATAAATCGCAACAGACACGTGTCCTTCAAAACATGGGAAATTTTTTTTACGCTAATTCGTCAGACAAACAGTTATTCAATGCTTCCTTGTCAATGTTACTCGTAAAATGCGCGAACTGTGATGACCCCCAAAAAAATTATCGATCGGTTCGCTAAAATATTTTTTGTAAAGGCATACATGCCCCTCCTCTCTCTGCCACCCCTCCCACATAATCTAAATTTAAAAACATTGTTATTATTCCCGACCATATTAAGTATATCGTTTATCCTATTTTGAAGGTCTTAGAAAGTATTTTTTTTAAATAGCACTAGTTATTACTCTTTCAGAAGCAATCATTTCGAATATTTTTAACAATTTGAATTAATTTAACTCTGAACATATCAAAATAAACCATTCTTAGTATACTGAAACATACTTAAGATCTCAATTTTTTTATTTTATTATATATATATATTAACGATCCGTACCCAACGTTGACCGAAATTTAGATTTATTTACAATTTAAGATATAAGGTGGTGCCATTGTTTTGCGTTTGCCCTAAATAAAGTATGCAAAATTTGGTCCAGATAGGAGGAGATTGAGGTGTTTAGAAATATTACAATACCAAATTTGAAATGTTATTAAAGGAAGGATTGTCAAGTTGTAATTATTCAGAACATAGGTCTATGATTGGTGGTTTGACTGGACTTAGACACCGTCCGCCCAGGAATGCAGACCTAATTAGTAATGGGACGAATCTTGTTTTATATAAGGGATTTATTCGGGTATGGGTGATTCGTTGAAGCTCCTTAGGTGAGTATTTAGGCTGGCCTGCGTGGGTGGGACTCCACCTACGCGCCTACCTCTCACTCTCCATACGTCGTGTTTTGCAACTCCGTTAATCCGTCCGTGTAAGTGTGACTCAATCCGTTTTATGTCTCGTCCACTATCCCCCCCTTTTGGGAGTGTTTTTTATGAATGGATCCCTGAGTGTCTGCCTTGAACTACTGAACCCTAATTTTCAATTAATTTTCTATCTGTATGTAAAACTATGTTCTATGGATTTATGTTATATGATTTTTTATGAATAAATACAGCACTTAAGGGACGCTGGAGGGTCTAAATTTTAAATCTTAATTGCTAATATCCAAATTAAATTTCTTCTCCTTTTTGTTTTGCTTATACTTAAATATGTAGCACTTAACTTCTAAACCGGTCCCGGGAAAGGGTAGGTCCCCCCCCCCCCTCCAGCTGTCCTTAAGATGCGTGATATTTTTTAAACACATATTGAATGTATTAATTAAAAAAATATACACACAAATCAATTTTATCGAAAAATATTGTTGTTGCTGTAAAATGTTGTTACTACAATAATATTTTTCTAAAAGATTGATTTTATATGTATATCTTTATAATTAATACATTTTTTTTAAATGATTGGCATTCAATATAATATGGTACACATTTATAATAGAGAGAGAGAAGGGAAGGTGTCTGTGTTTTGTATAGAACCTTAAAAAGTTTAAATGCAAATTTTGAAATGTATGGCATTAAATTAAATTTGGAATGGATGACATTTATGTTTTGCGCAGGGTCCTAAATTGTTGGTAATTATGCAAAACTTGTTTTTTAACCGATAAGATGTAGAACTGAACAGATATTTATCAATTTTCAATTTTAATAACAAGTTTACGCCCATAGGAGGGACACCACTGGGCTAAATTAATAAGTATTTATTCAAAATGCTGAAAATCGAATTTGATTTATTGTATTTATTTATAACATCATTATAATAATGGAACTTGAAACACTTCACGATAATTTCCCGTTAATGGATAGATGTAGATAATTTGTCTGCATTATATTGGAAATCGATTCGATTTGATTTCACTGCACACACTATTTTTTTTAAATACTTCCTTAAATAGGATATGGAGTTTTATACTCCGTATCCTATTCACGAAAGTAAATATTTGGTTTATAAAAAGCGGCTGTCATGAGGAGAATGTTGTGGGAAGCAATGTGGAACCAAGTGAGACGTAATAGGGGTCGTGGTTGTTGAAGATTATTGATTATGATTGTTGACTAAGATTGTATCAGAAGGTTTTGTGGATGTGAGACTGAAGCTCTTAACTATCTCCTAGTTTCACGCGTGTTAGTGTATGTCGCAGTGTATACGGTGTGCGTATTTATGTTTTGTCTAGAGCAAAGTATAGAAATGAAAGAGAACTTACAAAAGTTGACGTTTATTGATGGATGAATTATATAGAGGCGGTATGCAGTTAAATGCGCGTATGTGGCTGAATGCTGTAGTGGTGTGGATGAAAGGAAGGCCTGCGGAGAAGTGGTCGATAGATCCTAGGGAATTATTCTTTCCGATTTATGGTGTCTGCTGATTGGTTGATTAGGTTTCAGCCCTATATGGCTGTTAAGTGAGTCCCTACATGGTCATATCTGTGAGGCGCATGCAGGGTCACCACAAAACCTTTGCTCATTTTCACAGGGATCCCGTTTTATATTTATTTTTAATATAAATGCTCTAATATTAATATGATCAAAATCATTTATTTTTACTATAACTTATCATTCACATATTTGCTTAGTTTCATTTTGAATCTATGTAGTTTCTCCTCCTTTCTTATGTTTTCTGGCATTTCATTAAAAATCTTCATCTCACTGTACATCATAGATTTATAAAATTTAGATATGAATATGATATGCTTTAATTAAATACGGCACAGCAACATTACAGGGTTTCAAATTAAATATTTCTGATATTAGAAATGGATTCGTTTGTTTTCTATTTGAAATATATATCTTCGAAACAAAAATTCATACATTTCAATGGAATTAACACATCACTCCAACATATGGGTCAGCCTCCTTTCAAATTGGGATATTATATTGTATATTAGATAATCTTTGTTATACCTTTTTATGAGATACGTACCTCTCATATATTCAATGTACGTTTCATATATAAAACATATTACTTATTTCTTTATCAGAAAGCCCTGATTATTGGCCACTTTGCGGGCAGCTCACCCAAATGGCTATTCCGGGAATAATTGACAGTTGGCGCAGCGGCGATCAGATCCGTTGTTAATCGGGCGTCCATTTTTAACTGTGGTATTTATGAAAACGATCACGGTTCAAAAAGCTCCGTGGTCCGCTCATTGTTCCTGCTGGTCGCTAATTTGGCGGACCTTGTACTGCGGCCAGGCCAGCCAGAGTTCACTGCGCTCCATTCAACGTGTAATCCACAGTAGACCGGGTAAAACTGCCACCGGGGGTAAAATTGTCAACGGGACTATTACACTATCGGTCGGCCTTTGTTTTATTTGATTTTTTTTTCTGAAAGGGGGGGATCAACTCTTTCCCGTGACCGGTTTAGATGCTAGGGCTCCCTTGTCGGTCCCACTCATCAAAGTTATTATAATTCAATAACATATTAAAGTTTATGCAGTATATAAAACAAAAAAGAAGATAAATTTAATGTAGTTATTAGCAATTTTTGAAAAATTTAAAATTTATACCCTCCAGCGTCCCTTAAGTGCTGTATTTATATTCATATAAAACATGTAATATAAATCCATATAATGTATAGTTATTTTACATATAGATGGAAAATTAATGTGCAGTAGTTCAAGGCAGACATCTAGTCATCAAAAACACTCCCAAAAGAGGGACAGTGGACGAGACATAAAATGGTTTGAGTTACACTTACACAGACAGACTAACAGAGTTGCCAAACGCGAGGAATAGAGAGAGAGAGGTAGGGTCGTAGGTTGTCGCTGTTGTTCACTAGCCCGGTGATTGCATTAGATTCAAATTTTATAATTAGATAAATGGAATGTTGGTTTTTAAACAACATTGGTTAGTGTTGGCCTTTTTTATCATGATGCAAAATTTCATCCAGGGTCCTAGAGTATAACTGAGCAAAATTTGGAACGGGTGGTATTTAATATAGCACACATTTATATTGGAGAACGGAGCGGGATGGCCAGCGGGAGAGAAGAGGGTGTCTTAAATTTGAACAGTAACAATGTCCCTTTGAAATAATAGATCCAGGAAAGAAAGGTGTTCGGGTAGTTAAGTGATTATATGTTTCTCGATGTTTTGGAATGTATCCGTGCAATGTTTGGAGCGAATGGTGTTGAATATAATACACAATAACATCAGAGTGAGGTATTCCTAAAGAGTAACTGTGAAAATGTTTGTTTAGATCGGTCAAAGGGTGTAAGATCGTAAAGAAAACAGACAGACACAATTTATTTTATATAAGTAGATACAAAAAAAAAATCTACATAACATGTGTAAGATTAATTAATGTAGCAAGGCAATTGTAATAATGTCAGATGTAACCGATGTAATTGTAAGGCTGTTGTTGTAATATGGTTAGTTGTATCATAACATTAACGGCAATAGTACCATAACATTAAAAATATGAATATAAACCATTAGCATGTAGTCGATATAAAGAAATATTAATGTAGATTGATCCCACTGACTTAAAAATCAGTGAGACAGTGCAATATTACATCTTTAATAATATTTAATTCAATATTTACCTCTCTTTAAATTGATTGATGATAAAACACAAATATTTTTTTTTAATTAAGTTGTAGACATACTTTTTCGAAAGAAAAAAAATCTTTCGTTTCCCAGTATTTACTGGATAATTACATCTTGTTATTCTATAATATTATTTTCCACTAGAAATTTTTTTTTGCTTTTATGTTCTAATCTATGCTAACCCAACTAAATGTTTACAAACGTAATCTCTAAGATATTTTAGGCAATTGCATGTGCCATTCAACCAACCAATCTTGTCCTGTGGTAATTCTACTTCCCACTCGCACTGAAATGTTGTTTCTTGTTCTCATCGAACATTTCCCAGGGATTGTCTATGTTTCACATTCCAATGTGTCAACATTTTCTAAATTTAGTATCTCACAAGTATTTTAGATATTCATTATTTTTTTGAAAAACATTTACAGGCGATTCTCGACTTTTGTACGTTCCACTTTCGTACAATTCGCTATTTGGTACATATTTCAAATTTAGATTCCTGAAAAATCCTGAAAAGCATGAATAAAATTAAGAAATATGTTCAAAATTATGGCAATATTTTTTCAAAGATTGTTTCAAAATGTCATGGCATTGTAATGGAGAAATCTTTGACTTTATGGATTGAAGATCAGCATCAAAAAAGCAAAAGTTTGCATGAAGATTAAAACGATTAAAAGAAGATACTGCTACGGAATTTAGGGCAAGTGAAAGCTGGTTCGACAAATTTAAAATACTAAATTGACTGGGGAAGCTGCCAGTGCAGATAAGGAAGCGGCCAATGAATTTATTTTCACATTCTCCAAAATTATTAAAAATAGGGGGGGGTTATTCTTGTTGCCAAATCTTCAATGTGGATAGGATTATGGAACTACTCGTACGTACTTGGCAAAGGAATAATCAGTGTCAACAACGAAGATATTAATGACTTAATAGAATCTCACTCAGAACCTTTGTCAAATAAAGATTTTATTAATCTAGAAAAGATAAAGAGAAAAGAAAACGAAGAAGCTGATAATGTACTCACTGTTAAGAAATGAACGAAGCCTTCATACATCTTGACAAATTGTTGACCATCATGGAGAAATGTGATCCCAATGGAGAGCGTATATCTCATGTACGAAGGGCAGTAGAAAAATACACTATTGGAAGGCATTTTACAAAACTCTTAATCAAGAAATGTAGTATTTAACTAACTCTTGATAAATGTATAAAGAAAACACCAGATACTAATCAATAAAATATTATTTACTTATACGTTAATGTACCTAATTCTAAAATAAACATTTATAAACAACTTTTCTATATCTTTTTACATTGCTTTACTATCGTACACATTTCGGGAATCAATTACGTACGAAAATCGAGGACCATCTATAATTTGATCATTAATTTAAATGTTTTAGTTAATAAATTTTGTCAAAGGATCGTGTGTCGTTTGGCCGCCGCTACTCCCGTAATGACACAACTAAAATGCACGCGGTGACCGACAACAAATTATACTTTTAATGAACACTGGCTCCCAATAAATTGGCCCCGATTGTTTTACAAATCGCGCCGCGCGGCGCGTGTTTTGTCGCGAGTGAATTGTTTTTACGACCGTTGCAATAATATCATATTATTATGTTGACAGCTCATCAAAAATATGTGCGATATAAATGACATTATTATTGTTTCGGTGTGTTCCATCTGTATTATATTTTTATTATTTTATCCGTCTTGAGGTCAGGTGACGTGATGGAACTTGCAAAAGACTGAGAGTCGTTGAAAGAAAAATAAAATGAATAAGTATATTGTTAACAATATTTGAGTATGTCCAAGAACACCTAATTACTGGATTTTTAACTCCAAAGGTATTGTTATTAAATAAATTATAGATATCGCATAGAGACGAAGCTATTTATATGGAAATATGAGTAATTAAAGGGCTTATGGCTTGTCTTCAGCTGACTTAAGTGATCACTTTACACAATGTAACGTTTACCATTCCACCCATTATTCAATCTTCATATCTATCTAATATTTTGAAATTGTATATATGTTACCATGTAGAAACACTTCGAGTATTAGCTACAACTTCACTGTCGTCATATATAGTCTGAAATTTGATATTCATTTGGTGGATTGGTGAACGTTACATTGTGTAAAGTGATCACTTAAGACAGGTCGTAACGCCTGTAATTACCCAAACTTCCATATTTCCTCATTTAATATAATATAAATAGCTTTGTCTCTATGAGATATCTATAATTTTAATATATTGTAATCACTGGACGCAGATAGACAGAATAATATGATTAATAATTACTTTACTTATAAGGTAATAAAATATTTTGTAACTTAAAAATTAGGATTAACACAGCAAGACCAGTCTTAGGACGAGTAAATGGCTATTATTTGAGCTTCCACTTTAAATGAGAAAATGATTTTCATTAAGTTAAATTAATTCGGAAAAATTACCTACCAAAAAATCTTTGGGTACCATGAACGACATTTCAGCCTTATACATCGTATTTTTAAAGTACACAATTTTTTCAAAATAATAATTTTCTCATGGCAATTTTTCATTTAGGTTAGTCCTGATCTAAAAAAACCGCCTCTCATTTTAAAATAATTTTATAAAAAATAATAGTAAGTATATATTATTAATAGAAACTTCAAAAATGACGCCTTATTAGATATACTATTTGAAAAAAATGCGGTGAGCCTGAAACATATTCTTGTTATGAAGTTTCCAATCGCATCAAATGAAGTATTTTGTACTTCAGTACAAGTTTGTACTTACCTGGAGAAATAAACGACTTCATTAAATAATTTAATTAAAATATATTTTAGCAATATTTGAATATGTCTAAGAACACACGATTAATGGATTTTCGCCTACATTTAACAAATAATAGATATCTCATAGAGACGAAGTTATTTTTTATTATATTTATTTATTATTATTATACACGCCCTTATTCAGGCATTATTAACACAATTTGTAAAATAACAGAAACTATCATCAGAAGTGCAATACACAAAGAAAAAAAATTACATAGTGTCAACATGTTTTTACATAATCAAAATTAAAAATAGAATCAGAAGTCAAGCAGTTTACCCGTCACCATTGAGTCGAGACACAAAACAATGTAATAGTGTAGTCCTATAAAGAATTAAATTAACAGCAAAAATGTCGCACTACCTCCGCATATTCATTCCACAAAGGATGCATTCTGGGGACAGCGGAGTTAGCTAATGCATGAGTTCTAACATTACTGTAATAAAACAATGAATTGTGTCTCGATGACCTCAATGGTGCGTGAAAGTCAAGCAGACCAACAATCTGGGGGCAGTCTATCATACCATTGATGATCCTGTATAGACATAAGGTCGGCCATCGTACATCTCATTGATAATTTTAACAATTTCAGACGGCTAAGGAGATAATCATAATTGGTATCCTCAGAGTGTATATTTAATTTAAAATTAATAAATCTTAGAAACTTTCCCTGGATTGTTTTAACCGTCAGGTTAACCATTAAATATAATAAAAAATAGCTTCGTCTCTATGAAATATCTATTATTTGTTTAAAATATATGTATTCTTTAATTTAATTTACACTTAACTCCAATGTATTGCTATTGAGACTAACCTGTTGACGCAGTGTGCTCATAATTGTAATTGTTTGAACAATATCAAGTGTTACAAACTACGTTATGTAGATGTCTGTTCTGTTTAACTGATAAAAATATTAATTTTTTAAATGGTTATAACTTGTATCTATCCTGGTTGGTACGGTTGACGTTTAGATTATTTTGAACCGAGTAAAATAAATTCATGGTGGCTGACAAATTCTGTTGACTTTTCCGCGATTCGGTGATCTCGCAGTCACTTGGCGTGTATGTTTATTTTTTATTTGTGAAACCGTAAGATTATATGATAAACCACAGATGTACAAAGACAGCATCATTTTAGATTCAGTACAGCAGAGTTCACGCGCTCGCTACCACGACCAGGGATCACGGATGGTCATCACAATTCCTTCAATCTCCAAATCGTGACCAGCTCGTCAGCGAACAGTCCGCGGTACAATTTGCGCAGCATTCATTGTATTTGGCTGCAATTTTGTACGATACTGATGTTCCTTTTTTTGTAACTGTTCCAAAATGAACGCAGTACCACTTAAGGAAATGAAAAAAATATCAAAGCTTAAGTTGTTTACTGTAATTATATATAATTGGCTATGTCTGAGAAATGATTTATTCTAGGTGTATACTTATTGCATTTAACAATAATTTCAGGCACTCGTGAAAATCAATTACGTGCGAAACAAGGTTATTAATTGGGAGATTGTCTCGGTAGGTAATAAAAGGAGCTAAGTACCGATTTATGGGGTTAAATCAGCAATGGTTAAATCGTTATTTAAACCGTTATTGTGACGGTGATTGTAATGATGATTGGTAACTGATTATTCTTAATTTTTGAGAGCAATGACTGATACACTAGAAAGTTAATCTTCAACAGTTAAATCTTAGTTACCAATCACAGTCACATAACGGTTTACTATCACAAGTATTTCACTGAAAGAAATACAATATACACATGTGAACTCTGCTGGATTTACAATATTACAAAATTGTACAATAGTTAGATAGCAATATTTAAAATGTGTCCTAGAACACACAATTACTGGACCTACAGAGGCACTATTATTAAGCAAATATCAGATATCTCATAGAGACGAAGCTATTTTCTATTAATGGAAAAATATGAAAGTATGGGTAATTACAGAGCATACGACCTGTCTTCGGCTGGCTTAAGTGATCACATTACACAATGTTACGTTCACTATTTCACCCAATCATTACTTTAATTACGCATATTTCCATATTTTTCCATTAATAAAAAATAGCTTCGTCTCTATGATATATCTATTATTTGTTTAATATTTAGATGCGTACCTTGAAGAATAAAAATAATATAAATATGTATTGCGCCAAAGAGTAACATAACTTTTTTAAATAAGGTGTCTTTAAAAATGTATACTTAATTGGCCTTGTATAATAATTTAGATATTCCATATTCATAAGGCTGTTGTGGGACCAGCAAAGGTTTACGAAGTTGAATGCTGAAACGTAAAGAAAATACATAATCATAAACTACATTCAAATGAAACGAAGATGATCTGTCAGTCCGGTGGAGTAATGAGATTAGATACAATCCATAATCAGTACACGAGACGAAGCTTCAAGGTCGCACCAATCGCCGATGCGCCGGCCAGATGATCACGTTGTCAAGCTAGCCCTCGACATCCCCACTCCCTAAAGATCCTGAAGGAGACCACAGGCCATCCGGTGGTCAATCATACAAACTAAATTAACAAGGATCAGATAGACCAAAATAAAATTCAGAAGATCTAGGCGCTCGCGCATATTTTTAAACCCTGCATAAAACCATATTTCGCGCACCATATTTAAACCCTGCTTAAAAATTTAATATTGATAAAAGCAGTCATCATCCTGGGGACCTAACGTCATTTGCTGTTAACATATTAGTTTTAAAATATAACAAACTTTGATTAATTTGACATCGACAGGTTTCGATACGACTGTATCTTTGTAAGGGCGGACGTTTTACCAACTAATCATTTAATGTCTGATAAAGATACAGTAATATCGAAACCAGTCAACGTTAAATTAATTAGAGTGGTATGTACAAAATTAATACAAAATATATAATTATGTCTTAAAACTCTATAAACATCAAAAATATAGGGTGGGTCATAAGTTTTTGAACTTTTTATATCACTTCTGCGCGGGAAACGTGCGAAGGAGGGACACGCAGGGACAGCGCGCGGGACCTTGGTTCATGGAAATGTAGTCGCAATTGATCGTTTCACGGGGGGGAACATTCGCGTTCTGCGTAAAACAATTTTACAAAAACAACAATTTTAATGTGATTATAGTATACAGATTACGTATAAATTAATGATCAAACCCCGTTTCGGTGATAAAGGTCGTTTCTCTTGTCTTATTAGGGTAAACAACAATATTAAATCTTTTTATCGAAAAATTTGAATTATGCCCCTTCTCAAATTCACGATGCAATTGCAAGCGCAATAAAGATTTAAAAAATACATAAGACATACTAAAATTGTACATACATAAGACATACTAAAATTGTTAGCTCAGCAATAAAAAATTTATAAGGCTTTCAAACCACCATATATTTTCACACGCCGTTAATACAAACGGAGGGTCATTAACGCAACCCATCCGCCAGACATCGTTCGATAATTTCTAATCAAGTTTTGTACCGATAGAGGTACTCATATCCCACATCTGCCGTTTGAGAATTACGAAAATTTTAATCAAACACCGCAAGAACCTCTCTATATAAATTGGGGATTATCTCCCTGAGAGCCTTTTGAAGCATTAAAATGTGTCTGTAAATTACACGAATTAATATAATGGCCCGTATTCACGGAATAGATTTTTAGAAGAGACGATCTCTGAGATACGGATTATGTTTCCATGAAATTCTTTGGAGACAACTCTCGGCACTCGTAGTTTCTGTGTGCACACCATGTCTCAGAGATTCTTTGTCCTACGCCTCACTTCAAGCTTATTTTACGTCAAATCGACCCCTCAGAATAACAAGGTTCCATCTGACACAAACACTGTTTTGCGATAATGAACTCAAAAGTGTTGATTGTATTTCAACATATATTCATGTATATTTTGTTTTTAGTATGCAAATATGATCAGTTTTAAAGTCTTAACTTATTTTCAGTTTTATGAAGAAAATAAAAAATTGTAAATTCACAATAATGATCCATAAATTTAAATAAATAACTGATGCAGTTGACACTGCAGCTCTCGCTATTTCCTTTAATATCCGTTAAATAGACTCGGTGTGTGTGTAAGAAATAAATAATCATGCATATGGAATCCTTTTCACGCAATAATTCAAATTAACTCAAAATGTTAGTTGGAACCATGTTATTCTAGGGGGCGAAATGTCAAATGTCAGTCCATAGATGATTTGGGACCACCACTGTACTGTACTGTGTATTTTTTTGGACATCGAATGGTATGTTGAACAACTACATAGAATAAATACAAATAATATTGTATTAAACATAATTTTGACAGATGGGCGACGCTCCGTCTATCTATCAACATTAATAAAAATCGATATCTGATCGAGATCTGTTATTGCAGCAGGGGTCTCATTTGTATTCCATTTGTCAGTTGAGCGAATTTAAATCTGCACCAATTAAAACGAAATAGATGTTTGTAATTTAATGCCTTCTGATTTTCTCACTTTTCTAATGAATGCTTATGGCCGATTTATGGTTTTAGGTTTTAGACGCAATTTCGCCGAATTAGGTTTACGCACGCACTTAGATTTGATGAATGCGAATGAATTTTTTTTACTATTTGTATACTACGTGGATGATTGTTAGTGTAATGTGTTCATTAAGCAGATTCAACTACGGTAGTTGTTCTCACGTTCCGCGCTCTACCTGAGATAAACACTTTTTTAAGATTCTGCGAAAAGAGAAGCCTTAAATGATTACTTCTATAAGTGAAACAATGCGGCCCAGCGGAATATTCAAAGAATAAAGGGATATCTTACAGCAAATCTTCCACCTAAATCTTCACACAACATAATACGAGTAACGAAATTATTTTCGGCGTTCCAGCGAGTAGTTTACTTGTTTATAAAATAATCTTGATATCTAGAATCTTGTTAATTTGAATGAGCGGAAATCAACGTCAAATAATGTGCTCTTTGTATGTCCTTTGTTTTGGAATATTCGCGGTTCTTTGTTTCTTTGAAGGTGTATATTAAGATAATTAGATTTTCTGCATCGCCTCACACATTTTGAACATTTTCTGCCTTATTGAGAATTTAATTGAACCCACTGCTCATTGCAAATGATGGACTAAAGAAGAATGTGATGTCACTTGTACGCATGTTCTTAATACATAACCCCATTTTAGGACGGACTTCTAAAATGTAGGAATATATAATAGAAAGATTGGAGTGGTAGAAAATATCAACTACACGTCTAGTTTGCGTTTATTTCCATCTTTCTTACACATGACGATCTACCATTCTATCTACGCAGTCTGTTTAATGTCATTACTTTATCAGGCTTGACATTTTTGTTTTCTTTCTCTATCTAAGCATTGCTTTTTCAGAACTTGAACGTCTTCAGTATAATGAAACCTGACTTAAAATGATCTAATTTATTGAATTAAAACATTAAGTACCTAAGTTATACATTTTATTCATTTAAAATATTGTAAATGTATTCACAACTAATATTTTTATTTATTTAATATGTTAATTGAAGATACGACCTGCAGACAAGTCTAGTTAGACGTTTTATGGGTCTAGTTTTTTAGATTATGAAAAACAAAGTGAAGATAAATAAAGTAAAAATGTATTTAATGATATCTCGAATCTGCCACCAGATGGCGTCAGAGTCGTGCGTCACGGTACGTCACGTACACATTTAAATAATTTTCATTATTGTAAAATAAAAACGCATTTTAAAACATCTAAAACTGACATAATGTCGTGCAAATATAATGATATAAAACTATATTAGTTTTAAACGTTAGCACAAAGTTATTTTCGTAATCTTTTCTTTAGATACATAAGAAAATGTATTCTGTATATACATTTGCATTTGCCCTAACTAGAGAGTTTTCCAGGACACTGAAAATTAATTTAATGATTGTGATCTCTCAAATAATCCCCACCTATATATTGTCTTAATTATTACAAATAATGTGCAGTTTATTATTTTACAGTATAAAGGTTTAATCTATGTTATTCTATATGTATACTATGATATAAATGAATAATAAAAACACATTTTTATAAAAAGAAACCCTATGCTGAATTACTACTGAAAGTAGCCCCATAAGTTTTCCTGGCGATTTTTTGGTCGCTGTTTGGTTTGAATTTGAGAAGTATGAATGAAGAGAGAATAATAAAAAAAATATATGAGGCTTGAAAGTAGGCTCAAAAAAATGCCGCAAAACACCCGGCATGATTAGAAAAAATAGATATTTGAAGATGACGTTGTTAGAAGCTTTATGATAATACGATAAATGATAAAACACGTGTCTTCTTCTTCTTTTAAATAGGAAATTCACACCCTTCAAGAGTAATTTGTGCCATTAATCAAGTTAAAACTTTATTTTATAAAAAAAAGTACAATAATATTATAGAAAAGGAAATATATTACAAGTCAATACCATTGTCGTTCAAAAAATTCACTATTATATAGATTAAATGTGGCGAGTTAAGGGAAAGAAGATGACACAAGTTAACCGGGAGTTGAAAATTACCATTGAAAAAATTACTTTAAAATAAAACCTGTGATCCGCAATGGACAAGCAAAAAATATATGATCAAGGGTTTCCTCCTCGGCACCACACTCACACATTGGGGAATCTATTAAGTTCAATCTAAATAAATGTGAGGCTACCTGACAATGCCCAATTTTTATACTAGAGATATTTGATATTGTTATTTTGGAGACTTTCCTTTTGGAGAACCAGGGGGTGCGAGAAATAGATCATTAAATTATTTTAAGCCCATTACCTTTATGATTATTTGGATACATCCATTGTGCAGTCCAGATAGAATTCGTACATTTTTTACCATATTAAGTCTGTCATACATCGGGATATGGAATTGATGTGGGAAAACTCGGAAAAGAGTGGCCTCCTTGTCATGTTTATCAGCAGCTTTAATTACCATGAATTCCCTTATGTGCAGAAATCCAAACGTGTTTATTGTTGCTGTTCAAATTAAATAGACATCTTCTGATGGAATAGGTTATCTCAATGTCTAGCCAAACTTTTACATTAGCAGAGAGAGATTCAAGAGCTGCTTGCGAGTCGGAGAATATAACAGCCTTACAGATGTCCAAAACCTGCTGAGAAAACCGATGAATCCGAAAAAACACGTGTCATAGGAGTGCTATTTTATTTGACATCGGGGAAGCGCAATAGTTAATTAGATATTTAGTTTCGCATGAATATTGCCGAATTCCTTCTGTTATGATTCTGTTCTGAAAAATTTTGTTCTCTAATATAATCTACAAGCAGGATGCGATGTGAAAAATATACCCAGAGACAGATCTTCTCTCTCTTTAGTTTTCTATACAACTTTTTAAATATTTGAGAGCCTTCGTACATGGTGATATGACCGGGGATTTTGTCTGGCATCCATTAACTATACCGCATGCTATCCGTGTGTCATTAGATGTGACCTTTACAAAGCGCAAAACTGACAGTAACCTGAGCACTCCTCAGTGCTTAGTCGTCCGCAGCTATTCACGATCTCTGAAATGAACAAGACACCATATGATTTTTTGTATGTTAAAAGGCGATGGACTGAAATGGTGGACACGATTTCGAGAAAATCACGACACGGTGCTCTCGCACGGGTTTGAGAGAAACAATTGAAGAGGAAACAATTAAATGCTAAAATGATTTCTGAAGGTTTTCCACTCATGTCGACATATTGATTTTTTGTTTTTTTAATGCTCACATAGAGACTTATAAAACGGTCGTATTGTACGAGTACTAATACAAGGTAATTTTTAGATTAATAACTTATCACACTCATCACGCTGTATCTAAGGCAGGGGTTGGCAGAATGGACAGAACGCTACACGGTTCCGTCCTGGTTCAATTTTATACATCATTTCAAGCACTCCCGTCCGACTGTTGAGATCCCCAACTCTGTTACACATCTGGCTTTCAAATAATGAAACGATCGATGTATTAATTTGAAAAGTGTAACATGTAAGCTCGAAAATTTGTCGTTAATGCACTATCTTAGTATAATATAATCGGTTAATACATGTTCCCCGGATAGGAAGAGATTCAGGTTCGAATCCCAGTAGCAACAACAATATTTTTTGATTTGTTATGTATATCTTTCTAATTAATATATTTAATTTGTATTATATTTTAACAAATAAAAATATATATTATTGAAACATTTTTAAACTGTTCTCTGAAAGAATTTTACTAAATAGAGTGCTCTTTCTCAAAATTTTTAGACCACACGATGAGTCATGATTTGAAAAATTAAATAATTGAAATACTTACGTAGGTACTAACATTTAAATTTCACTTAAGACAACGCTAACCGCTTTCCATTTAACGCGGAATTATAATGCAAATCAGATATTCCCACGAAAACAATTCCAAAGTCAGCTCCGTTCACGAATCAATAATAATTATTATTCATCAGAAAACAATTCATGAAAAATCAATTGTATACTACTGTTAAGATTCATTAAACATTTGAACCTGTGCTTTAAGGCGGCCCTTTCAATAATAATTCATCCTTTCGCGTTTTTTTACGAACAGGTTTTTAATATTCATTTACATCAGAAGTTATACACTAGAATAGACATTTTAAAAATTATTAATTAGATAATACCTTTGCTTTAATAACTAATATTATTTACTATAATTAAGACAACAAAAGCATTATACAAAAGATCGTTAGTATTTAATTAATTTTCCGTGTGGCACAAAAATGCCGTAATATAGAAAATTCTTGCATAGAAAAAATATTTTTTCTTATTATCGTAAAGCCAAGATTACGAAAACAAATCTGCACTAAGATAAATTAAAAAAATATTAAAAATTTAAAAGTTATATATACCGTTAAATTTGCAAGACATATTATCAATTTTCGACGTTTTTAAAATACTTTGTAGGTATTAGTGAAAACAAACTGTTTTAAAGAATATCTTGTATGCTTTGAGGCTTGAATTACCTTTTAAAATGAAGTTTTATATCAAAAACACAATAATTTCTTATTAAATAATATGTATATCAATCATATTATTGTGTAGTTTTTTTGCTTTATTCCGCCGATGCAAGCGGCCGTAAAGGACGTCAATTCCGTACTTTTCGTGTTTTTAGTAAAAAAAAAAACTTAAATGATGTATTTTCACCCATATTTTAGCCATGAATGAATTAATATTGAACTTATTCATGACATAAGTTGCAAATTTCGTAAATTAGATGTCTTTTCGGTGAATTTAAGGAAAAACAACATTTTCTTGAACAAAGTAAATATTTCATGTACGTTATTTTGTTTGCAAGTCGCTATTGAATATTTCGTATATATGTATTGTTGTATTTTGAACATATTTATTTAAGAAGAAACTAAAAATACACATTTTCAAAAAATCATTCGCATAAGTGAATATAATAATTTTTAATTTTAGAAAACAAAGATAATGTAACTATAAACAGTTTGTGTAAAGCGCCCTTGAGGTGAAAGTTTTTACAAAAATGTGCGCTATACAAACATCCAATATTATTATAGCAAAATTCTACGTAATTGTGAAGCAAACAGCTCACAAAATGGTAACGTGGTGTTTTAAATCGATAATATAAAACAAAACCACCAAATACATATGACATGATAATTTTGAGTCATGTACATCAACTAGGTACATGAATAAATTATTTAATTTTCGATGGATTAATTCAAATGACCAATCTCATTTTATTCCATAATATTAATATAAAAAAACGTGAATAAGACTCTGAATACGAGTTATTTTTAACACTTTTTACACTTTTATCATCTTTCTATAATAACTTTCCCTTCTTGCAATGTTAACGTAACAAATAACGTCCTTTAGTATTTCTAAGAATTTTAAATATCTTGAAAGAGTTTGTAATTTGCGTAGAATTTCAAACTGGAAAAATTAAAAAACACATTTAAAGAAGCAACATTATCAAATTAAATTCAGTAATGCCAGTCTCTAATTTTTTTATCGAGTTGTGCAAAATTCAAACATCCCATTCATAACCATCCGGTTAGTGGAATCATTACAGAAAATGCTCTTAATTTTAATAAACGCAGTTAAAGCATCATGAGTATCAGAGAAAAGTAAACCTTATATAAAACTAATATTTATGCATATCTAAATTAACGAGGTCTTTTAATTTTTTCCAAATAACAATAATTAATTGTGTACATTGTTTAAAATTAATTGAATATTGAGGTGACCTATTTAATTGTTGAGAATAATATCTATCATGGTGATCGCGAAGTATGAACTGCTTCGTAATAATTACAATTTACTGGGTAGGAAGAAATGAAGGAATTTTTCAATAATTTAAAATATCAATTGTTATAAAACGATTACTTAGCATCGTACCTATTTTATATAGGTAGATACTAGATATGTGTGTTATTTTTTAATTCAAACGTTTAGGTAGTTATCGTGTAGGTACTGAATTTATAAATAAGTTCTGTACTGAAGTATCTAACGGGAACCATTTCTAACGTACAAGTGTTGTGACTTTTCGAACGTGTGAATTTCTAAAAAAAGTGTGACGTTTATGAGTACTGAATCAAATATCTATTAACCATGGCAATGAGTATGAGGTTTAGTCATTTTTTTCTAAGATTAGTCTAGTACGATATTTTTTTGGGACGGGGGGATGATTACACACGTCGAATACTTTATTTTCCGACGGTAAGATCTATTAAAAATTGTTTTTTTTAAACTGTTGTTGTCTAAGTGCATATATATGTTGTTTGCCACTATATAATATAATAATAATAATATAATATTAACTTCTAGTAAATGTCTGCCCGAGTATTACACAAATTTGGTATTGCAACACGAAAATATTATAATAAGATTAAATTTTAATTACTCGTAAACCATCAGGGTGAGGTGAGTGGGAGGGGTATTGTTCCACGCGCGTGATTTGCAGGATTGCCAGTCGCAATGAGTCATTGGTTGAGAGCGCATCGTGCGTTCGCGGTTGAGCAGTATTTAAAGTGCGGTGATTCACGGGTTCATGCGCGTCGAGCTTTTTGTACTCACTTTAATATTCGACGATTAACTTATCTGGTGTTGGGTTCAAAAGTTCAGACAAGGGACAATGGTTAACCAAACTCCTCCAGGACCATCAACGTCAGCAGCGACACCAGAACATGTGGCTCAAGTTCAACGTGAAATTATGTACAATCCGCGTAAATCGATAAGGAAGATCGATCATTGGACTTTTTTGTGGGGATACCTTTAGTCGATAGTTTACAGCAACAATCTTCGAACAATTCAGACCCTACAAGAAAATATCCGTCGTGAAGTTGCTGTCATTGAACCAACGCTTTGCTCTCGCGTGTTCGCAAATTTAAGAGTCCGTTTGCAAGAGTGTCTTGAGAGATATTGACGGTATTTAGACGATATTGTTTATAAAACGTAAAATCCGCATCGTTAAACTATATTTTGTATAAATAAAATATCAAAATTACATTATAGTTTATTTTTTTATTTAATATTGAACTTTAAAATTTTCCGCTGGACACCCTTTAGTTAAATCTCTTAACTAAAATTGTAAAAATTTTGAAGTAAAAAGCAAAGATTATTAGTAATTCTTTTGGCCTTGGTCGTGCAAGGAATCTGCTGTAAAACCCAGTCTGATTATAAGGTGAGTGATTTTTCATTTTCTAAAACTTTTCACGCGGCTGAACACTCAAATACTTCCTAGAAATCAAGATCATCAGAGAAACAGGTGTTTTTTTTTTTTTTGTAAGTTAACTCATCGTGACTTACTTTGGTAATTTAAAGACAGGAGCTTAGATCGCATAAATGTGGATTAACTTTTTTGTTGTTACAGTTCAGCGATTATGGAGACGTATATACTTACACGCGGTGTGACAATTTAATTCCCGGAATGGCCGCATAGTCGCCCGTGCCGACCGTGACGTAATTGTATCAAAATCACGTAAATATTCGTGTTTGAACACGTTTTTAGTAATACGTGCGTAAATGTTAAGTTAATAAAGCCAGTTATTAGTTAGTTATTGAGAAGACAACAAATATCTACTTGTGCATTTTGATTTAAAAATGGACGAACGAAATTTAGTCAGTCACAGTGTGTTTATTGCCTTTCTGGCCAAAATACAGATTATTCGATTAGATCATCATGCTTATTTACTTGACTTAAACTACATACTCCTTGTGATTTCTCGTTATTTCCAAAATCAAAATATGTTACGAGTAATAATATGAGTTCCAGGCCATCTTCCAGAAACATAAACGCCAACTAATTCAATGTATAGATGCATAAGGGGAGTATTTTGAAAATGACAGTAGCCACCGGTGTATTTTTCCACAGGTATATTTTTAATTGTCATCCCCCGTGTATTATTTAATGTATATATAAATTAAAGATCTATCTTTCATTCTCACATTTCTAATCCTTCTAAACATAAGTGAATTCATGGAAATGAATATACTGATAAACTGGCTAAGGAAGCCACTCTTTCCGGAGTTTTCCCTCATCAATTCCATATCCCGATCTATGGCAAACTTAATATGATAAAAAAAACATACGAATTCTATTAGAACTGCACAATGGATGGATCAAAATAATCAATAGGGAAATCGGCTTAAAATAATTCAAACATCTATTCCCCGCACCCCCTGGTTCTCCAAAAGAACAATATCAAATATCTCTAGAATGAGAATTGGGCATTGCCAGGTAGCCTCACATTTATTAAGATTTAACTTAATAGTTTCCCCAATGTGTGAGTGTGGTGCCGAGGAGGAAACCCTTGACCATATCTTTTTTGCCGGTCCATTGCGGATCACAGGCTTTTTTATGGTAATCTCGTCAATGGTAATTTTCAACTCCCGGTTAACTTATGTCATCTTCTTTCTAGAATAATTATAATTCTACTATCTTTCGATAAGAACATTTCTATACGCCGGTGGTGTCCAAAATAATGCAACGTAATAGCCGACTGATAATGACGTTGAGTTTGCTCGTGAAGTGTTTTGACTAGATTAGTCATCGTATCCAGATTTCCAAATACTACTATTATTTGAAAATAATAAACACGGCCAACAAATCCTCTTATTCATAAAAATGTTTAATGTATTTCGAAGACAGTTAATTTATTATAAAATCGGAAATTGGACAAACAATTTGAATTACACGTTTCTTTTTACTATGAGACAATCGAGAAAATTACTTATCAATCAAATAATTTATAATGCCATCGGAACTGACATCCATATTTGTCGCAGTCATAACTAAAAACGAATACATAAAAACAGAAACAGATTTAATTTATACTATTAATTGAAATATGTATGTCTGTACGTACCGACATATTAACTAAAAATAATAATCAACTTGAATAAGTATTACACTCGCTCACACTTTGCATATTGACATGATTGACAGTTTGACATTTAACAGGATGAAGGAAATTAGCTGTTTTAGCTTGAAAAGAGTTTAGTTAGCGAAGCAAATATGTAAAAGTGTAATGACATGGAGTTTTCAGCATGAATTAAGCACAAATTGTTTGGAAAATATAGAAACTTGGCAGCTTTAAGACCCCTAATAGGTTGAGTAAGAAAATATGTAATTTAATACGTTTCTCATACAGATTTAACAAACAAGTTAGACGCGACCGACGCGTACGCCCTAGCAAAATGCGTAAAAGAATGGCCATAAAGTTGTACATAAATATTATGCAATTTTTCATACTGTTGACGGCTAGACAAAAATTTTGCCATGGGTTACGCTAATCCGGATAATAACAGCTAGAATTTTATAGGGTATTTTCATAAGATAATAATTTATTTTTGTTTTCCAGAAGCTTTGTAATGCACAGCTTTTTTTCTTGTATGTAGTACACGCTTTTGGGTGGAGTGTATCAGAAAAACATTATATGCAAGAGTAGTGTGGAACCTCTAAATTCGCCATTAATCCGATCCTAAGGGCCTGACGAATATAGAAACAGTTTTTCCCATAACAAATAACTGAAATTCAATTAATTCGTTCCCAGCCCCCAAAAATAGTATATAAATGAATAAATTTTATGTCAAAACTTTACCTTTATTGTACTGAGGAGAAATGATGGTATAAGTGGAAGAGGAGGAAAGTTACTAATATTTAGGAGACAATATAATAATAACTCTAATTCTGGTGGTGGTTTTCGTGTGCTGATGATTCAGTAGCACTCGATTTAACAAAGAACTTGCCCAATGTTGCATGTTTATTTCTATATTATTTTGGTGTTTTGGCCCAGTTACACAGCATTGCCGGGCGGTGGAAGTGACAAATATAGAAAATATTAACGAATATGGAAACATTTGTTTGTTATCAAAATGTAACGAATATCGAACCAGACGAATATAGAGGTTTCACTGTATAATGCACGTATCTGTTTGTATTTTCTTTCTGTACGTGTTTTCTAATTGAACTCAATAACTTTATATAGTATGTTTAGTTAATTATATATGTAATTAAGTAAGTCAATTTTGAGATTTCTGTTGAATTTTTTCTATATTCACACACATAACGTTACATAGATTTAACAACTATATATTTATAATAAATAAAATCTGTAAAAAATATTGGCAGTGAAGATGAGTAGGAGGCTCCGCAGTCATGTAAGAAACACAAGCGCAGAAAGGCACCGAGGAAAATCCACCGTCACGTGGCACTCGTGGCCCAAGTTCTCTGCCAATCGGACAATAAGTGGCCGCGATGGATGCAGGGGACCGCGCGGAGTGGAAAGGAAGCGGGTCGGTCACGCCTTGAGGAATGGGTCGACGCTCGACGAGAAGCGCCGCGATACCAGGCGGAACCGTCGACATTTTTATTTGTAAATCTTTGATATTAGGTACGTGACAAAATGTCAGTTGAGTATAGAGTCTTTATTCAATATATTTATGATGTACTTATTAGTCTAGTTGTTAAGATACTCGCCTAGTGATCTAGTGGTCGGCGGTTCGAGTCTCGTTTCAGAAGACCAGTGATCATGGCCTAATAATTTTTAGAAGTGTCAAACAACATTCTAAAATAAAACGCATTTTAAACAGGTGTCTGATTAAAATGAACTTTAATTCTTAATAATACATTAATACCTTGACTTACGCTACCACGACTTACGCGGTTCGTTTGACGACACTGCCGCTAGACTACCGCCCGCTATATTCAGTGTTTCTCTTACTGTGATTGCCAGAAACTGATATCGCTCATGTAGTAGAAGTTGTTAATCTTGGCAAGCAATTAGATTTGGAAGTCAATACTAACGATTTTAACGAGCTGTTGGATTCACTTAGTCAGGACCTAACAATCGATGAGCTCATAGAGATGCGTAAGCAAAACGACAATGAAGACACTTCAGACCCAATTCTACCAGAAAAGCACATGACAATTGCAAGCTTGGTCTCAACTCAATTGAAAATGGCTTAAAAATTTCAGAAAACATAGACTTCAACAAAGAACGCGTTATAGCTGCATAGCAAGGAATAAAAAAAAATTATCTTACTACGAAGAAATTCTGCGTGAAAAAAGAATGCATTATGTCGTCGGACGAATTTGTTAGATTTTATGAAGCCATCGACATCGAAATGACTTTTTACATAAATCGTTTATTTTTTAATATTTTGTATTAATATATAAAAAGAACTGCAATTTTATTTAAAAAAATTCTTCTAAACTAGTGTTTTTGTTAGTCCTTGGTCCCAATTAAATAAAATTGTATGTATTTATATGCAAAGTTGTACCCCGACTTACGCGAATTCGAGTTAAGTGATTTTCGTCAGTCCCACCTATCGCTTCGGGGTATTACTTTACATAAATTTTTTTTCACTTTATACTGTACACATATTATTAGTTTTCGATTTTAATATTTTATCTACTGACATGCAATTATAACCGTTAATAATAGCAATTTGTTTGATTGTTTTAATGGGAAATTGACGGGAGAAATTTAAATACGCGAGATAAAGAAAATAGACTCTGTTTGAAAAAAAAATCATTTTTCCGAATTCGCTAACTATATCATTGAAACCAACCATTCATTCGACAGCCACGATCTAAAATTACTCCACTCGGTACCATATAACCTTGACCTAATGAAATGATAAAATCCAGAAAAATTAGAATTCGGAGAAAATATTATTGAACAATATCACATTTCAAATCCCTCTACGCTATTATCAATGTTTCCTAGAAACAATAAAGCCTACTGTATTTAATTTTATTTCAATTTACACCTGTAGATGAGAAGGACTGCTCTTCCCGAAACTAGTCGTTATATTACTCAAAAAGTTATGTATGCATAGTAGTACAAAGTGAAAATATATATATTTTTTTTTATTAAAATGTTACACCACGATTTAGTTGAAAAACAGCTACTGCAGATAAAAAAAAATTACTAATAAAACGAAAATTTCCAATTTTAAGACATATCGTGGCTGACAATTTGTCAGGCAATAAGCGAATGGATTTCAACTAAAATATGTTTTTCTATTTTAAAAATTAGTTGCAGTGTGTCCGCTTTTTCCACAATCAAGCGGTTAGATGATGTGATATCAAAGAACAGAATCGAGATTTTAAAAAAATCTGTCCTGTACTACCTTATTTTTACAGATTTAGTACCCAGGTTCCAAACCTGAACCTTACTTTAGGATACTCCTAACATAGTAAAAATACAAAATCTTTATAAATATTCAGAATACATTTGGGTAAAACAAATACAAATCATAATATATGTTGCGAAAACATCTACGTACCAGAGGCCTATTTGTTAGTTTGAAAATAGTGAAGATATCGATGTGACAATTTAAATAGAGATATGTGCAACTGGCCCGGTCTTTAATAAAAAATCTTCTTATCTTCTAAATTGAGATCCACAGTGCTAATAGTGTTGCTGTTAATAACTCCATTCTAAGCTTTGCATTCAGATACTTTCTTAGGATTAATATCTATGATTAATCCAGTAAGCTATGAATTCGTTTCGACTACTAAAGTAGTTGTATCAAAAAGTCAAACCACAAAGTTATTGTTTGAAATATTAAAAATATTAGAGCTAATAAATAGTATTGCGACTTTGCATTGCGGTTGAGGTGGATTTTTTAATGAAGAAGTAAAAATTTTATGAAATTAAATTAAAATGTGGTTGTTGGGCTCGCTCAGTGAACAGCAAAAGCTTTTGCAAGAGAAGTGACGCAGATTCTTGTTGTTTTGGGCGAGGTGCCGATCGTGATTCGTCACCGTAGATTGTTCTCTTTTGATGATATAAAATAGGCCTTTTTGCAACACCAAGAGTAATGAATGTAGGCGTGAAAAAATAAAAATACGTTTCGATTTAGGTATTTTATTTACCAGTGTAGCAAGCATCGAGCAGGTAGTCGAGATTTTAAACCTAATTGAAAATTTTCGGCACTCTCTGTAAAACTGCTGTTAAGTAAGTTTAATTAAATTATTAGTTAGTATTTAACTATAAGGCTACTGGAAAAATGTGATATATTAATGCAAACAAATAATTAAGAATCAAACTTTTTGGATGTTAATATTACACGTAGATGGCCTAAAACAAGCAATAAAAAATATATATTTTTTGTTTTTATAAAAATAAGAAAAATATATTAATGTAATATTCATTTTTATTAAGTTTAAATTTATTTAATTGTGATGTGAATTTTCAATTAAATACTACATCACGATTAATCAATAATACAGGTTTCATTAAATAATTTAACAAAAATCTTTAGAAATCATCAAAGTAAAAATAATAAATAATACATTCCTTCTTCTATATATGATATAAAAATATCAGGCATTGTTGATTATTACTGCTTGACATTTCGGACATCCATGTAGTATGATATATTCATAATCCGCTTTTTAAATCCACCCACTCACTCATCCACCTTCCCGAATCTACACTCCTATCCAAATCCATCTTTAATTCAATCTTTCGTTCAAATTGTTTGTTATTTAGGAGAACACATTCTTATTATGAAGCTGTAATTATTTAGAACATAGGACTGTGATATTTTAAATATGAATTAAATATATTAATTAGAAAGATATTCATATAAAATCAATTTTATCGAAAAATATTACTCAAAGGTATTTGAGAATCTGTATTTGAGAATAAGGTAGATGGCTCTTTCAAATAATGGAACGATTAAATGTATTAATATCAAAAAGGTAACATATAAGTTCGAAAATTTGTCGCTAAAAATATTGTCGCTGTAGCATAGTTGGATAATGCACCTTCCCCGATTAGGAAAGAGATCCAAGTTCGAATCCCGGTGGTGCAACAACAATATTTTTCGATAAAATTGATTATATATGTATATCTTTCTAATTAATATTTAAAATTCTTTGTTCCTTCAGAATATATTCGTACTATAGAATAAAGTCAATCTTCATTTCATTTTAATTACTACTTACGTAAGAATACCGTAATTATGTTATTTCTTAACTGCCTGTCAATCTTTTTTACATGTATACTTTACAATACTGATTAAAAACAATTCGTTTTAAGCTATTTATATCCTATAAACTGAGACGTATTCATGTTTTTAAACACACAAACATTAGTTATTCAGCAGAGTTGAATGTACTGAATATGTCGACTAATTTCCCGCAGAATCAAACCTCGACATTGCTCGCGAAGAGCACTCGACCATTTTACCTTGCCCCTGAACCAACTAGCACAATAACCTCTCACATTGTGGGTTATGCAACCGATTTTGCATTCATTTATGACCACGAATGCACCCATACTTCTATAATACACAATTACTAATGTAATCCTAATAACTCGCGGCCGTTGCAGTTTCAAACAAGTCTAACCTCGACATTATGCTAAAAGTGCCCAACGTCTGTTGCCTCGTCACAATTTGTATATATTTATCTAATGTTTATTTTATTCGGTTGATTTATCTGAAAATTGATTTAATGAATCTATTTTTAAAAACAATCGAAATAAACAAATGAATTGATTTTTTTGTTTTGTTTCAAGGAAAGTATTCCGATGGATGGCGCTCCACTAACTGTACTAAAATTTAAAATGTAAAATATTTCATTTTAGACAAAACACACAATTAAGTACTTGAATCGCAAATAAACTATTTTTAGGTCGATTTTTGAATCATTAAACCAGTACGTGTATGGCTGAAAACATGAAATAAAATAATACCTTTTTATAGCGTTATATATAAATTAAATATATTTAATTTAATATCATTAAAAAGAAAAAATTTATTTATGACAATTAAATTAACAAGAAACGATTTTTTATACATGTGACGTGAATAGTTGATATATATCAGTAATATAAGTTGTCTTTAAAAATTATCTTAACTGCATGTTATAAAATCTGATTAAAATAATGTAATAAAGTTTACTAACATTTTTTCAAACATACCTGCACTTGTGATCAATCATATGGTGATGCAATTGAAATGCAGTTTATTGACTTTGAATAAGAGAACATTGCACCGTGAAACAAGGCCAACATCATATGTGTTTCCTTACGTCACTGAATAGACTTTGAGACGTCAATTTGTATGCATTTTTTCGACCTGCACCTTTTAATGATGCAATAATAATTCACGAATTACTCGAGAATTTCAGACATTTAAATTTGAATAATGATAATTTATTGGACATGTTAATTTTTTTAATAATTTATAAAATGGTTGACAATTTTTTTCCATCTTTAATCGTGCTCTTCAAGTAAAATTCATTTAAAACTTAAACTTCAAACTGCTCAGTAGGTACTTATTGTAAATACTCGTGAGCAAGTCGAACTGCAGAACACATGCTGCCTGTTGATTATTTCAATATCTTTTTGATGATATAATTATCTATGATCACTCACGATCATAATGTCAGAACATCCCGTGCTTGCCAGAAGTCTAAGGAAGTCGATAATAGTATTACATTATCTCCAGATGGCGTAGGTGAACAAGGTGCAACGGTATATCTTCAATAGATCGCTCTTTTATTAAATTACAGCCATTTATAGGAGCAGTTCTGATTTCATTTTCCTATGTCAGGTGTTCAGGTGCCCTTTTAATAATAGCAACCCCTTACTACCTTCGATAAAGGGTTTTTATTCCGAGTAAATAAGCGGTTCTACCGGAAACCCCGCGAATGGTGGATATCGAAGCATTTTTTAAGTTATCCACTTTACGAAAAGTATCGGATATTATGTTTACTTTATCAAAAGCGAATATAATTTTTTATGCGATATCCGTTCTCCGTGGGAGAACTTTTTTTGGTGAATTGAAAATATTAACCGGATATTTGTCATTATGTTTTATTAATTTTTTTTATGAGTATCACCTTAGTATTTGCGACCATTTAATCATCTTTAAAACCCGTGTCGACGGAAGGAGACACGATGAGATAATCTCAGAGATCAGTTTGAGATTGCTAGAAAAAGACAAAAACTCAAACCAGTATACACTGAGATTTGACACGTTCACAAACGTCACATAAAACTATCACAGATACCTATAACTACCTATTTTGAAAGTATACATAAGTAATTTAACATTAACATTAATGTAAAGCGATTCAATTAATTACAACATTTTTTCAGTTTTAACTGCTACAGAGGAGATTCAAAATCACTCAAATAACGAACGACAATGACATTAGACATTTGACCTACGTCCAAAGATCATGACTAAGTGGATACTACAGTCGAAGCGACCTAGAGGCAGATCAAGGATGAGGTGGGCTGACTGTCTGGAAGAAGACTAGAGCAGGACGAGAGAGTCCAGGTACCGGAGAATAATGGCCAGGGATAGAAGTCGGCAGAGAGCACTTGTGGAGGAGACCAAATCCCAACCTGGGATGTAGTGCCGTGGAAAAAAAAGAAGAAGTTTGACGAGCGTGAAGAAAGGCGCGAGACGGCGAATCTCTGAGACATTGTGTGTTCACGGGAACTAATCGTATCTCATTCGTGGACAAGGGCCATTACGGTATTTTGTACACCACGTATATTTTTTATACAGTTTTATAATCGATTATATAGTTCCCGTTAATAAGAAATGAGATAAAAGGATTTATGAATGTAAAAAATATTAGACTATATTAACATAATCATTAATTGCTTGAAGGCATAAATAATATGCAACATAAAAAGCAAAAAATATTACTTCTTAATACTAATACTATTTCTTATTATTTTTCTTAATTTTATAAACACATGTGCACTGCTTATACCAGAAACGTATATATATATTATATATAAAATTCAGTGTCTGTCTGTCTGTTGCATAGTTAACGACCCGGTACTAAACATTAACGCCATCCCTTCTCCCCCTGGCCACCACACCCTCTCCCCCTGATATGATGTCATCCATTCGCTTTATGGATTCATTTTGTTCAGTTGCACTCTAGGATCGTAAATAAACCATATTCATCCCGCCCTCCACCCCATAGATATTTAACCTGCTAGGACCTGCGTAAAACAAAGCACCCCTCCCCTAATACCTTATTTAAATTATAACTAAATCTAAATTCCAGGTAAACACCGCTGGAATTATATATTCCTCAATTGTTTTTATTTTTTACCACGACTGCTTCTATTAAATTAATACAAATAGTAAAATTGTTAATTATATTTATTCACGATTGATATACGATTATCATTTTCATTTTTTTTTTATTTATATCGCTCAACGCAGGCTAAGCACATTGTGCTGGGTCAGAAATATTATATGTAAGAGTATAAATATCCTATACCTACCTATAACAGTTTAGAATTTTATTGTCATAATGATTATATATCATTAATAATAATTAAAGGAAAAATAATAATTGAAAGTATAGAAATAGGTGGGTATTTTGAAAAGCAACTGTTATTTATTTTTAGATATTGCATAGATACTGTTATTTTTGTTTTCTAACATAATATATGTAATAATTTTTAGTTATACATACTTGTACGCCATTCATATCCACAATTATTTGTTAGACATCGTATAATACTTATAAATCGATTCATTTATTATTTGAAGCTACTATTTTTAATTTAATTTTCATTATTTGATAAATTTTTGACAATTTCGTCTTTATTAATTTCTCAATCATCTGAATTTTTCACACACATAATTCAATTTCTCACCCTTCTCGCCGCTCAGACCCCTTCCCACAACCATGACAGTTGAAATATATTTAATGCATCCACTCAGTGGCGTAACTACCGCATTGGGGCCCACGCCAGAAACGGTCCCAAAATGAATGTTCGCGCCCAACAATATTTTTGGAATCGATACTTTTCCTAGCGCTGATAATGTTTCAAATCATCAAAAAACGGAATTGTAAAATTTTATAAGAAATACACATGATTTACGAAAACACATGATAACAGTATTGATGTACATACATATATATGCAGTAATAACTACTCTGCTGATATATCGAATTAGGGAGCAGACTACCCGCCGCAAAGCGAAAATTGGTAAATATGATGGGTTTTTTCAGTTGCGAGTAGACATAAACATGTCAAAATACGAGGCGTTTTTTTAAAGTAAGTTTTGGAAATTTTTTACAACACTTTACTTTCTTCTGACGCTACACACCTTAAACTACTTCTCAACATAGTCACCACCATTATTGAGGCACTTGTCATAACAGGGCACTAATTTTTATATACCTTCGTCATAAAACGACGCCGTCTGGGATGAAGGCCATGTCTGTACTCCGTCTTTGAGTTCATCATCGTCATCAAAACGTTTGCCACCAAAGAACCGCTTCAGATGAACGAAAAGATAGAAATCACTGGGCGTCAAATCGGTACAAAACAGGACATACTTGTCGATGGTGTCAGCTGGTTTTATATTTCGTGCATTAAAGAAACGAATCACGGACCGTATCTCACAATCGGCGGGCTGATCTATTGTCATGAACATTTCAACCACTCACTACAAGATGGACACACTATGTGCATGCGGTGAGTCAACGGATGAAGGAAACCATCGCGCATGTGTAAAATTGCAACCGGGAATATCCGACAACGGTACCGTCTTAAAAAATGCGCTTTGTACAAAACAAGTTTTTTTTTCCCATCAAAGTGTAAATATAATAGAAGACAAGAGACCATATATTTTGGGGCCTCTTTCTCCATTCTGCATTGGGACTGAATTTTTTTTAGTTACGCCACTGCTTACACCATTAGTTCTACTATATGGAGTGCATCCAGTAAGGAATCAAAAGCGACCTTGGTTCAATAAGATGCAGTAAGTGCACCTTGCACAGTTCCCACAAGGTGTTTATCCACAAATTCATTCATACAGGGACCCCCTTAGTTGGTCTATATAGGAGGGTTGTACGTTCTCTGACAATAATTCACGTGTTTGTGAATCTGCATTATTAAAGTATGCGTATGTAGGAAATCAGTTTAATATTATTTATTATTTTGATTTCTCATTTCAAATTCTATACGATAATTCTATATTGAGGAAAACACATTTTTGATGTGAAGTTACATTTTCAGAACATAGTTCTGAGGTATTTTAATTCACTGTAGAGAGTATAACAGACCTAGGCCACAATACTTTATGGGTGGATACCTAGCTAAATTACGAGCCGAAAATGTTCAAGATATACGTGCCTAATCTCAACTGTGTCAAAGATATAGGCATTTAAAAAGAAAATCGTAATTATGCGATTATTTCGATTAATTGAAATATTTTATTGCTTCCAAATTATATATTGAATATAAAAAATTAAAGGTCATCGAATTTCGAGCGGCTAGACTATTTTTTGTTAGATGATTTAGGTCCTGAAGCAAAAATATAGATTAATAATTGAACAATTTCGCAAATATTTATTTCGAAGTATGTAACTTAAATTGTTAGCATCAAGCTTAACTAATATCATACAATAATATTTTCCGTAACAGTGCAGTATTTGCACATAAATATTGAACATTTTCGACTCGTGATATAGTGAGGTATTCATCTATAAAATATTTTTGGACTAGATCTGTTACATCCTGTATACATATACATATTTTTAATGAAAAAACATTTTTGTTGTGAAATTGCAATTTCAGAACAAAATTCTGTATTTAAATTAATCAATTAGAAATAAATACTTGATTACTTTTAAAAATGGAATAATAGATGTATAAATTATAAAAAGACTACAGCATACAAGTTCAAAATTTGTCGAAAAATGTAATTAGTTGATATAGCGAAATGATAACATATTTCCCCGAATAGAAAACGGTCTATATTCGAATCCCGGGGTAGTAATCAAAATGTATTTTTTTGACAGATCATTTTTTTCTGTACATCTTTCTAATATATCTACATATTTTTTAAATTCTATCAATAAAGAAATTTATATCAGATAACTAACATATTGTATTTATTCTTTGAGGCTATATATTGAATTACATAACATAATTCATTCTGACGAACCGATAGGAGTGACGCTGTAATCTTGATTAATAAACCACAATGGTGTTTTAGAAGCGATACTTATATGTGACAATCAATGTTCTTTCTAAGGTGTGCGTGTGCGCATACGATCTGGCATCATAGTGCACACAAAAAAATATAGCGCTCACACAATTTTTAACAAGACTTATTTTTACGCCGCCCTTTTTCAAAGATTAGCGACCATATTGCGTTGAATTATTCTATATAAGATCACCAACATTTTGGACATTGATTCACTTTCCGAGGTTACACAGCCAAGATAATTTATTTCTACCTACGCCACTGCTGCCTTCTATCTTTCCCTGAATAATGAATACTAAAATATCATATTTTTCACTGCGGAGAATATGTCCGAAGTATGCAACTTTCCTAGATAGTTATTATTAGATCTTTTGACTTATTTATGGATCTTAATGTGTCTTCATTAGCCTGGGTCAACCCAGACCCTACGAGTAGCCTTATACTACTGGTGTGGTAATATTTTTCTTATTTTCTTCTCCAGCGCACAAAAAATACCATTGGTACTTAAAATTGCATAAAAAATATATACGCATACTCTGATCCAAAATTAGAGATAACATTGGTGACAGTGTATCTTGGAAATCATCGAAAAGGGTTGACACTAGGATAAAGAAATGCCACGCATCGGAATAAGTAAATCAAATATACCGTCATCCACAATTAGACACAGTTCCATGATCATGGCTGCTCTCATTGAGAGCAAGACGAAGAAGAAGATAAACAATTAAAATGCGATAAAATAAGTACAGAAAGGTATACTTTTATAGTTCTGAAATACGGAGCAAATAACTAATGTTAGTAAGAATAGACTATGCGAGTTATATGCCAACTAGAGATTCCAACTATTCGACATCATCAACTATTTTTAGTTTGAAATTAATTTTGAATATTTCAAATATATCGTATTATACGTAAGTACATCAAAATTTATAAGAAAACGAGCTAATTAACAGTGTTTTAAAAATACATATTTTAAAAATAACAACGCATTGAACGTTTCGTATTTTTAATTTGTTTTTAATTTTGCTTTTATCGTCGCTGCAGTTGAAAATACCCGCTCAGTAGCGATTGACGTTGTTATAAATAGTAGGTCTAACGTTTCTGACCTTTTTTTGAAATTATCCAAATATTTCAAATCTTTTTTTAGATTATTTGAATAAAAATTTTAATTTCTACGAGGGATGGAACGGTGCATCTTAATTCAGCCTGCAATTCGGACGTCGATGAACTCTTCGAACAAGCAACAGGTATCTCTTCCACGTCCGAATCAGAATCCTGATAATTATTTAATATTCCATCCATAGAAATGAGTAGGAATACTATTCAAATGGCTGCACAAATATCCGAATATCGAATAGTAGAAATTATTTCAAGTTATTTACTTTATTGATTGAACAAGATAAAAGCATTAATTTTCACGGTGGCAGATATAACTACTGGTAATTTGTCATTCTATATTTTTATATGGTGTGGAATCATGGACACTGAAAGCAAGTGGAAGAAGCCGGATTGATTGCCTTTGAGATGTGGTGCTGAAGACACACGGTACGCATACCATGGACGGTGAGACGCACAAATGTTTCCATTCCGCAGCAACTGCCCCCGTATTGTAATAAAAGTCTATGATTAATTTCAGTCCCTTTCACACACCCTGACCAGAGAAATTGGATCATTGTTTCTTCTTGGTGCAAGCTGCCAGCGGAGCGGACATATTTACAAAATGACGCGATCGAGATAAAATTTCATACACGTGACCAACTTTAAGCACACGTGTGCAGAACACAGTATGACAACCCTGATCATCAAGGACAGACTCTAAACCATTTGCCTGAGACGAATCCTTCAATTTTTGGGCATCTTGCGAGAAGGGAAGATAGTTTAGAGAAGTTTGTTGTAGTGGATCACGTCGAAGAACGAAGAGCAAGCAACGGGCACTTCTCTGGTAACAACCCTGGCTGCAGATCGATATGATGCCGAAAAAAATGGAGGAGCATAGTCAAAAGCGCGGGACCAAGATGGACGAATGTGTCATATAAGACAAGGTTAGTGGAACGTAATTTTAATACCAACTCTAATGTTTGGGATGTTAGAAACAGTGGTAAGTATTCTGAATGCAGTGGGGTTGCGGTCGCTCAGACGTATGTATGTGACGATACGTCAGAACAGAAGAATTCAACGTATCTACCAAGAAGTAAATGTATCCATTCGACCTGTGAACAACCAGCATAAATATGTGAGAAATAAATAAATAAATAATTGATAGAATATGAATAATACAATGTTAAGGTTTATTTAGGAGAACACATTCTTATTGTGAAGTTGTAATTATTCAGAACAGACGGTTTGTGATATTTTAAATATGAATTAAATATATTCATTATAAAGATATACATATAAAATCAATTTTATCGAAAAATATTGTTGTTGCGCCACCGGGATTCGAACCTGGATCTCTTTCCTAACCGGGGAAGGTGCTTTATGCAACTAAGCTACAGCGACAATATTTTTAGCGACAATTTTCGACCCTATATGTTACCTTTTTGATATTAATACATTTAATTTAAGAATGTGTTCTCCTAAATAATAAAGTTGTATCAATGTGTCCAAAATTTAATAAAAATGAATTGATAATTCTGGCGTCTGCTATCAGTTTACTCAAAGGTATTTGAGATTCTGTAAAAATAAGATAGATGGCTCTGTCAAATGATGGAACGATTAAATGTATTAATATCAAAAAGGTAACATATAGGGTCGAAAATTGTCGCTAAAAATATTGTCGCTGTAGCTTAGTAGGATAAAGCACCTTCCCCGGTTAGGAAAGAGATCCAGGTTCGAATCCCGGTGGCGCAACAACAATATTTTTCGATAAAATTGATTTTATATGTATATCTTTATAATTAATATATTTAATTCATATTTAAAATACAATGTTAAGGATTTGATTAGATGCCTGATATCTGCCCATAAAATATAAATGTACACTCTGAAAAGTAAATTAAAAAATAAAACGTAATTGCTTAATCAAGTTATCGTTTTGAATTCAAAATTGAATCAAAAATTTAAAATGTCAGCGGTTGCCATACAGGTTTGCTCTTTTCATACCTATTATAGATTATAATCAACCACACCAAATATCATGAATCCTTGATACACAGTACACACCTATATATGTTAGCTGCTTAAATATTAGTTTAAAATAACGTTCAAACGTACTTATTATGGGGTGTTTTTTTTCATAGTCTATGTGATCACCACAAATCTCTCCCACGATTAAAAAATAAATAAAAAATGAATATGAAGTGGGCAGGGTACCATCTGTGTGGGGAGCGATTTGTTTTGTTAGTCCAGCGGGGAATACCTTCCTCTCTCCTTCTATTCAACACACATACAATGGACCACTTCCTTCATCACTCGTAGCAGGTAACTGCCCTTAAGGTGGTGTTACACTTTTACCTGCAAACGTTTCAAGGTCTTGTATCTTTTGTGTTTTTAACGTTTCATTCATACGTACATATATTTCAAACATTGAATATATATATATTAAAATATACAGTTAATTTTAATTTATTCTCGGTATATTCAACTATGTATTTAATATTTATCCAACGTGCTTGTGGTCTAGTGGTTACAACACTCGCCTAGTGATCTAGTGGTCGGGGGTTCGAGGGTAAGCAAATATTTTTCATTAATTATCATCAATATTTGAAGCGCTCATTGATATCTAAGGCATAAACAGGATCACAAATTCAAAAATAATGTGTAGGTACTTGACGAATTAATATATGCATGCAATGCATTTCTGGTGTCACGTGTGGACTATTGTAAAAGCACATATGCTGGCCGGCCAACGTCTCAGCTGGATAGATTACAATCCATTTAAATGTGGCAACAAGGATTATACATAGAGTTTTCAAATTCCCTTTTACATGAGCTACATTGGCTCCGGTTTCCGAAAGAGTTGAATTTAAATTGTGCTGGTTGATGTACAAGATGGCACATAACATGGCGCATGTTTCCCAGACAATATGAATGGTAGGCGTCAAACTCTCAGATCAGCCTCTAATTCAGCCGCGAGAAGGGTTGTAGAACCGTGGTGGCAGGCAAAAATCGTGGAACTCTTTGCTTTCCGTCATAAGGAACAGTGAATGCATCGGAGACTTTATTTAAGAATATATTAAAAACGTACATTTTCAAAAAAATCATTTCTGTAAGTTTTGATAATAAATTTTTATAATTTATAAACAATGATAATGTAGGACTATAAACAGTTTATGTGTAAATTGCCCTTAGGCGCTATAAAAATTATCTAATATTATTATTACAAAATGAATGATATCGTCGCGTTGTGATACTGCGATTAACGTATCGTAAGTCGATAAAGAAAAAAAAACCTGATTCTATTTACAATATTTTATGACTTAGCACCTAGTAACCAAAGAAATATTTTTATTACCTATACAAAAACTTGTATACAAAAATTAAAAATACAAATTGTAAAATTCACCAGTGGCCGGCCAAATTTACTAAACTGCTTTTTTTTTAAAAAAGTAAAAACATACAGAACAGAAATAGAAGTTATATTTACTAGTTGTTGGTCGCATAATGTTCTAAACAAGAAATTAATAAGTGATATGTTAAATTCTAATTATCTCATTTTTTGTCGATAATCTTGCTCAACTGCGAGTATGATATAACTTTAGTTATTTTTATACTTAAAATATATGGAGTACAAATACACGTGTTAAACAAGATTTACTAAAGTAAATCACGAGATAAATAAACAAAAAAAAACCCAAGGCCGTTTTTAGTGAAAGACCAGGAAACCAGCTCTTGACGGCTTCCGTAATAATTTCCTATCCGAGGTGGCATTGTTTCAAAAATATAATAATTAGTTTAAATTATTAATTGAAGTTTTGATAGAACATGTTTAAATTTGTTAATAACGGTTTCTGATTAAATTACTATTCTGTTAACCATTCATTGGTGCTAAATATTTATTTATAATTATGTTTATGTTCTTTTATGAATGTAATTATATTTTTATATATTATTTTATGCTTTCAAGTATGTTGCATTTTGATTTGTTCGGAGATATGCTGTAACATCTTATTTTTATGTATATTATATTTCATGGTACCGAAACTGATGCATGAAAGTGAGGCTTAGAGCTGACAGAAGATGAACGAAAGTAGACTGAATGCAGTGGTAATGAAATCACTTAGGCGTATTTGTGGCAGATCCATTTGTGACAGAGTAGAGAATCAGTAAGATTAATAAAGGATCACTTAGGTAGTTTGGTCATATAGAACGGATGAATGAGGAGAGAATGGTATGAAAGATATATGACACAAGTGTTGATGGCACCAGAAGTAGAGGACGTCCGCGAAAGACTTAGCATGACCAGATGAACCGGATACTGGAGGATGGTCTTTTTAGAAACCTCAATTGTATGTCAGGACAAAAGACTGTGGCACAATATCTTCTCTGTCTGGAAATGGCGTGATGGTAAGTAAGTAATATTTCATTGTACAATTCATATCAACTTTAGTACATACGTACACGCTGCGGTGGGTAGTTACATTAAAATGAACCCATGTGATGAGGTTTAATGACTATTTTTTAATTATAATATAAAGCATGGTTTTTTTTATGTGTCGTGTCATTGAACTGTTAATGCTCTGTATATTATAATATAAAAATAAAATAAATCTACCAGAAATAATATTATTTTAGTACTCGATATTTCATTATCTATATTTCTGTGTTTTGAAAACATTTTAGCTAAAAACTTTATTTTAAAATTGTTTTAATTGATATGAAAAGATCTAGATCGGGTAACACACGAAGGAATAGGAAAGAAACGTGTAAATAAGAGTAGTCAATATAATATAATATAATATTATATACTAGAAAATGAAATGGCAATAGGTAGGCTACATCGCTCGGAGAATGTCGTGCAATCGTTGGACAAACATACTCATCTAGTGAGTGGTTTAATACGCTGGCTAGTGATTCAGTGGTCGGGGTTTTGCGCTTCATTCCAGCAAGTTTATCCTATTTATATATAAACCCGTTGGACTGACGAAATCATCGAAATCTCCAGAGAAAAGTGGAGGCACTTGGACACCTTCATCCAAAAGTGGATAGAAATGGCTGTTGATGATGATAGTTAAAATTATATTCAGAGCCGTGAGTTGGATATTATTGAATCCTCACCAGTCACCACTGGCCTCTTTTGCGACACGTCCATAGAATAATAGGACACGTCACGAGCATGTTGGAGCATACGTTGTCACAAGCATCCTGGACGATTGATATGTTGGTGCGTCAAGCTGTCCGCAGTGTAACCAACTCCAACAACACTTTGCGGAAGTGTCAATCCTGCGAACATGTAATTATGTAAACACAGACATAGGTAGTAATAATCGCACTAACATTTTTAAAATATTTTTTTTACTTTTATATTGACGAATGTAAAACTGATCTTAGTAAAGTGAATAGAATTAAAAAATATCGCTTAGATGATTTAGTCATGTAGAATGGTAAGAAATATAGGTATACTATGAGAGGGTTGATGATAGCAGAAATAAAGAAAATCCATTCTAAATGCGGAGGTACGGATAATATAATATGTGGAGTTTTTAAATTCTCTCACAAAACACCCCTTTTGCGTGAGCCAATAGACTACGTTTCTCTGAAAGAATTGAATTTAAATTGTGCTGGATGATATACAAGATGACACATAACATGATGCCTCTGTATCTTTAAGAGTTTTGCATCCCTGACAATTTAAATAGAACACCTCCTTTAGCCGCACGAAGGGTTGTATAACCGACCAGCCGTTGCTTCAGTAGCATGAACGGGCATTTGCAGTGGAATTATTTGCCCTCCGTCTTAAGAAACAGTGTATCAGACATCATTTAAGAAGATACTAGAAACGCACGTTTTTAAAAAATTATTTCCGTAAGTTCAAATAAATATTTTAAATGCAAAGATAGTTTAGGACTATAAATAGTTTATGTGATAAGAGTTGTTGAGGTGTATTTTTTTTTACGAAAATGGTGCTATAATAATGATCCAATGTCATGTTATTTATTAGAGAGAATCCGCGGAAGACTTGTCACGATCAGCTAAACTATATTCTGAAATATGGTCTAGTTAGAAGCCTCAAAAATCAACGACAATGACATGTATGAATTTGAAAACCTCTCCGAAATGGTTTACTATACAGAATTACATCTGGTTAGGTACATCCGACGGAAGCTTGAAAGTTAAAAAAATTCGCCGCATGCCCCCGCAAAAAATCCATAGATCCTTTATGGTAGACGAGTATTAGAACCTTCCTGACTAAAAAGGGTCGCTTCACTTTCATTCTCGTATGCTGCCTAGTAAAAAAAAGTGCAGCCGACGTGAAGCTGCATTGGGCGTTGTAAAAACGTATTGTAAAATTTTTGTAATATTAGTTTATTGGGCTATCATCTCCTGCACGCCATATTTAGGGAACATAAAAATATGTTATTTTAAATATGCCTCTTATAAAAGAAATCCTTTAACACAATGTTTGACTTTATATTTTTGAAGGTCACTCATAAAAATATTCCCTTCGGACAAAAGGGTTGGTTTTATGATTCCAGTAATTCTCTCAATTTTTGGGCATTTTGCTAAATTGTTTTTTTTAATTAGTTTGTTTGAAAGAAACACCGCTTTATTTAAAATACAAGTGTTTAAAAGCGTTAAAATGATGGGCGTGTACATGGCTTGAAATATATACGTCACGTGTCGCGCCATTTCCTCGCGAGGGTAGGCAGAGAGGATGGAGCGCCACACTCTTTTATCCTGACACAAATTTAATACATTCATCTTTCTCTTGGTCGATATGCTCATGACTGCTTCTACTCTTCTTAATTTTAAGCTTTGTTTAGTGCGACGTGTAGCGGGGCTTCGATCATGTCTCAGATTTGGTCTATTCATATTATTGGAAATTTCTCCTGGGTATCGTCATCTCTTCTTTTAACATGCTTAAATACAAAATAACATTCCTTCGTTTCAGTCTATGGCATACGCAGCATGCGACCAACACCACATCTCGAAGACGTCGAGCGTATTTCTTTATTTTCTTCTCAGGGTCCATGTTTTGACTTTATATAGAAATATGAAAAACACCAGGGCTTTAAATTAATCGCACTTATACGTCTTTTGAGAAAGAGCGATTCATCCAAAATTTAGTCAACTTTAATGTTATTGACGTAGCAGGCTTAATCATATCAATTATTTTTGGGATCTCGGCTATCATTTCTTGAGACCAGACCCCAGGTAGATAAGAGTCGAACAGCGGTACAGTAGCCCAAGTGAAAAATTAAATACACATACACTAATAAGCTCAAAATTATTTTTTTTGTATTGGCTTAAATTAATTTGTAGGGATATATAGAAACATTGAACAATTATAATGATGTTAATACATTAATATCTTATAATAAATACAAATTAAGTTAATCAACTTGAAAGATACACAGAGAAAATATTTAGTTACTACCGGGAATCGAACCTGGACCTCTTCCTATCTGTGCAATCTTCGAGTCGCACTTCTCGCGAAATGGATTACGACAATTCCGGTTGTAAGTCTGAATCACCACAAAGTGGAGAAGGAGTCGGGAGACGTGGCACAGGAAGAGGTCGCTGAGGGGAAGTGAATTTAGTCAAATAACTTACTTTTTGATTTGGAAGGATTGTTCGTCTTACTATGAGTGTGACGCTTCCGCAATCCCTGTCGTCGCCGCCGAAATCACACAATGGTTACACGCGGATGACCGATCTTCGCTCCCAACTGAAGACGGTGATGTCAATGTTCATCCACGGTACACGCGAACAATAAACACTATGATCACGCAAAACAGTGCTGGTGCACTGGAGTTGAAAGGTCCACAACGCGAACGATATCGCGTTGTCGAGATCAAACCAAACAAATATTGATTCAGTTGACATCTGGTGGCGCCAAGGTCACATTTCACACTAAGTTGAACAACAGGATGATTACAGGGTAGGAATTTGGACGCGGAATATGCACGAATTAATTATTCGCGGGTGATATTCACGCGCGCCAAAAATGTGTTTCACGGACACTGAACACTATCTATCATTCCAATTACTTGTATCTCCATTTTATTACTTTGCTGATGCGCGTCTCTGTTGCTGTGCGACTTTTTTTATTAAAATCACTGTCATCTTCATAGTCATTTTCGGCATTTGATCAAAGCGATCTATCTACTCTAAATATTTTTGCACCTTCTATCTGTTTTTCTCAAGACTCAATTTCAAGCTCTCTTTCTCAATATTATTGATAAGTCAAAATCATTCGTCTTCATGTTCATCGTATGGTATCATTTGAAAATCGAAGGATAATAAACTTTGTGCCTTAATAATAATAATAATAATAATAATAATAATAATAATAATGATAATGGCAGGGGTATGCACTTTATACAATGAAAAAAGCTGTGCATAACTATAATCTTTGCAAAATAAATATAAATTAAATATTTATTTGATATACCTATTAAGTAATAAATAATAAATAAATAATTCAGTTCTCATGTTAACGTGTTAACTAAAACCGTATAATTAGCATGAAAAAAAAAACAAAATCCAAAGCTGCGCATGTGTTTTTTTGCAAAATCTGTCCCAGACATACGAACTAAATGCAAATCTCGCACCGCTCTGTGAATACGTGTTGCAAAACGCCGCAAGTGTGTCTCTGAAGCGGACTTGACTGTATGCGTGCCAATACACTTTAAACATAGTATTATTTTATATGATGATATATTTTAACTGCTTTAGTTAATAACTTGTATAAACTTCCCATGAATAATAGTAATATTACACTGACACAAAAACATGCTCCTGAAAGAGTGAATGATGAATACAACCTCTAATGATAATAACCGTCGCTTTTATACCATCGATATTAGCAGCTTGACCTAGTGCACGCCGTTGGATAATGGATTATATAACGCTATTATCGTAAAAACATTCACCTCAAGGGCGCTTTACACGTAAAATGTTTATAGTTATCTTTGTTTTTATAATTAAAAATTGTTATTTTCACTTATAGAAATGATTTTTTAAACAGATGCAATTTTAGTTTTAAATTTAGACTTCCAACTTTCGGATGGCAGGTTCTACAATCCTTCTATTGCAACACCTCTTTCGCATCTGTCGTCTACCGAAAATCATTCAAAATGATGGTATTCTGATTATCTGGCTGAATTCACTCGCAAATGAACAATACCGAGAATTCTGTAAGACTGGTAATAAATATCTTTAAGTTACGGTCATAAAGAGTCACGAGACGTGAGTGTGCCGAGAGCGTAATAAATGGTCTCAACTTTATTAGGAGAAAGTTACAAGAAGCCGAATTTTATTAAGCTAGCATATTTTCAGACATAAACCATTTACCAAAGGCAGTATAATTAGTATTAGACACGAATATTAGTATACCAACGATTTGTGTTGACAAGATAAATAACAAATTGTTTTTGATACGATACTCGATACGAAAGTAGTTATTTTCATTATAAAAAGGGTTAATTTATTTTTAAATAAAAAATTATACATTCATTTTTTGTAAGGCGTTATAAAAATTGTAATGGTAATTAGACTATATTTTCAATATACATCTGCCTAGTAGTATTAAAAAATACCAACCAGGCGGCGAATGAGTAGGACCGAGATAAGAGCCTTTAGCTTATTGCATCGGTCCTGGGCGAGCGGTGGATGCGCCCTCATTCTCTAATTCCACATAATGTCTACAATATGTTAATGATACAAATAAATAAAATAAAATTATTACTATCCATGTAATGGAAAAAAAATTTAAATCTTCTTATTCTTTCGTTCTTTATGTTAGTATTGATATACTCGTAGTATATAGTGGCCTCAATCAGATGAGACTCGGCTCGTAATGCACCTCGACACGTTCCGGTCCTGGGTCGCCTTCACAGCTGACTCCAGCTCCAGGGTCTTTCCAACCAGATGCACCGCATCTATCATCCGTTGTGGCACTCTTCCAGAACTTCTTCGGCCCAAACTTGAGCTCCTCTTGTAGGCTGTCATATTTAACGCATAATATGGCCAAATAATTGAAAGAATCTTTTGTTCATTGTTGGGGTAGATTTGGTGCTGGATTGAGATATTGAGAGTCGTGCTGTCCACAGGATGTGTTATATCCTTCTCCAGCAATATATATGATATCTATATCGATATCGCATCTTACAAAATATAATCGAAGATACACAAATTCCACTTTATTACTAAAATGTTAGTAAAATTTTTATGAAATATCCAGATCAGATTAATCAATTTAACTAGATATGGTACATCCCTGTTAGAAGCTTCGAGAATCGACGACCATGAAAAGATTTATGAAAGTGAATGCCAGGACAGTAGAGTCATATTCTATCATCTCTGCCTACTCATGTGGCGAAACAGCGTTGGTTAGTCAGTCCAGGTGAGGTCTTTTTTCATAAATGTAATCAATTGTAACGTAAATCTTAATAAATAAAGGTCGGGGACTATGAGGGTTTTTGAGATGGCAGCTGTTCAGCTCCGTCTCGTCACATGTGCGAAACGAAATTAAATAGCTCCCTTTTAGCATTATAAAAATGCCAACCAGGCGGCGAATGAGTAGGACCATATAAGAGCTTTTGCGTATAAACGGTCCTGTGTAAACGGCGGGTCCACCCTCACAGTTCAGGTAATATGTCTCACAAGAATAACATCAAACAAAAGTTTTAAGCCTAAATTAGGTAGGTACCCTTTTTCTACCATAAAACCATTACTTATACTGCCTAATTCTAGGGATGAAATAGTCCTGTTTATGTAAAATTTTGCAGATGCCTTTAATTATTTACCGCCCTTTGAATTTGAGGAATGCGAGACCTCGAGACGTCGCCACTTTCACCTCCCTCCACCGTCTGCTTTGTTGCCTCCGTATTGTTTTTGCCGCCACCGCAATATTTCATAACGAACGTTTAAGTGTTGCAAGGACGAATATATAATATTTGAATAAAGATATACGACCAGTTTCACTTCCCGATGGGTTTTCGGCGTCTGGCAGCCGTTTGTCCCACAAGCATATTGAAAAATGGCGTGAATTCACATTTCATTAATATATTTTACGAAAATGTTTTCTAGGTTAGGTCTCAGCTTAATGTATCAACGATAACAATTTTAAAATTATACATCACACTGATATATATATATATATAACAGACGACTACGTATTTGATTGTATTTTTTATTTGGAATAACAACAATGTATTATGTATATTTTATCGAAATAATAATTATATTTTATTAGAACACATTCTTATTGTGAAGTTGTGATTATTCAGAACATTGGTCTGTGATATTTTAAATATGAATTAAATATATTAATTAGAAAGATATACATATAAAATCAATTTTCGAACCTATATGTTACCTTTTTGATATTAATACATTTAATCGTTCCATTATTTGAACGATTAAATATTTCCGGTTAGGAAAGAGATCCAGGTTCGAATCCCGGTGGCGCAACAACAATATTTTTCGATAAAATTGATTTTATATGTATATCTTTCTAATTAATATATTTAATTCATATTTATTATATTTTATTTATTTCTTAAATATTCTGTAACACATTTTACAATGTCAATATTATTTTCGTCAAATTTCTCAACTGATATTTATATTTAAGCATATGCAGGATGTAACAGACCTAGTCCACAATACTTTAGGAGGTTATACCTTATAAAAATATGAGTCGAAAATGTCCAAGCTACCATTTCAGAGATATTTTGTACTATTACATAAAAAAAAATTAAATCGTCTAACAATTAAAGTGCACGCAATTTTCAAATATCTACAAGTAATTTGACCCATTGTGCAAAAGGTATTTAAAGTCGCTTGCATTTAAAGTTTTATTTTAAATTACTGCTATGGCCTTTTTACACGTATTAATATCATTTATTTTGTAAAAGTGTTATAGAGAAAATAATCAATCCTCTTTAATGAACAATTGGTAATTTTTCCAACAAACACACGTGCATATATACAAAAATACTATCAATGTGAAAGACTAATATCAAATTTTTCATGAATTTTGGTGACGTCATTGGAAAATATAAACACTTATATCATCACACTGCATTGTTGCATTTTCCATGCACATATGTATTAAAATATCTACATATTTTTTTTAACACTTTACATATGTAATAAAGTCAATATTATGATAATATTAATGAATACCTCTTTTAATAGTGAAATTAGTATATAGTCTAAAAAATAAGAGACGTTAACATTAGATAAAAAATGAAGTTAATGTCAATTAGTTAATATTATATTTGGTTTGTAGATATAGCCTGAACATGGTGTAGATATAGATGATTTTCAAATTTACGTAAATTAATTTTTATTCTCTAAGATAAGAATTAATCATCTGACATATTTAGTCAAGCAGTGAGGATTTGATTATATTAATTGATCAATAATAATTTTCGCAACAAAGTATTTTTAAGCTTAGTTAGAACTATACATTATTTTAACGTTAAAGTGCAATAAGTGTAATTTCAAGTTCTGTCGACTTATGTTGAATGATGAATTTAGTTGGTATTTTAAAGTGCAGCTGTCTAAGAGTTCCGTTAACTAACTAAAAAATAATTTCCCAGCATTTGCTTGTAATATGATACAGAGATCATTAATGGAATTGCAATATATATGAATACATTAATAATAATAATTCAAAATAAATGATTTCGTGATTTTCGTAATTATTTATTTTAGTGTGTACGGTAATTATCAGATGACGGTTAAATAAATCACCCAAGTTAAATAACAAATATGTTATCTAAGGCAATTTGGTCATTAACGAAAGTTTATTTAGAACCATAGTTCCATGATGAGCAATAATTCTGTCTAAAATACAGATGGGCTATAAGTTTTTACACTGTTTAGATTGATTCTGCGCGGGAACCGCACTAAGGAAGGGCACGCGGGATTCTCTTCGCTTCTCCTGCTCCGTGGCCGCCCGGTTTTCTTCTTATTTATCGTTAAACCGGTCTTTTCTAACTTCCTGAGCTACGATTTAATTAATCACGTAAGAATCGTTGTTTATGTAAAACAGTTTTACACAGAACGCGCATTGTTTCCCCGTGAAGCGATCCATTGTGACGAAATTTACAAGGATCAAACTCCAGCGCCCTGTCACCCGCGTGCCCCTCCCGCGCAGAAATTAATTAATATATTTAATTAATATTTAAAATGTTCTGAATAATTACAACTTCACAATAATAATGTGTTCTCCTAATATGAGTACATATTTAATAGTAATCTAATAAATTAATATTTTTCGAAAGATAGATTTTTTTTTCTATTTTTATCTTGATTCTTAATTGAAGGGAATAGGTGCTGAGGGATCCCAGTATAAAAACGCTCGGATAAGTGTTTGATGTAATCGTTTATGGGAGAAATTCCAGAATTGTCGTGGAGTTGTTCATACCACATTTCGGTGCACCCAACGCAAGCCGGAAGACTTTATTTTTGAAATGCACGTCACATCAGTGCTCGTACTGTTTTCAATCTAAGCTTGCGTTATGAAAATAGTATTAACTTAGTTGTCTCCCTGGATGAATGAATGAAACAATAGAGTACTTACGTCATTTACTTTGATTTATTTACAAATAAAGAATATATGCCGAAGATAAAAGATAATAATTTTACGCTTCCCCCTATATACCTATGACTTTTTGAATATGACGTCTTCGATAATGACATTATTTATTTATATTGTATTCACGCCCTTATAGACTTTTACAAAATTAATATATAAATTAATTATAAAAAAACATATGCAGCTACACAAGTAGCATGGAATATATATAAAACAGAAATTGATTAGAAAGAGATTAATTAAACAGCTAAAACGAACAAATTTTTAATATCTCTAGGCTAATTTTATTTAAATGTTAACATATTTTTGTGAAATCGTATATTGACATCTGTCATCTTCTCTTCTGTCTATGGTAAGGGAAAAATCTTATTTACCATAGAAATTGTCTATTCACGATTTTTATATGTAATCTAGATATCATTTTTGTTCGTTTTGACAGCTAACTTACAAAGGTTGAATAATTTTAACTACATCGACATTTTATTTACGTGTGGCGATTGCTTATCTGCTAGTTAATATAATTGTCTAATTTGGTGATTGTACAATTCAATAATACACAGTAATAAATTAGTACTCTGTGATAGTTTCACGGTCACAAACAACACAGTTACAAGCATTATCCGTTCGGGCGGGGCTATTTGTTTCAAGATATCAAGAGTCGGCTTATTTAATTGATATGTAAACACTGAATATATTTTTAAACAAACAGATAAAAAGTTCACCTCGATAAACGTACGTCAACATGTTCACTCTGACTGGTAAAATAATAATAAGACATGAACATGAAATTGCGACACACTTCTAGCCGGCACGGTTTCAATTCTCACGAGCATTTGTACAATACGTGTGTTGTTCTCTTGAACAAATCCGTAATTGTTATTTTAAAGAAATTTATTATACATTTTAACATAGAATATTTTAAATATATTAATTAGAAAGATATACATATAATTAATATATTTAATTCATATTTAAAATATCACAGACCGTCTGTTCTGAATAATTACAACTTCACAATAAGAATGTGTTCTCCTAATAGAATATGTATTTTCAGAGTCTTCCGTAGTAAAATTTTGTCACGAAACTGAGTTAAAAGATACTTAACATATTATAGACTGATATGCAGTGAATATAATGGAATAAAATTATCATCATCATCATAATCCAGCAAGCAAAAGTCGAGTGTGGACTGTGGGCCCTGACTTCCTCGAATAAGTTTCCTCGAGTAAGCCCTCCGGTGTCCTCTTCCAGTTCTCGATACCGACTACATAAGCGTCCTGAGTGACTCCATTCGACCACTTTCAACTCTCAATATAAATATACATAATGTATAAATTCTTTTAATTATCCATAAAACAAAATAACATCGTCCGAACATGAAATAAAATTTAGATAATGTTTGAAAAGACCAAAACTAAATACCTGAGAAGTGTAAAGCGGTTTTTTTTAATACATACAATAATATTCCATACATATAAATAAACCTTTTAATATATATATATATATTAAATTAAAACTTGTAATTATGTTCGAATATTGCTCTAATGACGTTTTAATTTCAACTGTATTAAATAATTAATTTAATAGAATATTTTAATATTAACCAATATATTTAACGAACAAACTATGCATCAAATTTATAAAAAACTGACGAATGTACAACATATAGAGTTTTCCAACTTTGCAGACTACTTAACAAAGTTGTATTAGATAAATCATATAACGAACTTCAAATCTAACCAACTTTTCGTAACGTGAAAAATTTCGGTATGTTTGAGCCAAACGAACCAAAAAATTTTTGTCGTGACCTCGAATGTTTTCGTTACCAAGGTGAATGTTATCGGAACAAGCGATCCATTATGAAACAACAAAATATCAACATTCGTGCCACTTTCTTTTTACTCATCGAGTGGGAGGCTGGTGGGGTCGGGAACGTGTTTTCGCCATCCCCAATAGCTGTTATTTTTTTAAATAATAATTTTTAAAAATATACACGGGCTTTATGAACATTCTCTCTAAAACAGAAGTACTAGTGCGCTTTAAGCAAAGTAAACTGAGAAAACCGAAAATTCTCTTGTTATAAATCGTGTATTAATTATTAATTATTTTATTAAGAAGAACACATTCTTATTGTGAGGTTGTAATTATTCAGAATATAGATCTGTAATATTTTTAAATACAAATTAAATGTATTAATTAGAAAGATATACAAATAAAATCAATTTTATCGAAAAATATTATTATTGCTACCAGAATTCGAAACTGGATCTCTTCCAATCTGGAGAACGTGCATTATCCGATTATGCTATACCAACACACGATAAATTTTGGAACCTATATGTTACACTTTTCAAATTAATACATCATATTTCAAAGCCATTTACTTTGTTTCTACGAAATCTCAAATATCTTTGTATAAACCGATATGAGACTATGTTGGTATAACATAATCGGATAATGCACGTTTCTCGGATTGGAAGAAATCCAGGTTCGAATCCTGGTAGCAACAACAATATTCTTGGATGAAATTGATTTTATATGTATGTTTTTCTAATTAATACATTTCATTTGTATTTCTAATTAATTAATAAATGAGTTTCGTGTATGTGATAAGTATGTTAAAATATTTTTTTTTCAAAACTAAAAATAAATAATAGTATCAAGGAAAAAACAAGAATTTAACATCGTCGGTTACGAACGAAAAGTGGCTAACTGCAATTTAATTATTGTGAAATAAATAAAATTACTTTCCTATACAGTTTCATATATTTAATACGTTTAAAAAAAACAAGATTTTTTTTTATCTTAAACAGCTTTAATATTTATTTAGGATTTAAAATTTTAATTATTGATTTCGTTAAGGTTGGCCGCCCCTTCCTTTCTCCGAGCAAAAGGTCGCAAGATGGAAGAAAGTGGAGCACCGCAGTTACATGGAGTTACGTTTGCATTACATATGAACGTTACGTTACCATCCGGCCAGTATTCAACACCCGTCTCTGTCGCACTCGTGCACTTCACCTTTCAGTTTCCGACATTTCTACTTTCTTTCTCTGTCGTGGATCACACCGCGAATGGTTTGGAGAAAGCGCTGCGACGAGTAAAACGAGGTGCTACGTCAAAATGTTATTCAGCTCAAACAGTCTCTTTACAGAGCTACGTAAATACATGGCGCTTTTTTACACGTGCCTCAAATTTGCAAATTTTTAAAAATTCTTATTTTTAAATGGCATTATGTAAGACTTGTACGTTCCACATACTCGTAGATATAATATATGTGAAAAGTTAATACATTTTTTCTAAACTCCTCAATATTTTAGAAAATGAATAAATGTATGTTCATAAATGCATTTGTGTTGTCACGTGTGCACTATTGTAACAGCATCTATGCTGGCCTGCCAATGTTTCAGCTGGATAGATGGAGTTTCCAAATTTTCACATATAACATTCCATTTACATCAGCTACATTAGCTTCGATTCTCTGAAAGAGTTGATTTTAAATTATGCTGGTTGATGTACAAGGCACAGCATAACATGGCGCCTCTGTATCTTCAAGAGCTTTGTATCCCAGATAATTTTAATGGTAAATGTCAATCTCTCAGGTCAGCTTCTACTACAACCACAGGAAGAGTTGTAGAAGCGCCCAACCGTTGGCAAATTTCTAAATTTAGTGTACGGGCATTTGCGGTGGCAGGCCCAAAAGCGTGGAACTCTTTGCCCTCCGTCATAAGAAACAGTGCATCAGAGACTTTATTTGAGAAGAAACTAAAAACGCACCTTTTCAAAATATCATTTCCATAAGTGAAAATAATATTTTTTAATTTTAAAAACAAAGATAATGTATCTATAAATAGTTGATATGTAAAGCGCCCTTGAGGTGAAAGTTTTTACGAAAATGGCGCTATACAAATAATCCAATATTATTATTATTATTATTATTATGTCTGATTTTTCCTTTTATTCTATGTTTCTCTTTCATGTCTATTACAATTTAAATATTTCTCACAATCAGCTATACATTTTTTTGATAAACTCGTTCTGTCTCGCTTTTACCTGTAACAATATTTATTCTTTTCATTTTTCATTTCCCGCTCAGACATTACCAAAAAAGTTATGAACGTCTTATACGAATCTAACAATATTAATAAAAAAGTAGTTATTTATTAAGTCTCAGTCTTATTTTAACACCAAATAAATAAAAACATTTCTACAACGTCCATTTTACTATTATATTTACTTGTCGAATGTAGACTGCAAATGTTGTTCAATCCAGTAATTTAATACAACCCATCTCTGTCTCACTTGTGATGATTGCTTTCTCTTGCACATTTCTTCTCATAACAGAGAAAAATCTCGGTACCTTCGATAAAATGAACAAGTAATTTCTGTTAATTAAAATTATCCATTCGTATGACTGCACTTGAAAAAGTATCGAGTTGATAATCTATCACTTTTTGCTCGCAATCGTGCATTAAGAGATCGGATGTAACTTTCGCGCGCAGCGTCCGTTCTCCGCCTTGGCCAAGTTACGCAATGTAACTTGTTCGGATCTCGGGAGAGAAACCGAGTGAAATGGCTCACACGGAGCGAGATGACGCCAATGAAGTCATCCGATGGCTAGAATGGTGCACGCCTATGACATTGAAATACTTTTACATAACGAAATGCCTGATCTTGATCTTTTTAAATCATTCCCAGCAGATTATAATTATTGTTATAGTTATAGAATTGTGTAGAATCGCTTCGTACACAAAAATAAAGCTGTATAATAACAATACTGTATTTTTACAACAAAAAGTGTTTTCTTTTAGATAGATAAATATGTTTTGCACGTTATTATGTTGATAGAATACTTCAGAATAATATTCCATAAATGAATGTAGTAAATTATTACCAAAAAAGTTATAAGCATGTCGAAAAAAAATTCAAAAGTGCTGATTCTGAATTTGTCAGCAGAATTTCCCTATCATCCACGATTTGAAAAAAAAAGCTATTTAATACGTAAATATTAAAATTTCAGTTAAAATTTATATTTATTATATTGCTATTTATATTAAGAATAAGAAATAAATATTTAAAGAAATAATATAAATTAATAAATAACCTATTTTTATAGATATTTTAAAGACAAAACATTATTATTGTGAATTTGTATTTTTTTTTAATATTAGTTGTTTAATATTATAAGTTTATCCAAAAATGTAATAAAATAAAAGTGATAGCTTAAATGGAATAATAGATGTATTAATTTAAAATAGCTGTAACATATAAGTTCGAAAATTTGCTGTCAATTTATTAGGCTGATATATACACAATATTAAATTGATATATGTATTATTCTAAATACTAATTTAATGTATTAATTATAAATATACACATATAAAATTAATTTTGTCGAAAAATATTATTTTTGCGCTACCAGGATTATTCTATTATTTTTTTTTTTTTAAACCTATCACCTTTTTATTGCGAATAACTTTGAGTAATAAACGCTAGGAGACGCCAGAGATTTTTCAATTTCATTTTATAACATTTTTGGATAAACTTATATGATATGGGATCAGCGCATTTTCCCTGATCGGAAGAGTTCCTGGTTTAAATCCTGGTGGATTTTCGATAAACTGATTTTATCGGTATGTACGAGTATATCTTTCTAATTTATGCATTTAATTTGTATATTTTTTATGGGTTTTCTATATCTTGTTTTCTTATACATATTTATCAGACTGAAGAGTCCAAGCATTGTCTTATGCAGTCAGTTGACGCAAGTCGAATACATAATTTCTGTGCATTTTGATCATTTAATATATAAACTTTAATCTATACCTGTCCCGCTCTTGCCAACTAATCCCGAGGGGACAGATTGCCTTCCAACACCGAACTGTCAAAATCGGTATTCTTTTTTAACGTCCGAAAAGGCAGCGCCGTCCGTAACCCAAGGACCACGAAGAGACGGTGTTTTAACTAAGAAGCTCCGGAATTGCAGCGATATCTCGGTTCATCACAAAAAACGTGCTTATCAACTGGAGGTGAAAAATACGACATCCAATCCAGATAGGCCAGATCCGTTTGCCAATATTCCTCTCTTGAATCCAATTCGGGATGCGTCAACTAATCAATATTATAATTGATTCAGTCCACGGGATCTTATCTCAACACAGTATTATTCAAATGTATAAATATCCTGAAGGACTATTCCAACCACCCTCGTCTACGTGTTATTCCGAGACAGTTTCCAAGTTGACAGGAAATAAATTCATGTGAGAACAGGAAATGAAATTTCGCTGATGTGGTGTAACGTAAAGCCTGGTATGATGATGCAGCTCTTCCACGATTTCCTATTTAATTTAATCATTCACACGTAAAAGGGTACATATAATGACAAATAAAAATGCTGAGAAAGATACTCAACAGAAGGTGACTGCAGGAAACAGAGTGAACGGCGCATTGAATGGAATTATATCTAATGGGACTTTATCAACCGAGATAAGACTAGCGGTACACAATGGAGTCCTGGTACCGAGATTGAACAATTGCATATTTGAAAGGAAAAATTCCATTAATTTTTATCCATTTTAATGTGCTAATTATATATTTTATTTATTTAATTCTTAACATAGTGCATACATAAGCACTCCTTATATATGCTCTAATATATGCAAGATTATAGTATTTTATTTTACTATTTATATATTTATTCAGTTTTATTTTAAATCTATTCAATTTCTCTTCCTTTCTTATGTTTTCTGGCATTTCATTAAAAAATTTCATTGCACTATACATCATCGACTTCTGAGATTTGGCCTTCTTCCTGAATGGCAGTCTCAGTCTATTCCTTCCCCTTGTATAATGCTCGTGCTCATATTGATTTGCATCAATTTTTCGTATGAATTCCGCTAATATTTTCTTATTGATGATTTTTTAAATAAATACCATTGTATTCAAATATATTTTCAGCTTAAATGTCATCATATTCAGATCTTTCAGCATTGCACTGATCCGAGTATATCTATTTTGTCTGAGTATTATTCTCAAAGCTTTATTTTGCAACACTGACAATTGTTGCATTTCTTCTTCGTTAGCCAAAAAAAATGCTGCTGTAGTAGTTGATATGAGGAATAATAACAGAGTTGTAAACTATTTTACGAGACTCAGTACTAATAAACCTTCTGATCCTTCCCAGAAGTGAGATTTTCTTAGCAATTGTTTTAGTCACGTATCGTGTATTATGCAATAAATTCAATTTTGAATCTATTATGACTCCCAAATATTTTATTTCAGTCACTTCCTTCAGACTTTCACCATCTATGATAATTTTTGGTGTGATTGGTATTTTTTTATTTCCAATGTTCATGAATTAATTGTGTTTTGTTTACATTTAGTTTTAATTTATTTTTCTTCAGCCATATTGATATATTGTTTAAGTCATAGTTTAATTCTTTCTGTACAGTTGCATAATTGTCTCCCGCTATATATATATATGAGTGCATCGTCTGCAAATAATCTAATTTTGGAATGTTTTAGCATTTTTACGATGTCTTTTATATAGATCATAAAAAGGATAGGTCCAAGAACTACTTACTAATTGAAAATATACGTTAGCCAAAACCAAATTAGCGGTGCACGATGGAATGCTTTTTTAACACTAATGTATAGTAGTGAAGTCTGGAGCTGGCAGAAGAAGAATGGAAATAGACTGAATGCAGTGGAAAATAAATCATTTCGGTGTATATATGGCAGATACATTTATGATAGAGTAAAGAATCAAGGAACAAAAAGATGTAAAGCTGATTAAGATTAAGAAAAAATTTGGCTGATGAATGAGGACAAAATAGTAAGAAAGATAGATGACGCAAGTGTTGATGGTACCTGAAATAAAAGATATCCACGGAAGACTTGGCACGGCTGGGTAAACCAGATACTGGAAGATGGTCCTGTTAGTAGTTTCAATAATCGGCGAGCTTGTATGCGAAGATGTATGAATGTGGATGAGGCGAGAATTGTGTGTCATGACAGAAGAGTGTGGCGCTCTATTCCCCGGCGGAGAAACGGCGTGACGGTGATGGTTAATTAGTTAGATAGTTACATTTCCCAAAAACAGTTTACACACCTTGCTAAATACATTCCATGTTTTTCTTATCGCAGGATTCAATTTTAATTTGAAAAATTCCCTTCGTTGCCTTTGCTTCACTGGTACGGAGAAATTTTCCCAGATAACCTAATCCTTTTTCCTTCTTTGTTTACAGCCTTCACATTTTTACGAGACCGCGCTTAATATGAAGAGGAAGTAAAAAGATTTTCGCTTTATCGACCAATTTTTTTTCCTAGTGTTAATTAACCTTTCCCTTACGGTGCTAAAATAAGAACGCGAGTTACGGTGCTTAAAACTCAGTCTACATGTAGACTTTTGCGATTGATAAATATGAATATTTTATATTTATAATAATAGTTGACATATATATAAGTGAATATTTACATCAATTATTGTGTAAAAGTGCGAAAAATGAGAAAAAACATTTGTCATTACGAATGACAGCACAAGACACGTTTAACTCGACCGTCGCACGCTCTGCCACTAAGTGACGATCGGCATCCGGCACCCCGCGCCCATATTGCGTATGGTAAATACTATAAATGTAATTATTTTATTCAATACATAAATATATTACGGAGGAATACCTAAAATATGAACTCTGTATTTGATATATTTACAGAGATATTCGCATAATAAGAGGCAATGTTAGCTCAGTTTACAACATCGGAGAGGAAAGGTTAACTGGTGCACTTTAGCCGCTATTATAATGAGCTATGTACATTCACATGGGATGCAGAAAAATGTAGTATACCCTTCCTGAACATCTCTCAACATTCCTACAACTGTCAGCACACAATCAACTTCTACTTGTTGTTACTCTTTTTTTATATTTAGCTTGAATTAGGTCTTCTAAATTTTAACAGAATTAAGGATAGTATAACTGTACTGAAATAAAAATTTTAAAATACTAAAAAAATAATCACAATATTTTAATACAGATAAAATTCGTAATTATTCTCAAAATATTCGCTTTTGTATTTTGAACTACCTAGACCTAGATTCACTAAAATATGTATAATTATGTACAATATATAAAAGTTAATGAAAGAAAATCAAAATCAGAATAAATTGATGTAAAAGAGACTTTTAATAAAATAAAAACATTTATTTATAATCATATTATCTGTGATGTCCTTGGGATTGTATAGTTGTGTGTGTGAATGCCGCACCGCTGGGGCGTGTTCGCGGGGTTATAAAGGGCGACGCGCATCAGGCGCGCGTCTCTCTTTGCGTGTCCGTCGTTTAGTGATATACCTTGTAACTAATTGTATCTTATTGTAATAAACGTGTAATTGTTACAAAGAGCATTTCTTGGACCTTCACATTACGAGGTGTTCACTGAATACATACTTAGGAGACAAGTACGTAACATAATCAATCACGAATGTCATATTTAAAATAAGTAAATAGAAGAAGAAATGTATAAAAGAACCTTGTAAGATTAAATGAGTTACGTTACATCAGAATGGATGTTATTAGTAATGTCGTTATAATCAAATTTCAATAATTTAAAACGCAAAAATACATTTTCAGGCAGCATTACAGCGCTTCGTATTATCTTTTCAATTTATCACTCGACACTATCGGCCGTAAATCAAAATAAATTTAATTGCATTTTGATTATTCAATAGCATAATGAGATATAACGAGAAGCGGGTAACTGTACATTTGAAGAAAACATTTTTGCTCACAACAAAAAAAAAAAACACAAAATTGATAAGATCATCTTCTTGAATGTTCAACTACTTCACAATAATACACACACACAGGCTTAATGCAAATATGTATCTCTTGATTTATGTGCCATAAACCACTTGTAAAAAAACTTATTATAATGTATAATTTAAATTTATATTATATACTTAAACGTGCCAAATCGTATACTTGTATTATTCCTACCTAATTAGGTAATGTGCGTCATAAGTAATGTTATTGAAATTTAATATTATAATGGTTATTTCAAATTGTACGAATACAATACATGTACAAATACGACATATTCAATACTTACTTTCTTAGGCGGCCACAGTAATGCCTAAGCATGCTTGATGACACAAATCGAGTACCCATTCTCTGTCCATTTTGTCCACCTAATATCTAAACCTTAATCTAAATATCTCGCTCTGGCCATCTAATTACTTTCGAGTTCGCCGACGAGGAGAGAGAATGCCTTTTGCCACCGAACTGTCAAGATCTTGTACCATTTTTCTGCCCTTCGATAGCCGCACCATGCGTAATGTTCGGACCAAGAAGAAGCTGTGTTCTTACAGTGCCGGAAGTGACTTCTCGGTTCTGCACAACAATCGTGCTAGTCAACCGGAGGTGAGGATGACGTCCAACCCAGGACTTTAAAGCAAGGTAGGCCAGATGTATTTACCATTATTTTCCTTCATAATTCGAATTCGGGTTGCATTCACTGATCAATATTATAATCTGGAATTAAGACTGGAATCTTATCCCACCATATAAGTAATATAAATATTTACAAAAACCTTACAAACAGAACATATTAAAATAATGTTGTAATTTATCGTTTCTGTGACACGCGTTATCTAGCGGCGATTATTTATGAGCCTGCTTTAAAATAATCCAATTATGAGTGTGTGTACTGGTTGAATATTTAGTTCCAGGCCAATTTTGTTTAGCTTCCATTCTAGTTTGGTAAATATTTGTTAGTTCATATTTGATAGTCGTGGAGAATAGTTAATTACAATTTATTATGGAGCATCTAACAGCCCAACAACGTATTGAAGTAATTAAAATATTTTATCCAAATAATAATAGTAATGCTGTACCCATTAATGGTGTTCACTATCGTCACATGTTGGAAAACTTCTTGGTGGCCGAATTAAGTGGATCGGGCCTGCAATACATGTAGTTTCAAAAGTACGGTGTCACCTCACATATACCCGAGCTACGCTTGAAATTTTGCCAGAAATTTTTCCCACATAATGCCAAAAAGTTGTGATATCGACTCGCTTCCTCGATCACCTGATTTGACGGCGCTGAAAGGTATAAGCCAATAAGCCAACAACAATTCCGATGCTACAGGACAATATTCGAAATGAAATTGCTGAAATAACACGCGAAGAGTGCGGGAATGTTATGAAAAATATGGTTAAAAGAGCACGCATTTGTGCCGCTGCCAGAGGCGGTCAGCCGGCCGATGTCATATTCCATACATAATTGTAATAAATATCGATAAATAAAAACCAAATTAAAAATTTGTGTTTCATTTCTTAGTTATTCAAAAACAACATCGGACATCGAACATTATATTCATCCTGTATGATGCGCCTTTACATTGCAATAATTATATTTTAGGTATTTTATGATTACCTATACCTCTTAATTGTTGTACATTATTTTACTTTTTTAAAAGGATTTTTAGATATTTTATCACACATTAACTTTCTTTGATAATTCTAAAAATAAGCGTTTTGATTGTTCTATTTTTATTTCGTACATACTTTAATGTAGCATTGTGGGACCATCGACAATATGTTTCGTTTAAAATAAATTATCTGTCTAGAAATTAAATGTTTTTAATGTTTAACCTAAACTTTGCATTGTTATTCATTTTAATATTGAATTATTTATTAATTGTTATTAACCACTATTAAAAAATTAACAATTTAATACACCAACCGATTACAGAAAATATCTTTTCCTTCATCAGGATGTCAAATTAACTAACATAAACGATATTTTCTTCTTCCACGCCACTACATCCCAGGGTGGGATTTGACCTCCTTTACAAGTGCTCTCCACCGACTCCTGTCCCTGGCCATTCTTCCCCAGTTCCCGGACTCTCCTATCCTGATCCAGTTCTCTTCCATATAGCAACACACCAGGCGCGATCGCTTTATACATGCTATGGATGCTCCGCATGCTTTGTGTTCAAGAGTCAAAATGCGTTGTACTTTTTGTTTCTAGCCGAAAACAGCACTCTGCAAATAAATTCATCCGGTCCTTTAGACTGGTCATAACACGCACAGAGCGAGTCGAAATACAAATACTATAAATCGCGCAAACACACAGATACCATCAACGGTAGATTCTATCATTCGTTCCGTATCCAAAGTTTGAAAGTATTCGACTTTCGACCATTAAATGTATTAATATCAAAAATGTAACATGTAGGTTCGAAAATTTGTCGCTAAAAATATCGTCACTATAGCATAGTTGGATAATGCACCTTCCCCGGTTTGGAAAAGAATCCAGGTTCGAATCCCGGTGGCGCAATAACAATATTTTTTGATAAAATTGATTTTATATGTATATATTTCTAATTAATATATTTAATTAATATTTAAAATATCACAGACTTATGTTCTGAATAATTACAACTTCACAATAAGAATGTGTTCTCATAATAAGAAATTTAATATTTCATTGGGTTGGATTCGCTCGATAATTATGTCTACTAATTAAGTTCAATCATAAACATTAAGATTTATTTCGAAATATTATCGAAGATTTGCTGCCGATGTTTGAAGATGTAATGTTTCTCTGGTGATGACTTGGAACGAGAAAATTAAATAGTGTGTCAAGGTAAAACACTTTCTTCTCACGGTGGTTGCAACTTGAAACTAAATTTCTAAATTTTAATGACCGGAAGTTTTCGTAAGAGATGCATTCATTTTATTAGCTGGATAATTGGCTGACATCTCCACTGGTGTATAATTTTATAAACACAATATCTGATAAACTAATCAATACAATCTTGCAATATAAGTTACTGAAATAATCACGATTTTAATTAGCACCTGTTATATTAAAATATTTTGTTTAATAATCTAATACTGTATGATTTTAATACTTCAATTATCAACTACATTTCGAATATACTTTTTTAAATCGCCAAGACTAACACTTTACAATATATATATTTTTTTAAATTATTTATAATACAATGTAATGAAAGTTTAGGGAAAACGACACTTTTTAAAGAAACCCACTTGATATTAAAATCAAGAAATATGCTCACACATTTCACTAACAATAAATATAAACCGATAGTTCCCGAATATTCGGGAAATAAGGTGAAATCTAATTTAATTACATTTTCACAAGCTTTTATATTATTTTAAAATATTTAATACTTTAATGTAGCTATTTGTAACTACCAATTTTTAATTAATTATTAAGAACACATTATTATTGTGAAGTTGCAGTTTTTTCAGAACATAGTTCTGTGGTAATTCAATACAAATTAAATGTATCAATTAAAAAAGATATGCAGGAAAATCCAATTTATCGAAAAAATATTTTTGTTATTGCCGAGATTTGAACTTAGATCCTTTCCTATCCAGATAAATGCGTTAACTGATTACACCACACCAACATAGTAAGTTGACGACAAATTTTTGAACTTATATGCTGTGGTTTTTTTCAAATTGAAACATCTATTATTTCAAATATAAAAGCTATTACCTTTTATTGCGAATATCTCAAATACCTTTGAGTAATATTCCAGGTTCGAAACCCGGTACCAACAAAAATATTTTTTCGATTAATTGATTTTTCCTGTATATCTTTGTAATTAATAGTTAATTTGTTTTAAAATTACTTTTAATTGCACACCTAAATAACAATTATTTTTTTATTTTAATTATTTTTTCATTCTATTTATAAATACATCAGATATATAATATCAGACATTATATAATTCTAAGATTTTTGGTGACGTGCTATTTATCCGTAAGAGTAAAATGTCGCATTGATATAAAATTGAGAGGTCGTTTATATTACGTACACTATTTCAATCAAAAATATAATTTATATCATTATACATCTGTTATGAGTATCAAATTAATGGAGTACACAATTTTCATTTAAATAGATATACTTAAGTGTTGCATATACCAAGAAATATAAGCGCAAAAACTAAAACGATAAATTTTAATGAAAAGCATAAAGTGTAAAAATATAAAAGAATAATACGCGTCTACGTATCAAAAATTCAATTAAATGAAAATAAATAGGCATTTATGACATGCAATAAATATTTTACATACTATTGAGTAAAATGGCCGCATTTGTGGGTACCCACTCAAAATATAATTTTATTATTTTTAAAGAGAACACATTATTATTGTGAAGTTGCAGTTTTTTCAGAACACAGTTCTGTGGTATTTTAATACAAATTAAATTAATCAACTAGAAAGACACAAAAAAATCTATTTATCGAAAAAATTCGGGATTCAAACCAGGACCTCTTCGTACCCGGGGAAGCGCGTTCATAATTTCGCTATAGCAATCGAATTCATTTTCGACAAATTTTGAACTTACATTCTGGAATCTTTCCAACTGTACATCTATTATAAAATTGGAAAGATTATAGAATATAAGTTAAAAAATTTTCGAAAATGTATTCGATTGCTATAGCGAAATAGTGAACGCACTTCCCCGAATAGGAATAGGTCCATGTTCTAATCCCGGTAGCAACTAAATATTTTTTCGATAAATAAATTTTTTCTGTGTATCTTTCTAGTTGATTTATTTAATTTTTATTAGAATATTATTACATTTTTCATAAAATACAATCATTATCTCTTCATATATTATATATTATTCGATTCCAAAAGAAACTTTAAGGAACCTTCTCGCTTAAAAATCATTACAACTCAAAGCCAATAAATACAGTTCACAGTCCAATATCCAAAGCGACTGATTCTGAATTTACATTTACCTCTGTGTATATCTTGTCCATATTTATCGGGTCCAACTCAATATATTTTCATAAAAATTTTAACAAAAAAACATATTTTTATTCGGCTTTCCTCCATCGCTATGAATTACGATATTATAAGCCCTACGTCGCTTTGTAAGTAGGCCGTCGGTCGCATAACTCATCGCATTGCATCTCGCTGCATCGGCTTCTCGGGCGAAAGGTTAGGATAGGTGAGACGGGGCGTGAGAGATGGGAAGAGAGAGAAAAGTGGCACGTGGTTAGTGTACCCGTGTCGGCACAGTTCTGGGGGAAAGTGGGTACACGTGGCTCTCGATTTAGATGCACGCACACACGTGATCAAATAGAGGAAATGCACAGTCAAATGTTGTCACTAAACTTCAGACGATTGATTTCACAACATTCATGAAAAATATTCTTAATTAACAGCTTTTTACCATAAATTTAATTGGAAAATTTACCACCGGGCTACATAGATTATATTTTTATTTCTATTAATTGAAAGATTAATTAAAAAGTCCCGCAAAACCTAATTGCTATACTTATTAGCAGGTGCCCAATAAAATGTTTTCAAAAAACGTATGAATTGAAGCGTATGAGTATATATATTGATACCACTAATAAATCATAATCACTTTTGGTACAGCAACCCTGGTGGGTTTTGACCTCCTGAAGAAAAACGAATAAAATGCTACAAAACATAAGGTAAATAAATATATTTATTAAGTTATATAAGACAGTCTGAAAAGGCAGTTTTGAAATTAATGATATATTATAATAGTACACTGATAGAATAATTTTGGTTTTTAATACATAATAAATTCAACCACAATTAGTTGGAAAATCAAAAATAATGTTTATAAATATTTAAACGCCGCATTAGTACTCTTAAAATAATTAAATTAATTTATATTCCTTACATAAAATAAATTCTAAGAAATAGCCAGTTATACGGCTACATAAGATTGTGAATGTTAATTTGAGTTGAGGTCTAATATTTTTCCCGGAAATAATCGCAGTACCTTCACTGTGTCACGTCCAAAATTTTCACAGACACTTTGGAAGGCTCTTTCGTTTGCGGGTCACAGAGTTACCACAGTCCCACGAATTCCGAGCCGGCGGAACCGCCATTCAGGCCGCTCGGGGGGTTATTGCGCAACGCAAAACAATGGCGTTTGTTTCTCTGAGGTTCCCGTCCGCGTAGTTCTCGCGCGTTGTTGTCTCCTAGGAATATTAAAAACTTCCTATGTGGGTTGGGTATCGCGTTGTTTCTCTGCTCATGACTTTTCGCAGTCATAAAACTGTAATTTTTAAAGGTTAACGCAGAAAAAATAAATCCTTATATGCGGTATATTTGTAGCGATGTTCTTTTGCAGGTGACTTGGAGAAATTAGATTTAATACTACTTTAACGATTTTACTAAAATAACTCAATATTGACACACACATGCAGAGTAAAGTAAAAATATATTTTTTATATTAAATAAATCATGTATCACTGAAATATATCATAAAATTATTTATTATTAAACGCCCTGTATTTAATTTTATTTGGAAATTAACCATTTGTATAATACATACGTAATTGCTTTTTAATATTTATTTGTTAGCTAAGAATACCTTTAGACTTATATCGCTAGTACATTGATATGGTTAATTTATTGTAATTTTTCTATTCTCTTATCTAAAATTTGAATGTACTTTTATGGAAAATAATATATAGATTACATTTAGATATTTTTTAAATATTTTAATCGTAATTTATTCATTGTAATTGTACCTACACTTGATTATTTTTATTATTATTAGATTTTTAATTTTTTTTTTTTTAAAGATCTTACAAAGCTAAACTTGTACGTATGTACTGCATGTACTACAATTAGTATTTAACTTTAATATTGGTTTTGTCCACGTATTAGGGATTGACGTATCAACTATTACCAACTTCAGAATATACATTATATATTTAATATCATATTATTATTTTTGGTCAAACATTTTTGGAGTTTAATGATGTTTACAAATCGCTGTTATTAATTTTCACTAATGTAATTTATGGGGCTGGCTTTGGACTGTTTCTGTTACCATATTTGTTTCATGGTTAAAGTCAGAAATATTTAGTTATACGTAAAATATATTATGGAGTTGTTTTTTTACAATGTACTTTATCTATTTTAAATATATTTTTTTAAAACTTCAAGTACAAATACGCACTTTTTTAAAACCATTTTAATTTACCATCTCATATGCTTCATGTCAGTGTCCTGTCGAATTTAAAAATAAATATTTTTTAACAGATCGTTTGATGAAATTTTTTTTTTTTGCAAATATGGACTGATTGGAATAAATCTCTCTTTTCCGCAGTTTCATTAGGGTGTGGATATCGCGGTGGAAAATGCTGGGAAGGCCAGCAGACTGAAATTTCATTCCTATAATTGCCCTATTTACGTAATATCAGGCAGTAAATGTATGTATGTACCTATAATCCAATGTATTGAAAACTGTTTTTTAAATGTATATATGTATATTGTTACCAAGAAAGCACATAGGGACGTCGACAGGTGTAATTTTTATATTCACTAACTGACATCTTGTCTTTTTTTAATGTAATACATCTTAAATAATTGCATATAGATTCTCGAGAGGTAAACATTTCTTGCTTTTGTTGATAGGAACCGGTACATGAGTGAAAACTTATATAATTGGTCCGGGAAAGCGTGGAGTCCTATCGAATGAGGATCCACATTTTTCTGAAAATGACGCGAATTTTTTTGTTCAACAATTTTTATGACAATAAACTACATGAAGTACAAGACATTATTCATTTTTAGATTGCACATTTTTTATTTTTAAAAATAGTTCTTGACATTAGTCTTTCTCTATCCACCTACTTAATAATATAATGCGATTTAGTATTGATGGTAACTACTTGAAAAACGTGCACAATTTTTGTTTGAAAGGTTTTGTGATTATTTACGATTTTCTTATGAAAACAATAATAGACTATAATAAGACGGACGTCAGCTTAAGTCAAAATGAAAATCATTATGCTATATTTGATATTGCATTTAAAAATATAATCGAAGCTACCACTTTAACTGCGAAAAATGTTAAGTTTGTTTCCAACTCATCGATTGATTGAAGTCGGTTTAACATATTTAGAGCATTGCGAAAACTTAGATCATTGTCCCATAAAAGGTATTCCTGGTATCGCTACACGAAATCTTTTTCACAATTCTAACGAAACATAAACAGTCCCGCCGTTGACAATTCTATTTTTTGCTGACAGTTGTATCCTTCATGCCTTATACATCACTTCTTCGAATAACCGCAGGAAAAGATTGAGAAATGTTGTTCAACCTGTCTCGATCTGCCAACAGGTAGACACTTGGCATTCCTCGCCACAGGAGTAACGGTGCTTCTGCTCGGCGACTTGCTTCAAAATTACTACGCAATATTACCTGTGTACACGTGTGTGTATTATTTAATACACTCGCAGCAGGTATTTCTACTCTAATACCCACGGCTTGTTTACATTCAAGTCGCTCGAGTGAGGTTCTGCGCTAATTAGACGAGATTTTGTTACAGACGTGTGGAAAATAGCTGATCAATATGAATTTTTATATAATATTTGTTACTGTACTTTAGAGAATTCACCTGTTTCAAGTTTATTATCATTAATTTAAGTATAAATTTAAATCATAAATTAGAACCTAATTAATACAGCTTTTATTTTTACAAGCATTTGGAAAGGAATATTTTGTACACAACTACTTTTGAATGTATTAATATGTCGAATAAATATTTTTTATTATATAAAATCGGACGTAATTGAATATTTTTTAAACTATCGATTTAATAATGCCGTATTTTTAAATGTACGATATCTCGATTAAATTAAATTGCTATTTCATGCGTTTACATTGCAACCTTATCATAACAAATTATACAAAAAATCAACGCTTTTTGATATAAGTATATTATGTACTGGATCCCATCAGATTATAAATTTACTTCCCAAATTTTGGTTAAAATACTTAAGATTTAATCATTAATTTTAACACTCTTTTGTTCTTGCCTGTTCATACTCTTCACACCGCATTACCCAACATGACGTAATATTGAAACGCCTTAATATTTACATACCTCTCTGACATACACACACATACACTACCGCATACTTGAAAATTCGTATTGCTAACACATTACGTGGACTGAAGAAACATCTAGAAGAAATTGGCATCTCATCACAACAGGTATTAACTTCACGACACTTAGAAAAATGGTCTGCAGATGAATCATATAGAAAAAATCTTGATGTTAATGTGAAAGGATGCCGTTTTACACAGGTTCCTGTTGCTTTTTGTAGGTGTGGCGTGTCGTGTGTCATAAGTGAAGTTTACCAATATAGAGGTCACTTTCGTTAAAACTAACGGTTCCTCGGAGGACCCGCGCAGTGGGACAGCCCGCCACGGGGTCGCTAAGGCGACTCGCGAACATTTTGTTTGTGATTTAAATTGCGCAACCTTAAAAAAAACTAATTTTAGAAACGGCTTATTTCGCTGTCACGTCACCGGCAAAAATGTTTTTCCGAGATTCGGTGAACTTTGAATTGACTCGTACCTTTTATGTGAAATGTCACACAGATTTTTGTGATAAATGCCGTGTTTTCGACATATTTAGGTTAAATATGCGATACTGGTGTCTTGAATTTAAATTTTTAAGTTATTTACAAGAATCAGTAAACTCGTAATGATTAAATTAAATCATTAAGATACCGACATTGAACAAATGCCTATTTGAGAGAAAAAATTTCATTAATTTTTATCCATTTTAAGTGCTAATTATTACTACATAATTGAAAATATATTTTTTTAATACAAACTTATTAAGCGAGGCAAAACTAGCGCTACACAATGAATTCCTGCTATTAACACTGATATATAGATATGGAGTTTTAAGATGGCGGCATAGGAGGAATTAAAGTAGACTTAATTCAGTGAAAATGAGATCACTTCGGCACGTTGTGGAAATTCGTTTATATTATTGTATTGATGGTACCAGAAATAGAGGACGTCCGTGGAAGACTTGGCATGACCAGGAAAACTAGATATTTAAGGTCCCATCAACGAGGTTGTACAACGAGAAGATGTATGAGTGCGGATGAGGCGAGGACTAACGAGTGTGACAAAACATGTATATATAATCACAAAAAATGCTGTATGGGTGGATATTTAATTATTTATTAGCCAACAAATGAAAAAATTTCTATTGCGTTTCTTCTTTAATAAATGTAATTATAACGAGAGACGTAAATAGTAAAAAGAGCTATATGTAGTTTCATCAATTATGTTAATAATATTAGTGACTACGTACTGATTCACATAAATACCATCCAATTACTCAAATACTGCCGTTTTAAATTGATATACCTAATTGTTAATGTTATTCTGCTATGTTGGCACACTTTCATTTTACGCAATTCGGATAATATTACCCGACATTAAATTACATAATTTCTGTTTGAATGTCACGGCCGGCCGCAATGGCGTCATAATGTCACTGTCAAAAAAATTGCGTTAAAAATTCAATCGAACGTTAACGGTTAAGTGTTGCGCAATGCAAAACAAACCGCGCGAAAAGTAAAATGGGAGAGGTATTAAAAGCTATTGTTAGAGGTTATGTTTATTTGCCGTATGTTAATTTTGTATTACTTTGATAAAATTAGTTTTACATTTGTGTTTGCAGTAATATTTTTCGAAAAAAATGAGGCCATTAGTAAAAAATATTTTACTGTTTGTTACATATTAAATGTATATATACTAAGTAATATATTATTAATACTGAATTTGTTATTTAAATATTTCATTAGATCTTATAGATTATTAGCAAAACAAATTTTAACGCACTAACTAACGTATTTTAAATTTATAAAAACATCGATGTGACATATTGACAACTATTCAATTTAAGAAATATATTTTTAAAGAGAATACATTCTAATTGTGAAGTTGCAATTTTTCAGAACACAGGTCTGTTATAATTTAATTTAATTATCGTGTATTATATATATTTATATATTTATTAGTAAAAAAAATATATACTGAGAAGCTGGAAACGTCCAATCAATTTCTGTTATAACCTTCTATATCGTGCGAAAACCACACCTAAATTTTAAATACAGCTTAATATTTTTAACTAAGCGAAATTAATAAAATCAAATATATGAAAAAAATCACTTTTTTATTAAATATTTGGAATTCAAATATGTTGTTTTCTTATTTATCAATGACAAACTTTATTGCCAAACAAAAAACCATATAATAATTTTCTTCGCTTGATATATACATACATCAAGACATTAAATTCCCTGTTTCAGAATACTTCCTCCAAGTTTTTCATTTTGCATTATTTGGAATGCCAGCAGAGCGGCTTCTGCGATTGGCTGCGCGGGCGGCCAATCACGGGCGGAGGTGCGCGCGGGCAATACTCCCGTCCGGGGGCCCCCGAGGGGGCGCCGCTGACCCATTTTCCCGCCCGTCATAGGCCGTTCAGGCAACTGTGGACGATACTGACAACTGTTTTCTCTCTGTTGACTGGACTGGATTATGTTGTGATTCTGGAATGTTCATAAAATGACCAATTGAATAGTTTTTCAAAATATAGTAATCGCCCATATGTTAAAAATTACAGTGTATCAATAATTGCAAGTTTATTAAAAAAACTTTTTGCTACATATATATCTGTTTTTAATTATAAATGTTTACCAAGTTCTTTGCATGTTATAATTATATATTTTTTTCATAGAACGCGAGCTAGTCGTTACGTAAGTTTGTCCAAAATCCATAATTTTCCGCAAATTGTGATTCTTGATAATGAAGTACTACCATTTATATTACATCCAGCATTTTTCTACTCTAGTTTCCTTAACAGTGCTTCTATCCCAAAAAAATTAATAATGGTTCCAATTTTTTTACATAACAACAACAAATATTTTGTTTAATCTTCTTTTTAACTTTGATTTCCCTAACGACCATTCCACACTGTATGTGTTAGGCCCATCTGTTTGGGATATATATTTATGTGTGTATAAATATATTTATTTTTGGACGAAAATAATACACTGTGCCTTCCCCCTCTTTTTCCCCCGTCCCGGCCTCGCCGCCAACTAGTCGATCGGCGACCTTGAGCTAATGCGGTTATACATATAAAGAAAGGATTACAATATTATACTAATTCGAGACTTCGCGTCTATACTGTGTCGGAACCTTTGACGAATTAGTAAATAACATATACAGTCCACATTTTGGAGATGTTTACAGAATCCGAATTATAGTGAGTGTCTATTCTTTCCGTATCCCGAATTTTTCTGGCATCTATGCTTGTACGCAACATCATCTATGCATCGTATATTTATTAGGAAAAATTACATAGATACGATAGAAATACATACACATGCAAACAACAATTTTGACTTAAGTGAGCGACAAAAAAATCTACACAAAGGTTCAAATAGTGAGAAATTCTATACAATAATGAAAATAGCTCAATAAAAATTCTGTAAATATAAAACAAACAATATTATATTTAAATTGTTTTGGCCGAGTATTCGTTATCAATGTGGTTATAAGTTATTTAAAAAAACACCGAATAATTATAAAACAATAAATATTGTCTCAGCAATGTTTATTGGAACGTACTATAAATGACCTCGGCACACAGTTCGTCTACTCGGCTCGAGATCGCGAATTTCCGGAAATAACGGTAACCCCGGTCCATGACAGCGGCTGTAGCTATATACGTGCCGCGAAAGCCTCCTTTCCTCCCCCCTCGACCCCTCCCCGCTCCCGTCCCCAGCCTACGTGCTAACTTAATTAGGTTTCTCTGATGTTATAGCACAAGTCTAGTTTCCTCTCAAAATATATCTCCTCCGAAGATCTGGCAAATTGTAGTAAGAAAATCGATGAATCAACATTAGCAATTCATAACTTATTAACAAATATATGTAAAACAAACTTATTATTTAACTGCAACAAAAATTTTGTATGGTTTGTTTTAATTTCACAAATATTGATCATATTTAAATATTTTTACAAAAGTTTAGCTATAACTTCTATTAAAATGGTAAGTATATTTATCATATTTAGTAAAGCTACCAATTCATTTCCCATACATACAATTTCACAGAAAATTTAAAAAACTTTACATGAGTATTAAATGTTCATTACATATTATTTAGTTCAACTTTAATGTGTACATACTTTTTCGTTTATTTCAGCCGGTAGTTTGTACAATTATTTTCATTACATTAAGGAAATTTACGATTTAGCCTTGATTATGAATGATAGTTCAATCTAATTCAATTTTTCTAATATGATATATTCAATTCAAATGCCAAATATGTTAAGAAAATATTAAGACTTTTTTTCCCTAAATAAATACCCACTGTGTAGTTGAGATATTTTTTTACACGTTTTTCTTCGTATAGTGTATTATATTTTAATGTAGATTAACTCAATAGTTACATTATATAAGTACATTTAAATAAAATGACAAATAAAATTAATACAGGATTTATCTATTAAAATTGCATTAGCATCTCAAATACTTTTACATGAACGTTTTCATATCGTGCTTAATAGAAAACATTAATTATGAAAATTTTATTTATATTGAATTAATTATTATATTTAGGCTTAATATTTATTACGAACCGTAAATTAAATTTTTGCGTGTATTTTCAGATAAATATATATTTCTATTATTAAATTTTTATAATATGAGTATTGAGTATTATATATTATTGAAGTTACATTTTTTTTTAATCGATTACCTCTCCAAAAAAGAGATTAGCTCTTGTGCTTGGAGAGGGAGGGAGTGTAATAATTTATATAATACATTTGTAATCTATGATATAATGGTTAAATAATATCTAATTTAGTAGGTAAGTATATACATTTTTTTATTTTTTTATTTATTTGACATTCTTTACAATTTTTTTATAGCGTGAATAAAGTATTTTACATTTTTTTTAAATTACATGGTTTTTCTTTCGCTTACCTCTCCAAAAAGAGACCAGCTCTTGTGCTAAATGTGTTATAAAAACAGATATTTTCGTACAAAATGCAAAAATATGAATTAGCATTGAAAGTCTCTCCTACGTGAAATGAAATACAATGGTTTGTCAGAAGCCGAGGGCGGCCATATATCACCAAATGAAATAAAATCTGAAGCAGAGTTACTTCAGAAGCATAAAAACTAAGAGCGTATATGAGAAAGCGCATAGAACGCCAGTATATGACCGTGTGGCATTTAATCCTCTCTACCTACGACTGCAAGATAGTGTGGATGTATTACCGATAGCTTTTATATGGAATAGTCATGATAATTAATGAGGAAGAACATTATTTGACCATTCTTGTAGTACTACTAACAATTGGCTGAGAGCCTCATTAAAAGATTCTCGATACCAAAATTTACCGTTAGTAATTTAGTTTCGTTAAAATACTTAATTGTATCTTTATACATAAGGAAGATGATTAATCAATACTTAAGTAGTAATAAATTTTATACATATTTTATATTTAGCTCACTTTGAAATAATATTTCTTTAGTTTATTAAGGAGAACATATTCTAATTGTGATGTTGTAAGTTGTAGTTCAGAACATAGGTTTGTAATATTTTTTAAATTGGTTTACTCAAATGTATTTGAAATTCCGTAAAAACAAAGTAGACGGCTTTCAAATAATGGAACGATAGATGTATTTTTGTCCTCAAAAATACTATCACTGTAGCATAGTTGGTAATACACCTTCTCCAGATTGGAAAAGAGATCCAGGTTCGAATCCCGGTAGCGCAACAACAATATTTTTCGATAAAATTGATTTTATATATATATATATATATCTTTATAATTAAAACATTTAATTAGAATTTGTTTTGTTTTATCATACTTTCACAGTGAATGGGAGACGTGAAAATATTTAAATATTTTTTTATTACTATACATATTAACAAAATTATTTGAACAATAAAGATACCTAAATGTTACACTTGCCAGTGTGGTACATTAATTCTGAACAGCCTATTGTTTCATACAGATTTATGATTTATATTACCAAATTTAATACAAGAAATGAATGTATCATATTTTTGAGATTTTAAATGTGTACTTACAGTAAAATATATTAATTAATTAAGTATAAATACTAAATTCATTTTTAAAGTGAGACAAAACATTTTCGTGGGCAATTGATCTTACATTACAAAAAGATAATAATATTTCATTAAACAGATTTTGATATCCTTAAATATAGATACAATTAAACCCTATATTGATTGTTTAATTAATAAATTTATTAGTGAATAAGCTATTCTAAAATAATATTTATGATTTTATTATCATACATACAAAATATCTTATATCACAGAACCTACAAATAGACCCCTCATACATTAAGTATTGTAAAGAAAAAATTACATTTTGAATCATTCTAGTGTTTTGCACGTATTTGATTAACTTTTAAATGACTATAATTTTTTAATATTACGTTTATCAGTGCCTACGTTAGAGAATACAATATATATATTGTAAATCTGCCACGTAAATAAGTACAATATATGCGAAATACTAGAGTGGTTAGAAATGTCATTTTTTACTTACGATTTACTTACGTAGGAGGGATCAATATATATTTATGTATAATATTACAATTGTATTTCATGACTTAAAAAAAAAAAAAATCATCATTAATAACGAAAAAAATCAGTATATTTAAAAATAGTTTTTATTAAAATAACTTGGTGGTTACGAGCACTTGAGTAACCATCGCGATCCCTCAAGATGAGTGATTCAAGATTATCAGAGCGAAAATATTGTTAACACAAAAACCAAGTAATTTCCGTGAAAATATTTCTCTGGCGGTCATTTCATTCATTTATATAAAATGAAAAAAATGTAAAACGTTGAACATTCTCCTGCTAAACAATTAAAAAATAAAACTACATCTAATAAGGCAATTAAATAAACAATGAACTTACAATTTTCATACGATCTTAACCGATTTTAATTAATATTACTACTTTAATTACTGCCCGCCAATAATTCTAAGAAAAAAGCAAATTTTTTAATTTATAGGAAATATTTTATAATATCTATAGCATCGCATAAATTATTATTGAACACGTGACCTACCTTACCTAGGTTGGATACGCAAATATTTGTTCAATAAGATAAGCGTCACAAAGTTTACTAAAATTCGAATACTTCAGTAACAATACATAAACCCTCCACATGACTTAACTTCGGAATTTACTGTTTCAATGGTAATTTTGTAGAACTCTACAATCACATATGTTAAAATAAAACACTTGTTTTTTGATTCTACTCGTTTTATTTATTTGAGACGCGTGTCGCCTTGCAAGGGCATTATCAAGACCATTATCATTATCAGATTGATAATGCTTTTACAAGGCGAAACACGTCTCAAGTAAATTTAGCAAGTAGAATAAAAAAATGTGTTTTTTTCTTTTTAAAAAAACATCATTCGAGTTGAACATAACTATTTCCTAGAATCATGCAAACATTATATAAATTCCAAAATACCAAAAATATCCCTCTTGCCATATTGACTTTTTAGATTATAAAATTATATAGCTGTCCATTTCTACAAATTATCCATGACATTAAAATACCATTAGTGTTAAAACTGAATGGCTACTTGGAATAATTAGAAGTATTCAAAATGTATGGAAATCCTCAGAATTCTAATAAATGTTGTGCCTTTTCATCTCATGTAAATAAATTGTATAGCTATCCCCCATTATAAATAGTTATTAATACAAATTCTTGAGTTACAATTGTTAGATTGACAATGTCCTTGCAATACGAAATGCGTCTCAAATAAATAAAACGAGTAAAATAAATAAAAATGTGTTTTATTTTCACATGTGTTAACTTCGGTAGTCAGACCATGTGAAGAAGATGATCAAACGAAGTCATTGCTGAACGCAAAACCAACAGGGTGCAGGATCTTGGAAAGGCCAAAGCTAAGGTGGAGTGACAATGTCTTCAAAGACATAAATATGAATTAAATATATTACTTAAAAAGATATACATATAAAATCGATTTTATCGAAAAATATTGTTGTTGCGCCACCGGGATTGGAACATGGATTTCTTTTCAAACCGGAGAAGGTGCATTATCCAAATATGCTACAGCGACGATATTTTTAGCGACAAATTTTTGAACCTTTTTGATATTAATACATTTAATCGTTCCAGAACTTGAGAAAAATTGCGTGCAAGAGGAAGCCAAGATCAGAACTGATGATGATTTGTTCATATTTAGTTAAGTGATAAAGTGCCAGATAATTACATAATTATTTTATTCGAAATGACCGTGCAGACAACGTTATTAAATGTACAAACGGCTAGAATAATTTCAATGATCATAATTGAGATCTTTACCGCAACATCACTGTTTATTGTTTTCAAAAATGTTGAAAGATTGACGGAGCACCGGCCATATTGGACTATATATAGTGTTATGTGTGATCACTTTAAAATTATGTATATTAGTGTTTTTATTTATTTTATGGACCTTTATTATATATACAAATAACGCATTTGCATTCATAACTCGGATCTGCCCAAAAACAATATACAGTGTTGTTGCAGAGGTGGTTTCCAATTATTAATACTAAATAATGTAAGCAGTGAATGTATACTTTTTTAAATAATATGATTTATAAATTATATTATAATTCGCATAATTCTATCACGTTTTGGATCCTGACATAAATAATTATTTTACAAAGTGTGAAAATTATACAACAGTTCTAAATTGGCGAACTACGCAGCTTATTCTAGTGGGTTTTTTTATAGTGTACGGAAAATATCTCTATTCTAGACCGTAATTAAATATTATGTTGGTGTATATTATTATATTATAGTTTGACTTACTGTATTAAGTTCGGTATGTTGAATGATGACGTGATGCAGACAACATTAGTAGCCCAAAATTCAAGGTGCATTTTATTATTTTGATTTATAATATTTTAATAGTGGTGACTAAACAGATTCGCTGACGTCATAGTGATTAATTACCGTTTCGTTTGTCTTCATTCATCAATCATCCTTGAAACCTGTCCAACAACTTATTGAGACTGCATACTATTATTTATTAACCCGATTAAAAGGCAATTTAGTGGCACAGAAAAAATCAAAAAAAAAAATCCCGTTAATTCGCAATGGAATCAAAATAATGATTGTACATACGTGATCTTATTGTGTATTATACGTAGTTCGTATCGAAACAATTAATTTATTTTTTATTTATGTACAATTCTGCCTGTCTCTGTGTTGAACTAGCTACGTTTACCAGCAGATTATTGTGAAATTTTTTTTTTTTTTTTCAGAACGGTTATAGTAAAAATTTGATTCTAATAAAAATTCAAAAATGTGTGTCTGTTATGTGACACTACAGCTGAGAAAATTTTTAAGGGGTTTTCGCGATATATGTAGCATTTTTCTGAAGTGCCTGTTTTATATGGTTTTCTCTGTGAGACATAGCGCTTTTAACAATTCTGGTGATAGATAAATTCCGCCACATCTTCTTCTTCATCTTATCAGGGTAATCAATGAATAAGCTGATGGTTTGATATCTAATGTGTCCGATAATTTTGGATCATTAAGATCATTACCATATTAATCTAATATTTGTATGCAGTCAGCTACTAGAATTATTATTATTTTTAGGATAGACTCTCAACCATTTTCCTGAGATGAATCCTTCAATTTTTTTTATCATCCTGCGAGAAGGGAAGATAGCTTGGAGAAGCTTGGTGTGGTGGGCCACGACGAAGGACGAAGAGGAAGAGGAACCGAGGATAGTTGGATCGACCGAGTGGAAAAGACAACGGGCACTTCTCTAGTGACTCTGCTCTAAGATCTGCAGGATGCTGAGAAAAGTGAAGGGCGGGAGTGTATAGAGATCGCAATCCTCGGTCATGGATAATTTTATAAAATTGTATTTTTGAAACAAAATATATTAATGTTGTGTTTAGATTGAGTTAGTACTACCTCGATGAAAGAAGTCAACTACGAAGATTGTTATATAAATATTAATTCAAACTTTTCCAAAAAAATATATCATCATAACCTTCAAATTGGGAATGAAAAATGTCACATTTATTAATTTTACTTGAATATTAGGAAATAATGTCATACTTTTATGGGTAATACTTCTTACAGGTATAATGAGAGCGGACCCACCGCTTACCCAGGACCGATGCAATAAGCTCAAGGCTTTTATCTCGATCCTACTAAATTTTAATGCTACTAGGCAGCTGTTCGATAGCGCCCCGCATATATGACAGGGCGATACCGCACAGAGGCTAACACAAAATTTGCCCTCATCTTACTCACTTTATTAGTAAATTTACAATACATCTAAATAAAGAACAAAACATGTTTATATATAAAAGTGATAATATAGTAATGCAAGTATATCTTACAGGTATAATAATTTTCCGAGAAGCAGCCAAGATACACGTGCTCGGAGGTATCGCATGCAGCAGACATATCCGAGTGAACGTGGAATAGTCCGCCGACCGCTTCATGTCCGCCGACCGCCTGAGGGCGGCCCAGTCCTTGACCGTGACTGCGAATCCACGATTCTTCGGGAGAATGCGCAACACGCGGCGCAGAACTGCGGCATTCTCGTCTTAATGGGAATTAAACCACACCGTGCATCGAGCGAGCGGACCTATGGAGGGGGATATGCAGTAATAGTGTTTGAGTGAATGTATAATAGAATGGTCCGCTGATGACTTGCTTCAACCACTGCTCGAAGGTGACGCAGTCCTTGACCGTGACTGTGAAGCTATACTTCTTCGAGAATTTGTGCTACACACTGGGCAGGTTCTGTATATGGAGGGGAGGCGTTGCATGCGGTAATGGTATTCGAGAAAGGGTGGGCTATTCGCAGCAGGGGGGTATTAACAAGGGGGTCGCAGCGGTAATAATTATTAAAGCAATCAAATGATACATTAAACTTCTTTAAAAGCAAAATATTAGGAAAAAATATATTTAAATATTTGACCCTTTTTAGCATTGTTCTAAACTATTTAAAATTATAATGAGTACAAATTGTTGTTGTGAAGTTGCATTTTCAGAACATATTCAGATAGAATATAATATAATGATATAAGTTGTAACAAAGTTTATCCAAATTTAATAAAATTAATTAATTTTGGCATCACCTACCGTGATTTACTCAAATGTATTTGAGATTTAACACAATTTAAAGTTGATTGCTTTTAAAAACGGAATAATAAATGTATCAATACTTATCATCATGCCGTCATAATTCTCGCCTCATCCAAGTTCATACATCTTCTCATACAAGATCGCCGATTATTGAGCCTTCTAACAAGACCATCCTTCAGTATCTGGTTTCCGCGGACGTCTTCTACTTCTGGTGCCATCAACAATTTGTTAGGACAGGCAGTTGGTTAGACAGTCTAGGAGCAATGTACGATGCATGTCTCTGTCCTATTCCTAAATTGGATATTTTTAAAGTAATATGTTCAATGATACCACGGATTATAACGCCAGTAAAATGTTTAGATATAATAGATGTTATGTACCTAGGATTATGTATAAATATGTACATCCATAAAATTATGTGTTAGCATAGCTCCAAAATAGCTACTGAGTATTTTTATGTAAGACTCATTTCCTTAATTTATTTTATTCTAATTATTTTTGGTTTTTCATTTTGATTAAGTTTAATTGTCTGTACAACCCTTGTTGAGTCTTGGCCTTCTCAAGAACATTCCTTTATTGATCGTCAGTATGAAAATAATTTTGGCGATATTGAATGATGAGACATGCTTAATGTGAGAGCGGTAGATATTACAATATTATCCACCACTCTCGTGTCCGATTGATAGTCGCGGGATGTACTCGTATTGTGTATGTGACCAAAGCAGGTTATGAAGAGGATAAACTACTTACGGTTGACACTTAATTCATTATTGAGCACAGATTACAAAAATAAAGAAGTTTATCTGTACTATAAAATTATTTCACGCAAATAGCATACGGAGGCGATTCTTATAGCTGTTGTTGAGAAGGTGGCTGTCAAAAAAGTAGCGTTCGTGAAACGGCCCTCCGGACGATTGCTGGCTGCATTAGTGTTGTTACACGGTGTCGGTACTGTGAGTATTTGCAGCTGCTAGGAGTTTTGTTTAACCCACTAGTACTGGCTGTTTCTCTTGGATCGCACTGGTTGCACTGGTACTGCTATTACGAGCTGTTTCTCTTCAGTCCTAGATTTGTCATTCCTCGATCTCCTACGTTCCGTTGGTCTTGTGTTCAGTAATGACTTCGGCGATTGGTGTTCGGTCATATTCTCCACACGATCCAACCACCGAAGTCTTTCTATTTTAATTAAGTTTGAGAAGGTTATCTCAATAGGAATACAAAGTATACAGCTCATTATTAAAGCATCTACGCCAAAATTTATAGAACGCTTCAAAAATTTCCTTTCAAAAACATCCATAGTACGCTTATTCTTTTAGGTACATTTCTGATATTAGATTTGTCTGATTAATAACAACATATTATTGTATAATAATAATAATAGATTATTATTTATAAACCAGCCTCACACTAAGCTTCATACGTATTTAATAACTTCTATACTGCAATATTTTATCCATTAAAGTAGCTAGTCCCATTCGAATAAGAATAGTCATTTAACGATGGTACAAGCAAAACTCACACCTGGACATGCAAAATGTTGTTTTAGATTTACCGCAATATGCAATACAGGAAGAGTTCTATGCAAGCGACTACGTAATATTTCACTGTAATTTGTGGTACAAAATTGCAACTGGTCAAGCGTGTTGTGACAGTTTTACGTCGAGCAAAGTACGCACACTGCACTCTCGAGACCGGCAGAGACTTGCCTTCTGAATTTGCACAGTAGGCGACATTTAATTGATAGCAATCTAGAAGGTTTGTGAGTAACATAATCTCGGAACTTGTTATTTTTTTGCACCGTGGAATTAAACTAACCTGTTTTCTTTAATGTGAGCTGTATTTCGATTGTGAAGGTATGTTAATATGTCACTACGTTACGTTAACTATAAAACCATTACAACACTATTTGAGTAGCTGTATCTATCTTTTGTTGGCTGTGTATTGTAATATAAAATGAAGTATTGTCAAAATAACCCTTTTAGTCAATTTTTTAAATTATTTTACAATTCGTTCATATTAAAACAAGAAGATATTTCTCATGTTTAAAAAGAGGGCATCGTCATTTCAATACTACAGTGCAAAATAAGGGTTTGAAAATATATATAAAAAATAAACTGATAGTGATAGTTATTTTATATGTACACTTTTATAGTTATACATAATATAATTTCAACATCTACTTAATTATTGTTGATTTCATTAATATTTTTTTTACTTTTATTTGAAATTTATGTAATTTACCTCCAATTTTTAATCTTTGGGAGGGGTATTAAAAATGTAACTCTTTGATACTGAAATGTTACATTATTTGAAAATTATACAATATTACATAAAACAATCATATGTAAGATTTTATTTTTATTCTTTCAACTTCAGTTATTTCCACTTGTATTACTTGTGATAACTACCGTCTATATACGAAACCATTTAAACGATTTTAAATGGATAATGCTTTTATATTCGCTAATGTCATATAACAGACAATGCGACAGAGTTAACGATTTGTTGATTTGTTACAATCGTCAAGCGCTGGTGAGGTTCCATTTTAATTTTGGAAGTGACTAAATTGCTGCACTCTAAAAATACGCGATGCGCATGAATTACTTTTAATCGAATTTATATTAAATTGCTTTCTTTAGATTAAATTATTTTATTGGTGAGGCGTATTTTAACTTTAATTAATATCGATATATAACTTTGTTTTAATTATTGTTTCGATCGACACGTTCTACATAATATTATATATATCATAATAGTTGTAAAAAACGTTTAAATTACTTTCGTAATATTAAACGATTACTGTTTATATTGTACATTGATTCTTCAGCTTAGGTGTTTAATTTTTAAATAAATATACGTGAAACATAAATAAAACTATAAAAATATATTTCAAATAAAAAACACAGCAAACTCTATGCTATTAGAATGATCCGAAAATAATAGCCAATTTTAATCTTATATAATTTTGAATATTTTTAGTTGGGAGTAATTTGTTCATTTATATTTGTTGATTGGGAATCTGAAGTTATTGAGGGACTTTATTTTTATTATTTTGATCCTTCAGAAATGGATTTGAAAAAAAAAACATTTTTTTGCTCGAATTTAAACACGGACATGGTGTATTTCAAACGGCACGCAACGTTAACCGAGCACGGAGTACAGGAAGCATTTCTAAATGAACAGTGCGACGTTGGTTCGAAAAGGAACGGTGACGTCTTAACCCTTCCTACACCATGCAGTAACACAGGTCTACCATCATAATTAAACCTGTAATATTTCGGTAAATACATGCAACATAAAATTCATATTTTAGATATTCTTAAAGAAAATATTAGCGCTTAGGAACTACTAGTGAAAAACTAATTACGAAAAGGGAATCGTACAAAAACAATTATTTTTTCCATTCAAACTGTTGTAAAATTAATACGTTGGTAAAAATACCATTTGTGATATGAAAGACAGAGATCACACACTATTTTCACAGTGAAAAGAACAACAAACATACAAATATAATTGTCTCTTTCACACATTGTATAGAACTTAATGAGTGATTTAAATTATGTTATTAATCATTTTTCAAAATTGAATGCTCAATATTTAGAGTAAATTGATGCCATTAAAGCCATTTAAGCTAATAAAAACATTTTTTCTAACTGTTGTTTACGGTAACACAAGTTGACAGCATGGTTGCTTTTGGGTATTTTATATCATGTAATGGTAAAGGTTAAGGGTGATGAAGATCGAGGACGTCCTGCTACTGTTGAAAACGACGAATGATAATTATCGTGCTTCACGACAACTTTCATATTTTTCAGCACATCGCATAGCACATTATTTGCGTTTTAAAAATTCAATTCAACAAAGAAGCAGCAGAAAATTCCATTAAATTCTTAGATTTTAATCTGACTGAGTTTTATGAACGGAAATAAACACAAGAGTCGTTGACAAAAATACGATAATTAATGAAGTGTATTTATTCAGTTAATTGAATTTGTAGATTAAAATTAACCCGTATTAATTAATTTAATTATCAATAATATAAAGTATGAAAATCGAAGCAGAATGTATGTACGGTTTGCACTTTTTACTTATAAAATAAAGTATCATTTAATTTTTACTAGCAAATATTAGTAATTAGTTTTATTTAATAAAAAATCTGTGTAACATTTTTTTCTATCATACCGTTGTATGTTAATGATGATATTGATGACGTTTGAGAATTAGTCGTTATTTAATAATACTTTTCATATAACTTGTATAATTATTCTTCTTGATTGAGTCTTGTCATATTTGTTACTCTAATTAATTTATATCCCATGTCTCTGTTTGAATGATTAATTTAGTAGAAATGTAGGTCCACCAATTAATTATTATTAGGTCAGACATAAACCAAACACAATAAACAATAGTTTTCGTGAAATGAAATCATTATGTTTTGTAGTCAAACTGTGTGATAATTAATCAAATTATATATATGAACTTAGAAAAGTAATATCATTTAAACACTTTTTTATTCAGGGTTACCAACAGAAAATTATCAATAATCTGCACAAATGAGTGTTGTTAATATTTCTGTTCCAAATGCACACAGTGGGGTAACTTAAAAAATTTGGACCCCAATGCAAAACGGAAGGACTCCCTGTATATAAGACAGAAGAATATTGAACACTATACAATTTCATTAATTAATTCAATAAATTCAATTTCTTTCTGTGGCGGATATAAGAAATGTATGTCCATATTAGCGCTGGAAATACCATCGGTACCAAATGTAATGTAGAGCGCGGACCTATTGGGTCTGCATTGACGTATGTCACATCTAAGCTACAACATATGTGAAAATAAAACACTTGCTTTTTTTATTCTAATCGTTCAATTTACTTGAGATGCGTTTCGCCTTTCAATGACATTATTAATTTAACAATTTAACTCAACAACTTGTATTTATAACTCTAATGGGGGACAGATATACAATTTCATTTATGTGAGGTGAAAAGAGACATTATTCATTGGAATTTTGAGGATTTCTATACATTTTGACGGCGAAAAGCGTCTCAAGTAAATTAAATGTGTAGAATTAAAATAAAGAACTAATGAGTCTTATAACCTAAGTTTTTTTTATAATTAAAATTAAGCAATGCGACCAGTAAGAAAGCGAAATAATACGAGGAATTTAAAAAATAATTCATTTTTAAAAATCAAAATTCGTTAAGAATATGCTCCCTATAGATTCTTGATAAATTTGTTAGGCCATCTCCGCAAACTTGGACAATTTGAAATATATGGTTTACTTATTTTTATTTATTTATTTATATTGTATTCACGCTCTTACGGGCTTTTACAAAATTAGTTAGGTATAAAATAAACATGAGTAACTACACAAGTAGCATGGATATATATATATATAAATAGAAATTGAAAAAGTTAAGCAAAAATAAACAATAACAATATAGGTTTCACACAAAATGGCTGAATACCAAAATCAATTACACCTTTGACTCAGAACATCATCAAAAACATCACTCTTATATTTAAATATTGAACATCGGAATATATCTACAAGACCAAAATTGTACCCATGCCTGTGAAGTCTTTGTGTGGGAGCATTTCTTTAAAAATTTGTATATGATGCATTTACATGGAACAGCGTATACGTATACATTGGAACGTGGTATACAATCATTTCAGTTAAATTAAGGGCCTAAATCACTTAAAGTTCTTCTATACGACAAGTATAGTTAAATTAAGAGTGCTCATTAGAAAATCACAATTCACTTGTTCAACGAGTATACACAGTTTAACGTTAATAAACCTTAAAAATGTATATTGAACCCTTTCTAGTTTTAATTCATGCACTTTATAGAATGGAGACCAAATTGTTGAGTTGTATTCCAAATTGCTACTAACGACAGCCGTGTATAAAACTTTAAGCGATTTAAGTGAATTGATATCTTTCGCCGTTCTTAATTCAAACAAAGAGATGGAGAGTATTGAGGAGCATTACTTTGAGACGATGACAACCTAAAAGTTTCAAGGTTATAGAACAATGAGCGATATCATGGAATTATTTCGTGATACAAATACATCTGCCGCTAATAAAATATATAAATAAACTGTTATTTTACCGCCATTTGGAAGTTGCTGATAATTTTTTTAATGTATAATATAATCAATTATTAATAAAATCAACATAGATATCATGCGGCGAGTGAAGGAATAATTACAGAATTTTGTTCTACAGCATCTGTCACAGAGCGAATTGACAGGTATGCTTTACGAAGCCAACAAATACACCTGGAAGATTATACTGTTTTAATGTTTGCCCAGGCACATTTAAATTCATCGCTAAATTATGTATATCTCGTACATTGATTTATTACTTATGGCAAACGTTATTCCAATTAATTTATTAGCATATAAACAAGATTTCTATAGTTATTTAAGCAAGTGTGATATGTGATGAATTTCTGAACGCCTTCTCATTATTATATGATTTTTTTTTTTGAATTATTAATCGACACATCACAATAAGACGGTAACCAATTTGCCAAAATTTCACATTGACCTGCGAAAAAAATAACACATGTTTTAATATAAACTATGATTATAAACTGAGTTATTTATATTGATCGATATGAAATAAATATTCGGTAACTGTTGTTTTGTGAAGGTAATAAATATATACTTTTTAATTGATAGTTTTTAAATATTATACTGCCTTATATTTGGAAAAAATTATGCCACAGACGTCAACATTCATTTTATGTAAATATATATTTTAAATTATGCATAGTTTATTGAATTCAAAGGCGTTTCACATGTCATTTTAAAATATTTGAAATGGGACGTGTGTAATGTTATAATTCATTAATGATGTGAAATTTTTGAAGTTTTAATAAGAGCAGCATGTAAATTATGCAGACAGAATTTAAAAACTAATTGTATTAAGATATAAATGTCTCACAGAGACGAAGCTATTGTTTTTACATGGGATGTATTGAAGTCTTGGGCATTACAGGGCTTATCATCGGCTGGCTTAAGTGATCACTGTACACAATGTAACGTTCACCTATTTACCCATGCTACCACATGGTGATCACGCAAAGTGATCACTTAAGCCAGCCGATGACAGGTCGTAAGCCCTGTAATGCCCAAGACTTCCATACTTCCCATGTAAAAATAATCTGAGAGACATCTATATCATGATGACAATCCCAGTAATTAGTTCCTACAAAGATTTGGACATACTCAAAATATTGACTAATTTTATTTTTATATTGATCAGAATTTACACTGATTCCCACGATATGCTTTTTAGGCAGATGTCAATTTTGTTTCAACCTAAAAAGGAGTTGCGCTCAATTAGCGTACTAATAAGAACAGAGAGAATTTGTTATGACCCTTTTTCCGTGGCAGTGGCCTTGATCTTGGCTACTTTCAATAGCGTTTAAGCAAGCTGGTGCTTTTCCGCTCACAACAGAAATAGTCGAGTAATTGTACATTTCGCACCTCGGATACAAAACTGCCACATATCAAGTGGAAAACGTGACAATGAAGAAAATAAATACACACTTAAATCAATAAGTTAATCAATAGTCAATTATGTATCGTTATTTTAACACACAATATGTTTAGTCAACGGGTAACTCAGTAACATTTGTCATGAAAACTGTATTACAAATAGCATTTTTATATATCATACTTTTACTTTGTATTTTATTTTCACGTTTATCATGTACTTTCAAAATATGTCAAACCTTTCACGTGCTAAATAATTACTCTACCATCTTGCTATCCCCCCTTTAGACTGTGTTATTACATTTTCATAATCTGCTGAATATTGTGTTAGAATGTAAGACACTTATTTCTATTTAGTATTAGTACTTTTTTTCATTTGAAAATTTTTAATATTTGTAATAAGCTTTATTATTAAAAACCTTATAAGGAAATAGCTTAAGATATATGTAAACGTCTATTTTGACCTATCACGCAGAAGACCGGAGTTTGATTCTCCGCCTGGGAATTTTTTGCTTATTGTGATAACTTTTGTCACGGTCTTTTTGATCATCGTTGTATTTTTATAATAGTCTTTAGTCTACTAATATTTTTTTATCACCTGATAAATTTCCCTTTTTTGTGGTATTTCTAAATGTTACTTACTAAAGGTGTTTTTTTTTTTGTTTTAGAGGTTAGAGGTAACACTTTTTCCAGCGACAGCCAATTTGACAGCTGACAACTGATTTGTGCTCAGTTTTGTTTGCCATTTCACCATAAATAGACTTACGCCAGAACAACGCTTGCTAATTGTGCAAATTTATTTCTAAAATCGTGGTTTAGTTCCCGAAACTTACCGCGCGCTACGTCCATTTTACGGTCGACATATTCGAATAACCATAGATCGTTTTCGCACCAATACGCATCTGCAGAGACGTCGTACAGTGCGCACTCACTGAAGAAGCTATTACAGCAGTGAAGCGTAGTATTGAGAAGGACCCGAATGAGCAGATTCACCATGATTTCTGACTTTTTCGTTCCCCAATTGAATGGCATTAACATGGAAGAGCTGTGGTTTCAATAAGACGGTGTAACATGCCACACAGCGCGCGCCACAATCAATTTATTAAAGGAAATTTCGCGTAATGGACCTGTGAATTGGCCTCCAAGATCGTGTGATATAACGGCCTTAGATTATTTTCTGTAGGAACATGTAAAATCGCTAGACTACACCGATAAACCAAAGATGATAGATGACTTGGAAGCTAACGTTCGTCGCGTTATTGCCGATATACATCCTCTGCTGCTCCAAAAAGTGTTCGAAAATTGGACATTCAAATTGTGCTTTATTTGAACCAGCAGCGGTGCTCGTTTACGCGAAATCATATCTAAACACTAATGGCATAAAATTATCTTTCCAATAATGCCAATATCATGGCCATTACCACAATTTGTATGTGTTGTATTTCATTTTAAAGTTCTATACCTCTAAAAAATGCCTCCAGATATTCTGATGAAAATAATTAAAAGAACAATAATATGACTAACATTAGATAACATAGTATAATATTCAATCATTTTGAGTAAGACTTTGACCAAATAAATACAGTTTTGTGATGATGAAGAGTTACGGGTAGGCTATGCATTTAGAATGTAACTAACGAACAGATTCCCGGTGGATTACACGTGTTATTGCCAATACCTACATAAAATATTGTACTTGTAAAATGATAAATTGTCTACTGCAGTAACTAAACTATAGGCACATGACGTATTATTAAATAAATAAATATTTATAATAAAGCAAATAAATTATATATTTACAAAATTATGTATTACTTATTTTAGTTAGAATAATATTTTGCTATGTATCTAAACCATAGTTTTAATATAGAATATATTTTTACGCAAGTTTTTAACATACAACATACTATCGAATAATATGCAATTAATAAAATAAAATAAATGTATTTTTAAACATTGTTTTTATTATCCACAACACCATCTAAATGTGAAATTAAATTCAAAAAATTTGAAAATATCAAAACATAATACAATGATTTGCACACTAGTTGAGGCGGGGCGAATCATAAACACATATTATATTATATTCAGACATATGTAACGTTTTTTTTTTTTTTTTTAATATAACGATACATAAATGCAATTACGACAGTCGTGTACTGGAGACGCGATATTTTCGGTGGCCTTTCAAAAGTCCAACATTCCATTCATCGCTGAATGTGCGACGGAGCGGGGGCGAGCGGGACGGACGGTCGGGAAAATCCGCGCGTGCGATGGCGACGGAGATAGAATCCGCGCTGGGACAAGTGCAGTCGTTGACCCGGCGGCGCCGCCTCCGTACCGCGGTGAGCGGGAAAAAATAATTCGCGACGGAATTATCGACGGGAAAAGGAACCAAAACTAAACAGAACACCAACATTATTGCAATACAAACTAGTTTCTCAATACAGTCACGTGACTGAGCTTCTTCCCCTTATTCTTCTCCTCGACGGATGAAACTGTCGTGGATTTTAGATATAGATGTCTCACAGAGACGAACCTATTATTATTACACGAGAAGTGTGAAAGTCTTGGGCATTACAGGGCTCGCGACCTGTCATCGGCTGGCTTAAGTGATCACTTTACACAATGTGACGTTCACCTATTTACCCATGCTACCACATCTATCCAATTTATGTATAGATGTAGTAATGTAAAAATGTAAAAATAATAACTTCGTATCTGTGAGACATTTATATCTTGATGACAATCCCATTAATTAGTTCCTACAAAGATTTGGACATACTCAAAATATCGTCGTGAATTTATTGTTGGGAAAGAAAATACAAAATCAAAAATTATTTCAATTATTTATATAAACTTACAGCTCCTTTTACACAAGATGTTGTTATTTTTTTTTTTATATTACATTGAATAGAATAATTTGGTGACTGAGCATACATAATAAATCAGTAGTTAGGTATAATACAAATGCGATCATCTAACCTCTCACATGCGTGACAATTTGTCTACCCACCACCGTAGCCTACAAATATTAAAATACATTGACAATACATTTAATTGTATTTAGGTAGAAAGCAATCACTCTCTGGTTTGACGTATTATATTAAATTAAATAACAATCACTTTGTATGAAACCACGAAATTTATTATACGTCAACCGGTTTCGCTTATCTCAGGACGTATTTAAAACTGATCATAAATACAAAAAGAGTGCACTTGTATATACATAAAGAGGTATGTTTGTATGTAGAGACCATATTAGGTATATTTAATTTAAAATCAATTTATATATCCATCAACACTGTATTTTCCCATCCCTTAATGTTCTGTTTATCTGTATATGTAATCTGTCTCTCTCTTTCATATGTTATTTAATATTCTATTTCTATTTTATGTATATATAAGTGAACTCTTTTATATTTATGATCAGTATTAAATACGTCCTGATGAAGCTTGAGATAAGCAAAACCGGTTGACTTATAATAAATTTCGTGATTTCATACAAAGTTATTGTTATTTTATTTAATACATTTAATTATATTGCACGTTGATAATAAATACACACAAAAATGAAATGTTGCAGTGAAAATCTGAATACATTGAAATCCTAAATTAAGTGATTATTAAGATTAGTCTTCCCATTGGCACATGAAACTGTCAAAAATTTATTGTTGGGAATTAAAAAACAGAAACATAAATACATTATTTTAAACAGAACACATTATTATTTCTGAAATTGTAATTTTTTCAGAACATAGTTCTGTGATATTTTAATACAAATTCATTTTAGTTTGGCAGACATTTATCAATTCGCGTTTGGTAGTCATAGAGTAGTTGATTATAATTTATTATGGAGTATTTAATAGCTCAACAACGTGTTAAAGTTATTAAAACATGTTATCTAAATAATAATGGTAATGATGTAACCATTAACGGTGATCGCTATCATCACATGTTAGAAAACTTATTGGTAGCCGAACTGCGTTGATTGGGCATGCAACACATTTGGTTTCAATGGGACGGTGCCACCTCACACACAGTCCGAGCTACATTTGAAATTTTGCAAGAAATTTTTCCCGGCCGCATAATGTTAAAAAGAAGGTGATATCGACTGACCTCTTTGAAGGCTCCCAACTATTTACTATAAAGGTACGAGAAAATAAATTCCGATGTTACAGGACAATATTCGAAATGAAATTGCTGAAATAACACGTGAAATATTGTTAAAAGAGCATGCATTTATGCTCCTGCCAGGGGCAGCTACTTGGCCAATATCATATTTTAAATGTAATTGTAATAAACTAAGTAATCGATAAATAAAAATTAAATTTAAAAAATTTATTTTATTTTCTAGTTATTCAAAAACAACATCGGCCTGGAACATAATAATCACCCTGTTTTAGTCTTGTGTTAAATTCATCAATTAGAAAGATATAAATATAAAATCAATCACATCCCGGTGGCAGCTAAAATACTTTTTCAATTAATCGAGTTTATCTGTATGTACTTCTTTCTAATTGATGCATTTAACATGTAAAGGTTTTAATTAATTAATTAATAAATTAACAGCTCCAATTAACGTTTTTAAACTAGATAATGTTATTTTTATATATTTTATGTTTTGTTATACAGGGCAATAACAATAATTTGATAACAAAGCGTACATAAAAAAAACATTTTTTTACAATACAAATGCGCACATCACACGCGTAAGTTACAATTGACTACTCACGACCGTAACCTACAAATTCTCTAAATACTACGGTGGGTACGAATTGTACATTGACAATAAATACACACAAAAAATTACAGTGATGATTTGAATACATTGCAAAATTAAAATATTAGGTCATCCCATAAATATTGCGGTTCAATTGCATGACTTACGTCCCAAAAACTCTTGTGGAACAAGATCCCATTGTAACTTTTGACGAACTAGCAGAGAATCGTGGATTTGGTCATTCTAACTATTCATCGACATCTGCGTGCCATCGGAGAAGTCAGCAAATTGGGTGAATGGGTTCCTCAGAAACTTTCAGAGTCTAATCGCATGCAGAGAGTGAATGTGTGCTCTTCTTTGCAGTCACGTCTCAGGAATGAACATATTTTGAATTGAATGGTGAGTCGTGGCGAGAACTGAGTAGGAAAGGGAGAAACACCGATACCCCAGGCTAATCAAGGTTTTCACCGACGTAAAGTGTTGTTATCTGTTTGGTGGAATATGAAAGGCCTAGTCTACTTTGAACTTTTAAACAAACTATAATAAAGGAGTTCTATTGCGAGCAGCTAGAGCAGCTTCAGTCAGCTGCGCCAGAAGAAATACGACCATCTTTGGTTTTAAGACGAAAAGTGTTCTTCCATCAGAATAATAATAATAATGCGTTTATTCTAGCTTGATTGGGTTTTTTTTTAAGAAGACCCAATTCGCTATAAAAATAATACTTATTATTATATAATAGTGTACATTTAAGTTACAAAATAATATTTACGATATGAAAAGAAACGCAAAAAAAAAAAAAATCTCGGCCACATACAGCGAGGATGACATTACAAAGGCTGAAGCAGTTTGAATGGGAAACGATGCCCCATCCACCATATTTACCGGGCATTGCCCAATCTGATTATCATTTATTCCGCAATCATCGAAATCATTTGGACGGAAAAAATATGATTTTTTTAAATGAGGTCAGAACAGTACTGGATGAGTATTTTTCGTCATGAGCAAGTGAATTTTGGAAGAGAGGCCTTGCAAGTTTACCAGAAAGTTGAAAGAGCATTGTAGAAGATGAAAGACTTTTTTTATCTTAATTTTGAAGTATAAAAAAACCGCATTATTTATGGGATGATCCATACATGTGTTCATACACGCAGAATCCATACGAATCCATCCACTCCTCTCAATCTTGTGCCTTGTTTAGTGCAACGTATAGCGAGGTTTCGGTCATATCTCTGACTTGGACTGTCCATCTAATTGGAAGTGTGTGTACGTTTTTTTACTTTTCTCTATGTTTAATATTAATAGAGCTACGAATTTGTATAGCAGTATCCATTTTGAAACAACAAATTTTTGTACAAAACGCACCTTTTCAAAATGTCATTTCCATAATAAAAATATCAATTTTAAATTTAAAAAACAAAGATAATCGTTGGACTATAAACAGTTTATGTACAGAGCACCCTTGAGGTGATAGTTTTTACGAAAATGGCGCTATACAAATTATCCATTATTATTATTATTATAAACGCAAATATATTTAAAATATGTCTTCTAGTATGGGTCAAGTTTATACATACAACAATGATTACAAATGTAGACAACTGAGCTCTTCAATAACGCTGTCCAGCTTTTGTGGACCCAGGAATCTATACTATATCCACGCTTCATCATTAGTTTCTAGACACGTGTAATCAGTCTGTTCCTGAATTTCCTTTTAATGTATGTTAAAGTCGTTGTTTTTAGCGATTTTGGCCACATTTTTATCCAGAAAGCAATATCTTGCTCATTTAATACTTTTTTTTATCTTAGAGTCGTTTAATATATTTAATATCTCTATCTAATGGATATATTTACAATTATTATCAACACCATAACGCAGCAAACTAAGTGTGAGAACTGTCACTGTGTACACATGTGTGTGTATGTGTATGCGTCAGGAGAGTGAGTAGATGAGTGGTGAGGGAGAAGCATTATAAGAGACCGTCTCTGGGGGAACGGGGCTCTTCCATCTCAGCTTCTCCTGAATAACTAGTATATCTCTGACGTGTATAATTTATAATTACTGTAATACTTTCAATAATAAACTTAGTATTGTTACAAAGACATACTGAGTTTATATTCCAAAGAACGGGACCCAAAGTAATTAGTCAGTAAGCAGAGGATAGAACCCCTAGGGAATCTGGTGATACTTGGAAAGTCATCACACTAAGTAACAGTATAGAATTCGCATTGTTATGTATATTTTCTAGTCGGTATTCTAAGGTTCTAAGTACGACTGATCCTTCGGCTTCGGCCAAAAACTAACATTCGCTCGAACATTAATAATTACTGGCTTGAAATAAAATATAAAATTAGTGTTATTTTAAATATGCAATCAGAAATTGAACCTCTATAAACTTTTGCAGAGGGTCTGTTAGGGATTAAGAACGGTAGCTACCTGTAAACCTGTGTCGCATTGAAACATAATATCGGTTATAAAACACCGGGATTGTCAGGAGCTTCTGGAATTGTGTTAATTCAACACAAATTTGTCTAAAACTAAATTTTTGTAGACTTGTCTATTTAACGGCCCGGCCGACTACCACACCATATCTTCAACGCAGATTCCTTTCAGGGAGATATTGTTTATATTTGTGTTTAAGGGTTGTAAGGTGAACTACTTCTGACACTGCCAAACGTACATACAAATTAGATTGAAATCATGTAAAAATTTACAACATGATTGTTTAAATTACCCCTACTTTACCTACCTACCACTTATAATTAAAATTTAATTAATTGTGCTAGAAACAGGGGTTGTCAATAGTTGCAGTATGAGAATAGATTTGTTTTTAACATTTCTGTTTTATCGTATGCATGAACTGAAATCATGCCATCGGCGCTGTCTGTAGTGGACCTGACTAAAATTGATTTAACCCACACTAGGCGTTGACGTATACTGTGGTCGTTCTCCCATTACATATACTATATAGTAATTAATAAAATTCTGTAGATGCAATTTTATTAAACTAATTTAGTACGATTTGTTACATATTAATCAATGTAGCGCATGTCGAAAACTAATGTATCTTAATAATTCACGCTGTTCATGTGATAGCACTCATTTTCATTTAGAATTATTTGGTGGTTATAAAAACCAACTGTCAAAATAAATCAACACCCACGCAGGTTATTTATGTATAAAGTGTCGACTCATACATAAATAAGTGATACGATAGTAACTATTTAGCACAATCTGCCTGTTATTCCAGATCTCGGTTTGACCTGAAGTTATTTGATACATATTTATAAATATGAATTAAATATATTAATTAGAAAGATATACATATAAAATCAATTTTATCAAAAAATGTTGTTGTTGCGCCACCGGGATTCGAACCTGGATCTCTTTCCTAACCGGTGAAGGTGCATTGTCCAACTATGCTACAGCGACAATTTTTGAACCTATATGTTACCTTTTTGATATTAATACATTTAATCGTTCCATTATTTGAAAGAGCCATCAAACTTATTTTTACAGAATCTCAAATACCTTTAAGTAAACTGACAGCAGACGCCAGAATTATCGATTCATTTTTATTAAATTTTGGACACATTGATACAACTTTATTATTAGGAGAACACATTCTTATTATGAAGTTGTAATTATTCAGAACATAGGTCTGTGATATTTTAAATATGAATTAAATATATTAATTATAAAGATATACATATAAAATCAATTTTATCAAAAAATATTGTTGTTGCGCCACCGGGATTCGAACCTGGATCTCTTTCCTAACCGAGGAAGGTGCATTATCCAACTATTCTACAGCGACAATATTTTTACGTATATAGATTTCGATCTGTTGTTTATGATGGATATATTCTTAAAGACGTTAAAGTTTAAAATTGAAAATATTACCAGTAATAAAGGCGAGATGGAATAATCGAATACATCAATGAAAATGAGAATTATCTAAATATGAGGCAAAATTTAAGGTTGCCAGGCTGAGACGGTATGATTTATAATAAGGAGGCCATATGATCAGATCATTAAAAGTGCGTTAAGAGTAAATACTGGAAGAAGAATACGAACAAGACCTCAAAAACCTGTCGGTTAAACAATTTTATAAAACCATTGTGACATATATATTATACTAGCTGAAGTGCCCAGAGTTGCCTGGGCTTCACACAGAGTGAAGAGGCTTCATTTAGAGGGATGGGGGTAGATTTTTTTTTTCGAAATCAGTTATGGACATTAATTTTACTCTTATTTTGAACGTCAAGTGTACAAAATTTCATCAAGAAGTACCAAAATTCTGCATTAAGGGGGATGAGGGTAGTTTTTCTAAATCTCGTGTAGACAGTGACCTTACTCTTATTACTCTTAAGTTCAGGACTCATAATTACTCTTAAGTTTAGAACTCTACGCAAGACATACTCACTAAGGCCCCACTCCCCTTCACACTTCCCTACCACTCTCCACCCCTTCCCGCGCACCTCGCTCTCACTCCCCTCTCCCCCTGCTCCTCCCATTCCAGTTCAACTGGAACACCATTCAAAATTATTTTGTCCAGTTGAACTCTAGGACCCTGAAAAAAATATAGACATACCATCCTCCTCCTTTTGGCTATATAGAATAAGATATATGCACAGCGCATGATTTAAGTGTATTCAAAAAAATAATTTTCTTTTTTTTTTTCATTTATATTTCAAACTATCTGAAGTACCCGGCGTTGCCCGGACTTTACGCAGAGTGAAGAGGTTTCATTTAGGGGGATGGGCTAGTTGTTTTTTTCGAAATCAGATGTAGACAGTAGTTTTTCTCTTATTTTTAACGTCAAGTGTGCAAAATTTTATCATGTACCAAAATTCTGCTTTAAGGAGTAGGAAAAAGAGGTGGGGGTAGTTTTTCGAAATATTATGTAAACACTGAGCTTTCTCTTGTTTTTGAGATCATGAGTGCAAAATTTCATCAAGCTCGGAATAAAACTGTAGATTTGTTTGAAAAATAAACTTACCAACAGACATTCTTCTTTATATTTATTATTATAATATATTTATGAATACATTTCTATTTTATTAAGAAACAATGCTGTAATGAGAGATTTAGGAAGAAATTCTAAATAATAAAACATATTATTTTATGAAAATTTTGGTTTTTTTTACATTATATAATAATATAATGTAAAATACTCAAGTAGACTTTGATTTGTTGACATTTATTACGTTGCTACCCATAGATGTTAAAATTTATTATAGGTATATTATAATCATTTTACCTTGTACGTTTGTTTCTGTTAACAATTTCAAAAAGGCATATATTTAGGGATGGGGTAGATTGACAATCTAAGCGATAACGTTAATTGTGTGTTTAAAAAAAATAATTAACATGATAAAAATCCCGAATGATGTAAGAATGCTCAAATACAGAGAAACAAAAATATTTGTTATATTGAAAATTATAAATTAAGATAATATTTGTTTTAATGGGAATAATGGTCATCTTTCATCACTTGGATTAATGTAACAAGTTAAGAGTTATACCCGATAAAATTATAAATTTAAATAGCGTAGAAATGTTCGACAGGTGGTGTCTTGCTAAAGAAAAAGATACTATTATTATAGGCAAGTCTACGATCCTAAGATAAAACGTGTTGTTCTATGTGGGAACAAGATTTTTTTATACCGATCCAGCTTTTAGGAAGTTGATAAAAACACAAGCATGTGTTCACCACAAAAAATATTTAACCCTTTATAATAATTCTTCTCACCCCTGAGCTTGCGCGGTCCACCCGTATAATATTTTCAGATGCTCTTTCAAGTATTCTGATTTTTTAAATATTTCACAAAATTAATTTTCTATTTTGGCAGTTTCTTTATAATGTTTTAATTGGAAGCAATGTAAAAAAAATGATAAAGACACTGTATCAACCATTTTGGGAAAATATTAAATAATTTTAAAAATAACATTTTATCTGTATATTCAGGTTTTAATAAATTAATATATTCCACTTCTATCCAGTCTAAATTATTTGAATATTGATATTTTCGTTTATATAAAAAATAATTACGTATGTTTTCATAGACCGTTAAAAAGGTTTATTGTAAAACTAAAATAATATGTTCATTTATAAAATATTTCACTAGTTTCTCAAGTTACGATGTAAATTGAAGAGTACCTACTTCCGATATCAGAAAATAAACTAATAAATATTTACCATTTAAGCACAAAGTAAATGTTTCAACATTCAAAATATACATAAATAAATAAAACAATCAACTTTAACTGGTTTAGCAGTTTTGGTTGGCAGATTCCGTTTATGATTTTATATGCACTTTCGGAAAATTATAGATAAATAACAAAATGAATTGAATTATTTGTTTAATTAATTAATTTTAAAGGTACAGCATATAATTAAATCAGGAAGACCAACATTAATAAAAAGTGTAAACGAAAAACCTCGCATCTTAAAATGGGAACGAACGTTTTCTAGTAGTTTTCGTAGTTTGCGCGACATCACATTATTTTTGACAATTTGTAGAAATACTCAATAGGTTGACAAGATACCACATTAGATTAAGTGCTCAAATTTAATTATGTAGACACTCTTATATTATATTAGCAATATTTAATTTGTCCATGAACACACAACACACACAGACACTGTTTTTAAATAAATATCAGATATCTACGACGAAGCAATTTTTATTATATTTAAGGGAAGATATTTAGAAATATGGCGTAATTATGTGTTTTTGAACATTATCAAATATTACTAAAATAATATACTGGTCAAAATAAGAAACATATAAAAATTGATTTTTCAGGCGTATTCTAGTATAATGTGTTAAAAACATTTTCAAATTTTTCAATTTTCAAAAAAAATCTGATTCTCATGCTGTTTCAAGGAAAAATGAATTATCAAATTTGGTCCATAGATAGCGATGGTGTAGTGGTACTCGAAGCGAGTCCACGTACTAACATATATACAACTTTCAAAAATTTGATAAATATGGTGAGAAGTTGTGAACCTTATATATATATATATATATGATCACTTAAGCGAGCCGTGATCACTTAAAGCCAAAATGATCAATTAAGCCAGCCGAAAACCGGTCGTAAGCCCTGTAATTACCCCATATTTCTTTCATTAAATATAATAAAAATACCTTCGTCTTCATGAGATATCTGATGTTTATTTATTATTATATATTTACAATTATTTGACTGAGTATAAAATATAAATAAAAAAATAAAATTTGTAGCCGAGTTGAGAGCAGTAGATAAAAAAAGAATAATGGTTAAGAAAATAGTTTATATTTTTATTTTTTATCTTTGTTTTATTAACCACTAAATTGAGTTTAAATACATCTACCGGTTTTGAAAAATACCACTTTCTTCTTCAGGATGTCATAACTAACTAAAACATATATTATTGTTTCTTTGCCAGAATCTATTTTAAAAAATCTATTTTCAAAAAAAAAAAAAAATTTTAGTACCTAACTCAAATCATTACTTAATACAAATTTACTCGAATAATTTTTAGAATAGGACTCGTTTAAACTCAATTTAGTGGTTAATAAAACAAAGATAAAAAATAAAAATATGAATTTTAACCACAAAGTTAATATTGCTAATTTGAAAAGAAAATAGTTTAGTCTGCACCTGTGTCTCAGCGACGCTTTGGGTGGATTAAGTTAGATACGAGTATAAAAAGTGTTATTTTAAAATTGTTTGACCATTCTATCCTCTTTATTTACCTTAAGAATGGAAAGACGTCGTTTGCGTGATTTGTGCGGTATAGTTGTACCTTATCAAGGCGGTATAGTTGTAAAAATTGCCCATTTGGAATTTCCTTCGGGTTGCACAAATCACGCAAACGACGTCTTTCCATTCTCGAGTTTTGACTAAAAATATAAGTTTTCGGTTAAAATAAGTACTAATACAGTATTCAAAGTTCACAGAAAAAGGTTTGTTCATAAATTACTTATTGATTTCCTCATCTGCAGCGTTGTAGTGAAGAATCACGGCCAATCCTGTTGCCATTTTTATGTTTTGACAGATTATGGTACGTTTATCTCCCTCACTCCCTCACTCTCTCTCCTTCTCTCTCATTCAATGTAACACGGACGTTAATTTACAAACTGTTTATTTTTGAGGATTAGTGTAACAATCACCTTCATTTTAATATTGCAATTTTGAGAATAGGCCTGATTGTCAGCAAGAGCATTTAAATTAAATAGGTAAAAATTGTGAAAATGAAATAACTAAATAATATTTTAACGATTAGTTTAATTATTTACAAAACTGTAAACGCTTATGAGTAATATAAATCAATGTTATGTTAGACCATAAATAACAAGCAACATAAACACTAAATACAATTAGAAATGTGTTGACATCCTTTGGTGTGAGATGCACACACTGTTCGATCTGTATACCTGCTTTGGAATAGTACTGACCTGCATATTGATTTTTTTTGTATCAATAGGTAGGTACCTACATACATGCACACTTATCCCTCCTATTTGCCTTTTGTTACTCAAACATCCTCGAATATACTCTGGCCAGTGCTTCAAGAGGACAGTGCATTAAATAGATTATAAACAATAGTTTTAAAACATATTATTATTATTGTGAAGTTGTAATTTTAAAAAATAGTTCTTTGATAATTAAAACAGATTAAATAAATCAGACCTCAGTCGAAAAAATATGTATTCTAGTTACCGTATATGCTTACAGTGGAACCCCGATTTTACATGCCCGGAATTCACGTTTTCCCATCATTTGCGTGTTATTTTAATACATTTAAAAGCCTGATTTACATTGGTCTTTCCCGCAATTAAGGTCTAAAATTTATTCAAATTTAGATAAAAACAACAAAAAAAACATTGTTTAATTTTTCTATAAAAAAAGTATTTACATTAAATCAAATACATTTTTCCTCTGTCAACATTTTCTTTGTTGGTCCCTTCAAAAAGTTATTAGTTAGTTGTGTAATAATTAGTGACACATTCCGGGTTTGTTACTATATATTTAATACAAGTACGTATAATGTTCGTAAGTCCCGGTTGTAACTAAGTATATATTTTTTCAAGACACACCTAGATATGTTCTATTTATACTCGTAAGTGATTTATCTAATTTATTTTAATAAAATAAAATCATTAATACAACGGTCAAAAAAAAATTACTACAGTTTATAAAACCTTATCTGAAATACACAGCGTCGCATGCTACGTATTCTTTCTTGAAATGATCCCCAATGAAACGCAACTGAATTATTTATTTAAATGAATTATTACATTTTTTTACACTCGGGACATGATTAGATAATAATGTCTGCGCTTGATGATGCTAATCCTAGGACATTGTTAGTCAGATGCAAAAAAAGGCTTTAAAAACAGTTTATTTCGATTCATAAATTAGAGATTTGCTGCTACAATCAATTTTGATATTTTATGTGTGTTCGAACACAACCAATAACACACATAAGCATCAGAATATATTTTTTGCAAATACAAATCAACTTAATAATAATATCATGATACTAACGGTAGTAAATGTTGTAGTTTTAAGCCATAGCACTGGTATAGATGATTTCAGTGATCACTCATTTTTGTAATGGATCCGAAGATTCATGTCCATTGTAATATCACTAACATAAATCAATCAATTTTCGTTTTACGATATAATGCTGCTTTTGGCCGACATGACAGCTGTCACAGAATAAAAATCTCAATTGAATTATATTTCATGTTTTGATTTATCTACGCGATATTATTTTTATCTTTTATTTCTCACAACTTAATTATGTAGTTTTAAATATTTTAAATAAACACGAATGATGCCCCTTTTGAAGCACTGACTCCAGCTGATTTGGCCGTGGGAATATTCACAGGTGTTAGTGGCGCTGATCCTACCACATTATATTTATGTATCGAAAATCAATGGGAAAACTTATAAAAATATCACTTTCTAACTATACCTTCGCTTGAGGCGAACAAAAAAGGGTTTAGATTTACGTAGGTGTAAAATCTCTTAGCATACGTTTAGAAAAATATTACATATATGATGGCTTCAATTCGCAGCTTTGAACATTTTTCGGATACTTACATAGTTTTCAAAAATCTCGTCAGATATAATAATTTTTTTTTTGTTAATTGTAAATTATATACCTACATACATATTTTCTTTTTCGAATCATATATAAATTTTATAAATATATATATATATACTTATATATTCAAACCTTTATTTAATTTTCTCCATATATTTATGTATTTAATATTATAAAACTGTCTAGCGTATTATTATTGCGAATTAATCACATATTTGGCCATAAGACAGGTGTTTTTTATAATCTTTGAAGCGGACATGGAACTTTTTAAGGTAAATGATTGATGAATATGTTTTATATTGGTTTATTTTATATATTAGATCAGTAATTTTACAATTAATTATAAGTTTTACAAGTAAAAAAAATTTCACTATGTACAGACTATAATATTGACTGGGGATCCAATTTATAATATTAGGAATCTATCTATATTATAAAAAAATATTTTATTGACTCAAATCTCTGCCATACAACCCCCGTCTTATCAATTAATAAGCCCTACCATCGATGAAAAATTTAGTATCTAATAGTGATAAATAGAGGTGAGGTGTATGCACAAAAAAAAAGTATATAATTGAATTTTAATTTTCAATAATAAATAAATGTTTTTATTATTGAAAACAGATTTGAATTATTAAAAAGCTCAACAACATGTGCTGGTTCTGAAATAAATAAATATTTATTTCAGAACGAGTATTGTTTCGTAAGAATACAATGACAAAGGTTTTAAACTATAAAAGTTGAAGGTTTCAAGGTCTGAGCGGTGCGAGTATTCCGCAGCATGTCCCTTCTCCGAAGTACACCGAGAAGTCTTTGTGTCTGTATTATCTGTATTCTTTGAAAAGGGTTGGAGAAAACGAAAGGGCGGTTTTTTTATTTGATTCTTTTCGAACCGATGATTTACGACCAGTTTCGTTTTTATTTGTCCTTGAATAGTCTTTTCTCTTACAATTTAGCAAGAGGTTACTTTACATTCAATTATTTAAGGTTGATTCTTTATCATCAGCACCACCATGCATCATTTCCGCATTGAGGTTGTTACAAACATGTGTCTGTAAAAATTGACAACTTTTTACATACGGTTAGGCAAAGATAAATAAAAAAATACGTATTCCACTTTATATTAAAGGTTTCTAAAATTTCCGCATTTTAGAGACAAATTTAGTTGGACTTGTTATTAATGTGTGCGGGTATGCGCGCGTACACGGTTTGGAATCATAGCGAATACAAAAACATAAGACTTCCTCTTCATGTGCCTTCTTCTGTCGAAGATTGACGACCATTTTACAGTATATTAATTTATTGTTACGTACTTGTCTTCTAAGTACGTCTTCAGTGTATACCTCGTAATGTGAAGGTCCTAGAAGTAGACTTTGTAACAATTATACTTTTATTACAATACAATACAATTTAGTACAAGGTATATCACTACTATAGGTCAAACGATTAAACTGATGAACACGCAGAGAAAGAGGCGACGCCCTGCCGCGCGCCGCCCTTTGCGGCATTCACACACACTCACACAATCCCAAGGACATCACATTTATCATGTGTAAGATCGCCGATATTTTGGACACAGTACCACTTTCTGAGGTTACAAATCTAAGCTAATCTCTTTCTTCCTCTGCATACTGAGTTGTAAAATATCATATTTGTCATTGCGAAGAATGTGAAAGGAGTTTGTAGCTTTCCTTGATAGATGTTATTCGTTTTGTTAACTGATTTAATGTGATCAACCCAGGCTCTACCAATAGCCTTATACTCCCGAGAGCTCCCCAAGCGCACGAATAATAGCATTGGTTCATAATATTGCACAAAAGATTTTTTATACGCAAACCGTTTGTCAAAATTAGAGAAAACATTGTTTGATGCGTTGCTCATTTTGTTTTACTTCTAAATGTACTTTTTTTCTGTATGAAGTCATCTGAATTATTACATTTCACGTAACGACCACTTCACTTAATACTTATTTAAAATTATTAGGATATATTCGCCCGTTTTCCTACTTAAAAAATATTTTTAAATATCGTCTTATATATCTGGAGGATATGGAGTAATTAATCATCTGTAATTATTTGAACAATTAATATTTTAATAAAAATACTAACTCTGTGAGATTTATAAAAAAAAACCCTACACACTCGGATTTTATATTTTAACATCAGGCCTGATGGACCCTGCAATGGGATCCGAAACGTTGGCTTAAGAGGTCGGATACACACAGTGAAATAGCCTAAATAACTCTAAATAAAATAAGCTGAATAATCGTGAACATTTTTGACAAACATCCATAGACAAATATAAGTTCTCCCTATACAGAGGACCGCTATTTACCTGTGCGTCAAAAGCCTTAGAGAGTTTACAGAGTTTGAAAGAACAGCTGCTCAGCAACATGGCTTTAATTATGTTTAAAATACACATAATTAAAGATAAAAGAGATGGCCAATAAATAAATATATTTTAGTTGTATATGAAATAAAGCACTTAGTGTGTACTCATTATGAATTCTGTTATTTCATCGAACGGGCATTCGGCACCTGGAATTATTAAGGCAGCCGCGTTAGGCAGCACTGATTTTGATGGCTGCATATAGTCCATTATCAGACCCACGCTGGCCATCATAACTACCTAATAGAGTACCTGAAAGTTGTAAAGTAACATGACAGATTAGTTAAAAATATGTATCATCTATCTTCAAATTATAAATAAATTGAAAAAAATATTGGAAAGTGTACCAAAAATTCCGTGACAGAAATCAATTTCAGAATATACTGAAGCTTATTTATTTTCTCCTGAATCGTAATGTATTTTTACTTATGTAATTCTAAACTTTAAAAAATTTATTAGTTTTATTAAATTAAATATCTGAACGACTGAAAAAATTCTCCTTATATATCTCATTCTGAAGAAATATATAATATTTGAAATAGTTGTGGCAACTAAGGTCATATTTTCGAGATTTATATGTACAGTTTCCTTCAGATACATGCGTGTATTGAACGTGTTATTAGACTAGAGCATTCAAACATATTTTAAACCACATTACTTTTATGACCCGTAATTTACTACTTCCAACCATAATTACGTTTCTAACAACACGCTGACCAAAACATATTGTTTTTACCGAATTCGAAAAACGTTTCTCGTGCAGCTTCCGTAAACTGACGAAAATACATTCATCTCTGTCAAAAATTCTTGACTGCAATAAATTCTTAATATTCACAAAACAAAAATTTATTGTCATTTAGATTTACTCGAACATTGAATATATGCAAGCGGTTGTCACAAGGAGTGTAAATCTTATATTCTAACAAGTAAATTGTGCTGTAGAAAGTGAAAGACCTTTTTACTTTTTGAATAATACGCCCTTAATTCTCATATGTTTTGTTGAAATATGAAATTTTATTTCGTCTTCTTAAGCACATATTATATATGTATAAATATATAATATGTGCTTAAGAATATACGTATATATATATATGTGTGTGTGTGTAGATTATATAGCTCAACGTACATCTGAAATAGTAGAGTAATGAAATCAAAATTAACCGCACGTGATAAGATAAAGTAAAATAATGTTTTTGTGATTAGTGTTATTTTGTAACAATAATTTATGACTATGATTTAAAAATATAGAGACTTAGTTTCTAGAGTACTTATGATTTATCGCCACTTTACGAATAATCACAATTAAAAACACCAATCACATCTGTAGGAATCACAGCTTATCTTATCTCTAATTAAAACGATATTAAATGTTACGAATACATATAACGCAAAGAAAATAATTGAAGACGCTAAGATTATCCAAAAACAGTAAATAATCAAATATATTTAAAATGATAACTTCTGACAATTGTTTAGATTAAAAGAATAAAACTCACTAAAAACTATTAACTCCATTATTTAAATTAGCTGCACTTATATTCAATAATTTATAAGTTAATTTTTCTAGTGTCAATGTTAATTACCTAGTTTACGAAACCTGTGTTGCCTAGCGGTAAAAAATCTAATAACAATATTTTTTTGAAAATCTTACATAAAATGTCTGATTTGAATAAAATCATTGACACATATAAAATGTAATTATAATTAAATACAAATTATTTTTGGTCAGCCACAGGTTGAATTGATCAAATTTAATTAGAAAATAAAATGAAAGGGATATATTACTAATATTCTGTAAGAAAAATCTTCATTGACAGGTAAATTAATAGATATGTTCGTTATAATTTATCAAAACCTCATAAATTTGTCTTTGATTTTGAATTTTTGTTTTTGAAAATTAAATTAAATTATTGAAATTTAAATCGTATTTCGTGAATTAATCAATATGATATAAAAATAACTACAAAGATGAATGTAAAAAAAAAAATTACGTATAATATAATGCATAAGTAAAATACTTTCTTTTAAATATAAAACCTTTTTAATTTTAACAAAATTTAATAAAAATGAATTGATAATTCTGGCGTATGCTATCAGTTTACTCAAAGGTGTTTGAGATTCTGTAAAAATAAGGTAGGTGGCTCTTTCAAATAATGGAACGATTAAATGTATTAATATCAAAAAGGTAACATATAGGTTCGAAAATTGTCACTAAAAATATTGTCGCTGTAGCATAGTTGGATAATGCACCTTACCCGGTTAGGAAAAAGATCCAGGTTCGAATCCCGGTAGCGCAACAACAATATTTTTCGATACAATTGATTTAATATGTATATCTTTCTAATTAATATATTTAATTCAAATTTATAAAACCTTTTTTCCTCGTGTGTATATAGTTTTTTCGTAATTGTATCGTAATCTCATAAAAAATAGAGAGTATATCAAGAAAACTAGAGGCATATTAAATCGTCTAAGAAAGGTGTTAATACAGACATGACCTTGATATAGGGCTAAAGATAAGAACTGTTTGTTATTTTAGAAAATTGCTTAAAAATTAGAAGCCTTTGAAATGTTATGCATATGCTTCAAATCTGTTGGATCGATGGAGTTAGAAATGATGATGTAATACTGTAAATAAATAAGTCCACATTGATATTAAGCGAAACCAAGTCATCTCGGATACTTTGGACATATTACTCGACACTTGGAATATTTCAGCGTACTTACCAAACGTTGTTCTACAAGGAAAGATAAATAAAAAACGAGGTCCTGGAAGAAAAAGGGTCGAACAAACGTCATAGCTATAAAAAATCTGAGGTTGACCTGTTTAACAATACGTCGGAGGTCGAAGTCTCTACTTATATATTAACAAAATGAATTGGCCGGCTTGATAGCCAACGTTCCATAAGCGATATGTTATGTTATATACAAAATTGATTATACCTATCATCTCAAATAAACCAAACATGTTCTATGGATACGATTTAACAGTGAATTGTTTTAAGAAACGTGTGCATTAAAATAAATACTTTGTTCCATAAAACGAATTTGTGCATTATAATAACAATAAATGATCATTAAATTAATATATCTTCATTAGGAGAACACATTCTTATTATGAAGTTGTAATTATTCAGAACAAGAACAAGAATTAAATATATTAATTAGAAAGATATACATATAAAATCAATTTTATCGAAAAATATTGTTGTTGCGCCACCGGTTTTCGAACCTGGATCCCTTCCTATCTGCATTAACCAATTATGATACACCAACACAGTGCATTGATGACAAATTTTCGAATAGTAAGCCATCTACATTGTTTTTACGGAATCTCAAAAACTTTTGAGTAAACCGACTGCAGACGCCAGAATTATCAATTCATTTTTATTAAATTTTCACAATAAGAATGTATTTTCCTTAATAATATAAGTTGTATCAATGTTTTCAATTGTTTTGAAAATTAGAATAATTTTTCAAACATTTTTTTTGATAGGTATTGTATACTTAGTAAACATCGTCGGTAACAGCAAAACCTAAATTTGTGCCTACTGTACGCCACTGGTAACATTTATCGATTTATTTATCTTTTTTCGGTAGTCGGAGTCGGTAAGACAATAATGTCATAAACTCATAAAAATAAATAATACATTAACTTTGTTTTTAAACTCCGTGAGTTTAATATGTGTATACACCACTTGTTTTCTAAAATACATTTTTCTTTATCATCAGGATGATAAAAAAACTAAAATAACCCGTTAAAGATTTCAAGCTTTCGTGGCAAACTCCAAGACATTATAGATTAATTATATCTGTGCCTGCAATATTATCTCGACAAATTTGTCTCGTCATAAAATGCTATATTTTATAACGTTGACGCCAAAAAACTTGCAACTTGCCATTTATACGTATTATTTAGATATTTTTTATTTCTTTATCAGATTATATGATAAATGAAAGACGCGCTCACAATGCTGAGCGCTATCATAAGAGCACCACTCGCGCGCACGCGAGAACATTGATTGTCAGTATGATAAATCATAATAATGCTAATTAATGATGGACATGTGTTTTAAAAGGTTTTTCCGCAATCGATGATATTATATTTATAATAACAGCATACATTGTTGGGAACACATTTATTTTGCAATACATTACGTTAATGTAGCGTTAGGTAAGATTAATTTGATAAGCCAGGCTCTAATAATACGTTTACTCTTAATGTTCGCATAAAGTCACGAAACAGGTGATAATCTCGCCAGTAAATAAGTAATAAATAATATTGACACTGTATGAAATAATAACGGTGTAAATTAGAATTCTAGTATGCAACTGGATAAGATATCATAATTTATCATGACATCAATATTATACAGGGTATTAAAAATGTTGACTACCTACATTATATTGGATATATTTCAAAAAAGTCCTAAACTACATGTTACTGCATATCTATACATAAAATAGAATGTCTGCTTGTCTTTTTGTTCATACATATTCAACAAATATAGGTAAAGATATGTTTTCATATATGAAATATATAATCTTTCACCCTTTGATCAATCCAAACCAAATTTTGCATAGTTACTCTTTAGAACACTGTACAAAATGTATATACCCTACCTCATCCCCTTAGCCACCTCAATGCATATTGTATTATCCGATTAAAAATTTGCTCAATTGCATTCTAGGACCCTGAATAAAATAGTCAGCCTACCCTTATCCTCTCCCTGGCTGGATCATCATCAACAACCACTATTTATATTTGTAACCAAATCTGAACACCGGGCAACGCCGAATAAAAAAAATTAAAGTATAATTGTCATAATAAGTTCTATGCTGTTTTAAAAATACACAAACTATAAATTTATCTAGATATTCGTTTTATTCTACGCACCCTGTCGTCTGTGTACAACTTTTTATATACTGAAGTTACACGCTTATGTGCTCAAATTAATACAATTTTTTTTGTGTGTATCAAATTTTAAACAGGTTTATAAATTATTTAATAGTGTTCTTAATATTAGTAAAAAAAATATGCGGTACGCTGCAGAGATTTTGTGTTTGATTAATTGGGGAATTAACTTATTTCACACTCCATCGAGTTTAGCGGATCCAGTGAAATGCTGTTGAAGTCAGAAGCCTTATCCGATGACAGGTCTGACCCCCGACGCCGTTTAATGCGTTGCCGAAGATACGTGGCTCCATCGCGCGAGCGAGGTCGATTGTCAGAGGAAGCTCGCCATTACGGAGTAGTTATCTTTTTTATATGGCCGTAGAGGAAACGATAAATTTCACAAATATGCTCCAAGTTTTCAAAAAGGATCTGCGAATCGTAATTATTTTAGACGGATTTTCCTTATTTATACTACTTCATTAATAAAGCAAACGTTCTTGGAAGTTCATGACCGCAGTCACCGCTTACATATTTGATACCGGTAATGTGGTCTTTCTAATCTTGGAAAAAATTATAAATTTAGTCGGTGGCAAAGTTGTTCTGGTCTGAATATTGTTCACTTGTATTATATAGGGTGATCTAAACTCGACCATTGTCTATGGTCAGCAGACTTTAATTATTAGAACAATTGACCTGTAAGCATTCGAGCCAACATCTTTATGCAAAATGCCATATAAGGTGCCTAATTGTTGTGCACGTCTATTTATTGACACATCTGAACTTTTGGCAACACTTTCAACTACAGCAGAAATGTTTTTTGCTTTTTGCTAACGAATACGTATACAGTATTCGAAGACCTTGTGACAGGCGAAACTGAATGCCCATGCGCTAAAATCGAATACTTTCAAACTTTGTGGATATGAAACGAATGATAGAATCCACCGTTGATGGTATCTGTGTGTTACGCAATTCACAGATGTTCGAAAGTATGGAATGTATATGTGTTTCGACTGTCTCCGTGCGCGCACCATGTCGTAGTGTGTACAATGGCTGATCTCTAAAGGACAGAACGAATTTATTTGCAGCTGTGCTTTTTTTGGCTAGAAACAAAAAGTCCATAGCTTTTTGACTCTAGAATACAAGTTATGCAGAGCGTTCATAGCATGTACGGAGCAATCACGTCTGATGTATAGGTATATATATAACATTAACATTTAAATTTAATATCTCCATTTTTAAAATCTAACATATCTTGCACGTTTGCTATATTTATTTTTTATAATTTTTTCTCCTTTTTTATGTCTTCTGGCATTTCATTGAAAATCTTTATCGCACTGTACGTCATTTATATCTGAGATTTGGCCCACTGCCTGAATGGCAGTTTCATTAGATTTCTTCCTCTCGTGTAACGCTCAATAATGCCGATTTGTCTCAATTTTTCCAATAAATTCTCTAGATATTTGTTTAGCCAAAATTTCAAAAATAAACATTTAAATTGTATACTATTTGTGCTTAGATCATTGCGAGTTAAAAGCAGTCTAAAAATTGGATGCGGGGCCTGTGTGCTCATCATAAAATGGCGAGTGCCATTAAAAATCGAAAATACATGATAATGTATTTACTTGCAAACATGATACGAACGGACTCGCGCTGTAAATTATTATATCATGTTGTATTTGCCCGAAGCCACGCGGCAAGTGGCCGGGTTTCCGGTCTGCCCGCTCGTCCAACTCTCTTCCACGCAGTGATGACCGGCGAGCTTGGAACTTGAACACTGCTGCAGAGTTAGCTCTAACGGTTATGTAATAGCAGATTGCGAGAAAAAGTCAAGGTTGGTCCATTTCTACGCGAATTGAAGCGCTTAAGCTCAGTTTATAGCTAACTTCACATTAATGCGGGCATCTACATCCACTTGGTAAATTATTATTCTCAGTGCTGTCTCTTCGGCGGCCGTGAAAATCTGAAAACTAATTTAGTTATCTGTATACCTAGCTAATTATGCAGGTGGCAGCACCGGTGCCGATTAAACTACACAGATATTATTATTCTCCGAAGTAAAACCACGTTTGCTGGCCGAGTGCAAAAGTGCTACAACTTTAATTTAAAGACGGTCGATTTAAAAATAGTTTTAGTTTTTTTTTAAATAATAAATATTTATACATACATCCAATACAAGTCAGCAGCAAACAATTTGGTAATGATGTGATGACCGATATATTATTTTGTTCTTCTAAAATTTCTTCATATTACTCGTATTTTCTTTCATCTTACAAGAAAATACGTGAATGTATGGGATGGGATTATTTTTTGTTAACTAATTTTTCATGTTGAACATTTTTTACTGTATTTTCAAATTTAGCGAAGAGCTTGTATTTTATAATTAGGACTATTTTTATTTAGATAAAAAAAAATACTTTTGAGAAGTTTGGAGAATAAAAAATTTAATAAACACGTTTTATTTTATTTGGAAAACATACAGATTATCAGAAAATACAAAAATCATAATAAAAGCTGAAAAATAATTAAACCAGTTACATGTTTTCTCAGAAGATACAGTATACTTTATACAGTGAGTACAATTTAAAATTCATAAAGGACTATAATGCAAATAAAAGTGAGAGAAAAGGTTGAAAATAAAAATATAAACAGATAGATAAAAGTTATATATAAGAAAATATTACAGGGAAACGGGAAAGTGAGCGGAAAGAAAAAGGAAAATGGGATTGGGAATAAAATCTGTGTAATAAGTAAATATATAAAATGAAGGCCATTAAAGTTTATGTGTTGAATTTAGATTTAATTGAGGTAATTGTAGTATTGAAAATGTCTAGTTTGTTTAGGTGTGAATTGAAATAAAGGGGTGCTCGGAATAAAAAATGAGTTTTGTTTGGCATTGGTGTTGCAATGTGCAAGGTTAAATGGAAGACTAGTTTTATGCATCTGAGTAAATCAACACAAACTGTTTATAGATCTATATTGGTGGCCATTCAAATTTCAGATTAGCGATAGACGGCGACGGGTAAAAGCAACTAACTTTGCAATTAACACCAATTTTTAATGACCAATTTACATCAAAAAGAGCGAAGTAAGATTTTTAAGAAATTAATACAGTGCATTTAATCTATATAAGAAGAAAACTGAATTAATTGTTAGAAAAAATAATAATAATGACGGAATTTATAAATATGTATCTATTTTATTTATCAAACATTATATTTCTTAGAATAGCAATTCAAACATTATATTTGTTCAGTTGGAAGCATTTAGGTTGGACTTTTTTCGAAGACGTGTAGTTGACTCAACCAATTCTTCATCAATATTCACGGCACAAACCAATCGATGCCATCTGACGTGAATTAATGCTTACGACTCGGTTACCTATTTTTATATTCGTAGTCATTAATGCGAAATTTACTATGTTTTTTGCACATATAAGTAAGGATTAGTAATATACGCATAATATACAAATGGATTATTAACATGGCTCACAAGGGGAGCGAATTTCGCCCTTCAGTGCAAAAATACACCTATGCAGTGCAAAATAAAAAAGGACCGAAGATTTACGAAATTGTGTTTTATTTGCTCCTACCTTCGACGGATACAAACAAATTGAAAATATAGGATAATTTTGAAGGCGCATATTTCTTTAAAAATAATTTATTTGACAAATTGAATCATTTTTGATTAGGTATATATTTACAATAAAATTTCCAGAGCGTACATAGCAAAATAAAAAAAAACATCGGAGCTTCCAACCACACTACACCACTGCTGAGCGACATCCTTTCTCAACTCTTTCATTTTATAAGGAAAAGACAATAATTTGAGCAATGCAATAAATATTTTTTTTAAATAGAGGAATAATAAAGATTTATCTGTCTTTCAATTCGCTTTTTATTTATGGTATTGCGATTAATTAAAATTCAAAATTACCTGATAATTAAACTGAATCCCTAGTTTAAGTTCCGGTTTCAGTTTAATATTTTTTTTTTGAAAATACATTTGTTTTTAAAATTTTCTCAATGACATACTTGCTTTAGTTTAAATATTTTATTCTGTTTTTGATGTGTTTTAAATATATTATAAAATTTAAATGATTTATTTCACAAATCTATCGGCAGTTCTCTTTATTGTCAGCTTAAAATATTATATTATATAAATTATTATTGTCTATAAAAAAAAACATAATGTGTAAGCTGTGCTTTACTAGTCAATCTTGTTTGCTAAATGTATCCAAGTACGAGGAAGTGGTAAGCTATTAAGACTGCTCCTGAAGACGGAAGGTAATCTTGGATATTAATGTAGAGTAATGATTCATTTTATTATTTTAAAACATTTTATTTTCCGAATTGGGTTTTTATTTAGAACGTTATCTTTCCCATAATTATTCTGTCATTAAAAAACCACTAGTCATTTAATGATACCTACGAATGTATAAGTATAACCTAACCTAACTTTGTGGATTGGCTTGGTGGTTGAGAATAAATGTTTAATTCCTTTATCACGCTGGTGTACAATCTTTTTCATAGCGTTTACTGCAACCCTTAAAACAAAATATCTTCGAAAATTCAACACGTATTACTTACATAAGTTAAAAGATGTGCGTATGTATAGAATAATTAAAATAATCGGTAAATCCTATCAAAACAAATGTTGTTATTAATTTACCTACTAAATAAACTTAAAAATAATAATGATTTTAATAAGTTTAGGTACCTACCTACAATTTTAGTTAGTACCTTCAAGTATCATTTTAGTAGTACAAGTATCATTTTAACAAGTTCGGTTAGCTACCTACCAATTTGATAAGTTCGGTTAGCTACCTACCATTTTGATAAGTTCGGTTAACTACCTACCATTTTGATAAGTTTGGTTAGCTACCTACCATTTTAGTAAGTTCAATTATTATTTAAGTAAGTATGAAAAAAAGCTTTTTGAGGTGTAAAAATAAATTGTAAAAAAAAATTTGCCGAGAAATGTTTTCAATATTATTTTATTTATATTTACTATAATTAGGGTTATATGTTTTTTTTATCAAATTTATTACTCCTTTTACAAAAAAAAGAAGACCATAACTAGAATTAAAAATTTGTTGGAATATAGATAAGCCATATTAAGATATTAAAAATATATGTGCAAAGGGAGAATTAAGTCATTATTAAAGAGAACACATTATTATTGTGATATTGTAATTATTCAAAACATAGATCCGTGATATTTTTTAAATACAAATTAAATGTATTAATTAGAAATGTATATATATAAAATCAATTTTATCGAAAATTTATTCGAACCTGGATCTCTTCATATCCGGGAAAATTGCATTAACTGATTATGCTACACCAACACAGTGCATTAATAACAAATTTTTGAACTTACCATATATGTTACACTTTTAAAATAGATACATCTATCGTTCCATTATGTAAACATAGAAATGTTTTTTCCCTAAATTCTTTGGCTTCTTCTCTTACAAATAGAAAAACACTAGTGGTCATTATCAGATTATTTTCATTACTATGCATATATATGTTTTATTTTAATGGCATATATACTTACGACTTATGATTTATAAACTTTTTTATTTGATATTTTTAATAAACCAAAATTGTACAAATAAGCGTACCATGCAATCATTCGATCGATCGCTAAAGAAAGACCGTTCAGTTCTGGTTGATTTCTTCGTCTTAAATTATTATTAAAGCAAAACTTATTGAATGAGTGAACAATGCATTTTTTAAAACGATCACTAATAAATAGAGTCCGTTCAGTTTTTTAATTATGAAAATTTAATTAGTACACGTAAATTTGTACCACCTCTGGTAAAATGTTTCTTACAAAATTTTCATAAATACTACACATTATTATTGACCAGTGGAGATAAAGCTTGACTCATAAATTATAACCTAGTTTAATGCGGAAATGATTTTGCAAAGTCTTGGATGCTGGGCGGCTGGGGGATAAATTGTTGCTAAACTTGAGAAAAACCTGATTTGGATTCAACTCCATTAAAACATTTATCGCTTATATACCTTACTGTAAATAAATATGATTTGCTAATGTTTATATTCATAGCACAGGGCAAGTATACAGCGTTGTTAATTAAAAATTAAACTATAAAAATAACACTATACTAATTATAGAGAAGATATATATAAAATTGAAAATTGACTTTTCAGGTGTATTCTAGTATAATATGTAAATCATTCGTCATATATACAGATAAAGAATATAGCTTTCATGTTTATAGTAAAAAAGATTCTCATCAATGACATCTATGTTTTTTCAAGAGAATGAATATCAAAATTCAAACTATAGATGGCGACAGCGAAGTTGTTGTAATACTTGAAATAAAAAATTGGAGATTGATTGTGGGTAGAATTGGTGAACGTTATATGTGTAAAGTGATCACTTAAGCTAGCCGAAGATAGGTCGTAAACCCTGTAATACCCATACTTTCCATATAATATAATATAAATAACTTCGTCTCTATGAGATATCTATAATCTATTACTGTCCAATTTTTTAATATTTTACATTGCGAATCGCATATGCATCATCCCTTAAACAAATTTGCACGTAACAGAGGACTCAACGTGTCGATGCATCACATCAGATTCACGATCTCCCTGTAAAATAAAGGGAGCAGTACGTTATAATAGTATCACTGAAATATTGTTGACTGGACTGATATAATGTGGATAGTTGAATGTATTTATTTTACGTGTGTTCACGTATTTGGAACAAGGTTGGAACAAACTGTTTCAAGTTCCAAACCAACTCACTTATCTATGATCAAATCATAAATAATTCCAAACGCATATCATCTCGTCACTTACAAATGCAAATTTCATTTTGAGGTTGTTTTAGTTGCGATTCTGACAAAAGTCCAGATAATTCATATTTAAAATAGTAGTTTTTTTCTTACAAAAAACACGTCCTGCATTACTTTAATAGAAAAATGGCCAATCTAGTATAGTATCTATTGAGAATGGAAGTTTTACCTATGCCAAAATCATTTTTCTAGCTTCGTGCGAGAAGCTTCTTTCAACTCTTCGGCATTTCCTGACGTCCCATTCAATAATTTAAATTTAATCAGCCTTTTTTTTTGTTTATGGTCCCAAACCATTTTATAAAATATTATACTTATCTCGGTCTTGTATTATGTCTAAATAATCTTAATTTTTGCCGCAATATGTATCATTGAAATATATTTTAAACCTCTGTGTTTTTAATTATTTTCATGTATTTATTAAATTTAAAAATGTGTATGTTTCATACACACAAACAATAAAAAATCAAAGGAAAAGTATAAAAAATCCTAATGAGAGCAACATTATGAACACTATTATTAATGATGTGTATATATAAATAAATAAATCTCATGAGTGTGTCTATAGTTTCAAATACCTTGACGTGTGCGTCATTACAAACGGTAGCATTCAAAAATTAGGCTAATGTTTTACAATAACATGAGAATTTTTCGGAACACGAAGCTATACTCGGTCAAAATAAAATGCCGACCTCTTAACTTTTTAACTGTCAACTTTTTTTTGAAATAGGAGACGCCACATAGGGTGAGACTGGGCTTTAAGGGTCTTGACTTATCTATTAAAAGCTGGGACCTGTCGTTCACAGATGGCAAAATAATTTTAAAATATGACTTTAATCGTGCGTCTTAACACGCTTATAGCTTGGCGTGACATACAAAATTTGGCGTGTAAACGCGCTCATGGTATTTAAAAGGTTAATGCATGCATTCTGCCAGTACTCAGGGGCTGCGAATCTTTGAACCTCACCAAGGCTCTAAACAGCCGCATATTGAATTTTAAGAACAGATAATTGCGTAGAATTCTTGGCGTGTGGTAGTTTGACTTCACGAAGAATACTAAAATAAGGGAATGGACGCAACATCCCCTAATCTTGGCTGTAATCAAGAAGACGAGATACACACTGGGACATGGTTTGCCGATTCGTATGGGATTCACGCACACGGCATCCCGAACGTCCTTCAATGACTATACATAGGTTGTACATAGCGGAAGTACGGAACATGGGAGGATATGGAAGGGATAGTGGTGGACCACGATCAATAAAGGAATTTTAAACTGCAGCTAGAGAGCAAAAATGGCAGAAAACAATGGAGAAAGAAATAAAAAACATATTACCATCCTTGACCATCAACATCTTTAAAGTATTTAGGTATTCTTTAAATAATAACAATATAATATTTTAATGAAATAAACTCGAAATAAATACTTAATTAACTTGAACTACCAAACGATCACAATTTAAAATATTTAAACATCGATTTCGTACAGACTCCGAAGTTACGAGATTTCTAAATAGATCCTATACATTTAGATTTAATCTAAGAATGTTTAAAAATATGAACTCTGATTAAAATATCTGATGTATCAACAGAAAAATTGATCAATAATTATTATTTACTATAGAAGAAGTTATTTCTGAAGACTGTGAGCTGTTGCGAGTTCCTTGACCTCACGCTTGAACCGCAATCGACAACAACCCGACTACAAATTTACGTTTTCGAGTAACAAAATCCCACCAACGTCTAGTCGTTGGCCTAAAGTTAAAATTTATTTTATAAAGTGGTATTTTACTGTACTCCAACGTTGCGCGGTGTGTCCTCTGTGTAGACACACAGAATCCGGTTACACGAGAAGCCGCTTCGAATCTTATCTGCTACGGGACAACTCATAATCAAAGTCATTCGGCACTTGATAAAAAAATATGCTCATCTTTTATTTTGAATCGTACGTGAATCTGCAATTTTCTGGTAAGAACGTTTATTTTATTTGTTTCTTGCGCGATCGTTTGCTACATTGAAGGTCAAGTATTAGAATGTGGCGTGTTTGATTTTTAAAATCAATCGTGATGTAAAATCAAGACCATGATGTAATAATTTTGGGCGCCCGAATATTTTGGAAGTTAATTAATCAGAATGATTTCATAAAGCTTCCTCCCGGATATAATTATTTCGTAATATGAAAGTGTCAGATTCTCTGGGTGCGGGTGTAGGGTGGTTAGGAACATTGCTTACTCATGTGTGCTTAAACTCATTTAATTAATATACACTCATAATCTAAAATATCTAAAATTATATAGGTATTTTTACAAATAATTTATAGTTTTTTTTATATATATTATTAATAGGTATATTGCTAATACATGTACAAGTGGCTCGTGTTGTTTCAAACCTTAGTTTGCGACGTGTTGGAGGGGGGTGGGGGATATTTAATTATTTTTTATCTTATCCCCATGACAATTTTTATTGCATTATCTAACTAACTAACTTACCATTTTTCTGTTTCTCCGCTGGGTATGCAGAGTGGATATAGCGCCATACTTTTTTGTCCTTACACACAATTCTCGCGAACGTCCTCCAATTCTGAAGCCATCAACACTTGTGTCATATATTTTTCTGACCATTCTCTCCTCATTCATTTCTTTCATATTACCAAACCACCAAGTGATCCTTACTTAACCTTACTCACCATTGTATTATCCACCCGCAATAAATAAGTATTTAGCGACGAATATCAAAAAAGCGAAGAGGTTTAAAATACCAACAGAAAAAGTAGTACTGTTTTGATCTGAGAATATTAAATACATATTTATTAATATAATAAGGAGATTGCTAATCTAGGGGCTTGCGGAAGCCCACCCTACCTAGGTCCTGCTAGGTACGTTATATTTTAAAATAAATCAATTTTACTGAAAGTTCTACTAATATTAGATTACTAACGATTACTTATCAGACAACATGTTGCGTGCATGGCTGACGATGATCGCTAAATATCTTCAGTAGGTACCTACCTAATTTAACATTACGTCATCTATACTTCATCTCGAAACTGTGCATACATTTATTAATCGATACACAGTTTTTCTTGGTGCTCAACCAAACAGGAGCAATTTAAAATAAAAATGATATCATCATATTTCATGTTTTAATTCACGCTGATCAGTTTTGATCGACTTATCGTTATATATTTAAAAAAAAAAAAATTCTGTCCTTACAAATGTGTGTGACTGAATCAGATATCTACAAAACTTGTATCAAAAAGTTATAGTTAGACTCAATTACTTTGAAAAATCAACGAAGTTTAATAATTGAATAAATATACTACTAATAATCATTTTTGAAAGAGTTTTATATCATTTAAGTTCATATGGTGTACTAATGTAGAAGATAAATTAATAAAACTTGCTCTAAAACATATTTACAAGACTAAAAATATTGTTCTCTTATTAAAATACTCGAACCCATTAAATATAATTATAGTTTTTTAGTGTCTTCCATAAATATGTCATTGAGGAAATGAGGTATATTACGGGACGTGAATTATAAATGACAACATTAAATGATGACGTCATTAGTGCGAAATTATATATACACAGTAAATCTTTTTTATTTGTATGTATAAAATATGCCTTAGAAAACTAATTACGTAATACATGCATAATAATGAACTGTATCTAGAAATATACGGTTTATTTAATTTTAACTTTATCATTTTCCACTATTGATAGTGTATAGTTATAAATGATATTTGTCATAGCTAAGTGACAATAGAATAACGATATATACCTATATTCTTTTAATGAATGCAGTTTGAACAAATTTAAAAAATAATAACATCACTGTTATCAAAAACTACCACAAAGTTAACGTCGATAAATTTAACATTAATATTTTTTTATTTTTTTTGTCATTAATAAACTACATAACAGAAAAAAATAAATCAAGTCATTTGATACGTTACGTTAGTAAAGCATTTCGCTATGATTATGACGATCGCTATCATTTAATACCACCTCCAATGAGTAACGGTAAATTGTAGAGAGGAAAGACCTTACTGAGAATACTTCTTATTTTCACTAATTGCTTTCATCATACATTGAACTTGTTTTCGCTAATGATTACTTCATACATTGTAGCCAACACTATTATGCACTACTCATAAGACAGCCACCATTGGCGTGTACATGAGAAAAAATGGGCTGAGAAAAAATACAATAAATATGGTTGTATAGAATATTTTTATAACTTTAGAGATTCATTTGATTGTGTATTGTGGGTGTCACTCGGATGGAGCCACTGATGTTTGTAGGTTATTTATATTAGAAAGATTGTTTAAGGTGAGGATTGAGGACCTTAATTCTCATGCATGTATGTATATGAATGTCGCAGTGTATATATATATGTTACGGAGCGTGCGTGTAAGTATAGGTGTTGGTGTTGCGGCAAGAGCAGGTTGATAAAATGAAACAGAACTTACAAAAATTGGCGTTTATTGTTGAATAGTGCACAAATAAATGTACACTGTTTGAAGGTTAAATTGTATTTTTAAAATCGTGACTAGCGAAGCTCATTAGAGGTGGTTCCTAAAGATGCGTCCGAGAAGGTCACCACCAAGGAAAAACTGATTGCTTCAACTGGTTCTTCGGACCGGTTGCGTCGCGCTGTATTGTCGTCTGAATTCTGTCGGTATTCGGGGGCGTGGAATGGCTGTAAAATCTCTGGTTTGACAGCCAGTTCCCGTGGACCGCAAGTAGAAGAAATGTATCTATCCCCCAGTAATTGAAGTATTGTAGAAGGATTTCCGACACATTTCAGTAAAGTTGGCAGAAGAAACGACGAATCTCGTGATCATAGGAGAGAGAAGGAAAGGGAGCAAAATAACGGTTTCCAGCAAAAAGAATAGACCAAATAAAAAAGGTATAAGAAGATATAAACAGGTTCCTCGTTGAATGCTGCAATCAACATGGCTCAAGACCGGGAGGGATGGAGACATATTGTGCACCTACTCCCAGATGCTTCAAGGGACGAAGACGCTCAGCAGTGAGCAGATGAAGAGTTTATATAACAACACATAGTAACAATGCATACAATAGTTTAACGATACATTTTGGCATGAGTAGATAGTTTTAAAGTAGGACCAATCATAGAGAGGATAGGTATGTACGAGTAGTATGATCATGTAATGAAGATATCAGATGAAATTAAGACGCCCATATGAGTGAAGAGATCGCCCAGGACAGGAACGTCCTGGCACTTTTGCACAAGGAGAGCCTACTCAAAGTAAATGGGAAAAGGTGAAGAAATAAAAATACAAAAATTTTAGGATGGTTTTAAACTTATCCATAAATAAACAATATAACTTTTTAGGTACCGAACCACCAATATATTTTAAAACATGGATGCCGCGTGGTGATGTAAGTATGGAAGTAAGCGTTAATTTTTTGAGAGATAAATTAAAATTTGGGGAGATATTTTAATGTTTATCTATTTTGTCAGAATGATGCGCGGATAGTTATAGTGTATAGTGCGCAGTAGTTTTAGAAAAAGCTTCAGCAGAGGAAATAGTGTTAATCATCATGTATCATCTCTTATCTCAGAAAATATTTTTTAAATAGTTTCGTGAAATATAATACATAAATCAGTAACAAAAATATTAAACCATTGGAAAAAAATTACGTATCAGGTAGACAATTAATAAATGACACACAGTACTTACAAATGTATTATATTTGTTTTCAAGCTGATTTTCATATAAATTATATGACGATATTATTATTATTAGTTCGGATATTTGTGAGGTCCAGAATCAAATGTAGACATGTCTACTTTACCTGTTTTCGAGTAAAATGCAAAAAACCATCGTATATACTACAACTGTCACTTTTGTAATCATATTGAAAATGACTAATAAATGAAAACAACAGGTCACATGACCAAATACTGTCGTCTGATTAGCTGAAAACACATTTGTTTGGGTTTGAATTAATTATCTATTAGACATGTCTGCGATTGAAGTAACAAGCAAATTTTAAATCCGTTTTTATACAAAATTCGGTGATTTTATTTCATTACGATAGGCTAGTCTTGTAGACATTTAGACAAAAATCATGAAAATTGGACATGCCTGATTTTGATTCTATACCTCACATTTATATGGCCTGCCAATGTTTCAGCTGGATAGATTACAATCCATTCTAAATGCGGCAGCACGGATAATATATGGAGTTTCCAAATTCTCTCATATAACATCCCTTTTACATCAGCTACATTGGCTCCGATTCCCTGAAAGAATTAAATTAAAATTGTGCTGGTTGATGTACAAGGCGACACACAACATAGCGCCTCTGTATCTTCAACTTTGTATTTTAGACAATTTGAATGATAGACGTTAAACTCTCAGGTCAGCCTCTATTTCAGTCGCAGGAAGGGTTGTAGAACCGACCAACGGTTTGCCAGAAGTCTAAATTTAGTGAGCGGGTATTTGCGGTGGCAGGCCCAAAGTCGTGGAACTCTTTGCCCTCCGTCATAAGAAACAGTGCATCAGAGACTTTATTTAAGAAGAAACTAAAAATGCACCTCTTTTTAAAAAGTGAAAATAACAATTTTTAATTTTAAAAACAAAGATAATTGTAGAACTATAAACTATGTGTAAAGCACCTTTGAGGTAAAAGTGTTTAAAAGTGAGGTAAAATTATTATACTATTAAGTATTATGGATAACTGGATTAGAAATAAATATATTTTTCTCATTTTGTCTATGTGTCCATTTGTGAATTGTTACGCCAATGACTAATATATTAATAATTTCAGATATTATGGCGCTTCGGCTAACTTCGTGTTTTACCACCCAACGAAATAAAAATTGTGAAGATTAAACATGAACATATAATTGGTCGGGGATAAGCCGAGCACGCATGAAAGTCTTCACTAATTTACACGCCGCAGATGGATTCGAATCAACAATTGAATATATTTCATGCTGTGTTAAGTCTGCCGTGTTGCAAAAATTTTCCGTCTGTTTTATGCTCGCTTTATAATACATTTTTATGAATAATTCTAAGGTTTGCTCGCGGTATACGTATTCCTCATTACAGTTTTGAATTTTGAATTGCGAATGGAGTACTTGCTTACTTACCAGTGAAGAGCTCAACATCGTGAACCGTGAGTCAATCGCTGATATCTTTGCGTCACAGTCGCTATCGGTGATTGAATATCTGAGAATATCGTGATTCATTTTTTTATTTTGTTTATATTTGGTTGTGAACCGTGATTCGGCGCGTGCGCATTTGAGACTAAAATATTCATGAAGGGATGATGTTATAATTCGTAATCAGCGCCATCTAGTAGATTCTGCCAAAATATTTTACGCATTAGGCCCGAAAAATAAACTCACATTTTTTAAAGCGTTTTCATTCTCTTTGTGATGATACTAAATTAGATACATATTCATTATTTGTGCTAGAATATGGTTTTTACGCAAATGATGTTTTAAACATTTTCAAAATTATGTTTTAATATTTATTTCATGTATTATGATATCGTGCAGCACGGGGGGTTATTGAGGTTTCCAACAGGACCATCCTTCAGTGATTATGACGTGTATTGATGAGAAAGAGATCCCGTGGTGGACTGTGTCAATTCTAGTTATTGTATATTTGACGCTTTGGACTGTGAATGGAATAAGGACGAAATAAATCTGGCCTTACCTTGATCTTAATCTCATGAGCTGGACGCCACTCTGCACTTTCCCCGACTCGCATCAAAGGAAGAAAGTCTCGCTGCACTTCGGAGGTGGTCAGATGCTGGGGAATTCGGTTTCCCGGTCCGGATAACGTTTACAGCACGGCGATAATCTATCTCGGCGAAACCAAGCGCGTGTTGACCTTTTGAGACTCGAATTTGCACGGACGCCGTCCACCGAATGCGACAGGACCATCCTCCAGTATTTGGTTTATCTGATCGTGCCAAGTCTTCCGCGGACGTCCTCTACTTCTGGTGCCATCAACACTTGCGTCATATATATTTTTTATCATTCTCTCCTCATTCATTCATTCATTCTACCTTATTTTTACAGAATCTCAAATACCTTTGAGTAATCTGATAGCAGACGTCAGAATTATCAATACATTTTCATTAAATTTTGGACACATTGATACAACTATTATTAGGGGAACACATTCTTATTGTGAAGTTGTAATTATAATTACAAACACAGTAAGAATGTGTTCTCCTAATAACCATATTTATCTCTCCATAGATCATAAATTTGATGTGTATTCGATAAATAAAATTAGTTGTCTATCTCAATTTTTTAAATTATCCTTTGGCTTGTAAGCTGCACATAATCATTAAAGATAACGCGAAATTTTTTTTAACTTTCAATTTTCATTGTTTAACGGTAGATTATTTTGAACGGATTTTTGTTTCCTTTTCTTACGCTTCTTCAGCACTTACAATATAAACAGTATACCGAGATTATATATATGTATATATATACTTCCCGATATAACAAAATGGCCTGAGGCATGAACAAGCCACTTTGAAACGCATCTCTTTAACAACGCCCAGATTCTTTAAGTCTAGATTTACATTTAAATGAGTAATAAACTCTTCACGAAGCGCGGTGATAGCACTTTATATATTTAAATCAATTATTCGAAGGCATTCTAGCATATTTTAAATAATACGTATGAAAATTTATAATAGCGGCGCGCATGGGAAGATGTAGAAGATGCAAACTCGGTGGTCTTCTAGAAAGATCTTGCAAAAAATTAATATGTGTATTATGGCGAGGACTTCAATTATCTCGGGTCCATAATTACCGACGACAGTAGCCGGTACTAATCAAGTGACGCTGGTGAAAAGAAAATAAATACAGCGGTATATCCAAAACGACCGTGGTCAGGATTGTGCAGTCTCCGGTGCATTATATATATTTATATGGTATGGAATCATGGACCCTGTATGCAAGGGAGGAAAGGCAGGTTGATGCCATTGAGATGCGGTGCTGGAGACGCATGTTGCGTATACCGTGGACGGCGAGACGCACGAATGTCGCCATTCTGCAAGAGCTGAACATCAAGGACAGACTCTCAACCATTCGCTTAAAACGAATCCTTCAATTTTTTGAGCATCTTACCAGAAGGGATGATAGTTTGGAGGAACTATTATAATAATCAATGAAACACTAATTGTATTTTGCAATTTTTTTGTCAGTAATAATAATTCTTTGTTTATAACGAATATATATATATATATTGTAGGTAGGCTAGTACCCAGCAGAAAGGGATGACTTTTGAGTCTCGCTGGGGTGTAGAAAAGAAATTTTTTGATACATACTTATAAGATATAAATAAATACAGTAGTACATTAACACATAGATGTTTTAAATACCAATTTAATGTATTAATTATAAATAAATACATATAAAATCAATTTTGTCGAAAAATATTGTTTTTGCGCTACCGGGATTCGAACCTGGATCTCTATTTCCAATCCGGGGAAGTACACTACCAATTGTGTTATAGCGCCAGTATTTTTCATGACGAATTTTCGAACCTATATGTTACACTTTTTCAAATTAACACATCTGTCGTTCCATTATTTGAAAGCCATCTACATTGTTTTTACTACATAGATATTATTTTTGCTACATAGTGAGAAATGACAAGTAATTAGTATGTCGTTTGAATCGAGTAAATATAACACACATGTTATGAACTTTAGAACACTAAATATACATTGTGTTTCAATTAACTAAGTAACTAACTAATTTACCATCACGCCGTTTTCCCGCGAAGGTAGGCAGATATGACAGAGCACCACACTCTACTGTCCTTACACACAACTCTTGCATCATATATATATATATATATGTCTATATGTCTTCTCATGTAAACTCGTCGATTATAGATACTAACAGATCTGTCTTCCAGTATCTGGTTTACCTGGTCATGTCAAGTCTTCCGCGGACGTCCTTTACTTTTGATGCTATTGTGTCGCATGTCTTTCTAATCATTCTCTCCTCGTTCATTCGTTCCACACGATCAAACTGCGTAACCGTTAATCCTGTTCATTATGCTAAGACCAGCTTTACATCACTCACAATTTATTCATTCTTTACTCTATCATAAATGAATTTTCTGCGTATACGCCTGGTTGACCTTATTTCCATTGCATTCAGTCTACTATCGTTCATCTTTAAATTGTCGTAAAATTTCATTTTCATGTTGTTTGAATGTCTTTTGAGTGTACTCCCACAATACTAAAATAACATAAATTTACTTTTCCTTGGTCGACTATTTCTGCATTTATAATTATTAGTCTTGTGTGTCCGCTATATTTACCTTTCAAAGAGTAAACGTATTCGAGCACGATCTTTAAACAAACCTGTATTTGACACGTGAATAAAGGTGAAATATGTTTAAGTACACGAAAGTCACAAAAAAATCATTTCAATCAAAGAGAAATATAACGACATCATACCGATGATCAGTATTTTTTACACGTTGTATCATTCAGCTTGACCATAAAAGGAATTAGTCTCGCCGTGGATATCAAAAGGATGGTCACGTACGTGTCGTATTGCAAATTCCCGTGAACTTGTCGTCAAAATGACGGCTTTGAGTAAAAATGCGTGTTTTAATTTGACGGCGCGGCAATCGACGCGCATGAAATGGTGTGTTGTTTGTGGCGTCGTGGATCCAGGTTTCCGTGTCGGGTTGTCATGAGTATGTGGCTCGGAAGGTAGAGATCACACTGCTGGCCGAGAGACGGCTAACGGGGGTCTATAGAAAGTAAAGCCGCGCGGGCCCTGCGCACACGCCCTGCGCGCATTACGGGGGAAACGATTTTGTTTTCTTTTCAAACGGGATAACGTTTCCTTTTTGTTTTCAAACAAATATATTAATACGTGTGACGCAAGAGAATTGATTCTTGTACTGTGACGATTCTTTAAAATTATTTCTATCGTGATAATGACTCTAACGTAAAATTGAACCCTGAAAAAAACGACAAATGAAATATCATAGATTAAAATGTAGATATTGTGCAAACTATCGCCAAACTGAAGTGGAATTATGTCATACATGGAGAAATACGCATGAGAAGGTCATGTATGGTAAAAAGGAAGGCCTATGTCCAGGAATGGATGCCATTTGGGTAAAGAAGAAGAAGTTGGAACAGTCATGAATTGAAGTGGTCTGGCCGCAGTGAATCCAAAAAAAATGACAATTAATTACTCGTCGCTAACTTTGGAACTGATCATCCCCCTCTTTCCTCCATACAACAAACACAACTTTTGTCAATAGTCCCGACCATGTTAAGTATATCGTCTATTCTGTTTTAAAGGAATTGAAAAAAATTGAAAATAATCGCATCATACATGACATTATATATAACATTTTCAGAAGCAAATCTTCAATGTTATAAAGTAATTGAATGATTTGATGCTGAACGTACCAAAATAAATTTAAAAAATCAATATTGTAAAAGATGCATATTCGATTATCTCAATTCTTTTTTTTTAATAATAAATATTCAGCAACAAACGAAACGGCAAGAGATTTTTAATGTTAACAACCGGTTCGAGCGAACCGGTGCGACATCATGCATGCTATTTTATGTCTACCGCAAATTATTGATTATTGCGTTGTTGTTGTTGACAGTACTCGTGATAGAGAAACGTCATTTTTTGAATCAACACTCTCAAATATTGTACATAAATCAAAACCTTTTTACTTTTTTACTTTTTTTTTTGGATACTGCAGTAATGGAACTATGTGTTAATATGTTGAATATGGAAAAATTAGACTTTCAGCTTGAATAAAAAAAATATTTTCTTAAACTAGATACCATAAAATGAACATTTTATTAAAATATGGAATACGGCATCATTGCGCATGCTCATATGAAATCAATCCATGCGATGAAATGTTAATATAAACTACCCTTAAAACATTTCAAATATATGCATACATCACTTATTAATTACAGTTTTAGAAAACTATCCGCATATATAATATTTGGGCTCTGTTTCATTATGTGATCAAACAAATATGAATATTGATTATTGTTAAGCCTTTAGAAGATATTAAACAAATATCAGATATCTCATAGAAACAAAACTATTTTTTATTATATTTAATTGAAAATATATGGAAGTATGGGGTAATTACAGGGCTTACGACCTGTCTTCGGCTGCCTTAAGTGATCACTATATATATATATAACGTTCACCAATTCTCACCCCTCCATCTCCACATGTATCAAATTTTTGAAAGTTGTATATATGTTAATATTTGGACTATCAAATATATATTGAAATATCAAATTCGGTCCATAGATTTGTTTAATAACAGTGCCTTTGTAGGTAAAAATTCAGTAATTGTGTGTTCTTGGACATATTCAAATATTGCTTTAAAAGATAACTCAGATTTTCTTGATTGTTCGGTTAAACTTAATTCTAAGGTTGGAACCTCCTAACATTATCAAGATAATCAATTACCGATAACTTAAATTTAAAAATTCTACGAGTAATTAGCTTGAATAATACTATACTCTAAAAGAATATAAATATAATAAACACACTTCAGTAAACAAACTATACATGAGTTCAGTTGAAAGCTGAATATTCATTGTTTACGATAATAATAATAATAATAATGTATTTTCATTTAAAATTCCGCATAAAGAAAAATAAATTTAATTAAATAAACTTAAGTTAGACCAGAATGAAAATTGCTGCAGGAACTTGTAAATGAACGTTAGGTAATTCTATATAAATATATATTTTTTAAATCTCAAATTGTTACCAATCATTTATTTGTCCAAAAAATAAATGAGTAATAACCAAAATTTAAAGATGAGAGAAATAATAAAGCATATTGCTATATATTTTGTCCATTTTTACTTTTAAAATGTTAAATAAATTTGAGATGACGATCAGTACCATAAGCAGCAAAAAAAAAATTGTTATATTATGTATGTCGTATTTCGTATCTCTTGTCATAATTTGAACGAAAGAAATTTCCGTATCAGTAGTGTGCATTTGTTGTATTTCAACACGAGAAAATATGCGCATATCTCGGGTGATTTTATAACCATACACAAATTAATTAGCAATTCAATGTTCACAGTCGGCAAATGTAACGAAATCCGGCGTAAACCAGCGAAGGGGGGGGGGGAGGGAGCACTCCCCCACGAGCACGAGCTCCGTAACGGCCCGTCGTGAACGGTACCTTCGGTTGTCATTTTCGTTTGGACCAAGGTACGCATAGCTGTTATCGTTTCATTTTCCGTTTTTGAATAATCACACGTCACCGTACGGCCCGTACGGTTTTTTCTTGGCAAATCGGTATTCGGGTTCACTCTTTCCTTCGGTGAGGTTTTTGTTTTCTTTTGACCGAGTTTACGACATTAGTGTTAGTGTCTTGAAACTGTGTGTGTATTGGGGTTGACTAATTTGTATATCTTCGTAATTAATTAATTCATTAAAATCTATAACTTTTTAAATTTTATTTTTTAAGCGGTTCTAATTTCTTAACGATATAAAATTATTAGTCCCCTAATGCCTGAAAATGTTTTTACATTATACTCTATTATTTATCATTCTAGAACTATATTTCAATCATTAATGTCTAAATCTATTTATTAAAAAATAAAAATATGGAGCATAGCAATAAACGGAAGTAAAACGTGGTCCAATAACGGAGAGGGAGAAAAATAGGTTAGACGCATTTGATATATGGTGCTGGAGAAGGATGAGAAGATTAAGCTGGAATAAAAGAATAACAAATGAGGTTTTGAGGAGAGTGTTAGAAAAGAGGAACCATCGAAAATCGATACCTAAGAAATGTAATTAAATGAAAGATTGAAAAAATACATCCACTAAATAATGAGCAAGGCGAATGCAGACATCTACAGGCAACCGGTACTCGGCCGCCTCCTTCCAAGGAGATCCGTCCACTCCTCTCGGCTTCGAGTTTTGCCAATCATCATTCCTGAGAACATTCCGGTCGCTCTGAATCTCACCCAATAAAATCCCAACCAAATAAAATATGTATACAATTTTTTTCCATTTGTATTTATTGTCTTTCAATTTCAGGCATACAACATATAAATGATATGTAGTAACTACGAAACATTAGACTAGAATTACAGAGGCTAGAGTAGAATGCACGATATATGCAAGGATGATGGTCCTATTAGAAGCTCCAATAATCATCGAGCTTGTATGAGAAGATGTATGAATGTGTATAAGGCGAGAATTGTGTGTCAGGACAGAAGAGTGCAGCGCTGTATCCTCTCTTCCTACCCCCGCGGGGAAACGGTGCGATGGTAAGTAAGTAAGTTAAAATATATATCAGAATATGCCCAAGTATTGCAGAAGTCTAGAACGCACTGTAGTGGGGGCAATGACGTAATTACATACTTATATCACGTGAATGTACGTAAAATGTTTTATTAAATGTATAATTTGCAAATAAATATAACTTTTATTCGTAATCTTAGATCTGAAATCCGGGACCTTTCCAACTTATGTAATACGCTTGGTAGCTTTGAACTGATAAATAAATTTGACATCTGAAATCTACGAATCAATTTTATGGCATACATGATTTCCTGTAACGCCCGTGAGAGCCGTCTACCGGTAATGGAAAGGTCCCGAGTTCAAATCCGGTCTATTTTGGGGGAAAAATTTGCTTCGTATTTTGTAGTACCAAATCTATTATTGTGGTTTTATATATTAAGATGATTATTTGAGAAAAATTTTCAATTGTTGTACATTTCTTCATTTATTTTATTTTAAAATTTATTTTATTATAAATATATATGGGTAACTTAAAATAATTATACTCTTTTTTATACAAAATTACCCAACTCAATAGAGAAATCAATTCTCGTATTTGCATTGGGGAGTGCGATCATTTTAGTTTTAAATAATGTAAATAAATGTACTTATATAAGTAAGATATTAATCATAGAATTAAATTGCTAAATACACATACATAAATATTATCAACAGTTATGCCAAATTCATTGGAAGAAATTAAAACTTGGAATTGCTGTCGAAAATTTCTAATAATTATTTGATTTGTGAAGGCTTTATAATTTTTTTTCCGTTTTGATTTTATATGTGAGGGTATTAAAAAAAATGTATAGCTTGATAGGTGTAATGGTGTTGAGAAGCATTAGTTTTAAAGTTGGGGATTTTTAAGTTTTCACGCGATCTTGGTCAGTTTTTTATTTTTGTAGAAATTGTTTTTAAGAATTTGTAGCTGAAAATTGGAAAACTGAAGTTGGAAATATTAATGGTTTACGAACATATTGTTTAGGATCCGGCGAAATTAATTTAATTTGCCACAACTACAGTACCTTATTAAACGATTTGAATTTTTGTGCTTCTTAGCTTTAAATATCAATTAAAAACTAAATTATTTATGCAGATAGCTTATCTTTTTATGGGTATATATAAATTCTGTATATCACAAAATTGCAATAATATGATAATGTTCATTTGTGGATGCTTTCTATGAGAGGATATAAGTAGGTTGTTATTACAATAATTTCTACAGTCATTATTTTTAAATTATTTATGTTCTATTTGTGCATATAATTTTAAAAATTCATTATATTAAATTTAATTTTAATAAAATAACAAAATAATTACAAAATTGTTTTTCTATTCAGCAAAAAGTATTTGTAAAAATTCGGCGTGTATTATTTAAACATTTTTAAATAATCTTCTGTCACAGTTTCCTGTTCTGACGTGCTTGACCTCATTTTTTGCGAAGCTTATTTTTTATTCGATTACGCTTCGTTTTGTTAAATAAGAAATGACGCAATGAATATTAAATTTCTTCCAAATCAACAATTTTGAAGACCTACTGATAATGTTCCTCTCTGGGCACATGAAAAACATTTCATGTGTCAAATTCACGAATTTTTTCTGAATAATTGTAATTTTTTAAAGCATTTAAGAATATGAACAGTACATTTCTTACCTAATACTTAATATTACGCATCAAATAATACAAAATATTATTTGTCATTTGTCTAATGACTTCCTTTGAGATGCTACTAACGTTTCCAGTAATTACAAAATACAAATGCCAGTAAAGGTATCTGAAGTAATTTGAATGTGTACGTACACACATATACATACAGACACACACACACGTATACACACGAGTATCGTAGAACCAAGGTGAGCGGCGAAGGACATATAATTTGGCGAGGCACTTATTAGGCACATCCTGATGTGATAAATGTCCGATTCAGTTATTCGCCATCTTGTAAAATTTGCTAAATGTAATGTTTTCTAATTAAATAAAGTAGTGGTAGTTCATAAAGTTATTGTCTATTATTTATTTATAATTTAAGCATGCTTACTTCACCACCAGCAGCCAGGTGCTGGAATGAGGTATGTTCCCCAATATCTTCAAGAGACCCCGGTTAACGAAAAGCGATAGTAAATATTGAGATATGTTAGTAAATTGTCTCATTTATGGTCCGTATTTTGAAAATTGATATTTTTATTTAACAATTAAAATGTACATTATAATTTTGAAAATTGATATTTATTTAATAATTTAAATGTACATTGTAATATGTATTGCACAGTGATCATGACATGTAAAATGTTAGCTGATATTTACATACATATATACAATCATATACAATTATTTAGTTAGCGTAGTATTACCGTGATAATTTTATATATGTAAAATGTAATCCTTAATCCAAACATTAAATTAAATTCATATAAAATACAAAAAATGTTGATAGTTTCTTGCTACACAAAGGCTCTATTTTACATTCAACTTCCACTCAAGTGGCCAGCAGTATATGGGAAGCTTTTAGCAAACAGCCTCCAAGGTTACTGTACCGTAGGCAGCCGGTTGTTAGTACGGGGATTGTGCCGAGATTGGATAACACAATGACCCCATGATGAAGTTATCGCTATGCGGATAACCCGGTCTGAACAGTGTTCAATAGCCAGAGAAGAGAACTAAATAAACCTTCGTTCTATTTCTTGCCTTTTTGTATACCTACATTTTTATTTATGAGTTATTGTGTCTAATGTTTTTACACCTTTTAGAATGACGTTTATGGAAAACGAATCTTTTGTTACGAAATTATAAAAATATAATATGTCAATGTTTTTTTGAAATGTTTCAAGTTCTCGTCATGCTTTTGATATAATGGTTGCCACAAGAAACTGATTTAAATTTAATTTTAGACTTTTATGACTCATATTTATTCATCATATATTTATAAATTACCTTCTCGTATATCTAAAGAGCTTAGCTTAGCTTAGCATGCTTCCTTAATTTTAACCAACACCTATAATAACTTTTAATAGTTTGTTTTATTTTATATTTATGTTTAGGTGACAAATTATCAACAGACCATTGATAACCCTAATAGACAATCGTACAAAGATATATTAAACAACAATATGAAAATTTTAATGTTTACCAAATTTTGTGATTAAAAAGTTAGAAGATTAAAATGTTACATGTTACATTTTTTGATTATTTAAATGTGAGTTTTGGAGCGATTGTGTACGTAATTGGGCGCAGACGGAGACATACGAAAAATAAAAACATATGTTTAAAAAATATAGTCAAAGTCAATAATTACCTCTAAAAGAGTAAATGTAGGTATATAGTAAAGATATAAAGTTATTTTGAAATATGAGTAATTATTTTTCTGAATTCTAATTTCACGCCTATCGGTGAATACGCTACGTAATTATTTTATTTGTGAACATATTTTGGCCCGATTGCTCGAAGGTTGCCGACTCTTCATAACTATTTTTCACCTTGGCTCATACGAGTCCATGTGCCGTGTGCCGTGTGCCGTGTGGAGGACATCATCTTTAATAAGATAACTACATCATTAAAACACAGCATCTTCGCGTGAGTATCACCTTCATAGTTTTGGAAAAAAACTGTTTGTACCACACAATTACACCAAAGTAAGGTTATTTTTCTCTTCTGTTCAGTAAGATCAATTAATTTTCTTAACTTAATCAATTGAAGAACAAAGTACGGGATCAGTCTAGCACTGAGAAAATATTACTGCATCAATATTATTACTATTTTTCCAACTAAGCGAAATTAAATGTGACTCACTTGCTGATTATTGCGTTAATAATTGATTGTGTTGATATTATTAAAAAATAATTTTAAAATTAATCAAAAAGTGGCCGAGATTCTTGAAACGATCTTTGAGAGTTTTTTTTTTACCGCCAACCTGTAACGTAAGCTTTGTCAAATTCTTTTTATAAATACAGGAAAAAACGTTTGTATAACGTTTAATTTGAAGGCCAACCACATTCTAAATAGATCCGTAGAACGAAGCGAACGGCCAAAGTCTTTGACCGATTTAATTCGGCAATAGGGAAGCTGTCCGTGTATGTGTGTGATTGTTTAGTGTTGTGTTGGTACCGACACTGACACTGACACTGACAGTTGTTATTGGCAAAAATCTTTATCAAATAATATTTCATGTGCGTGAAGAAGACGTTATTCAATGTATAATTATGCTTAGAAAATCGATAAAGTCCAGTCGCCCGTTATTATGTGTTCGCTATGCTCAATATATGATTTCACCTGTAAAAGCCATATTCCAACTACGTAGCAGAATTTAAAAGCAATGGCGCCGTTCCAAACATAAAACAATTTGAAATACAAAATCAATTTATTTTAGATGGTTTTCGAGTGAGAGCCGGATCTGAATAATTTTGTACTTATTTGAATTAAAAAATAGGACACCGCCACTACAGAGACAAATACAAGCGGCTTGTTCATAACTACAATATTAATTTTGATTTTATGTATCGTTTCTCAGAAAACATTTTTCCATATACACATATTAAAATACGTATTTAGTTTATTTTTTAAATAGAATAATAGTATCCAGGTATATATTTTATTAAATAAATATAATATAATATGTTTTTTAATAATGCAGACACTCATTTTTTATCATTGAGTTTATTTATAAAACGAGCACTACACGCCATGCTACAAAACGATGTATTTTTCTTAAAAATTAATACAACATCCAACTAATACATTATAAGAAATCTAGTTATGTGATGAATGATGTTAAAAAAACTATTAAATATATTCAAAATTCGATATTTATATTACAATAAAAAAATACGTGAAAAATAGATAAATCAAGAGAAGAACGCAATAACTATACATGCATATTACATTTATTATAATTATATTAATATTATTATAATAAATCATTTAAATGGTTATTTTGTAGACTTTTGATGCTGGAGACGTTTTCCCAGAATGCTGAAAATATCACAATGAAAAATGTTTCAATCCTGATAAATTATGATTTCTGTTGACTGTACAATTGATAGTTCCGCAATATTTATTTTGGAGTGAAGATAACGTGGACTTCAAGAGTAACTCCAAACATCCAATTTAATGTTGAGCATGTCTATCCCCATCACGCTGGGTCAGGGTACGCTTGTAAAGACCGAGACGACACATTTCAAAATTGCTCTAAGAAAGGAATCGTGCAAAATTGAAACGAAAGAATTAATTTCATATTTGTATTATATTTTATTTCATATGATATTCATTTCGTATTTTAATATCTGCTTCACTGGGCTTCTCCCGGGTTGAGGCAAATATTTTACATTTTTAATCAACAATCATATTATACATAATTAGTTTATTAACTATAAATTTAGAATAAGAAAGAAGAATAAGAAGGAAAAAATAAAAAGTGTAAGTATCAAAATATGATGCAATTGATCATAATTGATATCATTTATAATTGTAAGAATTCGTTTTCAACAAGTTTAAATAAAACAGTACAATTTAATTTAATACACACACGCGCATTCATAGACTGCTCACTGATTGGTGTTGGGTTTGAAATCTTGACTATGTATGTGTTCATATTGAAGGGGTGATCATGCTATGAACATAGATTCGGTCTGATTTTTTTAGCCAGAATTTTATTATGCCTTTGAACTGTCTGTATTTCTCAATATTTTTATGTATTAAAGGAGAGAATTATACAATTTGGGTGCTACAAAAGCATAGCTTCTTTGCCCTATGTGGTGCACATCCTAGGAATTGCTAAATTGTTCTCCTCTGAGATTCTGGTATTTTTGGCATTTCTATGGAAACTCCTTATGTCTTTATTGATGAATATCATGTTTATCAGTATCCTCAGACTGTTAAAAAGTATATTCGAGCTTGTTCTCATTAGTAATTTGAATATAACCTTAAGTAATATTTTTTGTGCTAAAGTCAGAGGTTTTAGAGCAGTTTGTGTAGTCCATCCTCATCCTACTATAAAATAAACTAAAAAATTATATTAATCTTATATCCAAATGGAAAGCCTGCTATATAACATACTAAGTATTGTTTTTACTGAATACTAAATATCATCGTCAAGTAAGTTTTACCATTCGATCTGTCATCCGTTATCTTTATCCAGTCCGCGATACTTACCAAATGAACGTCCTGGGTAACGCCATCCAACCACTGCAGCTTGGCACTTCTAACACTTCTACATGCAATAAGTTTTTCTGGTGGTTCCGAGTACATTCGTTGAACGTGATCAGTCCCATCTCTGCTATGCCATCTTGATAACTTGGATAATATTGGGTTCACCAAATTTTGAGTTAATTTAGGATTGTAGCCAGTGACGTCCCTAAGTAAAGTGCTGCCCCTAGACGAATTTCAAAATGCCACCTCTAATTTTTCTATCATATAAATTCAATATAAAATATAAGTAGAAATAAGGCTAAATTATAAAAAATATTAAACTCACCCACAATTATCGGGATTTGGCAATAATTTGGCAGTAATATGAACACCTATAGCATTGAATTGCTACTAAACCTAACGAAAACTTTCTAAAGAAATACCTACCCAAGCATTTTTAAATGCATCTTGTCCATTGAAATTGTGTTGTTCGGCCAATTTCTTTTCGAAGTAAAATAACAACAATATTTCCACCCTTTTATGGCATTTGGCCCATTGATATTTTCTAAACGTATGTTACTTATGTTGTTTTTACACTGAGAAATGAACACTTAAAATGCCTTTAAATTTCTGATCGAGTTTTTTTTAGTAGGGACAGTAATTTTAAAATTAAGGAGAACACATTCTTATTGTAAAGTTGTAATTATAATAATAATAATAATAATAATGGATAATTTGTATAGCGCCATTTTCGTAAAAACTTTCACCTCAAGGGCGCTTTACACATAATGTCGCCTTGTACATCAACCAGCACAATTTAAATTCAACTCTTTCAGGGAATCGGAGCCAATGTAGCTGATGTAAAAGGGATGTTATATGAGAGAATTTGGAAACTCCATATATTATCCGTGCAGCCGCATTTAAAATAGATTGTAATCTATCCAGCTGAAACATTGGTAGGCCAGCATAGATGCTGTTACAATAGTCCACACGTGACACCACAAATGCATTTATATGTAGACGAGCTGCCTCAAGAGGAAGATGTCTCCGAATACTTTTAATCTGTCTCAGTTGATAAAACCATGCACTAACAGTTTTACTGATTTGTGTATTCATTGAAAGATCTGAATCAATGTGCACGCCCAACAACTTAACTGCAGATTTAGCATTCGTAGACATTGATTCCTGTATTAAGTTTTGCCTTCTGGGTGTTGGAACAATAGATATATTAATTTGAAAAAATGTAACATATAGGTTCAAAAATTCGTCATGAAAAATACTGGCGCTATAACACAATTGGTAGTATACTTCCCCGGATTGGAAATAGAGATCGAGGTTCGAATCCCGGTAGCGCATAAACAATATTTTTCGACAAAATTGATTTTATATGTATATATTTATAATTAATACATTAAATTAGTATTTAGTAATTTCAATGTTTATATAAGCTAATATTTGCCAGTTCATCAAATTTGCCGCCCTTATGCACCGTCTCACCCGCCTACTTACTACCACAGGACATCCCTGGTTATAGCGTATACGATACATTTCGTTTTCATTTTTGGTACCGAATATCATTTTTAGTACAAAATACATATAAATTAGTTCTCAAAACAAAATAATGATATATACTGGTAGGTATATAAGTAGTAATATGAAATATTGATGATAAAATTTACCTACTCAGATTTATGACGTAAATTTAGCGAAGAACATTCCTTCATGCGGGCCAAAGATGGCTCATTCGTAATGCATATGGTAAACCATCAGTCGTGATTAGCTCTATCTTGGGTTCGTTAAGTTATATTCTTCGATGTTGATTGATTGCGCAAATGATCAAACATATCTGAATACCGGAAGACCTTCAAATAACCGATGTATACTAATAAATTTTATTTTCGCCTCTGCGTTTATCTGTCTAAATTTTCAATATCTCTCAAAAATGTGTAATTGTCGAAGTATAATACTATTAATATTATACTTTATTTTGACAATATATATTTAATAAATCCTGTCGCAAAGACAATACATGATTCAGAGAGGTTGGATAATTAATTTTCCCGGATAATCCATGTATAGAAAGAAAAACTTGAAAATATGATAAACGTCATATGAATTTAAAAAATCCAAAAACGTTGTATTGTTTCATAGTTTTGTTTTATATTTACATATGAATAAAAATTAAGCGTTAATTTTCTTTCAGGAAATTTTCCTTCCAATAATGGCTCGTGTATTGGTGTATATATATTTAAAATACTAATTTAAATATATACATATAAAATGAAACGAATAATAATAATAATGGAATAATGGAACGACAGATGTATTAATTTTAAAAAGTGTAACATATATAATAACACAATTGGTAGTGTACTTCCCCGGATTGGAAATAGAGATCCAGGTTCGAATCCCGGTAGTGCAAAAACAATATTTTTTGACAAAATTGATTTTTTATGTATATATTTACAATTAATATACATTCAATTAGTATTTAAAACATCACAGACCGTCTGTTCTGAATAATTACAACTTCACAATAAGAATGTGTTCTCCTTAATATATTTATTTGACTTATTTAAAATTACGTGCTTAAAGATATTATAAATATCTCGAAGTGTTATTATTATTTTGTTGATTATATATAATATTTTATGTATTCTACGACCTTAGAATCACAGATTTCGATTTTATTAAACAATGTTCACAAGTTTATCTTTCTCGATCCGCGCGCTCTTAAACCTCTAACCATGAATTATACAAAATTATCCTCAATATGCTTTGTTATTTGATGATAATCCTTTAATCAATCTTAGAATAATAATTTACTCGGGAGTTCAAATCACGTTTGAGCACACGATATTATGTACTGAGTACCGAATATTTAATGGATTATGCAGAATTACGCGTGTATGAAAAGATATGTTGAATTTTTCTGAAAAACTATTTTACCTATCCACCGGTTATTTTTTCTCATTTAATAAGTAATTCCAACATATATATATATATGTATGTAAGTAAGTGATGCAAAATGATAAAAAAAATTGTTAAATTTTCTACATTTTTATTACCTAATTATTTATAAAATTGTAAAGAATCATATTTTTACATTCTTTACAAGTTTGTATTTCAAAAATTACCCTAATGGACTATCTCGGCGATCTCAGATGAAAACAGATGGATAACCTATGAGAACGTATGCCTCTAGACTGGAAATACAAAGACACCTGGAAGTGTCTTAAGGTAATGGATTGAGGGACCCTCATTGGAAATGGGGTAGAAATTAACATGAGTTAAATGAATTATAAAGATGATAATTAATTAATTTCCTAATAAATAAAAATGAGTTAATTATTTTAAACAATAGTAGGATTTTTTGAATTTTAAACGTGTCCTGTATTTTATAATCAGGTATCAACTATTATTTATTTTTAAATAATTTCACAAATAAAATAGATACACGGGGAATAAATTAAATCTTTAAAAATACAAAATTATTGATAGTTATAATTATTTGTTTTAAGTATGTGTAATATTTGCATAGGTTTACTATAAATCTGTATAACTTGCTTTCAATATACCAATAAAATGGTCCCCAAATCGTATCTATCTAATGTAGTCAAGCAGTCAGGATCGACAACAAAGGTTCAAAAATTAAGAATTTTTCACACGTTTATTTGATGACTTTTGTACCTTATAGCCTTGAAATATCCAGTGTCAATGTATTATTGTATTATATAGATGGACCAAATCCTCCCAATCTCCCACATCTGCACCACAGGTGTTATAAACTGCGCTCAAATACGAGTGACCTTTCAGAATAACCTGTAACTTGGCAGCGCAAACATACTAAAGGTGCCTTGAATATCATTAATTAAAATGATAAATGATTTTTTTAAATTAGTTTAATCTATTTTTTCAGTGGTTCCTTCTGACACAATGTTAACTAATAGTAAATTATCAGTCGCAGTTATTGTAATTCATTATAACTAAAAATTAATTTACAATGAGATTCGTCATCATCCCCAATTGTTGACTTTTAAAGCCAATTACTGACGCTAAGAATGGTTACGTCCAGATTGAACTTAATAGATTCCCCAATGTATGGTGGCGAGGAAACTCTTGACCATATCTTTTTTGTGTGTTCATTGCGGATCGCAGGTTTTTTTTACAGTAATCTCGTCAATGGTAATTTTCAACTTTATTAATGGCACATATAACTCTTGAAGGGTGGATTGCCTATTTAAAAGAAGAATAATGGTTACGTCTTTACATCGTACCTATTTCTCGTTTTTGGTTTATTATTCAGCAGTCATTTTGAGGAATCATATGCACCTCGAAGCCTCCCTAATTTTATAAATATTATAATTTGATAGTTACAATGATGATTCATACAGGTTGTAATGTTCCTAATTATAATGCCTACGCCATACTCCATTTTCATTGACAGTTCCAAAAAATTTTCTTTTTTCAAAAATTATACACCTTGTGTTTCTTTATTTCTAATTGAATCGTACCAAATTTTTTCAACGATTTTATTATATTTTTTAACGTTTCGTTTGCGCAGATAAAGGAGTAGCGCATTAATTATTATTTATTTCCTGAATTAAACTGTACTAAATGGTGCAATTATCTTTTTACCGATTCCTTGGCCGACCGTTAAATACAATTTGTTCCGCCGGCTCTGAGGCACAAGACGTGTCCTCCGCCCGGCGAACCTGCCAACCGATTCAGCGAACATTTAACGACAATTCCACCGCCATAAATGGATACGGTTCCTGTCGGCCATGCGGCGGCTGGACGGGCATTTTCAATTTAATTTTAACTAGAAAAGACCCGCATGTGATGGGTGTCCTTGATCTTTTATTATCAATACAATTTGAATTCAAAATAAGCTCTCCGATCCGAGTATTACCAGAGCAGAAATCGCTTTTACGATTTCTGAAGCGTTTTTTAAAGCGTGAAAAACAATTAAACATGTGAACCTGCATCGTACGCTCATTCTCTAATTGTTGCATTCGAGGTCAGCGGAATGACTGTGGTATTTTTATTTATACTGGTATTTATTTATTTACGGTACAAAGACCTTTTACGTTTTTTAGTACATTCAATATGAAATAAACAAAAAATTTAATCAAATAAATATTGCAAACAAATCAAATTAAAAATAGTAATGAGAAAATAAACATGGTATTAAAAATAATAATATACATAACGTAATTGACAATATTGTCTTAACGATAAAACTTTATTTTAACACAATGTCATAATCTTAACATATCATCATTATCCAGATAGGGTAAATACAATTGTATTGACAATTCCTTAATCAAAAATAAATTGATTTTTTTTAAATAATGGTAGTAAAATATTTCTCTGTTGTTACTGAGGCATCCAAATACCCGGTCAATTTCATTACCCGGTTCTCGGTTATTTTTAAAACACGCGGGTACACACCGGTTCCACGGTTCCGGTTCTACCCGGTTCGGAATCCCTAGTTGTAACTGTTATTTTTAATTATTGCAATATACATGATGTATCAGCCATTCGCATAACAAACAACATGGAGAACCAGGGGTTTTTCTGTTGGGATTTTCCTTCTTTGAGCTGGATTATTCCAGATTTAAGGCGCCGGAGACGGACATGAACTTCCGAGTCTCATGAAACTGCTGAAGAAAGAGAATAATAAAAGAAGCTAGTGAATTATAATAATAGAGTAATAAAACATGTATGTATATGTAATTAAATATGTATTTTACCCAGTCATTTTAATGCGGAACCAAATAATTTCAGGTTTTTCCCTACTCGTCGCCATATTACATACATATACCTCCCTTACCCTTAGTACCACAATAATTACCTTGCCGATAAATTACTGATATTACTTCATATTTTACCAATTTACCGCCTACGTCAATTCTCGATAATTTTGCATGGCCATTACCTACTCAAACTTATTAATTCTATTAAAATCCAAATCCTTTCAAATGTAAATAAAAGTATGTACGTGCTAACTTTCTTTGTTATTTGAAAGGTCGTTTTAGAAACTGAAAAAATCTACATCTTTTCATATACATATAGTCTGAAAATTGAATTCGTCATTCTCTTTTAGTATTGAATAAACATCAAACAAAAATATTTTCGAACGCAGTACCTACTAGGATGTATCGCATAGGTACAGATTTTTTGGTCTTAGCTTATTCACTAATTTGTTCACGTAATAGACTATTCGACGAATGTCATTTCGTGTCCAAAATTTGTAGCTGTGTCGCAATAATGATCGTTTGATATGCAAAAAAATGCTGTAATTTGAGAATGCTGCATGTATTTGAGTTGATTGAACTTATGACATAATTTGAAGGAAATACATTTGAATATTTTAATCGTTAGAAATAATTTAAAATACACACTATAGATAGAATACAATGTAAATAATCATAAACTATTTTTCATACTGGTTATTTAAAAAACGCGTTGACACCAATATTATTATTGTGTTTATTTTATTATATTCAGAATTATAAAAGATATATGTCAACGATATTCATCACATTAAATTGTTAGATGTACATATTAATTTAGAATTTGATTGAAAAGAGATTTTCTAACACATGCATCTTCCATCTGAGACTAATCGTATACTTTCGTGCATTTTTAATATGAAGAATAGCGTTATTTTAAGACTAGACACATTTTTTTTTATTTTCTTCAGTAGTAGTTAAATATTTAGAGGATTTTGTGTTAAATTTATTTTATTCAGAATATAAAATCGAATAGTTATTCACGTGTAATACTATATTTAGATGCAAATAGAATAATACATTGATTTTTTTTTTATATTATTTTTTTATTTGGACATATTGTTACATATATTTTACACACATTTTAAAAAGCAATACCCAACTAGGCAAGCCTGTTTTAGGTCGAATTGGTAAACAAATACATTTTACAAAACCAAAACTCATTGAAGACAAAACACAATAAAATCGAATACGTAACATACAAGGCAAGTAATTTTTTTTTTTAAATGTGTATATATATATAATATAAAAATACCAATGTGCAATACAATATATAATATAAGTACATATAAGGTAAATGGAAATATGCAAGATCAAAATACACAAATAATAATTATTTCATTATATAAAAAAAGTTTACTCTCAGTGTCTAATTCCTAGTTTCCTGATGTCTAATTCCTAGTTTCCTGATGTCTAATTCCTAGTTTCCTGATGTCTAATTCTTAGTTTCCTAATGTCTAGTTCCTAATTTCAATTGATACCAAAGTTTTTGTTTTTCAAGACAATTTAGAAAGAAATTTCATACATCAATATCATTTTAATACCATTGAATTGTTTTATTAAATACGTCTTGAAATTTTCAATTTGTAGAAAGTTTGTGTTAATTGTTAAAGAAAATGAAGTGTCACCTACAAAAAAATCAACATTTTCGACATACTCTTTTGTTTGAGTTTCACCAAGGAGTTAAGGCATCGGAAGCTGCTAGAACTATTATGAATCACTTCTGAGGAATGGAATCATCATATATAAGGTTTATTATCAACAAATCAGAAATAAAGACCAGGAAGACGTACTTTATCGGTGCTATTATAACATAATTCTGCCCGTCCGCATACTGCTAACTTTACAAAAGTGGCTATTTAAGATCTTGGTTCAGAGGTTATCCTACATTCACCTTATTATCCTTGTCTCATTTCATAATATTTTCATATTTTTGATTCTCTATCCAATAATCTTCGAGGAATCTCCTTTAATAACGATGCAGCTCTTCAAAATTAGCTTGAGGACTTCTTTACTTCCAAATCTTCGAATTTCTTCAGGTTTGGAATCGAAAAACTTCCAGAACGTTGGAAGTATAAACTCGTAATCATTAACAATGCAATAGAATATATGTTTATAGAAAAAATAGATATCTCATAAAGATGAAGCTATTTTTTATTATATTAACGAAAAATATATGAAAATGTGGGTAATTACGTCTTCGGCTGGCTTAAGTGATCACTTTATATAAATATAACGTTCACCATTCTCATCCATCAATCTCCATATCTATCAAATTTTTGAAAGTTGTATATATATATGTTAATATGTGGACTCATTTCGAGTACCACTACACTATCGCCATCTATGGACTAAATTTGATCATTCACTTCCCTGAAACAGCATATGTGTCACAATGAGAATTTTATTATTTGTTTTAAATTATTAAAGCAATATTCTTTATCTGTAAAATGATTTTAACACATTATACTAGAATACGCCTGAAAAATCAATATTTTTCAATTTTATAAATATTCTGATCTTGACCAGTATATTATTAGCAATATTTGAATATGTCCAAGAACACACAACTACTGGATTTTCACCTACAAAGGTACTGTAATTAAAGAAATAATAGATATTTCATACAGACGAAGCTATTTTTTATTATTTTTAATGGAAAATATATATAAATATGATGAAAAATAGCTTCGTCTCTATTAGGTATCTATTATTTCTTTAATTGCAGTATCTTTGTAGGTGAAAATCCAGTAATTGTGTGTTCTTGTACGTATACAAATATTTTGAATATATGTTTGTTTAATTTATGTATTACGTTTACGTAGAAATTTTATTTTTAAATTTAATATAAACGCTACGAACTTATGCATTAATACAATATATAGATTATAAAGATGTAATAAAAGTATAAGCTTTCAGTTTATTTTTTAGTATATGTCTTCGAAAAAACTGCTTACCGTGAAGAGTTCAAATGTTGTCTAATGATATCATCTTCGGCGGGCCCTCGTTACGAGGATGACATGTGCCATGGTTATCGATTGTGAGTCCGAGTGTGGCTGAAGAGTCCTATTCTCGAACTACACACCCTTGCACATGTGCACGTGCATCCGCTGAGTAGGAGAGTTCTAGTGATACCTATAGGTATACAAAAAAATACATAAGTTGCTTCTATATCTCAGAGAAGTCTACATCCCAGAAAACTTAAATTGATGCCGTCAAATACACAGATTAGCCCCAGCTGTATTACAGTTATGGAATTAAAATACAGTAAACAAAAGCTGTGTAAACATCTTCAGAAGACAAATATCACGAGAAGCTGGATGCATAAATTTTATCATAATTCGAAGAAGAGCTGCAATAAAATTTAACAAAAACACATAAATTATGTTGCAGCTAAAAATAATAAAAATCAGATAAAAACAGGTAAAATGTGTTGCGGTTAAATGCACCAAAAATGCATGCTCGGTAAACAACCGCCGAAGGAAGACGCGGGAACGGATTCTCCAACACGGAGCGAAATGAGGTTACTATGGTTACTGTGCTTGCGCGCCGCCATCTTGGCTTCCCGACGCGTTCGATTTTTGAATTCCTAACGAGTCGTCCTTTTGTTTATGGCTGCTGAGTGCGCGGGCAGAAAGGTCCGCGGGTCGGCAGATACCGGTCATGCATAGGGATCATTATTCTTAGCGGTTTTTTCCGCGCGAGGCGAAAAGGGGCAACGATATTTGCCGACCATTTTTATACATGTTGCGTTGCCCTTTGGTTTCAGAATTGTTTAAATTTACAATTTTAAATGTGAATAACGACTTGTAAAGAAGTATCCGCATATCATTAAGCGTACATGGCCATTTTCGATTTCGGAATTACGTAACAGAATCACGTATTTTGGGAGGCGTGACTGATTTTGGAATTCACTGACAACACCAATATTCTTGTGATCTCGAATAACAAATGGCATTTTATAGAGTCCTAGTTTAAGTAACAAAAATACTTGTAATTTTTTTGCACAAGTGAATCTTATTAGAGGAAAGACTGTAATGTATATGTGGCAAATACATCTACGATAAAGTAAAAAATTAACAAATTATAAGTGATTGTAAAGTTGATTTTAACATTAAAACAGATATAATAATGGGTCGTTTAGATGGTTTGATCATATGCAAAGAATGAATGAGTATATTATGAAACCACCAGAAATAGACGACGTCTGCGAAAGACTTGGCGTAACCAGGTAAATCAAATACAAGAAGATGGTCCGGTCCAATAGGTCTCAACAACTAACGAGCACGCATGAAAAAAATTATGACGAGAGTACCTATGTCAGGACAGAAGAGTGTGATATTGTAACCTCTCTGCATACCCCCGCGGAGAAACTGTGTGACGTTATATTTATGAATAAATCAGTGAAATTTCTGGATGATCAAGCCTGCAGTTAGGCAAGTGTCACGATTTAATATGATGCCCTCTGAACGTACTGTTTTACATACATTTCAATGCGCGCCTGTTTCGCGGGTGCATGTTGTATGCGTAAAACGTATATTATGCATTACACATACGCATTTAATGCATACGAATGTATCGGTTAGTCAATAATGATGCAGGTTGAGTTTTTAATAAAGAATATGTTTATTCAGCGAGTACCCTAGTAAAATATGTTACAAAAACCGCATTCAAAAAGAACGAAAATTTTATAACATTTCTCATTTTTACCTTGTGTTTTATTTTCATCTTTACGGGTACCGGGATTAATAGGATGCACCAAAAGAATTAAATATAAGTAAATATCACAGACTACCAAATATATAAGACATGAACTAACGGATATTCCTTGTTTCAATATTTTCAATTTGGTGTCACTCGCGTGATCACTTTGGCACTACTTACGGAATCAAATAGCTTCGCGACTTTTTTTAAATATATATCTCGTTTGAAACGAAAATTTAAACGCTGACAATATAATATGCATTAATGTAAAAAATACGTCTTGTTTACACAAAGATTTAATATTCGAAGAGTAAATACTTTTACCGTTGCACAATCTGTATTATCTGTACATATATTATAATCTGTACATGTATTATCTCTATGGCGAATCGGGTTAAAAAAAAAACCTGATCACGCTGGAATAAACACATTTTTTTATTTTTTTATTTGTAACTATATAACACAATGTAAAAATCTGTTTGGACTGTGCCCGTCTCACTAAAGAAATTCAGGTGTCGAGTCGGGCATAGTTTACAAGCAATTGTTCAATTAATTAGAATTACAAGTAGTAGATAGAATTACATTTATTACTAGATAAGAGGTGTATAATGAAGAACAATTTTAAAGTGGACATAATTTTTGTTTCACTTTGCAGCAATAATTAATATAGATATGAGTCAATATGTTTGGGTGAGTGCACTAATACTGGCTCTACCCATATTACGATTCCAAGTTTTATTATATAGTTTCATATTCTTGGGACAATTCAATAGATTTAAATCTTTTAGCATTCTATTAAATAAATTAGGTCTAAAATATTTGTAGTTCCTTTGACCATATGTTGGGGTTTGTAGGTTATTTGTATTTGTCCGTGTGGAAATTATATTTTGAGTTGTTTTAAAATGTGTCTGTTTGTATTTATATATGCATTTAAGAGTAGTATTAGCGTATATTTGTCTCATATCAAATTATTATTATTATAAATGTGTCAAACTATCGAATCTATGTTTCCACAAATGATGTGTGTGGAATGTCTTTCGTGTCTATTCATTTACTAGTCTATGGTAAATTTAGATACATACAATAGTTTATAAATTCATATACTTTTTATCAATGTATTGATAATAATATTAAAATTAATATCATTGGATAATTTTCAATAATTATATATTTCACCTCAATGGTACTACAAACATTTTTTTTAGTATTCTTTAGTACTTTCTACTACAATATTATTTAAAATTAAAATTTGGTATTATTGATACTCGGTAAACGATTTTTTCATATTTGTAGTTTCACATAATTGACTCTAAGCTTAGTATTTCTAATCATGTATTTTCCTACTATACGAGAATATGTGGCAACTAATTTGATTATAAGTTCTTTTAAAAAAATATGTTATCGTTATTAGTGTAAAAGGCTCTATCTAAGCCGTTAAAATATATGAAAATAAAAATAAATTATCGGCACACAAAACACACACAACAAAAATATCCGAAAAAAATCGAACCGAATTAGTATACTTAATTTGATAGTACAAGCGTCAGGAATAATAGACAATCCAAATTACAGTCATTATCAAATTTCAAGGTTGACTGCGGTGCGCCGCGCTATCAAAACTTAAATATAACAGATTTATCTCGGTCAATAATTCGTGACGCTGCAAACAATCGTAATAATTATTGGTAACGCGTCTAAATTCTAAAAATACAGCTTCAAGGATGAGTTCAAAGCTCATCGCCGATCATCAAACCAGGATACTTCATAGTGATGGTGATGGTGATGGTGATGGAGTCATCGCACGCTGACTTCTGCGCGATGTGCAGCCGCGTGGATCTGAAATTGAATAATGATTCCCGAGATAGGATAAGAGATTAACATCATTATTGATGTTTCTGTCACGATAATAATTAATTACATGTAACTGAGAATATAAAAAAAATGTTTTTTTTAACACATGATGGTGATTTCGCGTGTTTGTGTGATAATTAATTATTTTCTTCGATAAGATCTTACATGATACGACATATAGCTTTACGATTCTTAAACAGGTTTAAAAGTAAAACATGTTAACATAGACACTTTTGCATAAAACTGCAACTGTTGTTGAAAATTTTGAGAATCTTGATTGAGTTTAATTATTAGGAGAACACATTCTTATTGTGAAGTTGTAATTATTCAGAACATAGGGCTGTGATATTTTAAATATTAATTAAATATATTAATTAGAAAGATATACATATAAAATCAATTTTATCGAAAAATATTGTTGTTGCGCCACCGGGATTCGAACCTGGATCTCTTTCCTAACCGGAGAAGGTGCATTATCCAACTATGCTACAGCGACGATATTTTTAGCGACAATTTTCGAACCTACATGTTCCTTTTTTTAGTTTAATTGTATTTAATGCCCATTTTTTCAACATTCAAATTTTACAATCATGAAACACTTGCAAAAATCAATCACTGAAAGCAGATTGGTAGGAAGCGAACCATTACGCGGCCGCGGCCAGTGTTTCCGGAGTTGATAAAATAGAAGGGAGAAAATAATATTAGATTAACTACAATGAAAATTAATTGAAAATTAAAGATTTGATCAGTTAGAATCGGTAATGCGATATGTGTTGACAATACCGTTATTTTTAATAAAAATGTACACCATATACGAACGCGACACTTTTGTGGTGAAATAACACAGGATTAAAAAATATCTATAAATTAATCCTAATATTGCGGGCTCTTTTTGCAAGATGTGGCTGCTGTCTATACGAAAGGTATAGCTCACACACATTCTGATTCCACATAGATAGAATAATGATTATCATATACCAATAATTAGTCTTAAATAGTACAACTGTTTCATATTATTCATATAATACACATTATAGTAAATAATAAAGTATTAAAATACAAAAAAAATAAAATGTAAGAGAAAATAAACTCATAAGAAAACATTCCAGTATATTTTTAGATGTGGTTCTCAAAAATGGTGGAAAAATGAAGGTAGATGGGTAAAATTAGGAATCGAAAATACTGCCTATTATTTTCAGTAGCAAAAAAAAGTACAATAACCGACCCTGTCGAAATCAAAAACGTAGAGACAAAACGGATACGGAGTAAATATTAAGGATGTAAGAATTGAATGGAAAATATAAAGAAGATGGCTAACAAATGACGAGGAACGGGGACTAACTACCTGTAGATAGTATTGTCAATATTATAAATATAAAAAATTATACCCCTACCGATTTAAAAACAAATTATTGCCTCGTAATTGAAACATTTTTACAAAGATTCAATAAAAAATATTACGACGGGTGTAAAAATTAATACACTGAAAACAATTATGATGGTTGGGCTGTTAACTGGATGTAAGTTATTTGTCAGTCACGTATCTTCGGGCACGCGGTCTTCCTCGCCAGACCAGATGTTCACCTGCGACTTCAGAGGACGCCGATGTTCATCTCTTCATCAAGTATGCAGAGGAAGTAAATGCGCCATTTGTCCGAAGAAACCCACATATTATAGAAACACGGAAGTTATATTTGTAAGCGACATGCTTTTTGTATGACATTATTTATGATCTTTTTGCTGTAGGTATATCATAAGTATTAACAACTTATGTAATCTGTCTGTGAAATTCAGGTGATGACTTGCAAATTCAAATATTACTGATAATTTGCAAAATACCCATTGTTTTGTATTACGTATTTATCTAAATAAAAAAGTTAATAAATATTCGAGCATTTCGTTAATTAATACAATATAAAATAAAGATTACCTATATCTTTCTTTATGTACAAAGTGTAAACTTCGAAAATGTATACATTAACTAATCAATGTATGCACCAACTATGAGTTTTAGTTACAGTATACACCAAATAATTTATGAACACTCTAACTAGTTGTATGTATTCACTGTTCAGTGTCCGTCAAAGTATTCACAATGTTCACCTAACGTACGGTACACTGAAGTTGGCATATAAAAAAAAATGCAATCCCATACATTTTTATTTGGAGAAAAACATGAAAAACAGTATATTTATGAATGCACTTCTTATTATGTATGATGATCCCTAGAATCTAGTTTAAAACATAAAAAATATGCAACGCCTTCTTCCAAAAACAAACTAGGTTCGATAATGGCGGCCATCTAAATTTCAGAATAGCGAAAACTACTATTGGTCGAATCCTAATATAAATGGCGGATGGTATCTTAATATATGTAAATCTAACACCGATTTAGAATGACTAATCTAGATCAAAATAAGCTAAGTTTAAGCAGCTGTGGGCTGCCAATACTTTAACAAGAGGCTCGCTTAATCTCAAAACTATTCACGGCGTTCCGGGAAAGGGGTAGGTTTCTTTATCACTCTTATACAATTATACCCAATAATTATTAAAATAATCAAATGTTACTTAATAGATATACTTGCATTGTATAACAATATACCGTATAATAATTAATATCAATAGCTAAAAAATGTACTTAACTACCATAGATTGTAAGAGTGAAAGGTTCCAAGATTGACGCAGAAATAGGTACTATTCTTTACGCTCCAATTCCATGTTTCGAAACAGAACACTGGATTGAAACTGAAGTTTTTCATAGTAAATTATAGTAGAAAGTAATAAATATTAGGAACTGTCCTCAAAACTGTGCACAATTACGGTGTAAGTGTGAAGTATGAAGGACAATCGTTCAAAGCAACGTTCACAAAAATGTTGCGTTGAACATCTAAGAACATCTGGATGCAATATATATATCAAATATCGGCGTTTTTAAAAGCAAGCATTGTTAGACTGTTGACAAAAAATAAATGTATTTTTCGATAAATTTCAAACACAACAAAGCATTGTGTTTTATAACACATTTTAAACATCTACAGACATTGCAGTTAGGTACTGATCTGAAAATATTGTTTTTCCTTCATTTAACAAGGGGTTAGAAGGGGCTAGCGCGAGCCCCTCCGAGCCCCCTCCACACCCTGAGTCTAAGCGTAAAAGCCATGTGAGAAGACAACTGCACGTTAGAAAAAAAAAAGGATTTTGCTGACTTTGTTCTACTAGTATCTTTCGTTTAACTAACGTCTTTAGACAAAATAAATTCGTCGTTTATACGACCCTATCATATATTTATTTATAATTTTAGAGTACTATTAATAGTGTTTTTAAAGTTTAAGTTTTAACGTAAAACTTCTTACCTATATAAAAAATGTATGGACGTTTTTAAGAATACTTTCTATGACTGTACATAATTCATTTATTGTTTGAAAATCCTTCACGTAGTAACTAAAGGAAATAATTATTTTTATTAATGGTTAACGTAGGAAATAGTTCTTCCAATGGCTTTTTGTTTTTCTCAAATCAAAAACCAATCCATGCACCAAATTTAAAGAACAATCATGAAATCAACACGTTAAAAACAGTAAGCTAGTAAAATTCACGAATTAGTAAAAGAGGAAGTAAACACTTCAATGATTTGCACGCAGTTGTAAGCCTTTCTAATATTATTATGTTAAAAAACAACATTTTCAATTCAGTAAATAGCCATTTTATATGACTCGAGTAATTCACTAACTTAAAGATAGAACAGAGTAATATGAATAGCTCGATGCGGCGAATACCAAATAGCGACATGGATACAACGGTGAGTTGTCGTGGTAGTTTTTAGAACTAAGCAATTAAAGTTTCTACTGGTACACAAATATCGCTAACGATAAAATGTTTTCGTTTATGTTAATCTAATTATTACATTTATATTTGTTTCCTAGAATTTTTAGTAATGCACAGCTTTTTGCTTGTATGAACTGCACGCCCCTGATATTTAGGTACATATATACACGGTAGATACAAATCTTTTATATTTTATTTTTTATTAAAAACATACTTTCATATTTGTTAATTTGATAATCGTTTACATTAAATAATAATTTGTATGTATTTCATTATATCGGTTAGTATGCTTTTGTGGAGGCATTCAGGTAGAGTATCGTTTGAGATATTATGGCCATTAATTGTATCTACTTGCTAGGCTAGGCAGACGTACTATATTAGTTAACGTATGTACAAAGTGTAGAGAGAAAGAGAGAGAGATTTCCACTCTAGATAGTTTAGAGGTTAGAAAGCCAGCAAATCATAAATGCAAAGTTGATTATTGTAATATGTACCTACAGAATTAATAAACTAACTTAGCGGTTTAGATACTTGAAGTACATAAAAGAATGATATTATGGAAATATGTGACTGAGTGAAGGACTTGCGCGTGTTCATAATTCATGGACTTAGTATGTATTTACCTGACACCGTGTCAAAAGAGTGTTTGAAAAATGCATGAATTTGGATGATATGAGAGTTGTTTGTTGGGACAAAATAGTGGGACAATATATTTTCTAAATATTACTTAAATGTATTAATTATAAAAATATACATATAAAATCAATTTTATCGAAAAATATTGGTGTTGCGCCACCGGGATTTGAACCTGAATCTCTTTTCAAACCGGATAAGGTGCATTATCCAACTATGCTACAGCGACACTATTTTTGACGACAAATTTTCAAACATATATGTTACCTTTTTAAATTAATATATTTTAATTGTTCCATTATTTAGAAAAACCAAAAAAAATAATTTTGTCGTTGTAGCATAGTTGTATAATGCACCTTCCCCGGTTTGGAAAGAGATCCAGGTTCGAATCCCTATGGCGCAACAACAAAAATTTCATATGTATATCCTTCTAATTAATACATTTAATTAATGTTGGAAATATCACGGACCGTCTGTTCTGAATAATTACAACTTCACAATAAGAATGTGTTCTTCTAATAATATATTTTCTGCCTACGCCTGTAATAAAGAAGTTTGATTATTCTGGTCGATATCGTCGTGAGGCATTTACAAAGAATTGTAAATAGACCGAACAATTTCTGATTTACCTACGCAATACATTGTATATAATGTAAAGGTACTGTAAATTGATCGTCGCTTCAAACGCTCCGCGTAAGTGGGTAAGCGTGAGTCAACATTCGAGCCATGCTCCACGAGATCACCTACTAGTTCAAGATCATTTGTCTCCGTAATATCCACAATTCACCGGTCACGTTTATGGCCGCCGCTTGTAAACTTGGACACTGCTATGCTAATTCCATCATCATACAACTGCGAAAACGCCAGTTGCATCCAGAATCCAACCGGACGCCATTTTGACTAGTGCCATGTGACATCACGTCCGCCATTTTGATGAATTGTGTGACGTCATGGACTGCCGCTTCCGAGTCGCGCTGTATTATGGCGACTCACACGGCTGTGCGAGCTATCTGACATGAAGAAAAGTGCGCCGATTCTGATATTCGACGCAAAAAATTTTTAACGATTTGAAAAATAAATTTAATTCAGTGAACAAACGTGTTATATTAAAAGAAGGTTTTACAGATTTTTTTAAAAATGTATGTTTAATTTTAGTACGTCATTTGTGAAATAAATCTTATATTGAAGTATTCTTTTTGAAAGTAAGCTTTTTAATTGATTAATTTATGAATATATATATATTTTTTAAATGATGATGCCTTCACGGAATACGTGTCGCATCAATATTCTAACAATTTTCAAACTAAGCTAAGCGCTTATGTTATGAAAATATGACCAAATTGGTGTTCTCCTGAAGTGAGACTCTATCTCTCGACTATAGGCGAGTGTCTTACCCACCTATAAAAAAAACAATATGCCGAAGTAACTAATTTAACCAACTATGGTGGTAAAATATTTTTGATGTAATACTAAAAAAAAAAACATTAGTGAATTATTCTTGGCATTTTCAGATATGTTTTATAACCCAGTATCTCATTACCGAGTAGTGTATGTGTGAAGCGCTGGAAGTACTACTAAGTAAGTTATCACAAAATAATAATAGTTATAAAGCATTTCAATATCAATTGAACAGTACGTTTTTAAAACTTTCAGACACAACGTAATTATGTGTCGACGCAGAGGTCTCTCGGGGCGCGCGAGGTCGTGGACCCGCGGCCATGTGACCGGTCCCGTTAGACCGCGAAAACAACCGCACACCACCGTGAAATGACTACAGACACTATGATGGACTCGACTGCCTACTGCGTTGTAGACCAGCTACAACATAGGCATAAGGTTTGCCGGCAGCAATCCCTCCGAACCTCATTCCGCAACTACGTGCATACGTCTATTGCACGGAGGTCAGGGCAGGATTATGGATATGCAGTGCCCTACAACCCAATTTAATATCAAGCTCGCGATCTGGGTAGAGCTCGGTCTGGTTATTTTGTATTGTGACAAAATATGAGAGGAAATTCTTGCTAACAATTACTATTAACAGGCAAGGCCGCCGGCTCCACTGGATTGTTGATGAAGTTCAGATTATATTTTTCGATAGCTGCAGTGGTGTAGTGAAACCAAGGCGGGCTCTTGACATGGAACTTTCTTTTCAAGTACATTAAAAAATATTTTGATACAAAATATTCCGCGCATAGAATTGTGTACATCGAATACATACTGTGCAGCAAACGAATACTACGAGAATGCAAAAATATTATCCCATTCCTTCAACCATTGACCGCATGTACTTGGAGACACTTGAAATATGTGAACTCAACTTAAATAAACAGTCGTCCCTAAATTTACATGTTATAGGTCGATAGTTTTTTTGACATATTTTTGACATTTCTTAATAACAAAAGGTTAGCGGCGGGGGGGAGGGGGGTTAAAATCAAATACCGCCCTGGTGTTTTTTTATTTAGCACTCCACCACTCGATAGCTAGCATTTGTACTAGTACCCAACCCAGGATTGTAATATCCTCACGGCCACATACAAATCTTAATATTTAGATAATTCCCAAAATTTACTTACATACTTACTTATCATCACGCCGTTTAGGCAGAGAGGATAGAGCACCACACTCTTCTGTCACTACACATAATTCTCACCTCATCCACATTCATACATCTTCTCATACAAGTTCGCCGGTTATTGTGGCTTCTAACAGGACCAGTATCTGGTTTACCTGGTTGTGCCAAGTCTTCCACGTACGTTCTCTATTTCTGGTGCCATCAACACTTGCGATATATATCTTTCTTACGTTTCTCTCCTCATTCATTCGTTCCATATGATCAAACCACATAAGTGATCCTTTCTTAATCTTACTCACTATACTAAGTCTATATTCAGTCTATTTTCGTTCCTCGCCTGCCAGCTCCAGGCCTCACTTCCATATATCAGTGTCAGTACCAGGACTCCATTGTGCACCGCTAGTATTGCCTCGGTTGACAAGTTCCCGTAAGCTATAATTTCATTCCCATGCGCTGTTCACTTTCGATACCTATCTCAGTTTTTCCGTTTCTATCACACATACTTCCCAAATACACAAACTCATCTACCAAAATTTAAATGAATAATATTAATGTTAAAGTGAAAGATCTTGTATTTGGAACTAATATAAGTAACTTACCATTCCACAATTTTCTTGTAGGAATAAGCACAGACGATGGAGCATGACCTTAATCTGCCCTGGCGTACCTCATCCATTTTACTGTACAAAGTGCTCACGCACACTCATCGATTGGTCAAGCTTCTAATAAGGTGGTTCTTGAATGATTGGTTCGTGGATTTAGCAGGAGATTCGGCGGCGAGGAGTTAGAGATGAGTTGAGGGTTGCTGGTCGTCGGTACGCTGAACGCGTGAAGCGAGATTGTGATAAAATTGTAAAATTATTTATTTGTTAGTGACTGTTCAAAGATTTTAACGAAGTAATTAGTGGTGTGTTTATAGTGATCAATAAAAAGGAATTAGTTCCTTATTAGTAACAAAAGCTGACAACTGCTTAATAGAGGAAGAATATATTTAGAATAATATCAATTGATTATTGCTTAATTTCAAATTGGATTTATTATTATAACTTATTATAAACACAATTATGTTTATTAAATAAACTCAAATAAATCAATTGTTTGTATTTTATTATACGCGAGTTTTATTTAGATTAATTATAAACTATAAATCACATATCGGACTATGTATTTTTAGATCCCTCGGCAGTCGTACACTTGCAAAGCCGCCCACGCTCTCTCGCGCCGGCACTGGCTGAGTTTTCATTAAGTCCACCATTGTTTACATAATGTTCTGTCATCAGAGAGTGTCGACACACTTTTGAAAGAGGTGCATCCACAACATGTAGCTACACGAAATATAATATCTGAAAACTTGAAAAATCTTTAGACAACAAGAAGATGAAATCAAAACTCGTAGATATGAAAATGTTCTACAAAATTATCTCGTTTTGATATTGTTACATTATTTTATGTAGTTATCCAATACCGAGATCTATATATTCTATTTTGCATATTTTTCGTCAGTTTCAGAGTAAATAAATGTCTACATATTTTTTTTACACTCATCGCGATTATATATATTTTCCTATTCTAGGTGCGTCTTTCTTTATTAAATGACGGTATATGTATATATAAATATGAATTAAATATATTAATTATAAAGATATCCATATAAAATCAATTTTATCGAAAAATATTGTTGTTGCGCCACCGGGATTCGAACCTGGATCTCTTTCCTAATCGGGTAGCTTACTGGATAAAGCACCTTCCAACAATATTTTTCGATAAAATTGATTTTATATGTATATCTTTATAATTAATATATTTAATTCATATTTAAAATATCACAGACCTATGTTCTGAATAATTACAACTTCACAATAAGAATGTGTTCTCCTAAATATGTATATATAGCTTAGTCTTGTACTATTTATTATCAGTTAGTTAATATAATGACAAAATTGGAAAAATAGCACTATTTTCATAAAAATTTGAATTCTATACCTATACAAGATTACATTAAATATTGTAAAATCGTATATGACATACCTAGATACATTTATAACATTTTTTAAAATTTTTAATCGTCTAATATATACATATATTTTAATTTAAATGTAAATTCTAAAATTATGATGAAATAAAATAGTTACGAATGTTATTTTCCGACATTTTTTAATTTCGAGAATTTATGTATGAAAACTTTAAAATTAAAAAATAAAATTTCATCAGTTATTTTTAAAGTGTTAAATAACTTAATACTAGCACTGTATATAATCTGTGTGTCTTCATTATTGTCGCAACATAGTAGTATCCTAAGCATAGTTGATTTTAATCTTAAATATGAATTAAATATATTAATTAGAAAGATATACATATTAATATCAAAAAGATAACATATAGGTTCGAAAATTGACGCTAAATATATAGTCGCTGTAGCATAGTTGAATGAAAGAGATCCAGGTTCGAATCCCGGTGGCGCAATAAAAATATTTTTCGATAAAATTGATTTTATATGTATATCTTTCTAATTAATATATTTAGTTCATATTTAAAATATCACAGACCGCCTGTTCTGAATAATTACAACTTCACAATAAGAATGTGTTCTCCTAATGATTTTAATCTTCTCTACAGATTCAACGACCGAGAATTCGACTTAAATTTGAATGTATGTAGGGAATTTTTTTTTTTTTTTTTAAATACTAAAATAAATAATCAACAAAACTTAAATAGCCACCCACGTCCGACTGTGGTTTTTGTGTATTCAACAATTCAAGTCATCGAGTCGTGCCGAAATGAGATCCAAAATGATTGTCGATTATCGGAATAGATAGCCGCATTTGTGTGGCTCAAAAACAGTTAAAGATTTCGTATAAAATTAAACTAACTGGAGATGTATTCAATTCGCAATCGTTTAATGGATACCAATACGTACACTCGGTGGTAAGTAGGTACGTCGTTCACGCTCTTAAGTTTAAGTTTACAATGCCTTTTCAATGCGGGCATAAATTTAGTGCAGTGATCGGTCGCCATTGTCAGTTTTGTGCCAGCTTGGTGGGAATCTGATGGTATTCAATCTGTGACAAAAAATCTTTTATCGCCGGAGTCGTTCGCGTAAGTGAAATATTTAATTAAATTTATAAATGGACCATTTCCGCAATAAAAAAAAAACTAGTTATATTTATCGCGGGTTTGCCGTACTCGGAGCGCACTGGTGTTTTACGTTGTATTTTACCAATATTTTATTTATTTATCCGTACACTTTTTTTTTTCAGTTACAGATACTATTCGTATAAATGAATATTGACGTAATCCAATAAAAAATTTAATGTATATTACAAATCACATTAATTTTTTTGTTTATTGTAATGTAAAATTTTAGAATATAATACACGATTTTTTTATCAGGTTTCTTGTCACTATATGCACCATTGTTTTTGGCTAGAATAAAGCCTCTAATAAAAATTGTAAGTAATTAAATAATCTAAAGTTATGGCTCTTTAGATTGCATACATCTAACTGACAATGATGAATTTTAAAGTTATAGTATAAGTTATGAATTAATCATTACATGCCCTCCACAAACTCCGGTCGGGTACTCTACCGAATAAGCTATCTCAACTAATGACGTATGCGTCAAAAAGATGATGTCATCTAATATATTAATTATATTTCACACGATCCGTTAATTGAGTTTAAACCGACCAAGGTCAACTGCTCGTAGTCAATTTTTTCATCAAAATTTAAATTTCATTCAATGGAATTTATGCATTGTGTGAAAATAATAAATTATATTATTACTACAGTTTTGTTTTTCATATAATACATATATTTTTAGAACAGTTAAAACAATTCTTTTAATCCCTATTAAAACAGACAATGAATGAAAAATAATGAATGAATAAAAATTAAATGATGAGTTTCTAATTAAATATTATTTTCCCCAATTCTCAATTAAGATTTGGATATCTTCTAGGTCAAGAATTCGGGTTACAGCGATGGGATTCCTGAAAAAATAGTAGAAAAACTATGACTGAAAAAATTTCGTAGAATAACCACAAAAATCTGAAAAAATATCTTGATGATGATTTTCGGAGCCAATCCAAGCTCAGAACGTTCCAAAGAAGGCTAGAAAATGCAGATGCAGCTAGAGGAGGTCCATCGAGATTAAGGTAGACTCAAACCTCAGTGCCTCAATGAGAAGACTTTAGACCAATAAACTGTACATTAAGATGGAGTCTACTTTAAGTACTTTAACCAATTTATTACACATATATCTAAGACCTCTTGATGATGTAGTATTTGAAGCATTCATAATTTTTTAACTTTTATTGTATGTAATGTAATGTATTGTAGTGTCTTCTATTTAATAAAAGGTGGTTTTTTAATTTTTTCAACAGAAAACACATCATTGTAGAATAAAACATTATTATTGTGAAGTTGCAGTTTTTCATAACGTAGTTCTGTGATATTTTTAATACAAATTATAAAAATAAATGATACATTTAAAATGTATTAGTAATTTTTTAAATCAATTGAGAAAAATATTTTTTATATCGATTCCATAAAATGTCGACTCGTGATTTCACACATAGGTCGTCACATTAACTCACAAGGCGTGTACTACAAATGTGACGTTAAATATCAAAGTGTGACATCTTTATTTATAGACAAAATGAGTTATGAATGTGGTTTTGTAGATTCTACAGTTTCTGTTAAGTGTATGAAATCATAATATTATAAATCCTTATGAATGTAAAGCATTTTGAATTGTAAAAAAAAAATATGATTTCATAGGTTTTATAATCTACAAAAGTTTATTCATAATTTATTTTGTTTAAAAATGGAGATGTCACACTTTGATACTTAACGTCACATATGTACATTTCAATAGCGATGCTTTACATTCGCCATGTTTGAACTTTCTCACCGATCAGATCCGAGGGGGGAAATAATCAGGCCTATTCTCAAAATTGCAATATTGAAATGAAGGTGATTGTTACACCAACCCTCAAAAATAGACAGATAGTTTTGACACTCCCTCACTCCCACTCCACTCTCTCTCCCTCTCTCTCATTCAAATATAACATTATTTTTGAGGGTTGGTGTAACAATCACCTTCATTTCAATATTGCAATTTTGAGAATAGGCCTGAATGTGAACATATTCGAATAGTAAACTTCCCGGTACACTGCCTTCGTACCGCCTTCACTGAAATTAATAAAATATTCAGTGTGATACGTATGTGTATATGTGATGAATTTTTCAATATTGATCATTAATTAATCAATATGACGTCATTTTTTACTCGCATATTCGTTGCTTATCTGTAAGTATTTGATATACCTAAAAAAAATGTGAATCTCCTTGACATAAGAAATCCTTGTATTTTACAATGCTTTGTATTCATATTCATGTACACGGGTTTTTTCTAAAATAATTTAAATAGTTACAAGAGCAGTCATAGCTGTGATGTTAACCTTTACCACACCGTGACACAAAACACCCATATGCAGCCATGCTGTCAACTCGTGTTACCGTTAGAAATTTTAAACATTTTAAATGTGAAGAAAGCTTTTATTAGTTTAAATGGCTTTAAAATTGTTAATCCTATAAACTTACTCTAAATATTAAGCATTAATTACGAAAATGGCATGAATATCCTAATATAATTCGGACCATTCATGAAGTCTTATACAACGCTACCTTTTTTCTTATCTCTCTTCATTAAATTAGTGAGAAAGAGAGTTCATATATTCGTAGGTTTGTTATTATTTTTATTGTGAAATTAATGTACCATCTCCATTTGTCTTACCACAGGTGGTATTTTTCCCAGCATATTAATATTACAACTGACTGACTTGAAAGATAATTATTTTTGTAAGATTCGCTTTACACAACTGGATTTTCACTGGTCAGTTCTAAGCATAAACATTTTCTTTATAATGAACTAAAAAATGAATTTTATGTTGCGTATATTAACCGTGTTAATTGGGGCGGTAGACCTGTGTTACTGCATGGTTTTGGAAGGGTTAAAATACCTTCGAGAGAAACAAAACTGTCCCAAAGACATATGATATATTATCCGACATGCTTGTGGTCTACTGGTTGCGATATTCGCCTAGCGATTTAGTGGTCGGGGATTCGAGCCTCATTCCAGGAGGCCATCAAGTTAATCCTATTTTTATAGCACAAACGTTTAACTTAGTTTGAAAATAGTAAGAATATTGATGTGACAGGTATTCCGTGTACGCATCTCTATTAAAAAATTGTATTGGATCAAGTTCATACTTTAATTTCTTGGAAAAGAACATTGAAGATACATCTTAATATATAACTAAATAAATGGCACTTCACCAACAAGTTGATGATTTAAGGATTTATTTAAAAAAATCTATGTGCTCTTTTACTTATCTATTTTCATTAATCTTGCAATGTTGGATAAAAGTTACTTACTTAAACGCCAAATAGAGTCGATTTTACTTAATTGGGCCGCCGGTCAATTGGGGCAGTCGCATATTTGGGACAAATGTTGTTCAAACCCTTTAAACACTAAATATTTTTTATTACATTCGAATAGTTTTTGGTTTGCGAACATTTAAATTTTTAACTGTTACTATTTTGTAGCTGTGTTAGTATTATTTAATTATACATATAGACAGACCTTGTGCCTAAGTAGAATTATATATACATACCTATGAATATTTTATTTTTAATATTAGTCACTACTTTTACCATGTGCATGTTTTATATATAAAAAACAAAAAATAATAAGCCATAAAATTGTACGATTATTCATATTTGTCATATCATCCACATTACATATCATATAATAAAAAACACGTATTGTATAATTAACAGTAATGATATTCAAATCTTCAAATAGATATCAATATTTTCATATTTGATTTAGAGTAATATTTTCAACTGAATAATACCATTTCAGTAGTGGAAGAAAATTGCGTGAAGGGTGTTTGGAATAGAAGCAGTTGCGGCATCAGTCTAGCAGCTAGCAATTACAACAGGCAATGAATGCACCACATTTTCTGTCAGCGGGTTGAAGAATAATATTATGCGCTCGCGTGTTTCTTGAACAACGTAGCGCGTTTTTAAATAATTCATATTTTATGCTAACTTATAGACATATTAAAGCATATGGTGGTATTACGAGTATAGAGTCGTTCATCGGTGCATTATCCGCATTATGTATATTTTTACATACTTATTTTTAATTACTTAATTATAACTAGGGAATGTAAAACCAAGATCCCGAGACCTCCACCGAGTTTACAATATTTATGAATCTCTGGATCGGTGTGTGTAATCCTGAAACTTTTGAGATAAATATGTTCGATGTTGTTTCGAAATATTATCTACATTCTTATATCAATTTCACAATTCAATAGTTTTTTGTCAATCTTGAATTATAATTACAGCATTATTTGTTTAAAGATTCCTCATTTAAATGTAAATATTTTACAAAATTATCTTTGTTTGTTCTGGCATTTTTAAGCAAATGATCATTTTTTAATTTAGTTATTGAGGAGTAATTAACATTTCTACAGACCATTCATTGTAAAAAATATTTATAGAGAACTTATATATTTCCTATATTAGTTTTGCACGCATGTTATGATGATATTCACGTAATTAAGTTTACATAGGTAAATTATGTAGATAATAAAATAGATAAACGCAGGCTATTAAAAGAGCTCGAGGAAAATTATAATATTAAAATACTTAATTATATATATATAATATTAATATTGCACGGATAATATATGGAGTTTCCAAATTCTCTCATATAACATCCCTTTTACATCAGCTACATTGGCTCCGATTCCCTGAAAGAGTTGAATTTAAATTTTTGCCGGTTGATGTATAAGGCGACACGCAACATGGAGCCTCTGTATCTTCAAAAACTTTTTATCCCAGACAATTTGAATGATTGACGTCAAACTCTCAGGTCAGCCTCTAATTCAGTTACAGAAAGGTTTATAGAACCGACAAACCGTTGCCAGAAGTCTAAATTTAGTGAACGAGCGTTTGCGGTGGGAAGCCCAAAAGCGTGGAACTCTTTGCATTCCGTCATGAGAAACAGTGCATCAGAGACATTATTTAAGAAAAATCTAAAAACGCACCTTTTCAAAAAGTCATTTCCATTAGTGAAAATAACAATTTTTAATTTTAAAAAACAAGGATAATTGTAGAACTATTTATTTATTTTATTTATTAGTAACAAACAGTTTATGTGTAAAGCGCCCTTGAGGTGAAAGTTTTTACGAAAATGGCGCTATACAAATTATCTAAAATTATTATTGCTTAAGTAACCGTCTCATTGATCAGTTGGTACCAATGTCATTTTTATAACGATGAAATTATATAAAGGTGTCCAGAGGACAGTTTTCAAGTTTAATATTAAATTTTTAAGAAACTATAATGTTATTCTCATATTTTATTTATACAAAATGAAGTTTAACGATGCATATTTTACGTTTTATAAACAATATCGTCTAAATTCCGTCCATTTCTCTCAAGACACTCTTGCAATAGGACTCTTAAATTTGCGAACACGCGAGAGTAAAGCGTTGATTCAATGGCAGCAACTTCACGGCGGATATTTTATTGTAGGGCCTGAATTGTTCGAGGATTGTTATTGTAAACTCTCGACTTAAGGTATCCCCATAAAAAGTCATACGGTGTAAGGTCTGGTGACCGAGATGCCCAGGATATGTCTCCGTACTTGCTGATTAATTTATTGGGAAAAATCCCCCTCAGTTTCACCATTGAAACTTTAGCTGTGTGTGGAGTGGCCCCATCTTGCTGAAATTGTGTTCTGTTATTAAACCTGGGAAACAGCTGCAGTTACGATACCAAAAACAAAAATAGATCATTCGGCAATACACGTCAGCAGTGACTGTTTCTTGCTGGTTAAAAAGATATGAGCCAATTAACTGGACATTACAGCAGTGCGGAGCTCCATCTCACACAGCTAGAAATACAATCAACTAACTTTCATCGAGCCAGACATGTAGCCACCGAACAGCTCAGATTTAAACTCAGTAGATTATGCAATATGGGGTTTTATGATTTATGATTAGCTAAATATTGTGCAAAAAACAATTACATTAAGAATTATATTATTTTTTGATATAACTCGTGTGTTACGAGATATTCTCACTTTTTTTGGGCCATCCTGTAAAGTTAACTACTAGTATAAGGATACATGATACGGGCATGTTTTTAAATAAAACATTTAAAGGTACGTGGACGTATTAAGTAAATTTTCAATCTCAGTGTGTATGGTTAATGGTACTGAAACATGACCTTTTAATTTTGTTAATACCTTAAGTACATTACCAAGCAACCTGATATTATTAAGTGGTGATTCGGTGCAAGGACAATTTTGACCATACCTGTTCTTTATGGATAACAATCTGCGATTCCATTCGAGCACCGTTGTGACGCTGACGCTGCCGATTTATCAAGTATTTTTAACATAAAGAAATTCACATATTCAACTCCATTTACGCCTGCCGCAGCAATTGTCGAATTTGGAGCGATTTCCTTATCTTCCTTCCGGCAAATTACCACATTTTCATTGCAACTTAACGAAACAACGCGCCTGCGCACGGCATCGTGAGTCCGCCAATGGCAGCGACTCTGGGCCAAGTTCATGGCGAATGATTAGCGCTTCAAGGTCAGCCGCCGGTCGCAAAATAAGATGGCGAACGCAGATGGCGGGAAGGTTTCAAATGCAATGACTGCATTCATAACTGCGGTTAGTTAATACTCGCGTCGTCCGGCCAGAGGTCCGAAAAGCTGCAGGATATTAAAAAAAATTGTAAATATTTTATTTATGTTTATTTTTTACATCCATGGAGTATTTACAATCTATATCCTCGAATGCGTCAAGAGTGCGAGCTTCCATAACAGTGTACATTGTTTTTATAGCCATTATGAAAAAAAAACACCAAATAGCGTATCTTTCTATCAAATCTAACGTAATCGTGTGTTATATTATATATAATATGGATTATTTTTTCTACTGGCAAATATATTATTTGTATTGACGATCTTTGTCGTAAATATTATCTACATATAAAATATGTTTTTACGAAAACAATTGGATTAAAACTATCAAAAGAGACAAACTATTTTTTATTACATTTTAAAGAAAAATATATGGAAGTATGGGTAATTACATGGCTTACGATCTGTCTTTGGCTGGCTTAAGTGATCACTTTATATAAATATAACGTTCACCATTTTCACCCATCAATCTCCAAATCTATCAAATTTTTTGAAAGTTGTATACATGTTATTGTGTGGACTCACTTCGAGTACCACTACACTATCGCCATCTATGCACTAAATTTGATAATTCATTTCCCTGAAACAGCATATGTGTCACAGTGAGAATTTTATTATTTTTTTGAAATTATTAAAGCAATATTCTTTATCTGCAAAATGTTTTTAACACATTATACTAGAATACGCCTGAAAAATCAATATTTTTCAATTCTATATATTTTCTTATTTTGACCAGTATTATTATTAGTAATATTTGAATATGTCCAAGAACACACAATTACTGGATTTTCACCTACAAAGGTACTGGAATTAAACAAATAATAGATATCTCATAGAGACGAAATAATTGTGTGTTCTTGGACATATTCCAATATTATGTTACATCTGTTTACGCATATTACAATATCACTTCTATATTTAATAATATTTTATACACAAAACCAAATCAACACAAGTGTAGAAGATATTTCGTTTTTTTGAGAATTGCGCACTCAAACACCTTTTAAAATAAAATATAATTTTAATAAATAAATCAGTTTGAATACAAATTAAAAGCATCAATTAGAAAGATATACATACAGATAAACTCAATTTATTGAAAAAATTCATTAAAATCTAAAATATTTTTTCGATTAATTAAGTTTGTTTGTTCGTTACTTGTTAAATTATCTGAAAAAATTACAACTTCACAAATAACAATGTGTTATCTTTAAAATCAGTTTGATTTTGTAATGGCAGTGTTTTTACGTATATCAAAAAAGCTCACCCAAGCTCTTCTTGAAGCCTAGTGTTGAATATAGCTGCTTCAAAAGTGAAATCATTTTCCTATCAATACACTCGAGAACAGTGAAATGTTTATGTTTGTAGCTGAATGATGTTGACGAATATTATGAGTTGTGGCTCTTTCGGAAACATTTCGGGCTTTATTTCAGTAACCATCATCGTGACTTATGACGCCCACGACAGAAATAAAACAGTGCCGCCACAGGCAAAATTGTTTTTTTTTCGCCCTAGTAATTTACGTGAAGATGATGTTTTCAATTTATTTAAAACTGTCGCTGGTCGCGTGCCACACACGTTAAGGGCGGTAATTTACTAGGCTGGCATTTTGAAACTTGCCATGAGCGTCTCTTTAGCAAAAGACGTTCTGGACACTAGTGTTGACTACAAATTACTGCTCTATTAGGAAATAACTATAATGTTATTTATTGGATCTACTTTTTTGAATTGTTTATATCTGTATTATTTTTATTACGCACTGTTATCGTTTTACAACTTGAAATTTTGTTTTTCAATTTTTATATATTTTTCGGCCGCCCCTTTGATTTGGCCGCCACATGCAGGCGCCTGCTCCTCCTGTGCGTAACGCCGGCGCTGCATATTAATATTATCATCAAAAATCATAATCAAATAATAAATTATGAAACAGAACAAAAATAAAAGCTTTTGAATGTCTGAGTATGTCTTTAAAATCTCAGATTCACATTTAATTTTAAATCTGCAAATAGTTTGCAACTCCCGGCGATTAGTCGGCTTTGCAAAACAAAACTGCAACTCTTCATAGCCGGCCACCTGCTGCAGTTTGCCAAAAAACCAAAATGATTATTTATTTTAAAAATACATAAGCAGAAAATGCCTAAAAGACACGCACGGACCGTCCTGACGTCAAAGAAAACATGTTTGAGGATCGCGTCTTGCTTGTATTTTTTTTTTCATATGATAAAAGAGTTACAATTATAAGAAAGTTTGTTGAAATTGAAGCCCTAAAAGGTGTAAATAATGATGGATTATGGAACAAATTTTTGGTTTATCTTTTTAACGACTGCATGAATTTGAATAGCATTTTTAAACAATGATGTTATTTTGTAAAATAAGTACTCGCCTGCTTAGGATTCTAATATAATATCAGGTTTAGCCTATCTGGTAAAACATATCAATTAGAGCTAATCAATATACCTCATTAGTACATAGCATCTAAACGTCACATAAATGCTATATTTACTCAATTTACTTCCCTTCTCATTTTATTCTCCCATCTCTACATTTGAAGCAGTAACAAACTTAACTCGTATGAAAGTTATTCCTATGTGAGTCAAAACCATTTTAAAGGACTGTTTTATTATTCTGTTTACCTACTTATCATCACGCCATTTTTCCAAGGGAGTAAGTATATAATTAACATAACTACAAAGGCAAATAAAAAATTATCTACACTTTTCGTTCTACAATTTATTTACACAGACTTTACGGAATCCAATCTCGTCGTGGATGATTTTATGGGCAGAACCATGACTGATATTTAAAAAAGACGTTATCTCATCGATGGTAACTCGCCTATTCGCTAGAACCATCTCTTGAGCTTGCTGAATCTTGTCGTCCGCGGTGGAGATTGACGGGGGACCTGCTTCCTCTTCGTGCGTCACACTCGTCCGGCCACTTATAAACTTCTCGATCCACAAAAAAAAAACACTTTTGCGTGATAAAGCACTGTCCCCGTTCAAGAATTCAAGCGCTGTTCAACAGTTGTGCTGTCCCCCTTTATAGTTATAAATACAAATTGTCGAGTTAAAACTGTTAGATTAATAATGCCATTGCAAGGTGAAACGCGTCTCAAGTGTTTTATTTTCACATATATAAAAAGAATATTAATGACCTGTGGATGTCTTTAATATTTGTACATATAAAAAAATTGTGTACATATTCTGTCAAACGCGAAGTAAGTCGTTTTTTTCGTGTGGAATAATTTTGTTCCGGCAAGTTTATATAATATATTTATCCGAGTGTGTAGTAATAATTTAAATATGCATACGTATATTAAAAATAAACTTTTATATTTTAAATCTTTGCGGTTTCAAACATTGCTTAAAACCATTAAAATTATACATTGGTAACATTTTTCTATCAATCCCGCAGTACGTAAAATAAAAAAGTCACGCGAGGAAGCCTACCTATAATTAGCATAGTCCTAAAAACTGTTTCATGTGCGCTAAGAACTGTCTGCTTTTCTTTTGTCCTTTGTCTGGAGTTACATTTTATTTCTGTTCCACGATGTAGTCTGTTTCTTATTGTCATTAAAGTTCCATCCACAAGTTACCAGTTCCCTGATTAACTGATCCCCAAGGGTACAAAGGTGTTTTCGAAATCTGTGCAATTGAAGTCTTAGTTATTCTGATTTGTCTGCCTGTTTACAACGTGCCCCCTGCTATTTGTCATTTGCGGATGGGGCTTTAAGTAAAAACTGGTTTTAGCCACCGCAAATGCTCGATGCAATAATGCGCAGCGAGTTCAGATCTAACCAAGGTGGTATTGCAAAATCACGGGCTTTGATGTTCTCGAAGAACATCCCTTACTCATCAAACTGTGTCGTAATGTAAACTTGAAGTTGAGCGTGAGACTTGCGTTTAGTGATTTAGCCCTTATAAGGCTTTATTGCTATTCAGTCAGACTGCATTAAGGTATATCGGATCAGAGTCTGAGGCACGATCCGTGCAGAGCGGTTGTTATTGCCCGCGAAACTATGTGATGGCACTCATAAAAACGAAGAGTGTATCGCAGCCATTACTCTATTAACCATATTACTTTTTCCACCACCTCTTACTCTTATCATTTTATATTTCTCATTTATACGCAGTCAACTTGAATTCGGATCGGTAGTTTGGAACACATATTATTCCAGCTACAGCGACCGATTTGAAAATGTTCAACATAATTTTTTTAATCTATTAAATTCACGTACCATCAGTTCACGTACTTCGTAGTGAGGTTTACCATAAACATCCCCTTTTATAATACAGGAAACACAAGATTTTTGATTCGTATAAAATTTTATAATATTACTAATTTTTGTGAAGAGATACGAAATTTAGTGTTCGGCTAATTAGGCTAATTCTTGGGGACTTGAGCACGTTTTGCGCCGATAAATTGTTTTACGTAACTTTGCTTTAGTATAAAGTATTGTATGTTACACATCCTATTTCCTTTCGTACTACATGTATGTTAGTAATAGGTTTAGGATTTTTTTTCTAGTTTTTTTTCGTATTTTTTAATTAAACTATTTTTTAGTTTACCATATTTATTTGTTAGTCTTTTTGTTTATCGGTTTGTTTTAGTTTATTATGTACTAGTTATTTAATTCCGAAGAAACTTCACTGGTGTTATTTTTACATATTTTGTTATTATCAGTTATTATTGTAACGCTGTTTGTTTCTCTAAAAATAAAAAATAAAAATATATCTTTATAATAAAAAACCACTAACTTCACTAGTCCAGAAACTTTTCTGTAAAAAGTCACTATGAATATACTTTTTTCCATTTTTTAGGTATTAAATTGAAAAACTGCACACCTAATATTGGATCAAAAGTAGAGTTGAGTTACACTAGTATACACCAATCAAATAAAATGTCAAGTAATGATGGTAAACCATTATTTGAATCATTATTGTGGCTGTGATTGTGTTCGATTGTAACAACTAAGATTTAACAGTTGAATGTTTACTTTCTAGTATATCAGTGAATGCTCAAAAAATTGCGAATAATCAGTTACCAATCATCGTTAAAACCAAATACAATCACAGTCACTATAACGAATGATAAGTAATATATCAATTACAATATGTATAGCATCATTATTTCTGGATCTACAACCACATCCTGGGCTCCTAAATAACACACTTTTACCAGTCTCTGTACTGATGATTGTCTAACTATGCTTCATATTCCTTAAATTTTGCTCAGAAAGCCTTCCTAATTTTATATATTTTGTGTTCCTGGTTATAACACCTACGCCAGACTTCATTTTTATTTACAGCTCCACAAAAAAATATATTTACATTTTTTCTATGTTCAGCCACTACTACGTAGGCCATTGCCAATATCCACGTGGAGAATGATAGTATGTTAATTTCTCACCAAATTAATTTCTTCTTGCGATCTCTGAATAACAAAAAATAAAACATTATATATATATGTTTTATACAGCTTTATTTTTTGGTACATTCTATTATTTTACGCATTTGTTAATTTTTCTTTAAAAACATTTTTTGCATCATATTAAAAAGGCATAAAATATTATATTAATCGTTCGATTGGACGACTTTTTCTACAAATTATTGCCACTTAAACAAGATTTTTTTACTCTAAATTTAACAAATAATACTTAATACAAATTAAATCTATCAATTAGAAAGATATGCAGAAAAATTCAATTTATCCAAAAAATACTTTTAAAAATACCGGGAATAAAATAGCACAGAACAGCAACTTCACGATAATAATGTATTATATTTAATAATGAATAATACTTCTTTATTTTGTCGTATATATTAGTAGATACGACACAATTTTGCAATACGGTATTATTGGATGGGAAGGAGCATATAAAATATATGCTCACACAATATCACAATTTGAAATTACTCAAAAAATGATAATAAAAATAATTCTAAAAAAAAGACTATCCAACTCTTTACAGAATCCAAAGTACCAAAAAAATTATCCAAATGTTTAATATTAGAAACAATTTCCGATATACAAGATTTAGAGACCAAATTGATATTCCAAAACCGCAACTCAAAACCACTGTATCAAGATCAAGGCATCAAATTTTTTATATATATATACATATATACAAAAAATATATATACAGACTAGCAGACACAAATTATATACTATATACTCCGTCTCTATACATGAGTCTCGACTCTCATAGTGAAGAAAAAAAATCTTTAAAAAATTATCAATAATTATTGATTATGTTTAAAAATGTATATATCTCATTTATATCTTCTAATAAAAAAATATATATATATAAAAAATTAATCAAATATATGATAACCTTTCGTTCCTGATGTCTAAGCTGAAATACATCCAATACGCTTCTAACGAAAGACACAATCCCTGCTGCATATATATTGGATGTTAGTTTAAATGCATGTTCCCAACAAGCGATTTATCAAAATCCATCATATCGGTCCACCGCATAGCAGATATTGCAGACCAGCAGACCCCACACAGCTTTCGACAATGCAAATTTGTAAAGTAAATTTGCAGATACATATTCACACAAAATAACCTATACCTATATAATTCAATTCATTGAAATTGCCATAAACGTTTTATGGCACGATTGAAGATATCTACAGCTCATAGGAGGTCTCGCGTTTGAAGAAGATGCATATGTATCGTTGACAGTTAACCATACATTAGTTCATTGTTTATTACAATACACAACGTGTAAGAACGTTTCATTTCACAAATTGTTTCTTCTGCTTACCAGCTCGGTCATGGAGGGGCATATGACTATTTACGACAAAGCTTGACAAAAATGACATTACTTGAAGGTACCACTTTAGATTGTGTGAGGCAAAATCCAAATGATGCATTATGTATCTAAAATTGTTGAAAAAATTTCTGATACTTTTCTAGTATTGTCTAGTATTCTAGGACTGTCTGGATTATTAAATATGAGTGACTCGTGATTGTGTCTGAAGGTATTGTTGCTGTGAGACAGCAGCTCCTAACATTTTCTAGTCTCACGCGTGTTATTTACATGTCTCAGTGTAGAGTGTCTGTTATTGTAACTAGAGCAAGGTGTAGAAATGAAAGAGCACTTGGAACATTTCGTTTAATGATGTGATACAGTTAAATTTAGGTTAAACTCTAGAGCGGCTCGCTCGAGATGCTATTCAATGGAAATTTCATTAAAAGGGCGGTCAACGGAAGAGTGATCGCTAGTTGTTTGGGCAGTGTCCGTCTCTAGTGCATTTGGCTTGTCGGCCGTGTCTATGGGCGCGTGCAGGGTCACCACACTAGGATCGATACTGTGCTGAAATGTAATGCTTTAATATAATTTTTTTTAAACTTTGTTTTTTAACCACTTTATGAGTTAAATTTAATACATCAACCGGTTTTCGGAAAATACCATTTCCTTCATCAGGATGTCAAATAAATTAACTAAAACCATATGTTAAATTATTCTTATGTTTTTAAAATCTATTATAAAAAATGTACATATATTTTTTTTAATCTAGTACCTATCTAACTAAATTGTTACGATGATGAAAGATGTGGAAATTGACTTAATGATACAAAATTATTGGAAAAAATATTTAGGTTAGACTTGTGGTTAAATTTAGTTGATTATTTATAATATTTCTATTAATTTTATACGCTTTACTAATTTCTAAGGATTCCAAATTATTCAATTAGAGATATCAGATGTGTTCCATAATATTGAGAATTACAGTTTATTTTGCGACGTTCAGCACCAGATCAATCAAATTATTCAAAATATTTGAGACTGAAAACGTTATAACTTGTAAAAAAATCTAATTCTTTCTTAAGGCCCTTAAAATAGGATAAACGATGCACTTTACGTGGTTATGAATAATAACAAAAAATGCTATTAATTTGCCCTGTCAGATATTTTTTTGGAAGACATCACTGGAAATATTACTTTTGCACCTGACTAACTAAAAAATATAAAAGAGCACCTCAAAAATACCTTAGGATGTAATACATAGGTATACATGAATAATCCTTAAAATAATGAAAAATTAACATCTATTATATTGTAAATGGAAAAAGTATGTATTGTACATTTTAATAAAGTAATAAATGCAAGATTCATTATTGACACACATTCACGTAAAAATAACTATTAGCGAATGACAAAATTTCTTTAGTTTTTTAATGATTTTTTGATGACAGATAAATTTTTTTTCAGAATTTGAAGATAGGTACATAGATACTGCGTAAATTTATGCATTAGTTGACTTTTAAATTTAATAATCGTTGAACAGTATATTTTCACATTATATGCTATGTAAGTATTTGATCTTACTGTGTTTTGCCTTCGATGAGTTTTGGTTTTATAAAATATATTAGTTTATCAATTTGCCCTAATACAGGCTTGCCTAGTTGAGCAGTGTATTTAAATGTGTGTAAATATGTAAATATGATACTTTTTGAAAGAAAAATTCAGCTACAAAACTATTATATTATATTAATGATAACAAAGAAATAATCAATGTTATCAAAAAATACTTTAAAGATGAACATGTATCCCGAAATTCATAATATTTTTATATCGTTGTTATAAATATATTGCATTTTATTTTATTATAAGCTAGTTATTGTAAACAATAATTATTAATATGTAATCCTCTTCGCTGCACAAGTACATGTTTTTTAGAGAAGTTGTAGAACTAAAAAAAAAAAAACTTATTATGTTGTATCATTGTAATTATAACAGATTAAATAAAATAAAATAATAAAAAACAGTGATCAAGTTTCCATCATTCTAGATTGCTCCCCGCCAGCACAAGCAAAATCACCGCCAGCACAAGCAAATCCATCAATGCCAATGCCAACTGCAATCTGTGGAATAAAAGTGGTTTCTGGTGACGGCACTAGAGAAAATGGACCGTAATGCGTTTGGACGTTAGTCATCTAAGGTCAGAACTAACTGTTGGCGAACAATAAAACTCCAATGCAATAAAATTAACAATTTTAAATAGACTTACCATTATCTATTAACTTTATCATGTGGAACGGAATCACGTACGTACAATGTTAATTGTGTTTAATAATATTTACTTTTATGAATGGAGATGGTTTTGATTTACGATTTAACCACATCCATTCATAAAATCATCCACCAAAATGTAGTTTTTATTAACAAAAATTTTTGAAGTATGATTTGAAAATATCAATTCCGTTTCCGTTCCGCCAAAAGCCACTGAATGGAAAAACATGTGGTTTATAAATATCGCAATTTGAACGTTTGAAGATGAGGGACATGTCAGATGTTTATTTTTGTTCAGTTATATGAAAAATAATACACGAGCTAGCAGTAAAGCAAGTGCAAGCTTAGAAATAAATCAGTCTAATACAAAAACATCGATTGTAGATTACTATATTAAAACAAACTTAATAAATTTCAGGATGTAACGCAGTTCAAGAGCCCATTTATTTTGCATAGTTCACCACCAAATCAATCAAATAGTTCACAATATTTGTGACTGTCGCTTCTGAAAGCGTTATAACTTATAAAATAATTCTTATTCTTTCTTAAGGCCTTCAAAACACGATGAACTATTTTGTGGTGACTTTCCAATTTGACTGTTCTGTCTTTGAAATTACCGCCAAATTCCTTTTAAGGTTCTATCTTCATGTGTATACTCTAGTTGCTTGGTTGAGTCCTTGTAAATGAAACTCAGTATATATATGTAGCAATTATAGTTTATTACAATAACTTATTTACAAACTGTACAACTATATAACTCATATATTTATTACCGCTATTACGAAGGAACGATGAGAAAGAGCTCCGTACCCCCAGTGACGGCCTTTTATACCCTATGACCCCCACCACTCATCTGACACACACATGCAAAAGTGACAGTTCTCACACCCCTACCTACTTAACACAATCACCCTCGCAAACGTTACACCCCAAAATCTCCCTAACGCTGGTGGCTGCGACGATGGTGACACCCGGGGCGGGAGTCCTTCCTCATCTCTAGGTTGTATCCGGACTACAGCTGGAAATAGAAAAACACTTCGTTACTGTGCACTTAACAAATATAACCAAAAATGCAGAATAGTGGGTAGGAAGTTTAAAGACGCATCCAACAATATAAAATTGCTATGAACCAACTCACGAGAATATAGTGATATCCACAATTATTTTACTTCATATTCTTGTTTCTATTCAATTCTCATGTTATGCAACAGAGACATGGACAGTCCACAATAGACGCCTTCGAAATCAGACTATTGGAGAAGAATGTCACGTATCCCGTGGAAATCACGAGTGCCTTAATTTTGTAACAAATCCAACCATGGCAAGCTCTATCCCTTAAAAGAAAGACCCTGAAGAGACCCGCGAGGACGACCCAGGACTAAGGTGTGGAGGTTTGTAATAAAACATATACATGAATTAACGAGTAAAAAATAATAAAATAACATCTCAAATAGATGGTTGATTCATTTATATAAGTGAGACCTCCCCTCCCTCCCCGCCGCGCCATTCTACAACACAGTATATCGGTTTTTTACAAATATTGATACATAGACGGAGCGTCGGATATCTTGGATGATATACAGTGTTGTTGCAGGGAAGATTACTTGGAAATTTTAATTTAATTATATGATTGTTTAATATACTACTCAATGCCCAAGAAGAGATACAATATTTATAACTTACATCTGCCCAAAACCGATGTGCAGTGTTGTTACAGAGATATTCTCAAATATCGAACGCCTATATAAATTACCTGTTTACTTTGTACTTTATTTTTAAACTGATAAATTTATTTATTTCCATATTAATATGTGTGTTCGTCGTGCAAATGATAAAATTAAATTTTAACATCGACTCCTTATATTCAAAAAGTGTTACTTTATTAAATATCAAAAATTATTTGTGACTAATTTTGTGTGCTAAGTAATTTTCTTCTCTTTATGAGCTTTTTGAAAACACCGTAAGGTGGCTACAGTTCACATCACCTATGTAACATCACAAATATAAAGGGACATCTACTTCCTAACAATCAAGCAACAGTTTGACACAATAATCATGGAAATAAACATAATGTTCCTCGTCGCTAATAGCTTCCTGGACGGTAATGGCCGTCACAAGTCCAGTTGGAGACGAAAGACCAGAACAACTAGACAAAATAACGTCATTAGTCTAAGTGCATGCGGCATGCGTGCATCCATCAAATGCAAGCACTCCGCAGAGTTCAAGAATTGAGCATAAAAACCAATAGCAGGAATGCACAGAAAATATCTAGCTACAGCTTGATCGTATTGTGAAATGCTTTGTGTGGAACTTTGAATTATATGTTATACAATTTTCATTCACATAGAGGAAAGTTTAATATATATGTCCACTTATTTTATTATGATTAATGTTCTATTAAGAATTTTGATTCTGGTTCTGAAGTAGCTTAATTTCACACCAAGGACTGTATAACTTATAAAAGATGTTAGATAGTACGATATAAAAGGATGTCATAATTAATTTCTACATCATTTAAACTTACTCAAAATCTTCCGAAAGTTTTTGTTTTAAAGTAATACCTGAATGAACTCTATAAATACGCCCCTAAATATCATTAGTTTACTGTCGCAGGACAACAGAAACTGAAATTTAGTATTAGATCCTCTCGCAGGCCATGAAAAGATATTTAGAAAAATCTACAACTTTCTTTTATGTACATAAAGAATAAGATTTTTTTAAATATACAGATAAAATTAAAAAGCACAACATACCAATAATTGTGTGTCTAAATGTGTAATCGAATAAATTTATCCGATGGATAGTTCATTTGAAAGTGATGAGAAACAATCCTTAAAATACCCATAAAGCAGCTAAATTTCAATTTTCTAACATCTCAATTACATAATACTTAATTTACTGATCTCACGTAACAAAAATAAATTATCTATTTTTGAGTGACGAATTATTTAATTTCTATTATATTTATTTGTGTGTTCTATTTACACTAACATATTTTTAAAAAAAAAAAATCTGCTTTGGGACGATTATAAAAATTAGTTGACTTTTCGAGCCACATCACGAGCACATTGTGTTTACAGCTGATCAAAAATGTATTATTATTTGACAGCCGAAAAAACTTACAAGTATAAAAAACAATTTGGTTATTTTAATAAATGATTTTAATAGGCCCTTACCGTTTCATCTGATTTGATGAAAGTATAATGAAATATATGTAATGTTTTTACTTACCGCTATTAAGAATTCCTAGCATTTTTTGTTTGTCATAGTATCTTCAGTTATTGTTCTGTAACCGATATTGGTACATATCAATAAGGAATCTCCAGTTCTTGATCTATATTAATACATACAATAAAATTCATCAACCTTGATCCATGCCTACCGAGTTGAAAACTACGTAGATAATACCCACCTTTGCGAATGGAAAAAAAACATGTAATCAGTGTACCGTTTCCCTTACAAGACATTTCTTTATTCGATCGCATCCATTGCCATTTCTTCAAGGATAGGCTAGCGGATAGTAAAACACACCTGCATCAAATAGCTAAAGAATCATTTGCCAGGACAATCAATCGTTCATATCATGTGATCTACCTTTTAAAGATTGCGCAGAGGGCAAATAAAATTGTTCGCATTCCGTATCGGGAACAAGTAAGGAATGTAATGCATACCCATATTATAAAAAGTTTCTCTATCATGTTAGAAAATCCTTCCTTTTGCAAAAGGCCAATTATTTCTCTTAAGATGTGTCCAAGAAAGAAAACTAAGTTAATTAACATTCTTGACAATACTATAATTCTAAATTCGTGTACAAAATAAATTCAGATCAAATTGTAAATCCGAGCGATTAATCTAAATCAATTTATAATGTTTAGTCATATCATTCTGTATGTATTATTATGTAAAATATTAGAAATTATTGTATTATCGGATCATTAATTTTAACTATTTTTGTACCTACATTTATCTATCATACCACAATCTCGTTGAGTTCAGTTAATTTCAAATACATGCTTTCGCTTTAATCGACTTATTTTTTAATTAACACATTAAATATAACGTTATATATTTTTTATTTATTTATTGGAAACGTTATAATATTAAATCAGGCTGTTAAGCATTATAATGTTAATCTAAGCTGCCGATAAAATTAAATAATTATAATTAATCAAATAAATAGTACGATAATACTTGGTAATTAAAATAAATAGTACGTTAATACTTGGTAATTAAAATTATTATCACGCATGCCACATATTCTGCAACTCTAAGTTCTGTTCTATTTTTAGACAAATGATTGATATTTTTAAATACGTCAGAGAATCATTTCAAATTGTGTTTGTACAATATATTTACATACTTTTATAATATTACATAATATGTAAAGTACTGTATATTATTGCCGATGGGAAGCATTTCCTGTGAAAAATATTTTTCATATATTAAAAAACTACTAATACTCGGACTGAATGTAATAAATGTCATCATTAGAAAATATTTGTGATTTGAACCCGTTGGGAATCGATCAAGTAGCTCTTGGATTAGTTAGCCGCCAACACGCTACAGAGCCTGCCATAATACCAATATGTAAGTATTTATTGTACTAGTATTTGATACATCGTGGCGGTGCTATCAACTTAGTGTACATGGAGTTTTGCGATTTTAAGTCTGATAAATATGAATGTTTTAAATTTATTACTTACATTATTCATTAAAATAATAGTTGATATATATTACATATTATATAAGTGAATATGTATGTCAATTATTGTGAAAAAGTACTAAAAATGAAAAAATTATAGAACGAAAGCATAAAAACGCCTAAAACACGTCTAACTCGATCGGCATCCGGCGCTCTATACCTTCCGCTCCACTCCGTACGTACACATAAATGTATGTATTGACAAATTCACGTCAGGTTCCTCGAGAAAACATTTTTTATTGTTGCGTATGGTAAATACTTTTATATTGTAATTATTTTAATCTATACATAAATATATTGCGGAGGATTACCTAAAACGTGAACTCTGTATTTAGTATATTTACAGAGATATTTACATAATTAGAGGTAATGTCAACATAGTTTACATCACCGGAGAGGAAAGGTTAATGAATTTATTGGCATAATACGTAATAATATATAGATACTTATTGTGCTAGTATTTGATGCATCGTGGCGTTAATGAATTAATTATAACTACTAAAAACATCTTTATTTGTTAGTAATTCCTTCTCAGTATTAAATAAAGCGTTGGCTAGCGGGAGATATCCGGCTGCCTTTTTATTGTCCGTGTTCCGGTTTGCTGAAGATAAAACCTTCCAGCGCGGCTTCAGAAGAAACTCGTTTTTCTCGTTGTCCATGTCCCGTCTCCTGTCCCCTGGACACTCCGGTCCCGTAAGATTTATATCGGCCTAGACGACTGATGCTGCGCCATCAAACATGTCGGATGCGTTCAATTTTAAGGATCGTGCTAATGGCGACTAGTTTTGAATTTGTAACAGTTCAGCGTGTAAGAGAATTTTCAGATTAACAGAAACTAATTAAAATTCATATAATGTTCAGTTTAAAACCAATTATATTAATGGTAAGTAATAAAATTTATCGTCGTTGATTTGATTCGATTTATGCAGTCTGTTCCACAAGGCTACGGGGACCATGACCTGTTCAAGGACTGACTAGTTGCTATTTAGTTTTATGTTGAATGCTATCTCGCAAGGTTTTGAAATAATCACATTGCTTCCTGTAATTAATAGATTACCAGCAGAACCTGTGCGAAAATACATTAAAAATATACACATATCGTCTTGTCACTTGCCTTTTCTTTTCACACACCACTGACCGGCGATCCTTTGTTATATATCTTCTAGACATTGTATCAAAGTAGCACGAAAAACTAGTTAGGTAATAGTCATCTTATTTTGATCACTATCGAATAAATTTAACACAAGCAATTTAACCTGTATATGTTGATTATTCTTCGCTTTAGAATACAGTTTTCAAAAATGTAATTTCGAGAGCTAAAACATATAATGTAAAACCGACTCTCAATCTTATTAATTTTTAATGCTGTACCTGTAAATTTATCAATCCAATTAATTAAACAGTTATGATGTTAGACAACATTATTTTTGACTAGTTACTAAAAATAATAGATACCAATTTTAATTACAAATGCATTGGGACTACCACGTGATCAACTAATAGGTGTCTACTTAATTTTTGTTGTTTATACATTGCTCAGTACTCATTCCATATACACCTTCGCTACCTACAAATCGCATCAAGTAAATATAAATTTGTTATTGAAAACGCACCTTCTGATTGGTAATTTAATATATATTCTTTGAATAACACAGAAAATTGTAATAAATCTATCTTTACAATCCGTATCATTGCAATAAGTTAAATAGAATAACTAATACAAGTATACTAAATTAATTAGACAATTGCCTCCTTTATTAACACATCCTCTGCGGTGGTGGATAAGATTTGATCCGAGTGTTTGTAAAAATATGAATTACGCTACAAATATTCGTTTAATGCTGTTTTCCTTCTAGTTAATCTTTTATTAAATATTTCCAAATACTTTGAGATACAAATAAATGTTATCAGACGAGATTCAGATGAGTTATTGATAAAAATGTGAAAAAACGCTCAAAAATCAGTCACTTAAACGAGATTGAATCTCAGCGTTTACACCGAAATATATATTGTCAACATTTTGAGTGGGTAGACAAAGAATACCAGGTATGCGTCCATGTATTTGTTTTGACTTATTTTCGTCTGGCGGCGCCTACCTGTAAGTTTTATGACAATACCTGTTCGGGTTTCGACGAGAAGATTACATGCTCGGTGGATGTTTGTATTTTGGCTGTGTAGAGCGTATATAGATGCGTGAGAATATGTACATCATTCGTAATATTTTTTAATTTTTAACTGTAATTTTATAGCAGAAACATTACGGCACATCATGCCATTTCATTACATCATATTTAAAATAAAATATCTATAAAAAATCTCACACAAAACGGTTGAAAAATTGAAAACTTAGAAAATGACCCACCACCTCCGGACGAGTTTTGTTTTAACCCACCGAACAGTAAGTGTTAATACAAGTCATTGGAAATTTATCGCAATAATTATTGTATATCACGAAATAAGTATTTTGATTGGAACATTTATTACACATAAAACAAAGATACGGTACCTTAGAAAACGGATCGCACATATATAGATACTAATTATTATGTCGCATTATCGGGGGTGAGATGAGTATTACACCTCCACCGAAGGCTTCAGCCGAGAGCATAAGATTTGTAGGTTATTTTCCTCAGAATCACTTACCACCACACTCCAACACTTGTGAATTATTATTTTTTATTAAATATTTGTAAATGTGAAGATTTTTTTTAATTATTAACTTGAAAGAAATTTAGTTTTAACAAAATTTATATATTATAAAATTAAAATGAATGAATATGTGATTACAAAAAAAGGTTATCTTCGATCCAGCTGCATAAATTGCACCATATATTTGTGGTACATCCTTCACCTTGTGGGTCCATAAGATCAAATTAATGGCTACTGCAACATTGGTCCTGAATTGTGTACCTCCTTATTCATGCTGGTTCACCTGCATGGGGATCTCACGACATCTTACGCATCTTGCTTGTATGATTAAATAAGCCTTGACACCACAGCCAGATCTGCCATCCAAATTATGCCATGTTTAAAAATGCCCCCAGTAAAAAAATGAAACTGCACGTTTCTAGAACAGAAGAATTTCACAATGCCAATCAGGGACTCATACACAACACACAGAGGCACGAGAATTTATGTTCCCAAGTATAATACCCTTTTTACAAGGCCGGACACCATCCGTCGGTCAAAACTCTTCATTGCGCCGGCGCAATGTTCTGGGGATACCATACATAGAACAGATGGCGTGCACTAAAAATAAGATATCCATTGACATCCATTAAATCATCCATTATGTCATTTACTATTTTAAATAAAAATAATAAATCACTCAAAGTTCATCTACACGACAAGTTAGTTAAATTAAGAGTGCTCATTAGAAAATCATTATTCAATTATTCAACGGGTAAACACAGTTTGAAGTTAATAAACCTTAAAAATGTATGATGAACATGCATATAATAATAATATTGTTTATTGTTCGTGGCTTTCCATGTTGTTAGTTTTACAACAATGTTAATAAGAGTGATTCAGAAATATTATTTATTTAATTCAAATTACATTAATCAACTGGAACGATCGATCCATCGAACCTGGACCTTTTCCTACCCGGTAAAAAGTTCCAGGTTTGAAACCCGGTAGCAACAAAATATTTTTTCATTAAATAGATTTATTCTGTATGTATTTCTAATTGTTTCATTTTATTTTTATTAAAAATACCGCCGAACTAGGTTTTGGAACTGCAACTTTACAACAAAAATGTATATTTATATATATATATTTTATATATGTATTTTTTTTTCTATCATCATGGATGCAACTTAGTTGTAATTGCAATATTAGAAAAACAAAATAATTAAGACTTACAATACAAAATAAAGCAATTTTGTATGATTTCTGTGTTCTTTTTATTTATTTTATATTTTTTAAATTTAAAAAAATTGTACAAAATACCTGCAGCACGTGCAACTTTTGCTTGTATTTTAACGTTTGATATTTCATTTAAATCACTTCGAATCGATGTGAAAATCGTTAAAATACGAACTGAATAATTCTACTTATTATGTTGAATAATTTTAATAGCGCCATTGTACCATAACTGTCACATTTGAAATCATATTGAACATGACCAGTAACCACAGGTCACATGACCAAATACTATCGTCTTATTGGCATATTTGTCTGGGTGTGAATTAATTATCTGTTGGACATGTCTGCTATTGAAGTAACAAGCAAATTTTAAGTGCGTTTTTATACGAAATTTGGCAATGTTTGTCTAATTTCAATAGGTTAGTCATGTAGACATTCATTTGCTTTATATTTGTATATACTTAACTCAAAAACCTTAAAAATTGAACACGACTGATTTTATTTGTAATAACTTCTTGCCATTATGTGATATATATTGATTTATTTGATTTTTCGTTAACACTTTTAAACTGCCCACTTTTTGTAAAATTGTCTGATTCCTGAGAAAAGACAAGAACATATTAATTTAGGGTTTATGGTTGATAGGGTTAAGTAGGTAGGTACTATTTGCAAAGTGTACGCATTCATTTCTATCCAGTGCCCACCAAAGAAAGGTAAAGTTGTCGACTAAGGTGAGGGCGCCTGCATTTGCTAAAAGTGCATTTGATAAGCTTTTATCAATACCTGCTGTAAACGCTGGTGCAACGCAGTAAAGTGACATAATGTCACTTTCTAAAATAAATGTGTCAATGATTATAACACGTAAAATATAATACAGATATTCTACCAGTCAGTTTTTTTTTAAATAAATATATGAAATGTTTGTTTCCGTAACAAATGATTTTGAAAAAATTGTTGTATGTATATAATAACGTTATTATGGGTATTTTATATCATGAGATAGAAATATGCGTATGTACATACATGTATCAGAGACATGTACCACATTTTTTTAAATTGATGTTAATAGATTATCCTTTTTTAATTTAGCGTCGGGTAACTCTACTAGCTCTGTTCAACTTTTATTGATAGATTATCACTGTTATTTACATTTCTGAAGAAGAACTTAAAGATTTACCGTTTAATTCTAACAAATATATTTTTATGTATTGGAAATTCAAGATATAAAGTTACCTTTTTAGTGTTTCGGGGGTAAGTTTGTAGAACTCCATAATTACGTGTGTGAAAATAAAACCTTCAACAAAAGGCATTATCAATCTGATAATTTAACTCAACAACTTGTATTTATAACTGTAATGGAGGAAAGCTGTATAATTTTATTTGCATGAGATGAAAAGGGACAACGTTATTCATTGGAATTCTGAGGATTTCCATACATTTCCATTCATGATGTGAAAAAAGATCAGCAATTCAACATTCATTCGCGGTGAACATAACTATTTTCTAGAATCATCCATACATTATATAAATTCTAGAATACCAAAAATATCTTTCTTGCCGTATTATATTCTTAGATTACCCATGATATTAAAAGATCATTAGTGTTGAGACTGAACGGTTACTTGGAATAATTAGAAACATTCAAAATGTATGGATGTCCTGAGAACGTCATTGAATAATGTTGTCCCTTTTCATCTCATGCAAATAATATTGTATAGCTGTCTATCCACAATTATAGTTATAAATACAAGTTGTTGCGTTAAATTGTTAGATTGAAATGTCTTTACAAGTCGATACGCGTCTCAAGTAAATTAAACGAGTAGAATTTTTGATTCTACTCGTTTAATTCCTGACAAGTGACAATTCCTGACACTAACAAGTGTTTTATTTTCACTTACGTGATATAAAATTACGATTACGTTTCAAAAATGATTAAATATTCTGGAGATATCCTGAAGTGGAATTTTCAGGAACACGGACAGGAAAATAAAATAGACAGAAAAATCTGGACTACTAGTGGTGCTTTCGTTCCGTTTAGAGAGCGAGAGAGAGGGAGTGGCTTCAAGAACCCAGACTGCCGAAATAAGATATCGTAGAAGAGTAGCAGGAATAAAATTAGTGAACCGAGTGAAAAAAAACCGCAGATAAGGGAGACTCAGCGTGGAGTCCCTACTTCACACATATACGAGTATAGAGTGATCTCAATTGAGACGGCTTGGACACGTTGGACAATTTCAGATTTTTCTATACAAATATTATTGCAATCCAACTAAGAATATGGATGTACCGACGGACAGTATGGAAAACAAACGGTTCAGAAAGAGGTTATCAATTACATACATACATACAGCGAAATCACTGAGGATAAATCATGGTATGACTTAATGCAATGAGTTAAACGACTACGAACGTCAGCACTGATTGAATTTTTCTACTAAACTGCATTCCGTACGTTGCGCATATTTTTTTCTAAGACTTGAGTGTAGTATGTTTGAAAGCACAGAGAACTATAATAATAGAATAGGTTTTAGCGTATCACAGGCTTCGTTAACGTATTGCCATAAGATGAAGACAGAAATTGCACGCATATTTTTTTATATTATTTTCTAAGGTATTCAATATTATTTAAATATAATGTTAATATGGAACACGTTGTGCATATTTGATTTATGCAAAAGTACTCATAATTGTATGCAGCTAGTATTTACATATGTATTTCACACGTAAGTTTATTTTTAAATAATTTTGTGATAAGTGCCTTACAATGGTGAAAATATAGGGGAATCACGTAGGTTTATCGTCTCTACTAGTCAGGAAAAGGTCGGTCTATGTCGCGGCAGGTGAATAATACTGGCGGGCACGTTTATGGGGCCACCGGAACACAATCATTTTTAGTTAAACTACAGTGCGACACAAAAAGCTTGTGCTTAAGATTTTCAATATCATTAAAATATATTAATCTAAACCTAAATATATTTAAAAAATAGAAATTCATTTTTAGTGTGCCTGAAAAAGTATTGAGTAAGTATTAAGGGAGTATTGCTAGTGCTTGTCAACATAAAAAAGGTTGTACGTCGTTACCACTTTATTATTTAGAACTAGTATTTAGAAACCCATCTTAGGACGGGCGCAAAAGATATAAAATAATATGCAACCAAGCCGTTCATAGAACTACATTATTGACACTTAAAACAACATAATTTATCAATTTTATTTCTAATTTCCTTGTGTGTGACACGCAGCAGGTCATTTCCGGGATAATATTTATGATATATTGCTCGTATTTCTGTTACTATTACTTCGTCAACCATACCTATTTCTGAACTTGTTCGTCTTCGGTTGTTTAGGCTTCCGCCATTACCATTCCTTAAAATTTCTTTATTACAAAATTCTCGACATCTTAAAACATATTTTTGATAGCGATGAATACACTGAATATATATCACTATATCACATCAAAATTCTTACTACTTTTCAAAATAATTTAAACACTTTTATTATAAAAAATAAAACTAACGAGGCTGAACTTGAAGCCTCGACTACTATGTTACTAGGCCTCTTACAGCTATACCAAAATAGGACTTCATTCACGTATAATATACATCTTTCCTGATTTCATCAATTATTCGCTTTTTATACTAAAACATGTAAGTAATCCTTCTTCGTTTTATTTATTTTACTCATCTCGACTTTAAACTACAGTGAAGCCCCAATTTTACATGCTCGGAATTCACGTTTTCCTTCCATTTGCGTGTTATTTTTACAGTACCATGTCATTTCAGTACATTAAAAACCCTATTTTACGTTTGTCTTTCCCGCGATTTACGTCTAAAACTAATTGAAATTCGTTCAGCCAATTCGCTATTCGCTATAAAGCCAAGAGTGTGTTGCGCAAAAAACATTATTTGATCTTTTCAATAAAAAAAAATAAAAAATAATTTATACCCCCCAGTTTACAATTTCCCTCTGTTTATATATTTTTTTATTGGTCCCTTCAAAAATTTTAAATGGGGGTTTCACTGTATATGCTTATTAAATATATTTTACTCACACACTAATTCAACTACATGTAAATATATATATATATATATTTTTTCCCATTTAAACCATTTTGCAATTACGAGAAGGTTAATATTTTATATTTTTACGTAATTGTTAAAATATTTTCTGTTTCACTGTGGAGCTGGGGAGCTGGGGAGCTGGCAGATACACACAGCCGATAAGTCACCATGCGGGTTGCGGAAGTCGCAGTTGGAAGGCACGCGCCACGTGCCACCGACGCCACGATATCAATGGCAAACAAAGAATGGCACAGGAAGACAATACAAAACGTTCTGCTCGGGACATTGGCCCATTCACGGCGGTGGAGATAATAACATACGTTGTTTTCCGTTCACGGACAAACTGAGACCATTCATTTTATACGACTTCGCTTATTATATTTGTATACAAGGCTATTTATTTTTTCATACGTAACCACTGGATTTCTTTTGTTCGTGATATTCAAGAATAGTTTATAAATTATAGCGTTATTTTTTGGAAATCATCGTAGAAGAATTTTAAACTCGGCCACCAAAGTACCTGTGCTTTATACGAAACCTTTCTAGGATACTTATCGCGGAATTTTGCAATATTTTTATTTATTTTTAGTCACTTATAATATTTATTAATTATTATTACACTAGTACTTTATAAAAATATAAATCATTATTTCGTATTGGCATCCATGTTACCACTAAGCTGCGCGCGTTCTGCTCTAAAAAATATTATATATCGTTTACGTAAGAAAAATTATGTTACGCTTGTACTTTATGATCTATCAAATAAATTATTTAAATAATTATTATAATTCGTAAAAATTAAAAAATTCATCGAAAAAATTGTTAATGAGAATTTTCATCACTAGTATATCGATATAGCGACAGTTTTAAAAAAAAAAAAATTTTTAATCGATAATATCATACTGTACTGATAAATATAACATATTATTAAATATTAGATATATTTTTTAGACAGTTATGATGTTACGAATGTATATTTTCATATCAAAGAACTTAAGGTGTAAGTAAGATGAAGAAAGGATCACTTAGGTGGTTTGGTCTTATGGAACAGAAAAATATGAAGAGAATGGCAAGAAAGATATATGACGCAAGTGTCGATGGCACCAGAAAAATAGGTTGTCCGCGGAAGACTTAGTACGATCAGGTAAACCTGATACTGGAAGATGGCTCTGTTAGAAGCCTCAATAATCGGCGAGCTTCTATGATAAGATGTGTGAATGTGAACGAGGCGAGAATTGTGTGTCAGGACAGAAGAGTGTGGCGCTCTATTCTCTCTGCCTTTCACGTGAAACGGCGTGATGGTAAGTTAGTTACGAACTCACAAGGACTACGCCTATTTCTTATAATACAATTTATAATTCCTCAAACTTTATTATACTTTACACACACTTTTAACATCTTTAAAATAAATAAATAAAATCAAACACAAAAAAAAAATTTCAATATATCTTACGTTGTGTGGTATTATTAAAAATAATAAAATTACACATAGAAATAATAAAAGTTCTTTAATCTATATTTACGCTATTCAGAACAAAATAATTATACAAAATTTGAAGTGTATAAAAAATGTGTGTGCAGACACACAATACAATGAAAACTGCTTTATATATATTATTATTATACCATTCAATTCATTTCACTCTTTCTCTCATAATTCATAGGTTCCCTTACGTATTAAGTCTACATTACATTATTAAATAATATTATCTGATCACTCCAAAAATTTACACGAACGTATTAACCTTTGAATACCTATTTAATTAATAACGGAGATTCAACGTACCTAACATCACTATCCAGGTTCAGCCTTATTGATAATACTGTAACTACTCATTATTAAGCCCCCGCCAGAACGCATGTTCCTATAAAGATGAAGGATAACCATGTCACGAGGAGTTTATCAGCCAGCGTCGATCCATGACGATTACCACGACCGGATTGCTCACTCTTACTTCACGTCTGTCACAATGAACCTTGCTCTTGTCTTTGTACATCATTTAAGAAATACCTTGGCACAGATATTATTCATTTAAGATGGAAATCCCGCAGAAATCTAGCGAAAAAGACTCGTAAACTCAAATATATTTAAATACATATTTTAAGCTATGGATCTAGCTCCACCAGGACTGACCATTAATTATTGTATGGAAAAATAAATTACCAATTTTTTATACCGAACCGACTATTCTACATAATTTTAATATAATAATTCTAATACTGAAATAATATAGTGTATAAATATATCATGTATTTAATTAATACGTAGTTAAATACATGATATTAAGTTAATGGTGAGTTAAATAGCATAATATGTTTAATGTGCTTATTTTATTTTCGTATTATTTACTTGAATTTAAATACAATTAAATAATGATTTTGGATAAAAAAAACTTTTATAGTTAATATTCACTTAACAACGCTTTATAAGTTTTGTATACCTTAATATTATTTTTAATACTAGAAAAAATAGTGCCATCCAAAATCATTTGTAATTTATAAAAGTTCAATACGGATTATATTGTTTCAATAAATACGACAAAATTGCAAATGTCGGGGTTAATTTGAGATTCATTAAGATATAATCATATTTACAAGAATTACTAATAATCAGTTACCAATCGTCATTACAATCTCAGTCACTGTAATAGTTTGAATAATGATTTACCCATCATAATACATAGAGTGGTATCCCAAGTGCATTTTAACACTGAAGTAGATAAACAGATTGGCAGACAGATTCGTTTGACCCCCAAGGTCAGTCCTGCAATTTGAATAAATTTCACAAATAAGAAAATTGAAAATACGCTGATAGCACGATAGATAACTTCAAGATGCTATTAAACACTAAAGTTATCTCATAGTAGTTAAGCGATTTTCTATTAATTTCATTAATTAATGATTTATTACGATATATACATTAAGGAATACAGATTCTTTATACAGTCGATTCAGCCAGTTAATTGGGGCAGCCGCTTATTTGGGCCAAGGAACTAATAGTAATTTACATCGCTTAATTGGGATGAAATTCCGTGTAATTGGGACAGTAAATTTAAGATTACAATACAGGAGTTTAACATTTATTAATAAGTTCCACAAAAGCCAGAGATTTAAAGCTAAAGTTTATCTTTTGCAAGCAATATAGTTTGTCGCTGACAGTTGGCGAGCTATAAAAACCAACACCATATAAAATCTTTAAACCTTTAGATATTTCGAAAATTTTGAGCAAAAGGGAAATGAAAACATGTTAGAAGTTCTATTGTTAATTATCAAGAGTTTTCGACAATAGATAACAATTTACCATGTTACGATGAAAATAAAGAATGAGGTTGCATTTGGTGAAGCATTAAATCGAAACATCAAAAATTAGATGAAGAAGACGTTGATAATTATTAATATCCAATTGTGCCTGTAAGTAACGAGAAGAAAAAAAAATATAGCCGGGTTACAGCGTTATTTTATGCAGCATTATTTATGTATTTAAAAAAAATGTTCATTTAATTTTATGCTCGCTTCGGTTAATTGGAAAAGCCGCTAATTGGGCCAAAATTCCTGGTCCTGATGTGTCCTAATTAAGCAAGATCAACTGTATTTCTGTTTTTTTACTCGAAATTAGTTTTCACACGCATTCGATAGTATTTGCGCTACATTCATTGTCATTTTATTCTTCCTCACCAATTTCCAATTTCTGCTTTCAATTATTGTAATATTTAGATATTAAGATCAAAGTTTTTTTTTATAAACAATAACAAAATAAATTTGATTAGGTATCATTCTGATTCAATATGCGATTGGTACAGTAGAAACCCTCTTAACCGACCTTCGCTTAATCGACTAGCCGGATTATCCAACGATTGTACGACCAATAGCATTTTACCATCCCCATTTTGTCACTCTGCATTGTTATTGAAATATAAACAGTGTGTTTTGTAAAAAATGAGTGCAAAAAATTGATAATGCTCTACAAGCTGTCACAGAAATAAAATGAATAGACCGAAATCGGACATGCGGTATGCAAAGATATTTTAGACCTCGTTTTAAATTAAATAAAAATGAATGAGATCTTAATATTTAAAAATAACAGGCGAACTAGCAGGCAACATCAAATTACTCATTTTATCTAATAAATGTGAGAGTTATGTTATTTTAGGTTATGTTTTAAGTTATAGTAAAATATTCAAGTTTCATACCAGCTTCATTTTTACGATCTTCCGCTTTGAACCACGCGCCGGCTGGTCCCGTTCAGGTCGGTTAAGAGGGCTTCTGCTCTATTTGTATTTGGTATCGCAGAAATGAGAACGAGACATGAGTCGTCCCCAGAGGTGAGTACTTTACTAACGAATAAAAACAAAAGGTTCGCTGTGCTTCGCTAAAGTTTTCAGTCAACATTGCGGTTCTGTTTGCTTCACGAAGTTCTCCTTATATCATTGTGGAGAACCACTTGTTTGTGAAGAGTCAAAACCGTACAAATAATCGTAGAATATCTAATACTCGTCAAAACAAAACAAGTCACCCAATGTAGGTTAAAAAATGCTTCGTATGTGAATGTCAATGCGGGTGTATGATGTTTGCTAAAACATAGACCCAATTGTAAAACGATGAAGGTAAATATAATAATAATGAAACTAGAATCTAACTAGGTATCGGCAGAATCTATGAAACACTTTATCAATCATGGTTGAGTAATTGTGTAATGTAACTTCAATGTTTCTTTGAACGTCGTTTTGAATAATTTATTTTCAAAAAGAAGTCGAACGGTTTTCAAATATTATCTAACAAATTTATCGTTCATTATCTCTTTTATTCAGTCGATATACTCATGTCTGAGCATAGTGGTCAGCGGTGGGCTTCCAATACGTTAACAAAGGGCTCGCTTAATCTCAGAGTTATTCGCGGTGTTCAGGGGAAGAGGAGGATTTTTTTATCACTCTTATACAATTATACGAAATAATAATTCAATAATCGTTCATACTAAACAGAGCTAACTGAGCAAACAAAAGTTTTCCTTATGAATTGATTTATACATATAAAATCAATTCTATCTAAAAATATTGTTATTGCGCCACCGGGATTCAAACCTGGATCTGTAACATAGTTGAATAATGCACCTTCTCCGGTTTGGAAAGAGATCCAGGTTCGAATCCCGGTGGCGCAACAACAATATTTTTCGATAAAATTGATTTTATATGTATATTTTTCTAATTAATATATTTAAAACATGTATTATATATTTTCGGATTATCGGTTATGAGAAAGTTTTCGGAGGCTGGCCAGCAGAAATAACTAGCCAGACTACACGTAGAGCGACATCGGCGTCAGGTTCACAAAGATTGGTGTATTTTGGATTTGCATAGATTGAATTACTGTATTCAACATTACCTATGGAAAACACGGGACTAGCTATCGAAGTATTTACAGCTACACTTGGTAAGATTACCATCGACTTCTGAACATATTTTAAATATAAAAAAATACATTTAATATTGCCGATATGAAGTTGAGTATCCAGGATGATCAAGATGATAGGCACTCTGGCCGCGTGAACCAAGTTCCTCGAACTCCGGAGACTCCGGAGACTCCGGGCGATGGATGCGTATGTAAATGCTATTTGTCGTCACGGAAGCAGACTGCACAAATACGACACAAGTGTGCCGAACATCCGCCGGACTTCATTGTTCCGTCGGAACTCGTAATTGACTAACGCTATCCAAACAGGAGCCAATAGCGATAGTGCCACCAGCAGCGGCGGCCATTCATTCGCTCACCCGATTCCTGAAGCATTTCGGTAGAGGATTTAACATATTTTTGTCGTTTAACCATTTATGAGAATCTTTATCTTTTAGGCAGTCATACCTTTCAACACTTTCGAGTAGTGTGTATGCTAAATAAACTCAGTATCGGCACGGGACAATTGAAAGCGTAGAAAATAAGCTCATAAAAAAAAAGTGTAAAGAAACAGAAAACTATCAATTTGCAAAATTAGCGTTATTGAAAATATTTTATAGATTACAATTCTTCTACTTTTATTTATTCATCTATTTAAATGTTACGATGTACATAACATTAACAAAAATGTTATATAAACAGTAATATCGTTATATACAAGATTATTGAACAAGCATGACAATAATTATTTATAGAAAGCAACATGAGATATTAAAAACGTAAATAATCCATTACCAACTACTTTTTTACTTATAAAACAAATATTATGTGTCGTAAATATAAATTACATATCCAAAAATAAATAAAAATTATCTGTGAAGATATAAAAATATGTAGGAATAGTCAAATTGTTTAGAAAAAGTAATGTTTATACCTGTTACGTACTTGCGTGATAAGTACTTCTCGTGTGTATACCTAGTAGAAGATTAATGGTGGTTCAATGATAAACTCTTATGTGACAATTATAATTTTTATTACACAAACGGTGGCGAAAATAGGCCGTACCACACACACATACATCTACAACCGGCGGTGCTGGCGCGCTGACACATACACATATACACAATCTCAAGGATATCACAATACCAAACACATATCTAACTCATTTTTTACGTAGAAATTTTCAAGGGGGGGAGAAATATATATTTAACTATTTATTTCAAAATAAGAAAATATATCAAAATTGAAAAATATTGATTTTGCAGGCGTATTCTAGTATAATAATGTGTTAAAAACATTTTACAGGTAAAGAATATTGCTTTAAATATTTTTTAAAAATAATTAGTTTCTCATTGTGACATATATGCTGTTTCAGGAAAAAAACAAATTTAGTCCATAGATGGCGATAGTGTAGTGGTATTCGAAGTGTTTCCACATATTAACATATACAAAACTTTCAAAAATGTAATAGATATGGAGGTTGATTGGGTGGAATGGTGAACGTTTCATTGTGTTAAGTGATCACTTACGCCAGCTGAAGATAGGTCGTAAGCCCTGTAATTACCCATACTTCCATATTTTTCCATTAATAAAAAATAGCTTCGTCTCCTTGAAAGATCTATTATTTGTTTAATTCGTATTCATTTATTCATTGTATGTTCTTGCTCTTCAAAATATCTTCGTGTTTTAATATTCAAATTCAATTTGTAAAAATCAATTTGACTAGAATCTTTGCGTCGAGTGTTCTCTCAAGAATTGGGACTCAAAAGGTACTAAAATCCAAGCTACTTATAACACTTGGCGGCGTGTTTGGAACAGGATAGACATTGTTTCTGGTGGAATTCTACAATTGTTTTCTCGAGTGTAAATAGTAACATTACGGTCCGTTCACTCATTGCACTTATAAATAGAAACACTTAAAGCTTTTGACATTACTTACTGCTGAGGTGATCAAAGGCACAGTTGAATGAGAATACTAAACTCAGTCTCCAATGAATGGAATAATTGTACATAATTAATCGTATTTAAAACGACAGTCCATGAAATGGACCAGTATCACATCTCAGATGAAACTAATTCTGAATCTAATTAATAAATAGACAACGGTAGACCTCGGCACTTAAGAAGTACCTACATTTATCTTGAATGTTTTAGTAGTTATCTGACCAGTTGTCCAGGTGAAAATGAAATTACAAAGTTATGAAGCTTGTATATATAGTTATGAGAAGAAGAAGTGTTCCAATCTCAGAAAACTCGGAAGTAATATAATATAAGTTATACAATCTTTAAAAATGAAACAACCATTATTGTAGTACATACATGTACGAGTATATATGTACAAAATGCTTATTATACCAGTGCTTACTTGTACATACACGTCTGAGATATGGATACTACTGAGAATAATGAAAGGAAAATTTTTGGAGTAACTTTGAGCCAGTTTTAGAAAATTAATTTCGGTGTAAATGTTTTAACAAGATCTATACGATAATTTCGTTTATTGTAATTACATTCTGGGCCGGTGGTGATATCGGGTTATGGATTTGTCCCCTGACAAATCCTTATTGTGTTCCAAGTTGTGGGTCGGCAATCAAACTCTTATGTCAGGTGACAATCAGCGGTTTATTGAATACTCAGATACAATATTATACAAGGTATAAGTCACTTGTTTCGCGTCGGAGCAGTAAGAGAATGCTCTAACAGGAGTCACTCACTTATATCATATTCTCCGCACGCGTACACACACACCTTCCACTTCCCATGTCGTGCTCCCGCAGACACACACACACACACATACTAACGCTCGGACCTCATATTTACTAAAACAGGAAGACTTCGGTGGTTGGGTAATATGAATAGGATGACCGATCTTGCGTTATGAAATCACCAAAGTCAATAATAAGTACAAGACAAATAAGTCGCAGCTAAGTTAAGATGGAACTATAATGTCTTCAAAGATATAGGATCTGTCTTAGAAATGCAAGACTTAAGAGAAATTACTCATAATAGGGATAAATGAAGAGAAATTCTTGAAGAGGTCAAAAACCACTAGGAGCTGTAGAGCTAAAGTGATAATAACCCTGAAAGCAAGGGAGAGAAAACAGGCCGATGACCTAGAGATGTGATGCTGGAGACAAATTATGTAGGAACTTAACATTAAGGACCGATTGCCTGAGATGAATCCTTCAATTTTGTTTGCATCTTGCGAAAAGGGAAGATAATTTGGAGAATCTTGTTATGGTGAGTCACGACGAATGACGAAAAGGAAAATCCCTCATCCTTTAATCTAACCAAGTGGAAAAGGCAGTAGGCATTTTTGTGATGACAGCCCTAAGATCTGCAGGATGCTGAAAAAAGTGGAGTACAGTCAAGAGGGCGGAAATTCATGAAGATCACGATTCTGTCATGAGAGACTGACGTGGATGATGACTAATATTATATATTAAATTTCTGGGAAGGATCAGAAGAAGAAGAAGAAGATGGGAAGGATTCATCAGTACTGAGTCTTGTAAAATAGTACATAATTTTTCTTATTATTCCTCACATCAACTACTGCAGCCGAATTTTTTTTAAACTAATGAAGAAGAAATGCAACAATTGTCAGTGCTGCAAAATAAAACTTTGAGAATTATACTCGGATCAGAGCAATGCTGAAAGATCTGAATATGATGACCTTTAAGCAAAAAATATAATTCAATATTATGGTATTTATTTATAAAATCCTGCCATTCAGGAAGAAGGTTAAATAGATGACGTACCGATAGTGCGATGAAAATTTTTAATGAAATGCAAGAAAATATAAGAAAGGAGGAGAAACTACATAGATTCAGAATGAAACTAAGCAAATATGTGAAAGATAAGTTGTAGTAAAACGGAACAATTTAATTTTGTTTATATTAGAGCAAATATAAATATACTTACGTACGTATTAAGAATAAATAAATGAATAAAATTTTCCAAAAAAATTGTGTATAATAGACAAAATTAAAATATCTATTGATTATAATTTAACTTTGCAAAATAATGTTTTTCATTCAACGTTCAAGTAAACAGTTTACAAACATGAAAATTATATCTTTTAAAATGAACTTTACCGTTTTAAAATCAATTATTTTCCATTTCAAAGAAATAATGTGTCTTTCATTCTACTTCAAGGATGGAGCAGACCAACCAGGAAGACCTTCTTGCAATGGTGGAATCGTCAAGTAGCCTTCTGTGCACAGCCAAAAGATACTCATTATTCCATTCAGAGGTAATCTGCGTGTGTGGATGGTCAACACGTCACGAGACTCATACAAATATTGTTGGATTTGGATCGCATCCTTTCCACGGTTAAGTCTGGATTTTAAAATAGTATTAACATTTTTATTTTTATGTAGTATTTAATTTAACGACTTTCGTTAATCACATAAAATACACACACATGCATAGCACACTGATCTCTAATGTGAAGCTTCATGCAAGTACCAGATCATTAAAGAACCCTGAAACATTCAGACTAGATGCCTATCATAGCAATATTGCGTTATTTTATCCGATTTCACGCATGTGTAGATTGTATGATGAAATCAAGACAGTAAATGTGTCGGACATATTCTCCAATATATTACTAAGCTTCAAAAAACTTTTACACGACACCATGTATGTTCGAGGCGTGTTTTTAAGTAAGTATTAATTTTTTTTTAAGAAACACATCATTTACTACACATTACTTTCACTTTAAACTACTTCTCAACATGGTCGCCACCATTATTAAGGCACTTGTCATAACGGGGTACCAATTTTTGTATACCTTCGTCCATAGAACGACGCCGTCTGGGATGAAAATCATGTCTGTACTCCGTCTTTGAGTTCATCATCGTCATCAAAACGCTTGCCACCAAGGAACCGCTTCAAATAAAGGAAAAGATGAAAATCGCTTGGCACCAAATCAGGACACACTTGGCGATTAATGTTAGCCGGTATCATGTTGGCGGGCTGATCTATTGTCTTGAACATTTCACCCACACACTACAAAACGGTCACACTATGTGAATGTCTCTAACGTTGCATGTGGTGAGTCAACAGATGAAGGTAACCATCGCAACTGCATTGCTACACAGGGAATATCCGACAATGGTACTTACTTAAAATTTATGTATTGATGCTAAATATTTATTTATAATTCTATTTAAGTTTATTAATATTTATAATTATAGTATTACGTATTATTTTATAATTTCATTTATTTTTCATAATTTGTTCAGATATATGCTGTGACATGCATTTTTATGTACATTGTATTTCACTGTCAATGCACGGTTCATAAACACTGTAGTATTTGCAGGCTGCGGTGAGTATGTCACATTATAGTAAACGCATATGATAACCGTTTTATTTCTAATTATAATATGTACCATATTTTTAATGTATTGTGTCATTGAACTGTTTATTTGTGTCACTCACGAGGTGAGGAAAATATTAATTTGAACAGTAGACAAATATTTATTTACTGTGAGAAATGTAAACACAATTTAAATCGTTTCATAACCAAACCAATTGATTGGTTGATGAAAAAAAGTGATTTGTAGAATATTATTCTTATGTACTGGCATCTGGATTTAATGCTGCACCGATATTTGATATATTTTTCTGCATTTTAATGCAGTTTACTGAAGAAACATAAGACTTCATAATTATTAAATATTTATTTAATAATATTATTGCATGTGATTCATCAATCTACAGTTTATTACAAGAATTTATAAAGAGTTTAACAAAATATTTTGCATGCAATCCTAAGCAAGCAGTTTATTCTGCGAATTTATTCTCATACCACATATTGGTGAACACTATTTTATAGTATTTTATAAATCATTCAAAATAAGTACTACAGTTTTAAACCTCAATAAATATTATGTTTAAATGGATGAATTACGCAGACCTGTAAACTATTTTTTGAACTTACATTAAAAATATTTTCTAGCTGATCTGAAAACCACGGATTCGATTCCAATCCTGATGAATACAAATTATTTTAAAAAGACTTTCCGATAATAAAAAAAGTTTTAACTGCTCTTAAAGCACAAAAAATGTCATTGTTACTCAGTGGCGTAGCTAACGCCCGGATAGCCTGGGGGCTCGGGTTCCAGGCTAATAATTAATTGCTATATCATAGTACAAATTTAACTTTTTTTCAAAAGTGCTGTATAAAAGTTGTATGATAAATAACACAATTTAGCAATGTTCCAAAAAAGGGATAATTGTATTTTTTACGATTTTTGAGTCTAATTGAGTCGTGGTAATCAATTAAAAAACTGGCCTCAACAAAGCTATTGAATTGTGCCAGCGCTTTGAATATATGCTTGATTTTAATATTAATACGATCAATAGCAGCGCACGTCCATTCAGTGAATCCATTTCAGCACACTCTTTGTTTCATTGGCAGCGTGGCTGACTGCCGCTCGCGCTCCTTATCGGTGAACTGGGCCGAGTTGGTCAACCCGCTGGTACTTTGGGCGCTAGTGTTGATCAATAGTTCAATACACTATTCTATTTTTAGGAAAAAGCTTAATTATACAAACATTTTATATTTACTTGTTTCATTAAATATTCAAACATATCATATCTTTTTCATCAATATCTGAGAAGTCATTTATAAATGTATGAGCAGTTTTACATTTCAATTTCAATATTACTCTTGGGGTGCACAAAAAATTTTCGTATAGGGTGTGGCAGAGTTCTACGGCCAGACTTGACAAGATATGAATATATCTAAAGCAATTAAGATCCGGCTTATACAAACTCTGGTTTGGAATTGTGGAATCTAAAAACAAGAGAAATGAGGCGGATTGACGCCTTTAAGGCGTGGTGTCGGAGACGCATACATGTTGTCAGTTGTGCAAAAACTTCGCATTAATAATACACTGTCAACTATTTATAAGAGTTCGCCTAAGGCGAATCTCTTGTTATGATGACTTGCATTAAACCAATTGATACCAAGTAAAGTCAGGAGTCTAAAGTCTAGAGTTTGTGAAAAGGCGGGAGTACGATCGTGATCCTGCCTTGAAAGACTGATGAAGAATAAAAAAGAATATATGTCATTCATTTTCAAATTGGGTTGGACAGAGGACCCGGGACGCTTCTCATTAAACAAGTTAATGTCCTTAGACAGAAATGTAATAAAAATTCATGCAAATCAACATGAGCACGAACATCATACAAGAGGTAATGATAGACTGAGACGAAGATAGAAGAAGGCTAAACTCCATAAATCGATGATGTACAGTGCGATGAAGATTTTTAATGAAATCCAGATGACATAAGAAAGGAGAAGAAACTATAATACAAAATGAATCTAAGCAAATATGTGCAAGATAAGTTGTAGTAAAAATGAGCATTTTGATCATGTGTGTATTAAAACATATATAAATATACTTATGTATGCACTATATTAAGAAAAATAAATAAATAGTTAAGGCATACCTTTCAAAAATAATTCATATTTCCGCATTTTTTTACCAAAATAAAGTTCTTTATTATTCATTTATATCAGAAATTATACAATAGATTTGACTTTTTTTAAAACTATTACTTAGATAAAATCTTAACACTAATGTAAAATTAATAAAGTAAATGTTATTTGCCATAATTGAAGAAATATTATATAATATCAAAAACACAATAATTTCTTACTAAATAATATTTAAATCGATCCTATTAATGTGTTTTTTATTTCAAACGGTCGATTAAATTGAAATTTTTGGTATAAAACTTGATTTTAAATAGAAGCTGAAGCATGTAAGTAAATATTATATATTATTTAAAATAATTTGTATTCACTAACACAAAGTATTTTAAAAACGTAAAAAATTGATAATATGTACAGCGAATTGAATGGTTTATAACTATTAATTTTTAACATTTTGCTAATTTGATTCAATGCAGATTTGTTTCCATAATCTTGGCTTCAAGATTATAAGAAAATATATTTCATATATGCAAGAATTTTCTATATTAAGGCAATTTTGTGACACGTGGAAAATAAATTTAATGGTCTTTTATTAATAGAAAATAACATTTAGTTTATTAATTTTTCATTAGTGTAAAGAACATATCTAAGGAATAATTTTAAAAAAAGTCTAATATAGTGTATAACTTCTGATATAAATGAATAATAAAAACCAACATTTTCGTAAATGACGCGAAAATATGAATAATTTTTTAAAGCGCGCCCTTAAGCTAACATGTATTGCTGTATATATCAACTTTTTTATTTTTTTTTTAAACTATTTGATACTAAAATATGTATATTTTTATATTTCCTAAATTTAACGCAACAGCATTGTTTGACAAAAAATATTTTATTATAAAAAGAGTAAAAAGAAACAAGGAATAATGATATCCAACAAGAAATAAATAGCGGGATTAAATCAGAAAACGATTGTTACTTTACAGATATTGCTGTCATCGAGGTTGTTACCTCAAAACTTTAATATTAAACTGTGTACAAAGATGCCATCAAGATCGGGAGGAATTGAGACGTATTGTGCACTGACTGACTTCCAGATACTCCGGATAATCACGACTCATGACAAGGAGAAGTATACAGCACTGATACAACCAATTGCTGTATACGCGAGTATAGTAGTTTGGTCTTTCACTTTAGCGTAAGAAAGCAAATTGCAGATCTAGACCTTACTATCCTGAGAAGGATGAAAGCAAAGAAGCTGCAATGGGCGGGATATCTATAGTTGAGTCCCGTAACACGCACAAATCTCTCATACACATGCCATCAAAATCTAGACGGAATTTTAAATTTAAACAATTAAAATTAATCTTGTTGGACATGATTACGAATACATACACAAAAATCAAATAAATTTTAAATGTGATAAAATTTAAAAAGTGGAAAAGGTCTAGGTTTAATGATTGATGAAAAATTTTGCTGGATACCGCATATTGATTATAAATGTAAGAAACTGAGATCCGTGTTAAGTGCATTTTATATGTTAAGATTATGCATCTCTCGGGCTACAGCGTACTCACTGTACTTTGCGATGGTCAACTCGGTTATCAGTTATGGAGTGAGTAGCTATGGACTGACATATAAAACATATATTAATACAATTAAACAGATAATAGAACGAAGTGTTTGTATAAAAAGGATTATAGTAAATTATTTACAATATGCACAATCTTACTAGTTGACAAAAATGTACCATATGCTATAATATTCGAAGAATTGATAAATAATGGAAATATGATCCTCACCTATTCTATTCAACCAGATCGTCGGATCGAACCGTGAGAGTACCGATCGCGAACAGTGTGTACGGTGAGAGAACGAGATAATGTGTTGTCAAGAATGATTAACAAAATTAATAAAGACATTTTAAACATTTTAAAAAATGATGAGATCCCAGTGACCAGTGACCACCTTAATATACAATTAAAAGAACATATTCTTATCTAATTTTTTTGTTTCCTTATTCTGTTACACCCTGTAAATATTATATATATTTTTTAAAGATTGATTTTTTCTTTATATCTATTTATAAGCGTGTCCCACCACTCAAAAATGACTGTATATTATATTAACATATCAATTACGTGTTGGATAATGCATACTTTTAGTTCATTAACATTTTCTTATCTATTTTTTCCCCCCTTTTTTATTTAACTATGTAAAAGGCAATCCTTGGAATAAAACTGCCATGCAGATAGAAAAAAAAAAAATTATAATGAATATATATGTAATAAAGTTGAAATAAAAAAATACGTGTAAAACGATTAAAAAAGATACAATTGATAATGATATTTGGACTTGTTTTTGGACCATGTTAACTACATACATCCCAGTAAAAAACGTACTTTCCCAACGCACTCTTGTCCTGAGTCCATCCACGGTTGACAACATGTATGTATAAAGAGGCTGTTCTCTGATTCTGTGGAAAAATACACATTAAATTGTATACTTAGTGAAGTGACTACTCATTACATAGTTCCAATATTTCATGTTATAGTGTGGATAATTTATTGTTAATGCCTTATTTAGGTTTAAGGGAGCCGAAGGTATCAACGCTGCCTGAATATAAATTTGCATTTGAAGCAATGTGCGTTTTGCCAAGCGGTGACAAAGTTGCATCATTGAGGTTAGTTTTGATGTAACGGCTCGCTCCGTGCGTTAGATTACAGTATGGTTAAGTACGGCACTTTGATAGGACGGCTTTTGCAATTTTTCGATATACGTGACGTTGGCGCTCCTGGTCAGGTAGTCTGATACGTGCCCGCTCGAGTCAAATATAAAGATGGCGGAACAGGCGCGTGGAATAATTAGTTCTGACTGACTGATGAAATTTAACCGACCACGAATATTTATTCATAGAATATTTTTGTTTCCACGTACCTTTACCTTGCCTTTATTAATGTATCGGTGCATTTTGCTCAACATTTTTATGCACATACATATTAAACATTCGAACTCTCACAATTAACGCACTTTCTTATTCCTTCGACTGGCACCCCTGGTTGTTCTTGTTGTTGGTATGATTGATTTATGTAGTGTGAATGTCGTCGCTTTTGGCGACCGAAGCATCGCTGTCAAACTATGGTCGGAGCACAATTACGGTTGGTACCTCGCCAGATAAACATCTTCTAATAAGTAGCTCCGGGAGTGCGTTATTTCGGCCGGTCGGAATAATACCCAATGATCGCTCATTTCACTTTTCTTCTTCTTCTTATTTCACGGCACCACATCCCAAGGTAGGATTTGGTCTCCTCCACAAGTGCTCTCTTCCAATTCCTATCCCTAGTCATTCTTATCCAATTCCTAGACCACCTCATCCGGCTCCAGTCGTCTACCATAGTCAGCGCACCTCTTCTTTGGTCTGCCTCTAGGTCACTTCCACTAGTGTATCCACTTGATCATAATCTTTGGTGTCGATTTTCGAACTCATGATTGATTTTTATTCTATTCCATTTTCTAGAGTAGGTCCATATTTTTTTCTAAATAACTTGCACTCATAAACTGCTCATTTGTTTTCTTTGATTTGGGTTAGTCACCATGTTTCATAACCATAAGTGACCAATGATCTTATTATAGTTTTATATATTAGCGGTTTGTTTCGTTGACTCTGTATTTTCTACTCCAGCAGTTTTTAACATGCATAGAAGCTTCTATTTCCAACTGTCACTTTTACGTCGTGTTTTATTTTCATCTTTACCGGTACCGGGATCGATACCAGGTGCCATCAAAACTGTAATCAGAAATATTTTGGAGATGCTGACTATCGACCCTGCTACCTCTCACACGCTAAGCGAGCACTCTATCATCTTGCTGTTGCACCACTAAACTGTGGTGTCAAATTTTCATATTCACATATTGCTGATTGTTTGTGTTACAATTTTCTTCACTGATTTACAAATTTAAGAAAATATTAATAAAAAGATTGAGATATTTTAAAGACATATATGTTCATGTCTCATTCGTATCTGTCGGTAATACCTCCGCCTGCTACGGGTGAGATCCGGATTCAATTCTCAGACCGGGGAGATTCTTTTATTTTATTTATTTAACTGATTTATTTCATTAATACTATTATCACAGACAAACATATTATTTGCAGAGATAGTATGTTATAAAAAATAAAATGAAAATGAATATATATGCAATTGAAAAGAAATAAAAAAATCTAGTGAATCGGTTTTGGAAATCGTATAGCTTTTTTATTTCTATCGTCGATTTGAATTAAATAAGAATTTAAAAATAAAGAATATACACCATTAGTACTTTTATGTAGTATGTAAACATCGCGTGTGCGTATTTGAATTTGTTTGTAAATAGTTGCTTAGCATTGTGCTTTGTGTAGGTAAGAGCTAGATATATTTATTTTTTAGGTACCGTGTAGGTACTATATTCATAAGGACCTAGGTACCTACCGGGATGTATAAGAACGCAGTTTTATTAAGTTGTGACTTTTTGAACACATAAGTTTAGCATTTGGACACTGTATAAAATATGTAGTCACCCTGTCAGTCCGAATATGCTAAGCTTAAACAATTAATCAATAAATCAAAAGTGTTAAAAAAAAATTCGTTTAGTCTAAATATAATTTAAGATAAAAATCAAAACTCAATGAAATTTCACTTTATTTTCAAGCCATGCCCAAGTACATGTGTCATGAATAGTGAATATAAAACTATACTTTTAAAATTAGCAATATTAACTTTGTGGTTAAAATTCATATTATATATATGTCATGAAGAAGAAAATGGTACTTTTCGAAACCGGTAGATGTATTTAAACTCAATTTAGTGGTTAATAAAACAAAGATAATAAATAAAAATATGAATATAAAATAATATATATAGACTTAAAACTTCCGATGGAAACCCATCTAGATACTGCTACCGGCACGCAGTGGTTACATGCCAGCGTATATTATTTATATGGGCAAACTTTACCGGGCACCGGGTTAGTGATGCCGTCTAACGGGACTGAGCTCCCTCTACGGGTCTCTTTCACTCGCGCGCTTTAGGGGGCGTGTGTCTCGGTCTAGCGTGTTGGACGTACGTCGTCAAATAATGAAAGCTGATGAGATGACCCGTTAGTAGAGACGTTGTTGTTTTGAAGATTTTCTGGATTTCCCAACGAATTAAAATCTTTTTTCCTGTACAATTATTTTTAATATTGTTTTTATTTTTAAAATTGTCAGTTTCATGTCAAGCGTTATATTGTTAACAACTATATATTCTATATTAGATTAGAATAGTAATTTATTTTACTTGTAATATTTATAAGTTATTGCTCCAATGTATTTGCTCTAACCACAGACCAGTAAATGAATAGACATGAAATAAAGTGTACATGTAAGAGAGGGGTTCGGAACATTAGTTGCGAAACGAGGGACATTCTACACACATTATTTGTGGAAACATAAATCCGATAGTATTTACTCTTCGAAAATTAAATCTTTGTGTGAACAAAACATGTTCTTTACATGAATGCATATTATATTGTCAGCGATTCAGTTTTCGTTCCAATCGAGTTGCATAAATGGTACCAAAGTTATCACGTGAGTGACACCAAAACACCAAAAAGCAAATATTGAAATATTGTAGCTCTAACATATATTTTTGGGTGTTTTGTGGAGTTTTATTATTAATTTATATTTTATACAATATATTAATATATTAAAAACTTTACATTGCTAAAATCCTTAAATAAATCATTTTAATTAATTTAATTAATTTTATCAAATTCTAATTCATATAAATTTAAGATAACGTCGATAAACCTTACTAAAAACTAATGTTTAAAACCTGTCCTGGGGCAGTTTCTATAAAATATATAATATTTTAAATAATTACAGCAGCAATACCTATAGTGTTCCAATATTGATATTTGGTTTTTTTTCTATTTAATAAATGATACAAAACAAAAAGATCACATATCCAGCTAATTCGCATATTTCAAAGGAGATTAACACTACACTTCTTTGTAATGTATCAATTTCCTTTCAAATTTTAATACGTATAACACACAGTATATTGGGATATTATATACATGACATTAATTATGTTCAAAAGTTTACTTTTCATAAGAAGATTTTTTTCTAGTAGATATTCAAAGAGTTTTTTTTTATATGTAAATATTTTTTATCTAAAGTGACTAATAAAGTATACCCTAATTTTTAGCATAGAATCTTGCTCTTTTTGCTTATTTTTTTTTATTTCAAATACTTCTCTCATTGTTTCACATTTTATATCATATCTATAAAATAATTAAACATTAAACAAATCTATGTATTATTATATTTACATAATAAAAATATATGTACTAGCAACAGATTCGTCAGTGGCGCACTGTACAGTGCCATGAGTAATGTAATTAAATAAATATAGTTAATTTATTTTTATATATTGTTGATATTAATAAATTAAGTAAATTAATCAGGTCTGACTGTGTTCTAACTTCACCCGCTTCTCGCGGGTTGTTCGCGATCCATGAAGACGCACCGTAAGAACCTTCCCATGGATTGTACTGACTACCCTAAAAAAGTTTAGGAGAATCACCAAACTGTTACTCTAGCTGTGACTCATTACTCGTGATCCGAAAATGCTTAAAAAAATAATAATGGATATATATTATATTTTATTTATTTATCTATTTAAGGATATTTAACTTTAACATTGTACTAGATACACCAATCTCACTACATTCAGGCATTTTTTTTTAAATGAAATCTGTTAAATTCAAATTTATATGATCCATGAATTATATAAATTTAAATTTAACTGACTTTCGTAATCTTCGTAATAAATAAACGTATTTTAAATACCTAGTTGATGGAATGGTCATATTAATGAAAACTCTGAAGATTGAGTATGCATTATAATTTAATATCATAAAAAATCTTCACTGACAAATCAAATGCCATTAACCTTAATTAATATTATATTATTCACCATTCTTGCGAGTATTGATAAAACCTATAAAAATTAATTGGTCTACATTAAATAATAAATTATAAAATCATTTATTGAATCTCAAAAAATATTTGCTATCGTATATCTGTTTCAGAATATCATCTCAATAAAAATTCATTAATTTTTTTATTTGTGTGTTATGACAATATTTTACGAGGCAAAACAAGTTACATTTATACCTATAATTATAATTGCTAGATGATAGCAAACGTATTATTTAGCTCAATGTTATATCGGCTATGTAATTAATACTACATAAATGGAGCTTTACATAAAACAATTAATATACCTATAGGCTTTTTAAAAATATATAACACTAAAATACCTTTGATTTGTAATGGTATCCACCTAATTAACAAACCATGACGCCGTTCATATAAAATTCAGGTTGTGGATGATTTTATGAAGATACCTCAAATGACAATATTTGGCTTGTAAATAATTATTTTTTCATTTGTAAATTATTACCGAAAGGTAGGTGACAAAATTTGGAGAAAGTTGTTAAGGTGGAGAGCTACCGCATCGGTCATTACTTATTTCTTCGCCACCGTGCATTTTCGTTGGAAAAAAGCTATTACGAGTCAAATGAGTGAAGAAAACAGGTTTTTTTATAGTAAAGATCAAAGTTGTAGAAAGGTTTATATATTTTTAACGATGTAGCTTGAATTCTTAACATCAAATTTGACGACAAATTTTCGAATCCATATGTTATACTTTTCAAATTAATACATATATCGTTCCATTATTTAAAAGCCATCTACTTTGTTTTTACGGAATCTCAAAAAATTTATCATCAAAAGTACTGACGCTGTAGCATAGTTAGATAATGCCCGGTTTGGAAAGAGATTCAAGTTCAAATCCTGGTAGTGCAATAACAATGTTTTTCGATAAAATAGATTTTATTTGTATATCTTTCTAATTAATATATTTAATTCATATTTAAAATATCACAGACCTATCTTCTGAATAATTACAACTTCACAATAAGAATTTGTTCTCCTAAAATAATAAAGTTGTATCAATATGTCCAAAATTTAATAAAAATGAATTGATAATTCTGGTATCAGTTTACTCAAAGGTATTTGAGATTCAGTAAAAATAAGGTAGATGGCTCTTTCAAATAATGGAACGATTAAATCGAAAAGGTAACATATAGGTTCGAAAATATCTAAAATATCACAGACCGTCTGTTCTGAATAATTACAACTTCACAATAAGAATGTGTTCTCCTTAATAATTATTCAATTCCACTACACCTAACTAGTTAAATGACATAAATCTCTACAAAGGTGGATTACCCTATTTTAAAAAGGAGAGGAAGATAGAAGGTGCCCATTCACTGGGCATAATGAAATATTAGAAAAATAGTTATAAGGTAGCTGAGAAGGGATGAATGTAAACCGAATGCCAATTAAATTTTTAGATTGATAATGCCCTTATATGGCGAAACGCGTCTTAAGTAAACATTGGAAACACGATCAGTAAAAATTATGTGTGTAAAGTATGTAGGTATGTAAATAAATCGTGTAAATCCGAGGTACTAGGGGTATAAATGATATGGTGGTATGGAAAAATTCTAGACCAATTAAAATTATTATAAAACCGGGTAATATCTAAAGGATTGAGAATCGATGACCTTCAATATCCTCTGCCTATTAATATAAATACGATTCAATGTTGACCGACATCAAAACAGATGATGTCCGTGCAATTTATTGCTCAGTTAATTATTTTCAATTCGCTTCGAAATTATTGCGGATAAGTTAAAGATGAAAGCGCTAATTTTCTTTGTATTCACCGAAAGTAACCTTCAGTATTTAAGCTCTCCGTCTGAGCCGACCCGAAGTCGTATTCTTCACCACCACAGAAACGCAGCAGACAGCAGGACAGGTTTTCAGATGGAAAAAATAAAGGCGTATGTATTTGCTTATCGAATAAGGCTTGCACGGGCGCACGTATTTGAGTTGTGCTCATTTATACCAGACTGGGTATATTTACAACTTTACTCTCGGCACGGCTCGAGCTTCAAAGGGTACCTCAGCCGACGGTCGTGAATAGAGTTATCTCGGTCTTGAAATATATTCTGAAATACAGCTATACCTGCTACCATACTACATAATACTGCACAACAGAGCTGCGGAGTATAGGGGCGACATTCAAGATTTTATTTAATATCGCGTCCGGACCTGGAACATTCTTGGTTTTCTGCACTCTACTGATTACCGCGATGTGTGTATCAATAGAGGATACGAAGGATGTCTCGGCGTTGACCATGTTAGGGAAGAATTTTTCCTCAAGGCTGTCTGCAAAGAACTCTGCTTTTTCAGTAGAGTTTACTACAATCTAAGAACCTTGTAAGGGCGTAATTACGGTTATGGGTTTTAATCTTTTGTGATCAATATGTAATCTTGCCAAACAAATCGTTCAAGCTTAGTTTGATGTCACAAGTGCCATTAAATTCTGAAAATTTTTTCGCGACCTAACTCGTAAACTCTTCTGATACCATAACACTTGTAATCTTAAAAACTATGTAAGAAAATAAAAATTAACACAATTTTCCATCTTAAATTAAAATAAAACAACTTTTTGGATAACGAAATTATCCTAAAAACTATTTCAAGCATGCACGTTCTGTCTAGAGGTGACACTAAGCCTAGTGACTAAGGTAGTTCGTTACTCGTACCGGAAACCAGCGAGTTAGTTATGCAATATAAAATAGTGTGTATTTCATGTTTCTATATTTATATTTAAAAAATGTCACGATATAGATTTATCACTTGATTATATTTATTTCCAAGGTATATCTATTTATCTATCTATATTTTATATTTTATTTATTTATTTTATTAAATATTACTTCGTACAATATGCTACGAGTACAAAAAAACGTTACTGCAAGAGTTTGTGATATTTTCAAGAATATTTAAATTAAATGTAAATAAAAAATTAGAATATTATAATTAAATATAAATAATTTAATGTAATCAAAACATAAATCAATATATTGACTGTTTCCAAGGTAAGTTTGTAAAACTAGGTTTGCGAAAATAAATCAATATAATAAATATAAAAACATAGAAATTAGATAAAGTATGTTAATATGTTATGCATTATCGTGTTTATATATCATTATTTATAAAATATGTAAATTGACAAAATAATCTACAACGATAAAATGCTTTTAATATCTAAGATTAAATTAACTTAGCCTTTAGTCTGGTAATTTGTATTTTGCATATTTTAGTATTGTGTTTGTATTTATTTAAATTTTTAAGCATGTATGATTATAATAGACACCCAAATACAACTTATATGTATATTTTAAAAAAACATTAGGATTGTGCGCTATGAACTAAAATGTACCGACTGCTAAGTTTTGGTTAATTCGTAAAAAAATACCAAAAAATGTAACATTAAAAAAATACCACAAATCAAATTTTATGCATTTGTTAAAAATAATACTTAATAAACTTTTAACACATGACTAGTCTATCAAAAAAAAGGATGAGATTTTAAATACTATTAATATTTATGTATAAAAACATTTCATAATGGCCATCGAGTAATGTTTTCACCAAAATTATGTACTATTTATAATTTTATCAAAAACTTACCGTTTCTCTATTTTTGTCTTTACTTATATTAAATTAAACAAGACAGAGAACACCTATCAACCATGTTTTGTATTTTTTTCAAAATCTGCCGATAGTTTTTAATTGTATACCAGATTGTAACAGTGAAATATTTATTTATATACTAATTAAATGTATTAATCAGAAAGATATACATATAAAATCAATTTTATCGAAACATATTGTTATTGCGCTACCGGGATTCGAACCTGAATCTCTTTTCAAACCGGTGAAGGTGCATTATCCAACTATGCTACAGCGACAGTACTATTGACGACAAATTTTCAAACCCATATGTTACACTTTTTCAAAATAATACGTCTATGTTAATAATATTTTTTTATATTTTCCTGGCTTATAAAATATTAACAAATAAAAACTTAATTATTTTTTAGTTTAGTTTGGTCTACGTCCTATTAGTGGTAATATTTTTAAGTAATGCTTTGAGGGTTAAAGTTCTTAGGTATACAGTCTTTTCTATTTTCCTGTGATTTTCATGAAAATTAATTTAATTTAAAAGGAACTTTAAAAAAAATAATTCTAAATTTTAATTCATTGCGTTGGTTTTATATCATGGAATTTTTTTTTCGTTTCTTATTCGATAAAACAATATTTTAAAATTCTGTATCAAATACTTGCCTATCTAAATTAGATTAGCAAATAAAGGAATGTTGTAATTTTTTATAAAATTAATTATCCTACATTGTTATAAATAATGACAAAACAAAAGCACAATGTGCGGGGATTTTTTTCAATATATTTTACCATCACCATGTTCTTCATGTTACATTAGTTTTGTTTTATATCTACAATCGTGACACTTCAACCGAACCGTTTCATCAACCTGACATTTTTAGAATGTTTCTGTTCTATCTTCACATTATATATTTGCAGGACTGTTTAGAAGGGTATATTGAACAACATTTTAATTATTTGTGTCATTAAAATAAATCTTAACGTTATTTCAATTATTGTTTTCACGTCTGTACCTACATACAACTTGTTAATATGGATTTTTTTTATCGAGAAGGTGAATTATTTTCTATAGACGTGCACGATGTCAAAGTTTTATTTGATTTAAGACGATAAAATACCACGGAGCTTTCAAAATCATTGTTATGTATGAAAATAAAATTGGCGGCTCACCTATATCCGTTAAGCTTACTTCTACAATCGTTTTTTACTTAGCTCGCTCAGGAAAATGAATCTTCATTTCCTTTAATTTATTGCGGAAATGCAAGTTTTTAAAAATATTTTTGCATATACTGCTATCGGGTTACCGCAGAATTTCAGTAATCGTAAAATATTTTTAGTATCTACTACAAACTACAGAGTATATAGTACCCTTCTAGATTTTAATTTCTTTCCAACTGTATTATACAGTTTGAAAACTTCCTACCAGTTTGATTTTGCGTTGGACTATTACAGAAATTTTATTGAAATCTTATCTTAAATCTTTAATTAAAATTAGTGTACTTAAAACCGCAACACATTAAACTAGATGATTGAGTCATAACACGTATAAACGCGCGTTAAAATCAAAAATTTACTGGTTTTATTTATAAACTCTTTATCGGAAGTTGTATTAATATTTGCGTACACATGCATGTATCTCTAATAGGCAAAACATGTATCTATAATAGTCTAAGCGTGTATCTATAATATATTAAGCATTTTAAAAATATCCGTCAAACAAATGTTTAATTTTTCATACAATGAAAACCAATCTCTTCCGAGACATATAAAAAAGCTTTTGTACACATCTACAATAGACATATCTAATTTGCACTAATACTTGTCGATGCAAAAGACATTAGTATCTGTTTGTTAGCTCAATGGCGGACTAAACCTTACAAAATTATTATCGCGAATTATTTAAACTAAAATTAGATATGAACATTTTACACCACTAGATCTAGATACGATAATTTTTAAACTAAAATTCGACAGGTGCAGTTGTTGTATTACATAACTTCACCAATATATACTTATAAAACTAATAATAACAATAATACTTATAAAACTTTATACGTGTAATCAATACGGCATATCTTATTTTTTTACATACTATTATTGAATAGATAATTGACAATAATCGATGACTATTGAATAGATAAAGACAAAATTCTGACGCGGTAGTTATTTTTTAATTTTAAATTGTACAATACATGTTTGTACATTTTTAAGTTTCTGCTCAATGCAAAAAGATTTTGTTAAATATAAATATACCCTTAAATTAACATCGGGCAGAAACTTTGATAAATAATAGAATAATAACGTTTCATGGCTGTGCAATGATGATGTAGTTACGCTGCAGGGGGTAGTTATTTGCTGTGTCTATCGAAATAACTTTTTTATTTATTTATAATAATAGTATGATTTTAAAAACAATATTATCCAAGTAGAATTCGATTTACATATATTTATAATTATTCAATTTAAACAATAGGGTTATGTAAATTTCTTGGATAAATTGATTTCTAAGTCATTACTCACATCACGTTAATTGACATGACTTGACTTTCAATCATTAAACATGACATGAGTAGGTAATATAATATATTTAATAACTATACACTTAGTAACGTATAACATTAACATTCATATAATTCCCAAGCAGCATAGCGTAAACAGTAAACATTGTCGTTTTGAAATAATAAGCAAAAACTTTCACGTTCTCAAAACTTAATTTAACAAAAGGACATTCCAGTTATATTTGTGTCAATAGTGCTGTGCCGTATTAAAGTACGGGAACAACTGCGTCATCATTCTTCTGCCTACGGAGTACGAAGTCAACAGGATTTGCAAATTGAAAAAAACACATGCAAAAGAAGTGAAGATTATAGGTGTCCACGCAATAATTGTTGCGGGAGTTTAATAGCTACACCAAGAGCGCACTAAATTCAATGAAAATAAACCGATATTTGGTGTTTACTTCCAACAGTATGCAACCCATGACGCCGCGGCTCGGCGGCCGGCGGCCGGCGGCCTTCGCCGGTGTCATTCCACCCGTGTGCCAAAAAAACCGACGAACAAACAGCGGAATGGCTTATGCATGCAGCGAAAAATGCGGATAGCGAACCGGCACTTTGCATAAACAACGTATTAAACTCTAAAAGGTAAACTCCACTCGACGATATTCTCATATACAAATGAGTACTGGGATGTCCACGCAAAAAACATATCAAAACGAGCGAAAACTCTATGACAAAGAGCACAACAGCTCAACACAACAACAATAGCGCTTAAATGTCAAGAGATTGTTCTGAACAAAAAAATGTGTCATTTTTTTCTACTCGCAAAATACACTCGAGGGACCAGTATTGGGATTTATTGCAATACTAGAATTAACTGCATTCATTATGAGCTCCCATGATTACTCACATGCAGCGCTTTTTATATTAAACACATAGTCAATTTTATTTTTTAGTTCGTTACAGACTTTTAACAGGATATTTCGACGAATTATGATATTTTACACCAAAATTTCCAACAAAATGTTGTGCTCAAGTTCCACTGGATTTTTCTTCCGTTTTATTGGCAGATTTGAAATGCATTCAGAGGTGATGAAATTGAAGAAAAACAAAGAAAAAATTACAAAGTGAAACAGTTTATGTAAATTATTGCAGAGATTATTCGTTGAATTTATACGAGAAGAGATACCCACACAGATACATATGGAGAATACACAACACCGAGGTGGTAATATAGGTACCGCGTGGACAGATGAAAACCTTAATTATATTTTTACTGCTTTAAAATATCACATCAATCTTTAGTGTCAATGTTAGGTGCTAGACCACTATCTACTACAGGGAAAAGTTTTCTATAAGATATACTACTTCATATGTATGTCCTACTTTATATACAATGATACTAGGTTATATGTGAAGAAAAATCATTAATTTGGTGGTTAAATCTGTACACGAGATGTAAAAATTACAAAATGAAGAATTACAGAGGCTAGTGAGTAGAATGTACGATGTTTGCAAGGAAAGCGACCTTGTTATGAATGTCAACAAGTCGAAAGTGATGGTATTCGAGAAAGAGGAAAAAACTTGTAGGTAATGAATGTTTGGAACAAGTAGATGAGTTTGTGTTTAGGAAGTATATTCGATAAAAACGGAAAGAGATAACGATATCAAAGGGAGGGTGACTGCAGGGAATAAAGTGAACGGCGCTTTGAATAAAATTATAGCTAGTGGGAATTTATCAACTGAGACAAGACTAGTAGTTCACAATGGAATCCTGGTACCGACACTGATGTATGGAAGTGAGGCCTGAAGCTGGCAGAAGAGGAACGAGAATGACTGAATGCAGTGGAAATGAGATCACTTAGGCGTATATGTGGCAGATCCATTTATGACAGAGTAAAGAATGAAGAAATAAGGAAAGAATGTAAAGCTGATCTTAGTATAGTGAGTAAGATTAAGAAAGGATCATTTAGGTGGTTTTGTTATATGTAACGGATGAATGAGGAGAGAATGGTAAGAAAGATATATGACGCACGACCAGGTAAACCAGATACTGGAGGATGGTTTTGTTAGAAGCCTCAATAATCGTCGAGCTCATAAGAGAAGATGTATGTATGTGGATGAGGCGATAATTGTGTGTCAGGACAGAATAGTGTGGTGTTCTATCCTCTCTGCCTACACCCGCGGGGAAACATGTCGGTGTACACACTTGTATTTCCTTCATTTTCTAACCTCTCTTCCTATTGTACGTGGTAACTTTGAGTAAATTATTTTTCTCTAAAAATATTTACGTGTGTTGGTTTAGCCCGCTGTTAGACCTGTATTCAAATACAGGTCTGTAAAACAACAGCTTGATTTTTTCTTATTTTTGTGTTTTATTTATTTAGTATGAAAAATAAAACTAAAAATATATGTCGATAGAAGATGTTCCAAAGTAGGTATATTTTTAAGTGGGTGTCTACATTTTCGTGTATACATTGTACACACAATTTGCGTACTTATTTATATCATTATTTGCAATCCAAAAAATATATTTTATAAAATGTAGGAACTAATCTATTTCACTTATTTATTATCTCTTTATCAATAATGTAGTCATCCAATTCTCATAATGCATATATATATATAATTCTGATGATTAATTTATTTAAATTCCTGGATCATCCCGGACCGTCCTTGATTTTTTTTCTATTCAAACTAATAAAAAGATAAATATAAAACAAATAATTAAATCTACAAAACACATTTATTATTATTAATATATTTTTCACTGAAGTATTCACCCATCTTACCATTAAAATCTATGCTCACTCAGCGGCATATCTGAGCACAATCAATAAATGGCCATTTACTCCAAGCTGAGAAAAACTATCATTACAATTAATTAAAGGATTCTATTTATTTAAGATAAACATTAAAATACCAAATTTACCGGTTTCTGATGATCTCTAATGGTGGGAAGCTTCGAAGGTGTGAAAAATATTTTCGCTTCAGGGTCCATAACAAAATAAAGTTCGGTAATGTTAATGAAATTTCGTTTTTTGTAATCAAAACACGTTTTTCGAAACTGCTACCATGGTCCTTGTTGGGAATAGTTTAAAAAAAGTTTAATAAAGCGATTTGATTGTGTTTAACAAAAAAGGAGCTGGTCAAGTTACTAAAACATTTTAATAGTAAATAGAAGAATGATATTTTCTTCTCAAGATTTAAAATAATATATTGTAATGCTGTACAAACCAATTAAAAATAATTAAGCATCGGATCACTTACAGTCTTATTATGAATATAATTTTTGTATCATATTTCACTGTTTTATTACTTTTGCGCGTAACTACCACAGAGTTAATTAATTGAGTATATTTTTCAAGAAGTAATTATTAATGTAATTTTAATAGGTTTAACCCTTGATGTAAATTTAATCTGTCGCAAATTCTTTAACCTTAACCGACGACATAATATATATTATTAGCCGTAGATAGAATTCTCTTTTTTTTAACTATAAACAAGAATAGATTACATAATTTTTAATTGATTTTAGTAAAATATTTTTATTTTTAAGATATGTTAGTGCTGTTAAAAATATCGAATGTCTGTTACAAATATGTAACACGTTTTACAAACATCTGTGTTACTATAACGGCTCAAAAACTCATCGGTAACCATACGATTATACTCGCACTTGCGGAAAGTTTACTTATTAAATCACTTATCAAATTCTTTGTATTCAATTGTTAAATTTTATAATATTGCGAAAGATCAGTGAATTTATCTTTACTATCAATTAAAGGAAATTTTATTGAATTTATTTTATGATTAATATTCAGTGATAATAACAAATTATAGTGTAGAAATTATAATTCAAAACTGAATATGACGTCGGGAATCAAAAAATGTACTTATTATAGCTTGATAAAAATATCATTGATAAATGTAGTGTTCCGTTGAAATTTTCTACTTCTCTTTAAATAAGAATTTTATAACATAACTTTTTAATACAACCTTTCCAAGGGCACTATGCACGTGAACTTGTAGATCAAATATACCGTTAAAGGATGATCGTAAAATGATTAAGGAAATAGTTGAAATATCTGGCAACCTTCTGGGAAAATGATACATAAAACTCCACCGGGTATTATTTTAATTTACGAATATCGTTATTTACAATGTTCTCAGTAAGCGACCTAGATTTATAATATAACGTGCGTCACTTTTTAAGACGTTTAATAAAATCCTCTTTGAATGGAGAGAGTAATGACTCAGCAGTGTTGTTCATACCTCCAATAAGTACGCAGCTTTAAAAAATATATGGATTTAAATCATCGAAAATTAATTGTTTCATGACTTAACCAAATAATAATGAATTTTGCTGTAATGAGGTTTATATTAAATATTTTAATTACTTCGCGAATATATAATCAATTATTTTATAAATGTTATCACATGTGTGCAATGGGCGGTCGTAATTCATATTTTGACAAGATTTGATTTCAAGTTCACATGAATTTTTTTTTCGACTTCGCCGCGTAATGTCACTTGGAATTTTTATATTATTATTTATATTTATTACGGCGTAATTAAAATATCTCGATTTTACTATTTATTTTGCGATATCTTTGTAATATTTTTGTATTCTGTTTCATACAAAATCATCTAAAATACCCTATTAATCAATCTTTCCTCCATATCTAATAACTGTATGTACTGTATGACAATAGGTAGCCTTTCAAGATCTGTGAAAAAATACCACAGCAAAGATGGCATTTTAAACTCACTTCATGCAATCCCGGAATTAACAGAATAAATTGCCAGTATTCCAGGGATAAAAAAAGCGCCTGGATAACATTACCAATAATTATTAATAGTCATCGGGTTAACGTCCTAGAAATATCCATCGCACGAGACATCTGCGTGATATTCATGATCTCATCATCAGACATAGCAGATCAGTACTGCGACTCAATTATTACGTGTATTTTTCGTCAACAATCCCACAACGTAACTGTGAAGAACGACCGCTGAAAATAGACATCCCGCGTGTACCTCAGTACAGCCAACGGAAAACACTCAAGTGCAAATACGACTTGATACCTGTAAAGATAATCGTACCTGTGTACATACGTATTATAATACAGAGCTAGGTACCTACATACAGACAGAGACCAGTTTGCGATAGTAACTCGTGAATAATCGAGCCGCAATGGTTGTGGTAGTGTAACCTCAACACGGTTCAAGGATATGTTCTCGCTGGCGGTGTTACCACCGAACTGCGGCTGCGTCTAGCCTGCAGAGCCAGCACGCGGAAACAGAACAAAGATTTTCGGTTTAGCTTTCCTCGCTCGCCAGTGGGACAACAGTGATTGAGTGCCGAGTCCACGAGTATATTATAACAGGGTTCCCAGGTATTGAATTGAATAAATAGAGATATAGAAAACACCTTATAATATTTTTGATACAATAATGTATGTAAGAACGCAGGTATGTAATGATATTTAAATGAAACAATAATTACCATTTTACATCACGTTTAAAGATTGAATTAATATAAGAACATTTTTTCCTAATTTATACAGTATTTGACATTTATTATACGCTATAAATATCTAAATGCATATTTCAATTAAAGTCACAAACAGAAATTTGTAAAGAAAATATTTTACTTCCACATAAATTATTGACTCTTTCACTACAGAATGTTTTTTTTTTTTTTAAAAACAAAGCTTTAACGTTATTATTATTTATTGTTAATGTAAGTTAATGTTCTAATAGATTTCTCATTTTTAAAATGCGAAATCTGAATACTCAATCGTTTTAAAATGAATACGTACAATTGCTTTTCTTGCAATCCTAATGTCTTCTCAGGCTTCCATTGTGGGTCACCACTTTTTACATACAAATAACAATGATTCAGCGCAAGCCAGTTTTGCGATGCAAATGTCATGATTCAGTTTCAATAAACAGCATCCCACGTCTTCAATGTTTTTTGGAGTCAGGATATTATTTCAATCATCCGTACTGCATTATTAATTACAGCGATACAATGAATATGTATTCAAATCGAAATATGAAATATAATACTTATTTTTGTTCAAGTATGCTTGTAACCAAAAAAATTCATTTTAATATTACTAATGTATAAATATATAATATATTACTTAATTTAAAAGAAATATATATATTGTGTGATATTCTGGTAAAACCACACCGTAGCTAACTTTAACAATTCATTTCGGATTAACCAGAATTTAAACTATTATTGTTTTGGTTATAATCTACATATATTTATTAAATTTTAAACAATTGTAAAACGGTCACACTGGAGTTGGATTGTAAATGGTCATGAGATAATTTTAAGAAATATTTTACTTTTGAATTAAAAACTCGTAAATAATTTGAGAATCTTTTACATATAGGCATGTATGCAAATATGATATTAATAAGCTACGGTGATATAAATAATATTTTCGCCATTCCATAACGTAACAAATACACATAGTAAATTATTTTATTTCAAATCATTTTTATGGATTGGAAAGTGATATAGTTTTGCGACTAATGCGTATAAAAGTTTGAAACTACGAAAGAAAAATAAAAAATAACCTAAGCGGAACTCACCGAATATATTTGAAGTTTTATTATTATTATTAATATAAAAATTATTTTTAAGTAAAACTTAATTCGTGTATTATTTGCAATATTTATTATGTACACTTTGAGTCAGTTTTTCTAAATACTTTTGTATCATTTTTATGTACATTTCGATAGAAATACTACTTATTGACTTGATAACTCAATATTTTTCGGTTTAGTGCATATCTCGGTTAAGTTCATTAACCAGAAAAAGATTAAAAAACACTCACTTATACTAAATCTACTCGATTCTTTCGTTCAGTGCTGGAAGGGATTTTTTTATGATTCGTAAAGAAAGGATTAAGTAATAATTTAAGGAAAACTTATTTAATATTATAACTGATTTTTTTACGATAACGAGTAAATCGGGCAGACAACCTTTTTTCCAGACGAGCATTCATGTGTTTAATTAATTCTAGTTCCGTAAATAATCAAAGCTACTCATTTTATGTAATTCTTTTTGTCCTTACATCCTTGCTTGTTTATTTTCTTTTACTTCTTACATGTCTTTAGTCTCTATCAATATTTTTACTTTGTTCTTTTTACTTATTCTCTACTTATCTCATTTTTCATTTGTCTGTTTTTTACCATTTAATTTAATTTGTTACCTTACTTCCAACTTATAATTTAGCTAATGGAACCTAATGGCTACCTACCTCAGAACCTGTACTTTATATGTGCCTAGCGAGGTAGGTAGCGGCCAACAGGCTTGCATGTAAATGGTATGTAGTATTAATACGTGTACTTTCTGGTGTATTAGTTACTTTAAGGATTTTTATATTGATGTAAGCTTTAAAAGAATGTTGTTTTAAAATTGAACGCCGATTTATCGTCACTGAAAATGTGTTACACTTACACTGTTATAGTACGGCATTTAAAAGACATGCATTATTATTTGTAATAATATCGACATAATTCATTGGGTACAAGACGCTGAAGTCGTATTGTTCTATGAGAACACGTTCAGCTGTCCGCGAACATTGGATAATAAGTCCGCGGACATTGGATAATAGGTCCGCGGACAAGCGGCTTTGTTTTCTTTGTGTGGGTAATGTTCACATGTCAAAATGATTTATATTTTTCAATTATTGCAAAAAGATCCGTAGAAGATTAGATTTTGAATCATACCGATTATTATACACACCAAGGTTAATTCGAAACACGAGAGAGCGAAACAATGACCCCGTAGTGCAAACCGGCAGTCGCCTCGCTAAACTAACTCACTTTGGGCACTTAAAAAAAAACTTGAAACTGGACATTTAGAAAATTTTAAAAATCATGATGTATGAGATAATTGGGTAGTTTTACAGTTTTATTACATTAAAAAATACAACTACGATAAAAATACATTGATATGAATTTCGCATATTTGAACCTCGCACAAAAACTATCCATTGATTTAAAGCACGTGTAACGATTTAAAGCGTAATAAGAGTATGACGTTTCTAGAAATTTTAAAAAAGCCGTTCACATTTATCTGAATGGATGTAATGATCTTAAATGATAAATTATCACGTTAAAACTGTTCAAATATTATATATCAAAAAATGATGCAATAATATTTTGAAAACAAAATAAATACGTAAAATAGAAAATATTTTCGAATCGAGCATTTTTATGAGTAACACAAATTTCATTTCAATATCAAGCTTTTTTAAAACTTTTTAGAACCTACATCATAATAAAGTAAAATTAATCTTTCAAATAACACACGTTAATTTTTAAAATCCTCACTAAAATGATTACATGAAAAAATCAGAAAAAAAAGATCGTTTGGAAAAAATACAGTTTTATATCAGCAAAAAAATTTAATTAAATGAAACAAAAAAGTTATCATTAAGAAAACACATCAATCTGATAGTTTATGACACATTTATGAAGTTCTTAACCCCGATGACCCAAGGTGGGTAATGAATTCCAGTAAGATTCTAGTCCAACAAAGATAATAATATAACGTGACAAATAACATTCCCGTGTTTAATTTTATATTCACAGTCGATACAACTAACTTGTTATTTATTACAGAATCACAATTAAAAATGTTAGCTATAAGGGTTGAAAATACTTTTAAGTCGAACATTAATATCGATCTATATTACATATATCTTAGAACACAGAAAAACTAAGATAATTATATATACAACAGTTTATCAACTTATAGAAGTGAAATGAAGAATGCTGAACTATTGAACAACTTTGAAAGGAAAATCTTGCGGAGATCTGTGAATTCAGTACAATGATGAACTTTACACTTTGTACAAGATCAGACATTCAATACGTATAAAGATGAGATGGGCGAGACACCTGTAACAGATGTATGATTCACTAATCTCAAAAGTAATGCTCGTTGGAAATCCAGGGAGGAAAATACTGATTAACGACCAAGATTCCTTTGGGAAAAAATGTGAAGAAGAATACCAAAGACCTGCCGCTGATGACTTATTTAAATTTAAAAGTCAAGACTTACTTTGGTTTGTAACGCCGTTGAAGAAAAATATTTGAATATAATACGTTATAACATTAATAAATATACGATATAATTGTCATCACTCTGATTCGTAAAATTAATTATTGGATGGGTTAAATAATACAACTCATTTTTCTCTATTTGAATAGTAAATAGAGTACAGTAAAATTCTTCTATACAATACAGTGAAATCTCGATCGATCGTTCCTCGAATAGTTGTTTTCCCGCATGTATCGTTTATTTCTTCCAGTCTCGAATTAATTTCATACCAACACCCAAAAATTGATCGCATTGATCGTTCCTCGTGCATAATTTTACCGCATTAATCGTTTAATAATGAGCGAAACATTCGAAAGAGAATGAGCGAGAGAGAATACTGCTACTGACTGCCCCCTTGATATTATACAATACAAAGTTTAATTTATTTATTTTTGATTCTGTGCAGCTTTCTTTATTTTATTTTTATTTTAACACAATCTATTTACATGTGAAATATGTATCTTTTTTAAAATATGTATTAAACACTTGAGTATGGAAAATGTAACTTTTTTCTATATTCCCACATTCATTGTTTTCTCGCATTCATAGTTTATTTCAATACGTCCCTTGAACAACAATAGATAGAGGTTTCACTGTACATACAAGAAAAACATGTCACACCACTATACATACAAGAAAAATATGTCGCTTGCACCACGAAAATAGGTGGTCTTCTGGAACACCAAGCGAGTGTCTTAATCACTAAACCAATAAGCTATTCATTACTATTATTCGACTTCAAGTATCGATCGTTCAAAACGCTTAACTACCGAATAGAGAGCTTCGTTACGAAAATCTTATTTCGACACAGGTGACCTTTTATTAATCTTATCAGCAAAGCCCATATCTTGCCGGGCATTCATGATATCTTATATCCTGTCATAAAATACGAAAATATTTTACGTATCCTGCTGTGAATGATAAAACCCGAGGAGCAAAATGACAGAGAAGTATTAAAATATTATATATATTTTTTAAAAAACATGAATTGAAAAAACCGCGTTAAATTTTTGCATCTCAAAATCAGAGATTTTTTTATTATAATAAATATATTCAATGGTTTACTATGGTGATCTAGATTCAATAAACACACTGTTCAATCAATTAAGGTCAGTTAAAAATTTGATCATTTGTTTAGCTCACATTCAACGCAATTTACGTTAAAGTCAAGGTAACTTCATTATATTCCAGTTAGTGACTTTCTCAAATTTATCAAGATTGATATAAAACTACCAAAGTATGAATTATCAACTACCAATTATACCAACTGATGCTTGCTTCCTAAGGGTTAAATTAATCATCAAACAAATTGATAATTTTCAGAATACGATGGGATAATAATTATTCCATCTGCTCTCATTTGAAATTCACGTTCTTGATTCAACAATTCGTGAATGCCAACATAAGGAGAGGGATCTGAATCATCTATTTTTTAACTGCCCTGTAAATGTTGGTACACCTTCAATCAATTAAGATCTATCTCAACTTAAAATTCATTTTTAACAACCACACGCAAGCAGACTATCATTATGCAATATTGAGATTATTGGTAAACTTCCTGAAAATAATTTTCCATCCATCTGTGAATGTGCATTCAACTGGCAACGCTGCACTCAACTGCTGAGCTGGTCCGGGTGGAGAAATTCTAATCCTCTGTTTGTATTTTCTTGACATTGTCATCAATTTACCCTCGATTTATTTTTAGTTTATATAGTGCAGACACCCCATTTTGTGGATGACACGCCATAAATAAATAAAAACAAGTAATTTCAAACAATAACACAAAATATTTATCAATTTGGTTGTTATCAAAATCTAAAAAAATACCTTTTATCGCAGATGTAACCCGCTTTATTGTTATATCCTAGCAAAATTTATGAAAGAGTCTCACTTAATTATTAACCAATCAGATGAAACTAATTAAGATGAAATACAAGATTCGATAAGGCAGATTTTATTGGTTTATAGTCAAGAATTAGTGCTGGTTCAACGGACTTTAACCTTTAGACTGAGCACGAACTTTTGCATCCATGTCTTTTTTAAAAGTCAAAAGTGGCGTCAGCCGCACGAAATCATTCAACTCATTATTTTGATGGACGTTAATAATAATAAAAAAGATAAGAAAACAGACTTGACAAATTTTTTAAGCTTTTAGATGAGAATATGTGATAAAATTGCTAATTAAATATTGTTAATTAAAATTTACCCACAGACGGGACACGTTTTTCCCATTTGAAAATTTATTTTGATGTATTTTTTTTTATTTATATGAATAACTAAATATTCTGACATTATAATTCAAAACATGTTTAGCTCTTTGGTTTCTAAATTTAGTAGATGAAATAATTGGCTTAATTTTACTGTTTTTGGTAGACATCGGTAGAATTACTTATTATTAATTAATTAGAAAATTTCACCTTCAATCAAATATTTAAGTATATATTATGATATAATTTATTTGAGAGATACCATAAAATAGGAAATATCCCTCTCTCTCTCTGACGTCATGCCTAAAGTATGAAATAATTTTTTTTCTAAATATTGTTAAAAACCTTTCCGTCGTATAAAGCTCATGAATAATGGAGACATTTATTCGTATCGCGATTATGAAGCATACGACAACACCACTCCTCAAACCGTAAAGAGATGTGTAATTTTTCTTCAGTTTTCCTTATATATTTTTCAGATGAAAACGATTCTTTCATGTATATTTTTGATCATATACATTTAAGGTCAAAATCGTTAATGTTTGGAATAGGTTTGTGTATTTGGGAAGTATGTTTAATAGAAACGGAAAGGCTGAGAATGATACCGAAATGAAGGTGAATGCAGGGAATAAAGTGAACGGCTCTTTGAATGGAATTATATCTAACGGGAATTTGTCAACCGAGGTAAGACTAGCGGTGCACAATGGAGTCCTGGTACGGACACTGATGTATGGAAGTGAGGCCTGAATTAGACTGAATGTAGTGGAAATAAGATCACTTAGGCGTATATGTAGCAAATCTATTTATGACAGAGTAAGGAAAGAATGTAAAGCTAATGTTAGTATAATGAGTAAGATTAAGGAAGGATCACTTAGGTGGTTTGGTCATATGGAACGGATGAATGAGGAGAGAATGGTAAAAAAGATATATGACGCAAGTGCTGATGGCACCAGAAATAGAGGACGTCCTCGAAAGACTTGGCACGACCAGGTAAACCAGATAACGGAGTATGGTTCCGTTAGATGCCTCAACAATCGGCGAGCTTGTATGAGAAGATGTATGAATGTGGATGAGGCGAGAATTGTGTGTCAGTACAGAAGAGTGTGGCGCTCTACCCTTTCTGCCTACACACGCGGGGAAACGGTGTGATGGTAAGTTAGTTAGTTTTAGTTAACGTTTTAATTGTAACCAACACCACGAAGGTGTCAAGCGTGCTCCTTTTTTTTAATCTCAGGGTCCATGTTTTGACTCCATACAAAGCTCTAAAACACCAGGGCTTTAATTAAGATTATTCATCTTAAACAGCCCCCCCTTCCCCCACAAAAACTTTAGAACTGAAAAAATTTCAGAAAAAACTTTTAATGCATTAACACTTGTTAGCTCAGTCTTTAAATATATATTTTTTAATTATGTTATTTATTATATCAAACTCCTCACCGAGATGTTAACCTCTAAAGAGAGCCTTGTCTCTTCGTCAAATGACTAAATTGTAAAAATAAATGCTGTCTCAAAAATGAAGCCGCCCATGGCGAGGCGTCGAGATCTTGAAAACTTGACCTAAAATGTCGACCACGCTTGTTGCCCGTGAGAGAGGAAAACAATGCCCAAGTATTGGCCCGAAGGCATCCGACATCATGACTCAAGACGGCGGGAGTTACATAAGCGTTGAGTAAACACGGCACGCAACAGGCGGCGAATTTAGCTTAGCTAACGGTACTCCAGACACAAATGTCATTATCGATTTTGGTAGGTCTAACTCGCGCGGTGACCACGCAAAGTACAAAAAAGCGTGTCCTAAAAACAGTGAACTTTTCTCCGGCCGAACACATTTATATTTCTACAAAAAACGATTCTACATTTTTGTCAGACGTCTTATACCGTATTAGTATTTGATTTTTCCACAAAAGAGTGTGGTACTTATTTTTTACATATTGGTCCAAAAAAGTCATCATTTTATCATTTAAAAATTAGATAACTTTGCGTTTTTATTTATCGTATAAACGGTATTCTACACAGCATGGAGATTTTATTTATTTATTTACGCACTTATTTTTATTTTTGGTAAACCAAATTCATTAATTATGCATTCTTAATTTCGTAAGAGACTAATATCATGGTTGAAATTAGGGCTTTCATTACTGGAGATTTTATTCAAAACCTGTATTACGGTGCCGGCAATTTTCAATCCCGAGATACCGGTACCAGAAATTTATTGTTTAAATTATTAGAAAAAATAAGAATTGGAACAGATATTTTATTTTTCAGGTATTATACATACATTAAAATAAAGTATTAACAAAATTCAAATATATTATAAAAGTAACTGCACAAATAATACAATTAAAAAAAAGTCATTCAATATTTTGAGACTTAAAATGCGACCTCAATAAGACCCTTTGGTGTCTAAGGTTTCGTCATTTAGTGATGATCTTATTTTAGTCGTTATTTTCCCGCATCCTGAAAATACCTGTTGAAAAACGCTTGCAGGTGGTATTGATTTTAAATCCTCGTAGCAGAAATTTGCGAGCTCCTTTTTAATAATGTTTGATATATATGTCTTTGGCTGTTCTTGATTTTTAAGTAATTTTTTAATTAAGCTCATGATGAATAGCATTTAAATCTTTTGAAATTAGGCGTATGGTGCTTTTTAAACGATATGCCGTCAATGAAATAAAATAATTCGATCGTTGAAACAACTTGGTAAAACCACAGTTGAAGCATTGCCGAAGAACAGAAAATGTGAAACAAAAATTCGAAAACAATATTTTCAAAAAATCTGCTAGCGGGGAGTACGACACCTAGGAAAGTACGCGATTCTCGGGATCCTGGGATTTGAAAACACTAGTTGAGATACTTGTAAACTACTATTTTTACATCCTTTTATCTTCTCGAAAGCCTAATAGTTAGTATTCTCGCCTATCACGAAGTCGACTAGGTTTCGAGCTAGGGAGATTTTAATTATTTAATTAACATAGACACTCTCTCTCTCGCTCTCGGTCTATATGCCCATGACTTACTTGTGATCTTCTGTTCGGCTTTAATACCACAAACTACTTGCTTTCACACTTCGTAATCTCAGTCTTGTGTAATGCGACATTGGCGAGTCTCCGGAGATGTCTCGGACTTGGTCTGTTTCATCTCATTAAAGATCGACCTCTCACCCTCCGTCCTTATAGATTCCCCGTGATCATCATCTCTTCCATCTGATATTATGAACACTTAATATTTTTTCTATCCAGAAAATATAATACAATATATTCTATGCAGAAAATGTGTTTTGAAAGAAAGGGTAATTTGAGTTTATAAAATAGAAATATTATAAACCTAGTTCAGTTTCTAATTAATCAAAAACCATGCAAAGCATCATGTAAAATAAAGTAATTTTAAAACATTATCTCATCAGATCTAGAGTATTATCATAATAATTGTATATTTTTTTAAATTATTAACTTTGTTTTATTAACCACTAAATTAATTAAAATACATTTACCACCAACCACGAAACATTAGATCGGCATTTTACACAAATAATAATATAGGAAATTTTCTCATAAATTCTAAAGACAAATACGATAAATTTAATAATTCTGGTGTCTATAAACTTAGTTGTAAGGATTGTGCTGCATTTTATATCGGTAAAACAGGTCAAAATTTTAATATAAGAGTAAAGGAGCATTTGAGATGATTGAATAATAGTGGGTTTTCATAATTTTCTAATCATTTGATAGAAAATGGTCACGGTTTTAATAAAAGTTTGGGATTGTTTATTTAACATGTAAACGGTGTTGGTCATAAATTAAATAATTTGGAATCGTTGGAGATAAATAAAGCGTGTAAAACTAAAAACAAAAATCTTAAACAACCAACTAAATTTAACAAGTCCCATTCTAAATTTTTCTCTTATAAATTATTATTAATATTTTTTTAAATAGATTCTGTAAAAAAACAATAACATATGTTTTTGATTAGTTAATGACATCCTGAAGAAGAAAATTATATTTTTCGTACCGATAGATGTATTTTAATTCATCAAGTGGTTAATAAAACAATGTTAACAATTTAAAATAATGAATTTTAACAACAAAGTTGATTTTGCCAAACCTTAAAAATATAATTGTTTATATTATTAAATTGTGGCCACTCTCACCACCAGGTCGTGAACAAATAAAAACATGTGACGTCATTGTATATCAGATGATCCAGGTGCCGGTTGGTGCTGTGCTCCGTTTGGGAAATTTTCCTCCGCCTCACAATTACCCACACGCCACGCCGTGTCAAGTAATGGTAGCGGAAATAATTTCCCTTCGCTCATCGTGCTGTCTACTTGCGATTCTGTATTTCAATCCTCCACAACTTACCGCGATTTCAATGAAGCGGAAGCGATGAAAAGACACGCGTTTAATGATAATTTCATCCTCCAGAAGAATTGAAAATATACATATATTAGAAAGTGATCCAACTCAAAATATACAAACTTTACAGGAGACGATTTTCAAACTTTTAATCAATTTTAATGGACATGAATTGTATAAAAATGTCTGGTGCAACTAATTTCAGAAATCTATTTTTTATTGTGAAGCGAAATCTATCAATCGAAAAAGTATTTGATTACCACCGGGATACGAACCTGTAACTTTTCAATAGATTTTTTTTTTCTGTATACCTTTCTAATTAATTCATTGTATTGTTTTATTATCCTTTTGTCAAAAATTCACAGGTTACCTATTCAATATATTATTGACGTATACCATGTTGCGATACTTGTTTATTTTACTATTATGACAAAAGTGGCACGTAATAAAATATGACGTTATGAAAATTTCTAAATCTGTAATTGTGTAATCGAAATCAAACAATTCAAAATATACATAAAAATCACATTTTTATTTTTTTTATTATAGAATCAAAATAAAAAACTTACTTCATATAAAACAACGCAATTTGAACTATAACACTTATATACTGGACGTTGTCCCTATGAAAAGTAACGAAACGACACCTCTGTAGCGGTCAATTACAAGAACTAAATTATTTTGAGATACACTTCATAATTAACATATTTCTGAATTTTTTTTAAATTTTGTCACTTCTCTCTCAACGGATCGGTACATTTTATTCACTCGGTAAAAAATTAAGCATTCATTTTAAATGAGTACACATATTTATTTTATAATACACATCAAATACCAAGGATATACATAATTAAGCACTTCTAGTTAAAACAGAGTACCTAAGAAAATTAAAGTGCTAAATTTTTTGCGCTTTTACCTCTGATGTTTGAAACAAATCTCGACATTTTTTTTGTGTTTATTGTGTTTTTTGGTTAGTCATAATTATTAACAAGAATAAATACATAAATTAGATACGAGCCACGCTTTTGATATAAAAAATGGCATTGAAATTTTTACAGGCAATGCATAATTCGAAAAAATTTAGAAATAAGAAAATTTAAGTAATAGAAATATATTTATAAAATTTAACAATTTTTTTTTAAATATATTCCCCATTTCAATTACTTAATCTGTTTAATAGATAATTTATTTTAATATTTAATGGATTAGTTAATATATGTCTGTTTTTATGAAGATACTGATATATCTAAACCGTTAATGTGGGTTATACACAGTAATTAAATTAAATGTTGCAAATATTAAATTCAACGATTGGTATCCAGTACAGAAGGAGTTTAATATAATTTATGTTTAATTGAGAATTTACTTTTTATTGTAAAATAACTATCACATTTCTATGTAAAGAATAAATATCATATATAAAAATAGTTTTACTATTGAAATTTAAATCGCTTGCCAGAACGTCAGAATTCATGGAGCAATACTTCCATTATTTTTTATACGAGTACGTTATATATGACGCAGTTTAATTGACGCGTCAAGTCTGTCACTTGATACAAGAGTAAAGTCACATTGTTCTTCGCACAATGTCTTAATTGTATTTATTTTCGTAAGTGGATGAGATAAAGTACCTTGTTTTGTATTGTAGTAAAGTTAATGGTTGATGCTAGGTAGCGTTTTTGTTTATTAAGGCAAGAGTGCTTTGGAATGAAATTTTTTTCATGTACGCCAATATCATTTTAATGCCATAGTATTGCTTTATTGAATACCTCTCAAAGTTTTTGATTTATGGTCAAATACAAAAACCAGCATTATTATAATTATTTTTATTTATCCGTGCTATGCATCTGGTGGGACAAAGAAGGTGTTATCTATTATAAACGGCTTTCAAAGAATGTAACTTCTATTTCTGAGGCTTCGTCAAGTCACCTTGAGATTAATTTAAGAAAAACGACCGGAAAGTTGACACCAAATGATATTATCCGCATACTGCTAACATTACAAAATCGCGTATGAAGAGCTCGGTTGGGAGATTATTCCACATCTGCCCTATTCTCCTGATCTTGCTCCATCAAATTTTCTACTCTCCATCTAATAATCTCGTAGAAGTCTCCTTTAATAACAACGCTACGTGTATATATATATTTTTTTAATTGATGCATTTAATTTGTAGTAAAATATCACAGAACTATGTTCTAAAAAAATTACAACTTTACAAATAATAATGTGTTTAAAATATATAATATTATCGATTAATTTATAAAAATGTTTTGTTTGTTTAAAGAAATAAATTTTATTTAAACGCTACGAACTTCTACCCAATATTTCTAAACAAAATTGGTGTGTTTACTTGCCGCCAATTTTTTGTATGAATTAATTCTATACGCGACCATTACACAACACCGCGCTCATCTTTGTAATAATCCATTGTTTTACGGTGTATTTTTTTAAAAAAAAAAATAATTTCATTTTCAAATACCTTTCTTGAACATTTACCGTTAGATTTTTTGCTACGGCGTTACCGTTACACTTGTGTGAACCTCCGAAGGAAAATTCTACGTTACGCCTTTGTTTGTACACCCGGGAAAAGTAAGAATCATCACAACAGAGGCTAATAAAAATATTTTTCCCAACGAGCGGTTTATTATGTACCGCAATTCAATGGATTTGTGGAACTTATATAATGTCTTCCCGACTCCGCTTAACAATGAGGTATAAAGTAGGGAATAAAGTTACTTATTGAAGAACATATCTTCTGAACTTGAAATTACATGCTTCATACAAATAGTATCTACTGATTGTTAGACGTAATAGCATTAATTTCAAAAAAATATTATACGTACACGCACATATTCACCTACCGTGAAATTTTCCTGGGTACTATAAAAATTAATGGGTTGCGAAGAAACTGATTGGAATATAAATGTGTTTTTTTCTTAAGATTTTTTTTTTAATTCTTATTTTATTGGTACATTTGGCATTGCGATTCAAAATAAACTATTTTTTTTACTGTATTCCATGTTTATTTACAGTAGTACTACCAGAAAACAATCGCATAGGAGTGGCCGCTTCGGGGCCAATGTTGTCCACCCGCCATAAAAAAGTAATTTTTTTAGAGTAAAACTTAACCGATTAACGCAAACAAATACCCAAAAAAGATATGGTCAAGGGTTTCCTCCTCGCCACCACACTCACACATTGGGGAATCTATTAATTTTATTCTGAATAAATGTGAGGTTACCTGGCAATGCCCAATTGTCATTCTAGAGATATTTGATATTATTCTTTTGGAAAACCAGAAAGTACAGAGAATATATTTTTGAATTATTTTAAGCCGAGTACCCTTATGGTTATTTAGATCCATCCATTGTGCAGTCCAGATAGAATTCGTACGTTTTATTACCATATTAAGTCTGTCATACATCGGGATATGGAGTTGATGAGGGAAAACTTCGAAAAAAGTGGCCTACATGGCCAGTTTATCAGCACATTCATTTCGAGTTTCAGTTAGTCTGTGTACATATTTTTTTACTTCAGATACAAATTTTTAGTAGTCTGTAATTTTTGTAATTGTCAGATTATTAAAAAAATTGATGCCTTGATAAATATAGTGATTTTGGGCTGCGGTATATTGTAGTTTTGGAAAATAATATATATATATAATATAATAAAAGACATACAAGGTGGCCCAATAAAAGAGAAACAGAGAAAAAAATGAAAACATTTCGTAAAATGTGGTATAATTAAATCAAAATTAGTTATAATAGTTTACTAATTAACTTACTTACTTATTTACCTGAATTACGTTTTATTTCAACAATCTCCGGTCGCCATCTTTGATTATTAATTTTGCCATTGTTTATATTTGTTTTTTTTCAAATTGTTTCCCAGAATGACAAAAATCACTGCCGAATACTAGAAAAATAATCAAAAGTATTTCAAAACAATGCCTGGAGTATAGCTAGGCATTACAGTATAACTGGACATTACAGCAGGACGGAGCTCCATCTCACACACCCAGAAATACAATCAACTTTCTTCTTCCTGAGAATGTTAATTTCATCGATCCAGGCATGTGGCCACCGAACCCCAGTAGATTTTGCAATATGGGGTGTTTTGATGATTTCTGTTTAGCTAAATATTGTGCAAAAAAAATATATATTAAGAATTATAATTAATTATGTTACGTTTTGAAATAACTCACGTGTTACGAGATGTACTCACTTTTTTGGGCCACCCTGTATATTATTTTGTATTGACGTGACATATTCTTTAAATAAATTAGTATTTCTATTTATTTTTTCTTAAAACGCATTTTTCTTCCGCTGTTTTTCATTTGTGAAACAATCCTTGCATTATCGTTGAGTTTATTTTAATTAAAACTGTTTTTCAGGAACGATACGTAATATTGAGATCAGTATAATAATAATAATGGCGCGTAAACCCGTGCCAGAGGACAATCGCACTCCGGGCCCGTTCACCCCGGCACTTCCTTCAACCTTTTCATAAACACGAAGCATTGTCCCCATTTTGCATAATGGATGTAAATTACTCCCGCATACACCACCGGCCGCTTGGGAAAACGACGTCAATGTTTTTGCATGATTCTCTGAACGTTGAACTCCGCTTCCGATAACACCGCGCGGTAAACAAAAGGTTAACGCGTCAGTGAGCATGTCAGTTAAGACGAACACTGAACGCGCCCGTTCTCCAAATAGAGCGAGTGCTACAAATCAAATGACTTCACAATTTAGGCTATTCAAATATCTATAACGTGTATATATTTATTTAATGTTTATTAAGATAATTTAAATTTATATCACTTAAATATTAACCCTCGTGCATAAAGTATTATATTATAGTATTACGCAAGATCAAAGCGTTGGTTCAATGGCAGCAGCTTCACGGCGGATATATTAGGGCCTGCATTGTTCGAGGATTGTTGCTGTAAACTCTCGATTTAAGGTATTTCCACAAAAAAAAGTCGCACGGTGTAAGGTCCGGTGACCGAAGTACCCAGGATATGTCTCCGTACTTACTGATTAATTTATTATTCCCCTCAGCTTCTTCATTGAAACTCTAGCTGTATATGGAGTGGCCCCGTCTTGCTGAAATTATGTTCTGTTGTTAACCCTGGAAACAGCTGCAGTTGCGGTACGAAAAACTCGTCGATCATTCGGCAATACACGTCAGCAGTAACTGTCTCTCGCTGGTTAAAAAATAAGGGCCAATAATCCCTCGGGCAGAAATTGCACACCACACTGTCGTTTTTGGACAATACAAACGTTTTTGATGGCGTTTCCTTGTATTGTCGGGGCACCAGTATCTCATTTTCTGTTTATTAACATAGCAATCGATATGAAAATATGCTTCGTCAGTAAATAATATGTTTCCATGCGTTTGTGCTGTTCCAAAACGTTCCAGCATCGTTCTCGCAAAGGTTTCACGTCATTTTCTTTAAGAAACGATAGTAACTTATGGGTGAAACTGTAGTTTATTTTTCAAAATAACGTGCACTGTTGATTTTTTTTATTCCAGTACAGGTTTTAATCTTCCATATCGATTTACGCGGATTTCGCATAACTACACGTCGAACTTGAGTCACATATTCTGGTGAAATTGATGGTCCCGGAAAAGTTTTGTTAACCTTTTTCGTTCTTGTCTGAATTTTTGAACCCAACACCAGATATGTTGTGTGTTCAGTCCATCACTTACTCGTCGAATATTAAAGTGAGTACAAAAAGCGCGACGCGCACGAATCAATGAATCACTGCACAATGAATCAACCGCGAACGCGCGGTGCGCTCCCAACCAGTGACTCATCGCGACTGACAAATCAGCAAATCACGCGCGTCGAACAATACCCCTCCCACTTACCTCACCCTGACGGTTTACGAGCAATTACAATTTAATCTTTAAATTTTTCCGCTGTACACCTTTAGAGTTCAATTCAACATGTAATTTGTTACCCACTTATGATACTGTATATAGGAGGAGTCGAAATAATACATGTCAATATTTAGTTCATGCGACCAAAATTACTCAGATTTTCATGTTCGTTCCACTAAGTGAATTCCTGTCTCAAGGCAGACATTTTGAATATTAAATTATAAAAATAATACTTACTCAAAATGTTACATTTATATTTTTTTTGTTTTAAATGGAGATTCGTGTGCAGTATACATGTCATACGTAAAATAGGAGTAACGCAAAGAGACTAGTCTCGAACCTCCGATCAGTAGGCAAGTGGCTTACCACTAAACCAAGCAAACGCATCATGAGTAAAAATATTAAAAAAATGAAATTATAAGATATAAAAACAAAAATAAGATATTTTTCCCAGAACCTAGCGTGTTTTTTTTTATATTTTTAATTGCGATGCATTTTATCTAACCATTTCATAGAAAAGAAAAGCGGATTACGAGCCATTGAAGCCACTATGTGTCAATACTGACATGAAAGAAAGAAGAGAAGTACGTTAACTTCAATTTACACGTTATACGCAAATACAGTCGATCTCGGTTATAACGAGTACAAAGGGAGCAGCTAAACTTGCTCATTATAACCGTTACTCGTTATTACAAAAAATATTTAATATCCAATAAAATTGAAAGAAAAACAAATACAAATCAAAAATCTATAATTGTGTTAACAAAAACATTTTAAAGTAAATTACTGCATTCAATCACATTATTTCTTATCAAAATTTTAAATACTGCTCTGTTTTAAAGTTTAAAACTTACTTCTGCTTAATACACACACATAATAAATATTCGTTGTTTTTTCTAAGAATTCACAAACCTGAAAGGAATCGTAAACAATAAGTAACCTCGTCGACAGACACTGTTTTCGATTTTATGACTTTTCAGGAATTAAGGTTTTTAGACCATGTAGTGTATTTTGTTCACTTGTTAGCAATATTTTTGTTCGTTATATCAGTGGAGCGAGCTCATTATAACAGTGAAGAGTTGTATGAAAACAAGCCAAAATCAAAATAATAATAAGTATTTCCTCATTATAACAGTGATCTCACTATAACCGTGCTCGATATAACCGAGTTCGACTGTACTTCTCAATCATTACTAGTCATCTCTAGAATGTCCTAAACTCTTACTGAAATGTATTATTATATTTACAACTTTGGCTTGTTACTATCGTAAAGTTACCATACTGATATTAATTATTTAATTAGAAATATTGCTGTAAAGTTTTGGGAATTATACATTAAAGTGTATTATTAAATTACTAATTTAAGCCTTACATTTTTGTAAATGTTAAATAACAATATAAATTATTTTTGAAGATTAAAAGTTAAAAGGAAATATAGAAGACATATACGCTAAGAATTCTTGAATTGATTTGAGATTGTTAATTATTACAAATCGGTAGCTTCGTCGCCAGGGCGTTTCCTTTTTAAAAACTTATTATTATACCTATTACGTAGTTGAACTGTTATTTTCATTTTTAAAAAAATGTTGCCAACGATATGTATCTATCACGTCGCATTTTTTCGAATAGCTCATTTATATGTGTCCTCTCATATATACCGATATTGGTTTAAAATGCCAAATGCCCGAAACAATTTACAATATTTTTCCGTAATATTTTTGACTTTATCGTTAGCTATTTATCTCAGTCAAAATATATGAAATATAGTTTACAAGCACATACTTGCTCATTGATTTGAATGCATATATAAGAACTGAACCCATAGTTTTGCCAATGGCAACTATTACATATTTGGTTAAAATACACTTTTATTTGTCACGATATTAATATGTAAACATGTGTTTTTGTGTGTAAAATGCATAACTATGTTCATAAAACGCGTTGAAAAAGTGCGTATCATTTTATAGAAGGTTCATGGGTGGGGGTAGAAGTAATTTATAAAAAAGAATATGGGTTAGCATTCAGACATTAAATATAAAGGTATATTGAATAATATTTAGTACTTTTTTGTTTTTGTTAGTTCACCTCATTAGTAAATCATGATTTTAAGGTAAACTAACACGAATCTAAGACGAATTAATACGAAAACTAGGATCCTCCATAATTATAGGTGAAATTAAGAGAGAAAAAGCCACAACACGCTATATGAACAAGCTTAAAAAAATCTGGTAATATCCAAGCCCAACCAAGAACACAAAAATGAGACTGACCAGAACTCTTATCTACACAATCTTTTATATAGCCCTTAAACATGCTTCTGAGATAGCAGAGCAAGAGTTAGTCTGGAAATGTGGTGTTGGCGTCGCGCGCTTCGCAAACCATGGACAGCCTGTAGAATGCCTAGACTATATTTGAATTAAATATTGCGCAGCGTCTGTCCTCTTAAAATACTTTGGCTATGTCACTAAATGTAAGTACTGAGTACACCATAGAAAGATTGGTAGTCTAAGGAAGATTAGAAGGAAGTCACCAACACAACAGACATCCACAATATCCAGCGACAGGACCACGATTATGACTGCTCTTACTAAAAATACAACGAGAAAGAAGAAGATTTAAATACATATACTTTTAGAAATATTTGAATATGTCCAAGAACATACAATTACTAGATTTTTACCCACAAAGGCACTGTTATTAAACAAATATCAGATATCTCATAGAGACAAAGCTATTTTTTTATTATATTATATATATTATTGGTGAACGTTATATATATGTATATAAAGTGATCAATTAAGTCAGCCGAATATAGATTATAACCCCTGTAATTACCCACCATACTTCCATATATTTTCCATTAAATATAATAAAAAAATAGCTTAGTCTCTATGAGATATCTGATATTTGTTTAACGTATACTTTTCATTAAACTACATCTCTCTGAACTTTGCCTAAGGCCGTTTCACGACGTACGTCTTTAATAATATAATATATTATTTTTAATCGCACAGATTCATACGAACACAATTATGATGAACGATTTTGTTTAATTTTTTTTAAAAAACTGTACCACAGCTCTGTGCACTAACTAAGGAGTATTATCAGTAATTTATTCTAGAGGATTCTGCAATTATTTCCTAGTTACTTAATTTGCGAGCCACCTTAAATGAAATGTTAAAGATTATATTTAATATCATATATCATTGAAATCACTTCAGGTATGAAGTAACAAATCTAACGGAATATCGGAGTTCTAAGAACAGTAACAAAACATATGGTGAATGAGACCTTCAAGTATACTATTTCTGTCAATTATTTATTCATACGAGCATATTTTGCTTAAATCAAATTCAGACGTCGGTATAATTTTGATTTATGTTTATCTTCTTAATCTTCATATAGATATATTCACAGGGTGTCTCTGATGTCGGCATGGGTCAGATTAAGAGTAGAAACATGATAAATACATCAATAATGAAAATATATTTAAAACTGTGTATAATTTTTGTTATTATATTACTCTATCATATGTTGTACATAAAAGAAAGATATAAACAAAATTTACTCACTTTGAGGACACTTTAATATATAATTTATGTTGTATGCACAATAGTAATAAAATAAAAACAATTTCTCATTATTCTGACAATATTTTTCAAAGATGTATTCAAAAAAGTGTGTAATAATTAGGTCCTGTGTAAACAAATCATCAAAAAAGTACGTATCAATGAAAGCATCAAAATTAACGCACGAAAAATATCTAAGAACTTTAATCAACTTTAAAATTCAAAATCAACTCGATAAACACAGCCACATTATTTTATAACTAGCGCAAATCGTTTATTATTGCTATAGATTATCGACAATTTTTTTTTTAATAAATTAACCCTTGTGTTCAAAAGTAGACCTTTTAGGACGTATCTGTAACAAAAATATTTGTGAATATTATCTAATTACTTATATATCGAAATGGTATCTTGAAATATGCAAGGTTGTGAAAGATCGCTAACAGCGTGGACGTATCTGGTAAAGTCCGCAACCAATTACTTCAGTAATATCGTCACTGTTTATCGCCAATATCTTACGGTCGACATTTGAAACATTATGTATATATATATTACAATAAAATAAAAACTATAGCGATTTGATGAGATCTTGCTTGAATAAATTGAGCTGCACATTATTGAGTAATCTACGTTTCAATAGATAGATGATATAATTGTCTTGTGATTAAGATGAAAGATCGATTGGTAAGATAAGATCCCGTGGATTGTATCGATTATAATATTGATCAGTTAACACAACCCGAATTGGATTTATGGAGGAAAACGAAGGCAGATGGATCTGGCCTACCTTACTCTAAAGTCCTGGGTTGGGCGTCGTCTTCACCTCCGGTTAACTAGCACATTTGTTGTGCAGAACTGAGAGATCACTGCACTTCCAGCACTATTCAAAATACTTCCTCTTCGCGGTCCCAGCGTTATGCACGGCGTTGCTTTTTTCAGACGTTAAAAAAGAACATAGATCTTGACAGTTCGATATCAGAGCGCAATCTCTCCTCCCATCGGCGAAATCGAAAGTAATTAGTTGATCAGAACGTGATAAGTATAGATTAAGATTTAGATATTGTATGGACAAAATGGACAGGGAATGGGTGCTCGACTTGCGTCAACATAAAAAACTATCCAAAACCCGTATAATATTACATTTCTGTGATTCACATCATACAGAACGGAGAAGGAACACGACCCGGTAATGATTCATAGGTACAAGATTTTTCATCACAAATAAAAATTGTGGGGAAATTTATTTGACTAATTTTCCAGTGAAATCCCACATACCTGAAACGGTAATGTACTTATATTTAATCTAAATGTGTAAAAGAGATTAATGTTAAATGGTAAGCCTAAAATACATACAATTGTTTTAAAGAAGCCTCGTGCAAGTTTAAGAAACAAGAATGAAATACAATTTTATAATCCTGATACGTACTAAGATGAAACAAAATGTTATTGTCGACAAATGACAAGATTTTAATTTTAATATTACATTATTTTAATTTAATTTACAGTATTTTCAACATCATCGATCATACATATGTATATTATCTTTATTAGTGAGCCATCTGTTTTCTAAAAAGATAACATATTATATAGATGGAATTGACGACATAGTATAGTGTCGCTATTGTTTAAAGTAGTCTACAAGCAATAGAAAATTCCGGATTTGAGACCCGGTGGTGAAAATATTTTTTCGATAGATATTTCTTAGTGATTCATATATTTTGTTATTTTATCAAGAAATTATGTACCTAAGCATTTCATGCGGAAATCACGTTGAAAATATCCTTTACTTCACGTTAAAATTGGACACGGGCCAACTGGGCGCAGAGCCAACTGGGCGCGAACCTACTGTACGAGGTTCGACTAATCGTGAACCAGTTGAATACTGAGATCATTTATTTCTTAATGTATTATTTATTTAAATTCCTATATTCATTTTAGATAATGTACCCAAATGACTTGCTCGTACTTATATGTATTTCACTGGTGTCGGAATAGTTACATGTAACGCTGTATATAACTATAATACATAACTTCGACGCTCTAAATAATTATAGATTATATTGCAATCATGCTATTTATTTTCATTAATTATGCTATTTTAGTTCGGGGAGGAGCAGCAAAAACAATATTGGAGTCGGCTAAAAAAGCACAAAAGACAATTCTCAAAGTAATAATTGGTCGTCTCTTTAGATATCCATCAGATCTTATATTTAAAGAGTACAATGTTCTTAATATAAGACAAATCTTTATGTTGAAACTCGTTTAATATTTCCATGCTAACAACAACTCACCCCAAGCAATAAATCGTGGTCACAACACAAGACAAACAACGAATATCTACACACCAGTTCCGAGAGCAACAACGACATTTTATCAACGATTCTACATGTTCTTAGCTCCGAAACTATACAACACACTCGGTACCAACTAGAAATCGTTTAATTCCAATAATATTACACAAATATGGACCCAATATATGATCCAATCAGGTAGAGATGAATCAGAAGCATGGCTATCCAACAGTCTAACATAATTTATACAATACCTACACTAATAATTCACTAGTCCTACAACTCTCCCATTACATATTTTTTTATACATATTTTTTTATTTCTGTCGAATCGTTATTAAATAACACCACAACAGCACGAAAAAAAAACTGTCTACTTTAACACAGACTTCAGTCTAGCAAAGTAGCCAGGACAACGCTGTATATATCAGAGGTGAAGTCTACTCCACCCCACACAATAAACTACGAGTATCAATTGTGTCTTATGTTTATTATGTTATAATATATTCACCTCTGTTAGAACAAAAATATGTATGTCATCTAATAAATAAATGCCTAGGGTTCCCGTAGTATTACTAAAAAAAAATTAATATCCGTTTATATCAATTTAATTTATTTTTCCCGTATCCCATCTTTAAACAAAAACAATACTCAAAATAAAACTATTACATTATTACTGCGCGTAAAATTAATTATTTTAACATACATGTCTATGACATAAATGTCCACTGTTTTGTTTTCAGAACGTGTTACTTAAAAACAATATATAACGAATTATAAAAAAGGATAATCAACTATCCGTTAAGTACATATAAATATCATTCAATAGTTTAGGTACAGTTTTATACAAAAATGCTTGTAAATTTATGGGTATGATTTTGTGAAAATGTGTGCAGTATTTTTTTTTAAATTAAGTTTCTAATCTATTGTTCATTATTACGGTGGGCAAAGAATTCCACGGTTTTGGGTTTGCCACAGTAAATGCATTTTGTTTTCTCAAAATCCAATGAACTTGACAATGGCTGATCGATTCTACCACCCCTCACTGATTGAAATGGTAAGGGTGATCTGAGAGTTTGACGTCTACCATTCAAGTTGTCTGGATGACATAGAGGCGTGTTATTTATCGCTTTGTACATCGCGTCGGCTAATACAATTTCAATTTTACTCGCGCAGAAAAACAGAGCTAATGTAATTCATGTATTCTTTAATAAATAATTGGTTGCATAAGAACGCAAACAAATAATACTAAATGTGTCTTAAAAATATGACTATAATCAATCAAAGGATCTTTTTCAAAGGATGACTTTCCAAGTATCACCAGATTCTCTAGGTCCCGACTGCTTGTAAGTGAATCAATAATAATTACATATTTCAGAGATATTCAGGAGAAGCTGTAATGGAAGAAAGCCGATCCCCCATAGACGGCCTCATATAATGTTCGTTCCCCACCACTCATCTACTCACTTTCATGACACACATACATGTACAAAGTGACAGTTCTCACAGTAAACATTTCAAATTTATACTACCCTAATTGTTTTTTAATGTATCAAAGGCTTCAGTCTGCTACACAATTGGCCGACGCCCATATGGAAGAGTGCCCAGTTTTGCGCCTCTTCAGCTTAGTTTGATTGTTCTTAGTCGTCTTACATTCGTTCAATTAATTTAAGCATGGAGCCTATTTTTTAAACCAAAATATTTCATTATTCATTTTATTTCATAACTCAAATGTTTTATATTTTTATTAAATAATAACGGAAATTACTTAACTACTACTAAAATAAGTGGCAGATGTGATTCTAATTTTGAATGTAGAATGCAGAGTGGTGTGGTAGAGTCACTATATTTCTTCAGGGTCCTAGAGTGCAACTGAGTAACAATTTAACAGAATTTACAAACCTTTCTATCTACGATAGAAAACTATAATTTCTTGCACTTTTTCGGTCACATTGCGCATCTAGAAAAGGATGTTCTAACAAGTTTAGAACGAAGAAGACCTCTGTGTTACAACGGTGGTAATCTTGAAGTTAGCAGTGAAACAACACTCAGAACTGAGACTTGTGAACATTACGTGTCTCATCTGATTGAGGCCACAACATATCAATAAATGAAGGAAAAAAGAAAAAGTAATTATGCAAAATTTGCTTTAGATTGAGTATTATTGTATAAAGATCAGAAAAAACATACAGATAACAAATTGTAAAATATAATTGTACATCAAATTCTTTTAATTAATAAATGTATAAAATAATATAATTTATCATATACTCATCTCTTGCTTGCGTTCCTGCCACCAACAAAATTCAGTCCGAATAAATAAATATTTCTATATAAAAGAACCACACAAATGTTGGTGCATGAATGTCGATTTGTCGCGCTCAGCTGCGAATGCGTTCAGCATTGTGATGAAATTCCTTAAATAAACAGCGATGATATCATTCGTAACAGTTTGAGTACACCAACAGGCGGGCCCGGCCCGCAGCGCGGAAGATGACTCCCACGGCTGAAGGCAGCTTTCTGGCTAAATAAATTTAAATATGATGCCACTTTCCTTGTATCCTAATTGACACACTTCCTTTGTGCGCGGAAAGCTCGTCTGAAAAATTTATTTTTAATAATCAAAGAATACTAAGAATGTCCGGTCAAATAATGATCTTGACGCGGATGTTGGTGCGCAAGTTGCAGAAGAAGAAGAAGACCTGGAAGAGTGCCTGGTGCATCTGGCTGGAGATACCCTGGAGTTAGCTGTCGCGATTGCTTACTGCTAGGCACTGCGGGCGGCTAGAATCTATATTTCAATGATAGAGCTTTCCCCAAAACAAACCACACGTAAATAAAACCTCGATGTAATTAAAATTATGATAATCGTTGTTTTAACATTGCGGAAAGTGCTTTATTTAATGGTATACCATAGACAGATGACAGATGTCATGTATGTTTTAATATATATTATCTTATAAAACAACATGTACGTAATTTCAAATTGAATATATATTTACATACTTTTATTGAATATATAAAAGAGAAAACATTTAAGTACTCTTAACTTAGAGATATTAAAAATACGTTCGTTTTTTCCCTGCTCGCGTCTCACAGACCTGACCATTTAAACAAGTACATTACATCCATAATGACACTACGTTCAAAGCCGCCGCATCCAGAAAGTCATAGATAATAGACGGGGAAGCGCAATATTATTATGTATGCTGACATATAAAAGGAATGAAGAAGACTGTATACCCTCGCAAATTTTTTAATAAAATTAAAACATTTTTTTACTTACGCAACGTATTACTGCATATCAATGCACAGCCTTCTGATATCATATCGTCATGATATTTAGCTTCAATCCTTTCCAAACCAACTTTGAAAACGTTGAAAATCGCATAAATTTCATCTCGAGTTTTAATACAATAGACAGATACAGACAATGCTTTTTACACGTATAAAGATTGTTAATAACGTTATTTGGATAATATTTTATGATAATCATACACTCATGTGTATGGATGTATGTATAATCCAAGAAATTGACGAATGGCAAATTATAAAGTGCGTAATTCGCTGTGTTTATCGTGAGGTTGAAAATGTATTAAAATCGAACAATAGGCGGTACGTTTATAATTTATATTATACATAATCAACAACTATACTGATAAATGTGCGTTTGCTTATGGCCGTTAACGTCAGATTTAGATAGATTTTCTCCATAATGTAGGCCTAATGGTATTGGAATTTTTTAAATAAAATAACAGTAAATATGAATTAAGCAACTGAACCAATGTAATATAGGTTCGAAAATATGTCGCTAAAAATACTGTCGCTGTAGCATAGTTGGATAATGCACTTTCCCCGGTTAGGAAAGAGATCCAGGTTTGAATAAAATTGATTTTATATGTATATCTTTCTAATTAATATATTTAATTAAAATATCACAGACCTATGTTCTGAATAATTACAACTTCACAATAAGAATGTGTTCTCCTAAAAATGTAATTTTTTCATAGTTTTACAAAAATTAGCAATCGATTTGCGCGAATCTGACCGAGCCTGTTCATTCCTGGGTAAAAACCAAAATTTCCACTGTTTGACTGAAAATAATGACAAAAACATACAAATATCTATAAATATATGTTTTATGGCTATTTTCAATTTCTCCTTAAGTTAAACTGAAAATTATTATCAACATTATACATAATATATCAACATTGCACGTTAGATACCGGTACAAGGAATATAATGGTTCTTATACGATTACGCAAGCAAAATAATGTTGCCAGCCAAATAATTCAACGGCAGTGGTACTTCATGCCGTGTAAGAGCATACTTACAGAAAATTCAATGGGCGGAACTTCGCTGTTAAGGACGAAAAAATGGGGACAAGCGACAAAGAGAAGCATTATCATGGTTCATGACTCAATACACAGCGGGCGTTCTCAAACTCTGCAGCATGCTATAATTTAATATTATAATTCGACAGCGTTTGATCGTCTAAACGCGTAAGCACGTTTAATCTGTGACAGATATTTCTGAAAAGTACTTTTTCTTCTACTTTCATTGTCGCTGTAGCTCTCTCTATCGATCCTTATTCTGCGCCAAGTCATTAACATCTAATTCAATATCATCAGCTGCTACTGAATGAATCCCTCTTTAATTGTCTACCACTTTTCTTTGTACATTGTAATTTGCTGCCATGTATTCGAAAATTTCGTTAGCTCAGCGGGTTATAGGGTGGCCCTTCCTTCGGGTGCCATTGGTGGCTGCGTTTGTCCGGTTTTTTTATTTATTTATTTGATATTTTTACAATTTTTTTATAATATGAATTAAATTTTTAACACTATTATAATTATATGGTTTTTTTTTCGCTTACCTCTCCAAAAAAGAGAATAGCTCTTGTGCTTGGAGAGGGAGTTACACTCATATTTATATAATATTTTATTTATTGTCTATTTGTGTGCTTCTGAAATGTTCTATAATATTGTTTATTTTCTAATTATGTGTTTCTGAAGTGTTCATTTAATTTCTTTCTAAACTCTTTTATATATTTTATTTCTTTAATTTGTGTAGGGAGGCTATTGAAATTTTTGTTTTTGTTTATCGCCATTTAATTTTCTTGGCCTACTCTATTATATCGACTACTCTTATACATTATTTTATCAACTTCATTTGAAGTCCAACATACATCTTTTAATGCCCCTTTGCATTAAATTTTTGAACGTCTCTTCTGTTGAGAGTCATTATTTTACATTATTATGTTTACATTATTTAATTAATCCTAAGATTACAAAGAGTAAGGAATCGTATATATCTAGGTAAAATAGAATTTCATTCAGTCATCCATATCTAATTAGCTAGATCTAATAAGCCTGTTGGATGCTCTGTAGAACCTGTATCTTGAAGAAACAAAAAGTCCATTACGAGTCTAAAATGTAAAAATATTTAACGGAACAATACGTGATTACGCGTTGAATATCAACTGCACCAAATCCTGGATATGTTTATGGCGCAACTTCTCACTACAACCATGGACTAAATTAATGCATGGCTTAATCTTCAGAAAAACATTAAATAAAATGCTGGCCTAGAATGCAATTGTCATACAAGAATACATAAACATTTCATCAAAACTTTACCCTGGTTGCTCTGCCAATATGGATGTCTCAGAAATTTGAGCTGTTATTGAATCCAAACAAAGGTTTTTTTTACAGTGGTCTCGTCAATTTCCGTCAGCTTCCGGTTAACTTGTGTCATCTTTTTTCCCTTAACTCGCCACGTTTAATCTATATAATAGCAAGTTTTTTTAACGACAATGGTATTGACTTATAATATAGTATTTCCTATTCTATAATATTATTGTAATTTTTTCAATAAAATAAAGTTTTTAACTTGATTAATTGCACAAGTCACTCTTGAAGGGCGGATTTCTAATTTAAAAAAAGGAGAAGAAGAAGAAGAATCCAAACAAACCAAGAATTCTTACTCGTATTTTATATGATTTGACTTTTTTGATGACTACATGTTTTGATCTTTGTCATGTATGATTTACTATTATTATAATAATTGATTTTTAAATCCAGAGTGATACTTAAATATGCTTTGAATATAATATAATATTTATTTTCTTTTTAAGTTATAAGACCATCTGCCTGCTTGGAAATACACATAAGGAAGGAAGCGTGTAATTCTTTTCCGCATTTTTCTTCTCACCCACCGACAAACTTTATTTTTTCTGGATCTATATATACATTTATATATCTTATGTGTATAATAATTCAATATAAATATATCCTTTGTTTAAACTGACGAAAAAATTAGATTCATGTCACAAAAAAATGACAAAAGTATAATGTGCTAATATTATTTTTACAAAATGTAATTAATTTTCACCATTAATATTAAAAGATTTAGAATTAATCCAATACTTGAACTCCACCAAATGGTAACGATTTTCGATGTTTTGATTATTTTTTAGCAATAGTTTTTCAGTTTACCACGCAGTTAATGCATGACTAACTATCTTCTTTCCAATTTATACAACGGAAACTATTTCTACAAACCTTAATCATCAGTTAGGCATTTTGCTTACTGAAAAATTGTGTAAAACGTTTCATAATCTTTTGCCATAATAAACATTACTTTTTAAAATACAAATACGATTTAAATTAAATAAATTATAATATTTATTTACATATTCGATGGCCACTAAATAAAAGACTTCTCCGCCATATAAAATAATAATAACGAACAACTTTCAAAAATCACTTCAATTATATTATATTTAACTATTTTTAAAGAAATATCCTCAGCTGTAAATAATTAATAACAATTAAAAATCGATCTAAAGAATGAAATGACAATAATACATTTCAGAGATTTTAAAAATATTTAATATAATATAATAATAATTCTAATGTCCTGTCGCGCGTAGAGAAATATCAAATGAAATTAATTCATCATTATACAGTATTAAAGTAGTAATTTTTTTATGAATTACGAATTAGTTGAATATGATCGGTTCAGGATGACATTTTTTTGAATAGAAAAATTATTGTTAGTCCACTTTTACTGTCATAAATTTAAAAATTGGAAAACGGCAAGTGGGTAACTAAATGAAGTCATATGTACGTAGATAGTGTCTTTCTCACCCTTCTTAGGAAGGCTTTTAAATACCAGGCTATTAAGAATAAGGACTGGTTTCCGGTATTACAATGCACGCTCTCGACCAGGTTGGGCAGATATTCACAGTTACTTACACCTTCAAAAATGGTATACATCCTTATGACTTATGATGCATTTTGAGTTCTCCTGTAATATGAACCCCTGATGAATGATTATGGATGCAGTGGTGTCTAACTACTCTTTTTTTCTAAATTAAAAAAAATAATAGCTAAGTTTTGCAAAAATTCCGACCGAATTATAGATTTACGTAGCTACTGTTAAAACAGCTCGGTCAAATCTCTCTCGAATCTGACGCTGTTATTCAACTTTCTACCAAAATAAAATATTACACGGTTATCAATAAAAATCTCATTCTACATCGCACAGAGTATCCATCAAAATTGTTTGTATTATTTGGAACTGTTGATCTACGTTTTTTCTTTAACCAAATGAAAAATGGTTATCAACGTAATAGTTCTAATCCAGTGATTGTCAGGGTTTCTATATTTAAAAAAATATATATTTGGTTTGACTTAATAATAATATACACGTATATGTTAAAGTTTGTACACAAATATCTTTTTTTTCATAATACAATTAAAATTTAATAATTGATTAACAAGAACAATTAGCAGTTTGTCATTTTATTATATGTAATCACATTACTATGCGACTGAGTGGAGAAATAATCTAAGTATGGTATGAATCATAAATAAAAGTAAAAATAAACTTTCATTGTATTTTTTTTTTGAGTTACTTCGTTTATATTTAAACAAAAAAGTATGTAAGTGTCATATTACATACATATATGTTATCAGTGGTTGAATGCCGATGCGTTTATATACTTATTTTCTAACACATTCTTTCACTTGGTGCACTAGTCTGGCAATTCGTGAAATATATCATTTTTAAAAGCGTGTTGAGACGAATTGATAGCCATTAACGTATTTGAGTTACGCGTAGATTACATTGAAATATATACGGGTAAGTAATAATTCTGATAATTCTGATAATGAACATTTATTTATGTTAAAAGATTTTTCGAACGAGACAGACACGATATAATAAGAATTGTATGAAAATTATTTAGATATAAAAATAATAAAGGTTAATAGATAATTAAATTTTCATTTAAAAAAAATACTTCCTAATAATACATAGCGACTTTGTGATCACCTTGTAATACTAAAAACAGTTAACTATTTTGGTAATCGAATAAATACAAAATATGTTTTCTTTCGAAGTGTGATATACCCATTAAGTACCCAAGCAGTGCGATTTGTCATTTTAAATGTATTTATTGACCTAGTACAGTCTTGGCGGACCTTTTTCCACAAGTGAGTCGAAGTACGGAATGAGTATTATGTTCCAGATCGATGTTGTTTTTATAAAACTAAGAAAAAAAACAAAATTTTATAATTTAATTATTATTTATCAATTACTTAATTCATTACAATTATAATATTGGCCAAATGGCTGCCTCGTGCATCGGCACAAATGCGTGCTGTTTTGACCATATTTTCATAACATTCTCGCACACGTATTATTTCAGCAATTTCATTTCGAATATTGTTCTGTAGCATCAGAATTTTTGTTGACCTATTGGCGTAGACATTTCCTTTCAAGTCTCTCCACCGAAAATAGTCGGGAGCCGTCAAATGAGGTGATCAAGAAGGTCAGTCAATATCACCACTTTTTGACATTATGCGGCCGGTAAAAATTTCAAGCGTAGCTCGGGTTGTGTGTGAGGTGACACCGTCATCTTGAAATTACATGTGTTGCAGGCCCAATCGATTCAATTCGGCTATTAAGAAGTTTTCCAACATGTGACAATAGCGATCATCATTAATGGTTACAGCATTGCCCTTATTATTTAGATAAAATGTTTTAATGATAATAAATTGTAATCAATTACTCTCTACGACAGATGTCTGCCAAACTAAAATGGCGGACAAATAAAATCGGCTTGGAACATAATATTCCCTTGTACATGTCCAATTCTTAAAAAAATCTTTCCCTGATACAAAAATATAATATGTTTTCCATTTCAAAATGACATCTGACATTGAATATTGGTGTACTAACTCTTACAAATAACTCAAAATACACTATTACTTTTTTCAAAAACACCGTATTCATGAACTAGGGGTCCATGAACAGCGAAAAGGAGATCTTATACAGATTTCATTTATGTTTTTAAAAATTTTACTCAGCTTACATTTAAATACATTTTGGAGCAAAATTAAAATATTTCTCATATATCACCGAAAATCGTTCGCTATCTCTGACCTAACGAATGAAAAAATTATTCCATATTTTACTTATTTTATTCACGATTGCACCGCTACATCTTCATTTTATGAACGTGTTACTTTTTACTCATGTGTTACTTTTTATACAAGTGCTATTTTTAATACAAAAGGGGAAGATCAGGTCACATAAAAGAACTGGATACTTAATATGTTTTCACATATTTTTAAAAAAATAATTTCTTTATAATCTTTCAATGTCACCCAACAGGAATAATATTTTTTATCTGAAATTTTTGAAATCATAATAGTAATATAATATTGTTTACGCGCCTTGTTACTTCGAACGGCACCACTGGGTTTCTTGGTTTATAATTATGTACATGTATAAGTATTGCCGCTCCTTTTTCGGAAAACTAAGAAGACGGTAACCGACAGGCGTCATTCAATTACATCCAGTCCAGCGGTTCAAATAAACCACCAGTGCGCGCTTCGGTCGGTCGAAATCTAAAGAAGACAACCCAACTAAAAGAACAACAACATCGGACCAGAAAAACAGCAAAATTAAAAAGGTTGATGCAGTCTATATATCATATGTGTGCTTATTGTTATTCGAAAACCTGGGAACCAGCTAACAAATATATGTTAGTATTTTTTTCTTAATGGATAATATTAATTCGTTTATAGCATTATTAACGATAATTAAAATACACGTATATATTATTAAAAGCCTTCTATAGTTACTGCTCATTTATAAATAATACTTACTAACTTACCATCACGCCGTTTCCCCGCGGGGGTAGGCAGAGAGGATAGAGCGCCCGACTAACGGAACCATACTCCGTTATCTGATTTACCTGGTCGTGCCAAGTCTTCCGCGGACGTCCTCTATTTCTGGTGCCATCAACACTTGCGTCATTCTTACCATTCCATATGCTATTCACCATTCTCTCCTCATTCATACGTTCCATATGACATAATTACAAGATGTACATTTTTCAATTGGAGAAATTCATTGTTGTAATATAAAATAATCTAATAAATCATAGGCAATTGGTAATAAAAATTATTTAAAAATAAATGCTTCATTTACCATCCGAATATAAAGTTTTTTTCTTTTGTTTCGTATAAAAATAATGTACAGTTTTTTTCTCTTCTCTTCAAAATGAACAATGCCTACATAAATAAAACTGTACAAACAACTTATACAAAACATGTAGGTAAGTATATTCGGCGTAAAGTAGGATGTATTTAAAGAAGATGCATTGAACTGGTGAAATCGAAGTGCTAATGCAGCATATCTAATCCCTCTGTCCTGATCTTCTCTTAAATACTTCAAAAGTACGTCTTAAGTATAAGTATGACAAATCAGTAAACCTTATAAAGTCTTACAAATTAATGAAACGTAGAAATCATCAGTTATTACGTCATTTAAAGGTATCAGATTATTATTTTTTTAATATTCATTCTCCAAAAACAATTCAGTATTTGCAGAAGCAAGAATTTAAATTATATCAATGTTTTAAATGATCTTAAAACTATCAGCTTATATATCAGTTTGTTGACTTTATCAGTTACAGGATCAATTGTACCTATTGCAGAAATTACACAAATATTTTTATCTCATTAACTTATTTACCATACAATACAAAAACAAGAAAAAATCATTTATATGTACAGTGAAACCTATATCTATCATTTTTGAAAGGACCTATTAAAATAAACTATGAATACGGGAAAACAATGAATGCGGGAATATAGAAAAAGTAACATTTTTTATACTTAAATGTTTATTACATATTTTAAAAAAGGTATGTATTTCGCACGTGAATAAGTGTGTTTAAATAAAAATAAATTTAGAAAGCTGTACATAAACAAAAAAAAACCTTGTATTGTAGAATATCAAGCGGCAGTCATCAACAGCATGCTCTATCTGTCTCTCTTTCGTTCGAATGTTTCACTCATTGTTTACGAGTACCGTTAATCGAAACGAAGAATTTAGCTACGAAGTATGCTGCGTAAGTTAAACGATTAATGCAGTAAAATTATGCATAAAGGCGTTAACGATCCATGCGATTTATTTTTGAGTGTATTGTATGAAACTAATTCGGGACTAGAAGAAATAAACGATACATGCGGGAAAACGATTATTCGAGGAACGATCGATCGAGATTTCACTGTATTGTATCGAAGAATGTAGTTTACCAGGTTTTTAAATATATGTAATGAAACAGAAAACACATCAATATCGATTAACAAATCATTGTAATAATCTCACTACATTCTCAAAAATGGTTCGAGGTGTAGGAATCTTGGCCAAAAATTTTATAAGATATTTATGATAGTTTTCTTGGTAATACTTAAATTTATTTAATCATTTGATTCAAAAAAATTATGGCTCTCTACTGCGATAACTTTAAATTTATTCCTTTGCTGTACTTTGTGGAAGTGTTGCAAGTAAGACTGATTTTCAATTTAACTGCTCGGCATCATTGACGAGTATCTATACCGAGATATGATGCTTAATATTATTCATTAGCGTGAAGCATTATAAATACCAGAAGCCTAGTGCGATGAGCCTGGGGTTATTTCTTCCACGAAAAAATTCCTGTCAGAGTAGCATTACTCTTTCGGTATAGATATGGCGAATTAAAATTATATAGTAGTAACAGATGTGGTAAGCTGTTATTTGGCGCGAATACAGAATCATCAAAGATACCGATATTGTGTAAGAAAACCAATTATGTATGTTTTTCTATTCAAATAATGTTTTCTTTAACTTATACATGTAAATGGTTTATGTGAGCAATAACAGTTATCAGATTTGCTACAAGGAATGCCGCAAACGTATAATCTTTCTATTCCGAGTAGTAATATAATTAAAATTAATATTATATTTCATTTTCTAAGCAATTTTTACATTAGTTACACCCCTATTGAATTATATTTTATGTTCACAAACAGACAGTTATCTTAAAATATAATCGATCAGAATACTTTGTTAGTAATTTTTAATTTTGAAAAAAATATTTACTATTGTATATTTTACAGTATTATAATTAAATTGTGGAACTTTATCATACAGATGATGTAGACAATTCGGCGTTTTTATTTTTAGTCTATATTTATTTTCAATTATTGACTTATTCCGACTCTGATGTGATGCTAGAAAGGGATTAATATTTAAAAACTGTTAATATTTTAAGTCAGATGGAATTAAACGTCTAACGTAGTAAGTTTAGCGGATTAATCCGAAGCTTTGATAAGTCATCAAAATACAAATCAAACTATGGTATGTAGTTATAAAAGTTATCTGGATCGAACTCATTATTTATTTTTAAGAAAAACACATCATTATTGTGAAGTTACCATTTTTCGTATCAAAATAAATGTATCAATTAGAAAGATGTAACCAATTTAACGAAAAAATATTTTGGTTAACACTGCGATTCGAAACACGAACTTTTATTTATTTATGTATCATGTAATTAACGTTTCCTCTAAGACAGGAGTATTAGTGCACGCTAAGCAATGTAAAAATCTTAATGAATCGCTCTATTCTACATGAGTTTTTAATGTATAATCATGTTTTAACAATTTTATTTCACAGACCATAATGTATAAATATAATCTAGTTTTTCTCATGCATCGTAAATTTTTTTTTTTTGAATCGGTTGGATAATAACGTCATAAACCCCCAAAGGTTTCAAGCTTTCGCGACAAACTTCGAGAGATTGTTCTCACATTATGCCTGCAATATAATATTCACGTTTTTATAATGTTTTCATAAAAAAACATACAATTATGTATCAAGTTATAGATGATAAATAAAGGTGGTACGCTGACGGCATTTTAAATGTATATATCAATTAGGTACATTCACTTACAGTTAATTACCTAGCATTAAAATAATTGTCTATGTAAATAAAATAATATTTATTTGTTCAAAATGTATTAATTTTTCCCTTCCTTCTCCTCTCTTCACCGTTTCGAAAACAATAGATAGATGCGGCAGTTTATTTTTGATTTTTTATTATTATTACTGATGACGTAAATTTCGGGTGTCAGAATCCCGACAACCAAAATCTCGACAAGTAAAAATCCTGCCAAACGAAAATAACGACTAGGTGTCGTAATAACAACCATAATTCCTACTAGGTTGGGGTTGATTGTTAGGTCAGGTATCGATTATTTTACACAAAACACGTGTCACATAAATATTATTACTATTTCCAAACTAAGCTAAATACTTGTACTATGAAAATAGGACTAACTAGGCTCGAACCCCCGACCACTAGATCACTGGGCGAGTATCGTAACTACAAAACCACAAGCACGCTACAATCATCACAGAAATTATGTATTTAAACGTAATTCATGTTGGGCTATCAAGATTTTGGGTATCGGGATTATGTATGACCCAAACTCAAAATTTCTAATTAATTTCCGGCACAACTCATCTTTCATCATCAACTTTACATATCTCACATTCTCTTTCCATCATCGATATTTTCTCACGTCAATAAGAAAAAGACCCTTAGGCGCCGTTGTCGTGACGCACAACGACTCTTGATGTATTTTCTCAAAATAACTCTGGTATATAAATCATAACTTTTAACAGTCATAACAGGACATTCAGACCTAGTTTCATATAATAAATTCCTATCATATAATATAGTTGTTGTTAAAATATTTTTAATTAAGGGCTATGATTGGGGCCGAGCGATTAACACGCGATAGCAATTCCGCAAATTGATGCTTTCGAAGACCTCCTGAAACAATTTAATTAACACTAAAAACCATTTATCTAATATTCAATCGGTACATTATTAGATTTCGGTATTCTACTAAATTAGGATAATAACTTAATATCACGTTTATCGCATTAACTCAATTTAAAACATTTCATCAAAATATAATTACTCTATTATAAAATAAAAATGAAATAAATATTGCACCAAGAAAAAGTTGCACGACTAAAAGTCGGCGAGCCATAACGGCTGCACTCGTAGTAAGTACCTTGAACTTGTGTGGCGTGTCGGCGTTATCGGCCAGTTCCATTACTCTCAATTCAGTCCAATAGGTAACACCCACTGATTTGATACAGATGTTTTGTAACACCCTGTAAATGGGCACTCGCGTACACTCAATTCCGCGATTAACCGTTTGATACACATTAAATAGAAATTCATTTATTATTTGAACGCCAGACGGAATTATTATTGACTGCCTGAACTCAATTAAAAGTTTAATATTGGTTTCATTATTCGTCATTATGGATTTTATGCATCTATTTATCTAAAAAAAAACTTGTTTTAACTTCGTCATGCAGATCCATAATGTAGAGGAATTTCGGGCTGTAGGGTTTTGAAAACTTGGTTTGTAATATTCTTTTAGTTTTCATTACTATATATCTATTATATATATATTTATTAACCACTTTTTTATAATGTTTCAAATTTCTATAATATTTAGTCTGATCTGATATGTACATACATACGTACTTTACATCAAATAGAAAACTCACTAGATATATAAATACTATTTCGTAAAATTAACAACAAAAATGTGATTATCATTTATATATAACTGTCTCATCTTGTTCCTACAATTACTTGCAATGTAAAACATCGTAAATACTGAATAATGTGCTTCAAATATATGGATGGCAATTTTGTTATTCTACGAATTCGTTGAATAACTATGAGTACGATTTAACAGTGCATTAAAATGAATTATTTGTGTATTACAATAATAGAAAATGAACATTAAATAAGTATGTATTTAATACAAATTAAAAGTATCAATTAGAAAGATATACAGATAAATTTATCGAAAAAATATCACGGAATTATGTTCTGAACAACTGCAACTTAACAATAATAATGTGTTTTCCTTAAAAAAATTAAAAATATATCATTGTTCAATAAAAAATACCTTACCTAACCTAACCTAACCTAACCTAACTAAGCTAACCTAACCTTGATAGAATTTTATTATTTTCTTGCACTAATAATTCGTTCTAAGGATCAAAATATATTTTTTTAATATACGTATTAATAGTTTCCAAAAACTATACAAGTGACCTTTTTACTACCGAATAATCAGCTTTAAATCAATATAGGAATGGCATGGGGCGTTATACACGCGTTCTATTCAAATACAGTATTGACTGACTCAACCCTATGAGTGTAGAAACATACAAATCACACAGTGCCGGGTTCGAGTCCTGGTAACAGTTTATTTTTATTAAATTAAAACCGAATTTAAAAAATCTATTTAATTTTAAATGTTTTTGGTTGCGCTGCTGTCCTTCCCCTGAAGATGGCGATGATCATATCTTCCATCGTGGAAGTGTGATGGCGTCTGTTCTGGTACAGTAGTTGATTGTAGTTCTTAGTACTGTTAAATTATTTAAATTGTCTAGTACCTAGAGGTATAATTATGTAAAAAGTCTATGAAGAAATAATAATTCTGAAAAATTATTCCGTTACCTCTGCTTCCCCGGTACGCTAAATGGCGATTTCGACCACTCAGAGCGTAGCTGATACATAAACAAAATATCTAAAGCATTCAATTATTATTATTAATATGTAACGTATTCATTATTAAAATTAAACATGCATCATTACGTAGAGTAAAAGAAAATTCAGTCCTATTTCACAATATATTTTATTATTTTTTTACCGATTATAAATTAGGAATTTCCAGATCATTATAAAATCAATAAATTATAGAATTATCTATTATTTCAATAAATAGTTGGTATTTTTATAATAACCGTGTCTAGCTTGTGTCTGCACTCTTTTTGGCATGAAACGGAGTGGATCTAGCGACTGTTGTCATTATTATTGTGATTAGTGATAAGATGAAATAAAGTATAATTATGTAAGTGGTGTTGGATTGTAACTATAATTGGTAACTGTAATTATTAATAGAAACTAAACTAAAATATTTAAATCATTGTTAATAAGCATCAATACAATCGAACACTAAATATACAATCATGTTTATTTTATCAGAAATAATATAGTATAGAATAGGTTCAAATATTCACGATTTTATTATAAAAATAAATGTCCTGATAATCTACGTTTTTCTTCTTCTTTTTTGCACGAGATGTCTCTCCGGTTGCATTGATGATTCTTCTCCATCTCAGTCGGCATTTCTTAGATCGAAACACGTCGGTCAAGGACGAGGACATGGTACTTTTCACTAGGTTCGTCCATTGGACGGGGGGTGATCATCTTCCTCCCCGACCCTCGACCCTGTCAGCCCCCACAAATTGTTTCCCACTATGTCCAAAGAATTACAGGTTTCGCAGGCATGCTGATTAGCGTCGATTGCGTGTACTGACCTCCTGGATAATCGACACGTGGATGCGTCTAACTGCTAGTTAGCTATACTACGTTAGTTAATAAGAAACATAAATACTTTTACAAAATAATGCTTAACTGAAGACGTCACCCGAACAACGATGTACGGCACATTTTGAGCTGTGTTGAGTTAAGTGTGCAACATTGTTGTGCGCCAAATTACACACATTTTGGTGGCGGAGTTACGGCATGTTAAAATATATCCTGTGAAGAACAACGCTGTAAAGCACCCGAGATGGCGGACTTGTCCGGTGTGGTTCTCTCACCGAGTGATGTTCGGAGATTAAACAAACAAAGAAAAAAAATAACATGTCACACTGGCGATATCAAGAGCAAAATAATGATAGATGGTAGTAAACTACATATTTGAAAGAGGGGAGTAGCCGTTGCTGAAAAAAGACTCCAACTGATGTGAGTAGAACAACGCTGTACAGAATATTTTATTCATGTTAAATTATATTGTTCTTACTAATTAAGTGTATTAATTAGAAAGACATACACATAAAATCAATTTTATCGAAAATATTGTTGTTGCTACCGGGGAAGGTGCATTATTCAACTATGCTACAGCGACAGTACTTGTGACGATAAATTTTCGAACCCATATGTTACACTTTTCATATTAATACATCTATCGTTCCATTATTTGAAAGCCATGTTCTGAATAATTACAACTTCACAATAAGAATGTGTTCTCATTTATAATATTTTTTTTACATTTTTTGTTTTATAAAAATTTACCAAGCGAGTGATGTGTATTTTTTGTTCTTTTAAAATAATCACAACTTTCATACAATATGATCTGTTTTTGGAACAACGCTGTAAAGCACGTGCCGTACAGCATTATTCTCCATCTTCTCCTTATTTTCCATCTTAGATTACAATTTGATAAAAAGTATATGATTATCATTTGTAATGTATTAAAAACTCATAAAGAATATTATTTTTTCCCATAATTATATCAAACAAATGATTTTCTCAGTCCCTGTAAAATACCAAAATGTGCCGTACACCGTTATTTGGGTGACGTCTCCAATTATAAATGTCAGTTATGCTTTTATGTTTATTTATTTTTCTATAATTTATTTATTTTATTTATTTAGACACATATAACATATAAGTATTGTACAACTAAAAAGAAAGACAGTTTGTTACATGCATTGCCTAACTACGCAAGCCTTAAAGCACTTAAGGAAAATTGGCAAACAAATTACATGTCACAAAACGAAATAACTCATTGAAGGCAAAACACAATCAAATAGAAAACGAAACATACAAGGCTAGTAAACGTAACAATATGTACAATGAGAGAGAAAAAAATACCAATGTGCAATATAATATGTAAAAGAATATAAACACATACAAGGTAAAGGAAAATATGCAAGATCAAAGGTATAATGCAGTCAGTACAACACACAAAATACAATTATAATAATTATTTCATAATGTAAAACAGTTTACTCTCAATATCAGCTCTCCCTAATTTCAACAACCAATTTGAAACATCCCTTTTAAAAGATTTAATGTCACTTAAAGTTTTAATATTATATATCTATATATCTTTGATTATTCTTTATATTAAACCATCCTAGTTAAACTAACCTCTTTTATTAATTAGGTTACATTTCTTTTCGGTCTGAATTACACAATACTACAATAAATGCACCATATGTGAAAGAGAAAGGTCGTCAGCTAAATGTAAACGAGCAGGGCTCATTCCAGCCGAACCCACACTTTCATGCTCACCGATTAATCTGCCGGTGATGGATGAAACGATGCCTGCCCGTAATATCTATTCAAATAATTTAATCATAATAAGTACGATTTCAATGATTTAAATACCAAAAATTCTAACTTCAAAAATTAAAAAAAGTAATTAAATTAAATTGCTCGTGGTTAAGGCCAAAATAAACGGCGATTGATCAAAAATATCTTTTAAAATTTTTACGTGTATAGTACGAGTTATACATTTATTTCAATTCGATAATCGTACGTTCCACATCTTAAATTTGCACTTTATTTTTTAATCTTCAATACATAAATCCTAAGATTCATTTTTATATCTGTGTAATTAAGCAGTATGTGTTCATCTCCGTCTGCAGAACAGATGCCTAGCATAACATCTAATCAATATCAAACTACAGTTATTTTTATTTATTATTTGCAATGATATAAACATACGTATATTCACAGGTACATCGGACACAAAAATTACATAGTGTATGTAATGTAATATATTTGAAATTAGATAATTGTATGTACTATGTACTAAATTTCATATCAAAATTCACAGACTAATAAGGTTTCGCGGAATGAAATTTTATTTATGTTATATATTGTATGTAAAGCTTTTTATTCTATGAAAAATAACTTTGATAGTTTGTATTTTATTTAACACCTCTTATCAATCCGTTTTTTTTTTTAATTTCTTATATTTTTCTTTCATTTAATAATCTTTTGTAGACACGGAGTATAGAATAGATGGATAATGATTTTTTGCATAATTACATTTCCATACTAAAAATGAGTTACGTTGCGATGTAGGTATAAAAAAAAGGCGGGAATAAAAATATTGAATTTTTGGATTTATTAATTTATTTATTTATGAATACCGTATAGAAAAACTGATGTTTGAATTCTCATAGTGAAAGGTGTCATAGGTTATCCATGTTTTTTTTTAATCTATGTAGAAGATAAATATAAAGGAAACGAATCGAAAACGATCAAATTTCTTTAAAGAATTACACCATAAACTCATCCTAATTAAATTGTACTAGGCCCCGGTACATTAGGAGACAATTTTTAAATGGTTTGATTGGACTCTTTTGGCCCATGTCCACGCAATGAGACACTATGAAACAAATCTCAGGGATTTAGTTGGGATAAATCTTAGTATCGTATATGTGTGTTAAGATTTTGATCTAAAAGATAAACTCAGATTGGTAGAAAGACACAAAAATTCAAACCCGCGTATACAACGTCATCTAGATCCTACAACTATTTATTATGAAACTTTAGACATAAATAAGGTATTAAATTACAAACATTGTTTTTACTGCTGCATGGAAAAATGTAATCCTACTGACGTACGAAATCATCAATGGTTAATGGACTGACATTTGAGGTTTGACATAAACCAGCGAGAAACGAGGCGCGAAATTACTGATCTCAGAAACTCGGCGCATGCGCGGTGAACTACAAAAGTCGAGAGTTGCCTCTAAAGAATCTCGTGCGAGTATAATCCATGTCCGAGTCAAAAATCTCATTATCCGTGGACACGGGCCATTTGACATTACTTTAATATTCTTTGCTCCTATTCTACGGGAACACCTCGTGATGGTTTTAATATGTTATGTGGAAATAATAATGATAAATATATTAAATAAGCATTCATTAAATCCAGGTAAAACACATGTGCATAAACCGAGTGCATTGACATCCGTAAATAATAGCATTTGGTAGGCGCACTGCGCACTGCGCACTGTTATTACGGGCTTCGAAACAAACATGCATATGTATATTTAATAAAAAAAAGCATACATCTTATGATTGCAGACAGCATCTGCTATGTACCGTGGAAATAATCTCTAATTTATGATATAATGCACCAGGCAAGCGCACGTCATGTTCGAGCGGAGGAGGAAGTGTTCTTGAACTTGTCATGCGACAGTACCCACAATGACGACTTGCATAAGATTTATTGTTCGCATATTATATGAAACTGTATGATAAATATGGGGTATTTGTTTACGATATAGAGTCTTCTGGGCCCACTCTGTATAAAAATAGTGAAAATAATTGTGGTATCTTTGGAAATACCACCAGATTCCCTTGGGGTTCTTTCCTTACTTAGCACTCTCGAGGTGCTTTGGAGTGAAACTCACTAGATATATGTAACAATATTCAATTATTACAACAGGTATTTACAGTAACTTACAATTATATAACTCAGATATTGATTATTACTATTGCGAAGGGGCGATGGAAAAGAGGCCCGTTCCCCCAGAGACGGCCTCTTATAACCCATGACCCCCACCACTCATCTGACACACACGCATACAAAAGTGACTGTTTTCCCAGTAATAGAAATAAGCGTATATTTTAAAACAAATTAGATGACTCGCTTAGAAAGACCCATAAAAAGTTATATCTATTGAAAAAATACACTGTTACAACCGGGACTCGTACTCATTATTTTTCCGAGAGAATAAGTTACCAATTACACTATATTAACTATATATTTATTTATAGAATTTTCGACTTTATGTGTGTTCCTATAAGACGTATATTATATCATATGTTTGCTTATTAAATCACAGATCCAATATGTCATAAATATCAATTTATAATTGAATGCACAAAAATAATTCATAAAATATATCCGCATATCTACGTGTACACTCATAGATAAGATTGTGGAATAAAAATACAACGCGTGTATTTAAAACCTTTTAAAAAACCGAAAAAATAATATTATTAGTAATTAGTATTAGGTACCACAGAGCACTACTTTTTCTGTATGTGATCCATGACTTGTGAAATGTCAAGAACTGACTTGAAGTAATTGTAAAGATATTAATGCTATTTTTTTTCGGTTTTCTCGCAGTGCATGCCGAAGCGACTATTGTGTAGCACAGTGCTTAGTTCTGAACATCGAAGAAATATCCAGAAGTTCAGGAAAGTTCTGAATACAGCAAGATAATCCAGGTAAGTCGTGTTCTTCCTGATTGGTCCTTGATTCCTTATTGTTTTGTCCTTTTACCGAATTCCTATCATTCCCCTTGTGTAAATAAATATTATATAAATATGTAGTGCAATTTAGGTACGTAAAAAAAAATTACCCCGAGGGCGCTTCGCGTGTACATTAGGTCTTTAATCTTACACTTATTCTTAAAATTAAAATAAAATCAAACACAAACCTATTTAGTAGATAAATTAAAGAACTAATTTAATATCAAAAAAGAAATCTGACTAAATTTTAGTATTTTTAATTTATTATATTAAATTACGTACATCTATATATTTATTTATACCACAAATATACATTTTAATAATAATATTTTTCTATTTAGGCAAATGATGCTGTGATTTTTAGAATACACGATATTAGTTATTTGAGATTAAAAATTCAAAGAAGCATACATAATAGCGCAACTAATTGGTAAATATTTGATCTTCTCGGAAATATTTATTTTAGTGTACTATTAACCATACTAAATCTAAATAAACTATGTTTCGTGTGAGCCGCCATTGTGATGTTTTTCTTATGCGTTTGTTAAAAATTACTGGCCTGATTTTAAACAAACCAAGAATTTAAAATTCGCCTTCTAGCTGAACAGATGCACCTGTAAGCACCTGTAAGCGACTGCTGGGGTGTAAAAAACTGAATCAATGGAGCAAACTACTAGTATGTAAAACAATAATAAAACCAGTGATTATTATGGTGTCCAACCCGAAATAAAGTGTAACAAATAAAAAAATTTGAACGCAAAATAATATGATAAATTTATGGACCTATTCAAGAAAATTTATTTTATTTATTTATTTAGACTTTATTAACATACATATTTTTGTTGTAACAGAGGTGAATATATTATAATATAACATGATAAACATAAGATACAATTATATTGCAATTAAATACTCGTAGTTTATTGTGTGGGATGGAGTAGACTCCACCTCTGATATATAGAGTGTTGTCCTGGCTACTTTGCTAGACTGAAGTCTGTGTTAAAGTAGACAGTTTTTTTTATGTTACTGTGGTGTTATTTAATAACAATTCGATAGAAATAAAAATAGAGTTAAAAAAAATTGATTATGTTAGAATGTTGGACAGGCATGCTTTTGATTGAAAATAGAACCTATAGATTAAAATCGAATTGAACAATTGAATTTAATAAGAAACAGTCGCAAGATTCTACAGACTCCAAAGACTGCGATGTGCTGCCATGTTGAAAGAATGCTAGATGACAGGACACCAAAGATCATGAGTGATTGGATACGCCAGCGGAAACGACTTACACACTCATATATCAGTGATTTCTTCCCATGGGTTCGCACCGATTTGCGCAAACCAATTGTTAACATTGGTACCTCTTGCTGCTGAATATTTATTATATAATTAAAAATTGAGATATTTACTATATATTTTTCATAATATTGAAAATCACTGATTACGTTGTACATTTAATGTCAAACTTTTATAATTTGTGACATTTTTTCTAAAAACCTTTTCACGGCCATAAAAAAAACTAAAAATATATGTAATTCATACAGATTATGAGCGGCTACCAAATTTATTTTAATGAACGGGTTGATAATATTTTTGGAGAACCGAGAAGGAAGTGGGCTCACTGTGGAACAGTACTGGAGCAGGAACTGGATAAGAGATAGAAGTCGATGAAGAGCAGTTGTGAAGAAGGCCACAAGAAAAAAAGAAGAGCACATAAGGGCAGCAAGAAATACAATCCATTACAGCCTGAAATTCAGAGAAATAAATCTGTAAAATGGAAAAAACTTAAACAGAATTTCCCGCCTGTTCTTGGCGGACTCGTGGTGTTATTCGCACTGTTAGAACAGTGTACAGTTATTTCCAGCAAAATTGCCTTTGTCACTAGGAAATGGAAGAAAAACCATTGGAGCGTGGCAATTTACCGCCACGACTGTTACGTCGACAGGCGACTGCACGCGAGGCCGCGTCACGTGGGGTGAAAGGTAAGAACTTAACACACGCACAAGTGGCACAACTAATGATGCGGTCGGTGGTCGTAATCGATAAACTATAATTTTACGGAGGCTTTAAACATTATATATATATAGCCTTGCGTCGATCACTTTAAATCAGTGCGCAACACCAAATTGATTTATTTGACAGGCGTCGGTACTGAGACAAGTTGCGCGATCATGCTTAATATAAATATAATTAAATTACTGCAGTCAAAGCTTACAGTTGAAGCCGGAAATTAATTATTAATTCATTATACTTTTAATATTAGCAATATTAACTTTGTGGTTAAAATTCATATTTTTATTTATTATCTTTGTTTTATTAACCACTAAATTGAGTTTAAATACATCTACCGGTTTCAAAAAATACCATTTTCTTCTTCAGGATGTCATAAATAACTAAAACATATATTATTGTTTCTATATATATATATTAGTTATGACATCCTGAAGAAGAAAATGGTATTTTTCGAAACCGGTAGATGTATTTAAACTCAATTTAGTGGTTAATAAAACAAAGATAATAAATAAAAATATTAATTCATTATTACAATACGTCCTGCTCATATTATATTCATCAAGCACAGTTTCAGCGCCCTCAGCTTATGAGTAACCAATCACCACAATGCCATCACTAAAACAAACATTTGGAGATTCGCAAGTTTCCGCGTTAGAAACATGCCAGTCTCCAAACGTGCTTGTGTTTCTTTTTATCAATAAGTGTTTTATTAGAGGGTTCTCGAAAACGTTAGAATTGGAACATTTATTAAATTATATAAAAAAAAAAATTAATTAATTAGAAAGATTTACAGAAAAAAATTATTAAATATTTGGTCACAGTCATGATTTGAACCTGGACCATTTCCTATCTGGGGAAATATATTACCATTCCACTACATCAACCGATTACCGTATATTTTTATAACTGATACATACATCGGTGGATGTATTGAAATGGTTACAAATTTCCCTTAATAGAAAAAGGTCCAGGTTCGAATCCTAGTAGCAACAAAATATTTTTTCGAGATTCAAAGGTTTTTTCTGTATATCTTTTTAATTGATTCATCTCAGTTGTATTTTAAATAATTCCTCAGAACTATGTTCTGTAATTGTAACTTCATAATAAAAATGTGTTCTCATTAAAAATATATTATGTATGCAAGACCACTGGGGCGTAGGATCTTGGGAAGCCAAAGTTATGGAAGGTGGAGTGACGAAGTCTTCAAAGATATTCATATCCGTCTTGAAAATCTAGAACTAGAGAGAAACGGCGTGGATGGAGTAAAATCCTTGAGGAATCCAGGATCCACTAGAAATTATAGCAGTGACATAACTATGCCAATGTAGCCAATGCAATGCTTTAGGACACACGTCATACAGGAGCCTCAGAGGTACAAGACGTACAATACTTTCGGTATTGATACTTTGTAAGTGTTTTTAAAATCCACCGCAGTAAGAAGTTAACATACTTACGTTACTTTATTGACCTTATCATTTTTACTGTCTTTCTATATCTATGCGACGCTTTTTCTAAACTGCATTCATATTAATGAAACATCACAAACTAAACGCTACATACATTTTTTAATATCCACGATCTAAGTAGGTACTAAAAATTCTATTCACTTTATGACGCACAGACGTCCACGATGAGCAAAGGAGTGGGAGGCCATCGGTGTCGGACGAAGTCGTGGCGAAGATTGAGCGCATTCTCCTCGAAGATCGGAGAGTAACGCTTCGGGAGCTTGCTGTCCAGGTTCCTGAGGTTTGTGAAAAAACCATCGACAACATTTTGACCGATAAACTTGGTTATCGCAAGGTGTGCGCGCGGTGGGTCCCACACATGCTTTCAGAAACCCACAAAGACAATCGTGTCAAGTGTGCCGAGGGGTTTCTTCGAGAATGCGCCGAGAATACCGAAGAATTCTTGGACTCCATTATTACGGGAGATGAAACGTGGTGTCACTACGTCACTCCAGAAACAAAAGAACAGTCCAAACAATGGCGCCATCCTGAATCGCCTAGGCCGAAAAAGTTTAAGCAGACGCTTTCCGCAGGGAAAGTGATGGCTACGGTGTTTTGGGACCGAAAAGGCGTCTTGCTGACCGAGTTTATGCCTAAAGGGACCACCATCAATATATTATGCATTTATATATATTTAATAGAATGCTCGCGAGTGGACTAAAAAAGACAGCTGGAGGGGGGGACCGGTTTAGAGTCTAGGGCTTCCATGGCGGTCCCACTAATCAAAGCTAATAAAAATACGCGACATTAATTCAATAACATATATAAGTATATGCAAAACGAAAAACGAGAAAAAATTAAATGTGGTTATTAGAAATTATCGCATATATTTTAAAATTTAGACCCTCCAGCGACCGACGAGTGCTGTCTTTATTCATAAAAATCATTATAACATAAATTCATAGAACATAGTTTTACATACAGATGAAAAATCAAGGTGCAGTAGTTCAAGGCAGACACTCAGGGATCTATTCATCAAAAAACACTCCCAAAAGAGGGACAGTGGATGAGAAACAAAATGGATTGAGTCACTCTTACAGACAGAGTAACGGCTTGCAAAACAAGAGGTATGGTGAGTGAGAGGTAAGCGCGTAGGTGGAGTCCCATTCACGCAGGCCGGCTTAACTGCCCACTTAAGGAGCTCCAACGAGTCACTCATACCCGAATAAATTCCTTATATAAAACAAGATTCGTCCCATTACTAATTAGGTCTGTATTTCTAGACTATCCAAATCCAATGGCAGGTGCACTGTAGTATGCAAGACCAACAAAAAAATAATAATAACTACATTTAAAAAAAGAAATTCTGTCCACATCCACAACTGAAACGCGTTTTTTTTAATTTAGGCGTAAAGAGATATAAAAAATATATATATTGGATTATCATTATTAGGGTGCATGAACATGGATAAAACATGTCCCGAAACACGGAGCGAAATAACAAATTACAGATTTTTACCGCCAAATTTTCGAGCAGCAAAGTCACGCACCCTTGCTCGTTAAAGGATTATATTTAAGAAATTTTAGAAGACACTAGTATGTATGAAACATTTTTTTTTAGTTTGCACATTCTCATCTGACTTAAGTTTGTAAAATATTATTTAAAAAAAAACGTATTCAATATATATATTTTTTAATTAATAGACGAATTTTTATTTATTTTGAGACAAAGGAAGAGTTTTTTTATTTAGATCAGTTGAATTGGACATTTATGAATATGTCATTTACGTCGCTTTAGAAAAGATTTAATGCAACTTTAATCCATACTGATAATCCTACATTAAAATCAGATAAATCCATAATTTTCAATTGTTAAAGATGTGTTTCCCAAGCAAAAAAAATAACTGTTGTCTAACCATGCGTTAAAGTCATTGTCACAGAAAGGATCATACAGTTACGAGTATATAAATTTCGCATCAATTTTCATATAATTTATCTAATGCATAGTTACATAAATCTTTAAAGTGAAACATATCTGCCGACACACCATAAAATTCTCACACGATTAAAACTCGTTTACGGAGACGAAGATAGGTCACATAAGCTAATATGTCATCCACAACCGTAGCTGGTTCTGTTCTCACTTGTGCCAGGTGCTTGTCCCGGGCGGTAGCTGGACCGTGTATCGAGTACACAGTTTTCGTGACAAATTTTACTGGGGTACACGCTGATCAAGTAAGTACTTAGTGTAAATCAGATTACAAGATTATTACCACAATCTGATAAGAACTTATAGCTTATTATATTCATACATTTTCTTATAAAATTATATTGTTCATGTCATGCTGAGGTTAATTTACTATTGTTTAAGAGAATTTATGTATCCTTGTTTTTTATTGTATGTATTGTTTCGCAATCGAAGAATCGTAACAATATTTAATCTATTGTTATTTTAAGCATTCATTATCCGCAATACAGGATATCCAAGCGAGAGATGCGTAGTACCTACATAAGGGAAAAATAAATATTTATTTGTATAATAAATACTTACTTAATGACTAATTTAATGAATTAATTATAAATATATTCATATAAAATCAATTTTGTTGAAAAATATTAAATTAGTATTTAAAACATCACAGACCTATGTTCTGAATAATTACAACTTCACAATAAGAATGTGTTCTCCTTAATAACTTATTTAATTCTTCTTTAATGCTTTATGGTAACATATTATTAAATAATAAGAAAAAAAACTTTGTTTAAACTACGATATATTCAAGACCAACGAATTTTAGAAATAAGAAAAAGGATTAATAGTATTAATAGTTAATATTATAAATAACCAAATTCTTTTTATAAATTTAGAGTATCCAGCGAAAAAATTTCAAGATTAAACTGTAAAATTGCTCGTAAACCATCGGGTAAGGTAAATGGGAGGGGTATTGTTCGACGCGCGTGATTTGCGGATTTGCCAGTCGCAATGAGTCACTGGTCGGGAGCTCACCGCGCGTTCGGGATTGAGCAATATTTATAGTGCTGCGATTCATTGGTTCGTGCGCGTCGCGTTTTTTGTACTCGCTTTAATATTCGACGAGTGAGCGATGGGCCGAGCACGCAAATTATCCAGTGTTGGATTCAAAAGTATAGACAAGAAGGGACAATGGTTAACCAAACTCCTCCGGGACCATCGACGTAAGCAGCGACTCCAGAACATGTGGCTCAAGTTTGACGTGAAATTATACCCAATCCGCGTAAATCGATAAGAAAGATCGCAACCTGTTCTGCAATAAAAAATCAACAATGCACGTTATTTTGAAAAAAAACTAGAGCCTCACCCATAAAAACTGCATATTGTGAAGTTTCTCTACGAAAATCACTATTATTTACGTGAAACCTTAGCGAAAACGATGCTGGAACGTTTTGGAACAACACGAACACTTGAAAACATATTGTTTACTAACGAAACACATTTTCATATCGATGGCTATATTAATAAACAGAACATTAGATACTGATGCCCCGACAACCCAAGGGAACGCCATCAAAAACGTTTGCATTATCCAAAAACGACAGTGTGGTGTACAATTTCTGCCCGAGAGACAATTGGCCCTTTTTTTCCAGCGAGAGACAGTCACTGCTGATGTGTATTGCTGATTGATCAACGATTTTTTGGTACTGCAACTGCAACTGTTTCCTGGGTTCAACAACAGAACACTATTTCAGTAAAATGGGGCCACTCCACACACAGCTAGGGTTTCAATGGAGAAGCTGAGGGGAATTTTTCCCAATAACTTAATCAGCAAATACAGAGACATACCTTGGGCACCTCGATCACCAGACCTTACACCGTGCGACTTTTTTTGTAGGGATACCTTAAGTCGAGAGTTTACAGCAACAATCCTCGGACAATTCAAGTCCTACAAAAAAATATCCGCCGTGAAGTTGCTGCCTTTGAACCAACGCTTTGCTCTCGCGTGTTCGCAAATTTAAGAGTCCGATTGCAAGAGTGTCTTGAGAGAAATGGACGGCATTTAGACGATATTGTTTATAAAACATAAAATCCGTATCGTTAAACTCCATTTTATATAAATAAAATATGAGAATAACGTTGTAGTTTTTTTAAAATTTAATATTTAACTTGAAAATTTTCCGCTGGACACTTTTTGGTTATATTTTAAATTTGTTATCACAGTAGTTTCTAATTAGTTACTCATCACTTATATTTATTTATTTTTTTGTCTTTGTTTGTCTTTTTAATTTTAGTATATACAATTTGTATCCTGATGAAGGGACCATTAGTCTTGAAACATGTTGATAAATCAGTATATAGTGGTTTAGTAGTTACATATATTGTGAATTGCTTACCTTACCAAAAAATGAATATTCTGTCATAGGCTGGAAACTGACTTATCATACCGGGTTCGATTCCCGATGAGGACACAATACATCTATGTCATTTTCTCAAGTATGGGAAAACCTGTTTTTGTGAAGTATTTTACTACAGTAATAAACCTCGTGACCTATTGTGGTATTAAATTGAATTAAATAATTACGTAAACCACTTATAAAGTAAGAATCGTCTGCGTATATTAACAATATAAGTAGGTGCTTTGGACTGGAACATTGTCAGGAATTTTCTATAACTTGTCTGTATCCCTGCTTATCAAATTCCGAGCTTTTCAGTGCGTCAGTCTAAATTTCTTAGAGGTATTTTATTAACCATGTCTATCATTAAACCCGCCGATTGCGAAATGTGATCGGTGATTTTTTATTTCTTTTCATGATTCAACTGGAATCAGAACGACTATCTACCTCGAGGAAAAACTATTAACACGCAAAATTACTGTAAAACCTTAATGATGTGATCTTTGAAGGAGTCTTCAAGATACTCGCAACATAGTAGAAGTTTGAGTGAGATCTGCTAGACCACCATCCATAATGGCTGGACCAGGCACTGCTGACAATCAGCAACTGATTCAAGAAACTGGAGGCAGACTTCTTCAGCGAGGGGATTGTCAAGCTCATCTTCCGGTGCTTTTACATCATCGGGAATTATATTGAAAAATATTTTAATACATATATTCATTGTAATTAGAACATTGAGTTATAATAAATGAGTCTAGAACTAAACGATATATAAATCTTATAAATGAACCTTTAAATTTATAATAAGGTTGTTTAAAAAAACACTCTTATAATCCTTAATTTGCAAATAAGTGTATTAAAAAATCATGATCGTTTAATATATGGCGTGTAACATCACACAACCATTCATTTATTTTAGTAACACATCTCGGATACAAAATGCATTAAATGTTTTAATTATTGTCTAATAAAATCTGTGCTCAAAATACCATGAATAAGTAACCCATCTAACAATGATTATATACCGTAGAAGCACAAAAAGTTTAATTTATTTCATATTAAAAATTAATTCATTTATTTTAGTATCTTCAAGTAAGTAAATTCAAGGAACAGATCAAAATTACATATTTATTTAATGAAATGACATTCAGTTATAGAAAGAAAGATTTTTTTTTAATAAAAATATATTACTACACACATACATTAATGACGTAACTGAGTTTATACAAACCTTAATTCATGAATTTAGGGAATAACCAAAAAAAAATCGGTTAAAAGGAATATCTTTTAAGACGGTTAGTAGCTGATATGGAGCTGCGTCTCCAGACAGTACTTCGTTATGGCTTCGTTGTCTCGGAGTATTTTTTTTATTGTATTTTAGAATAACGAAACTAATACATACCGACCGACAAATCAAGAACATACCGACAGGCAAGACATTAAAGTCTCATCGCGATCAAGAGATCAATCTCAACCACTAGACGAGCGTCTCGTAGAGTGAGACTACGAAAAGTATTCAAACCATCGCATACTCTTATATAACAGTATTACAAATGTATTAATTATGTTGTGATTTTATATTAATTAAATATAGTAAGTGCATCATTCAAAAAAATATATTGATATATTTTTTTTCCAAAATAAACTGAACTGAATCACCAAGATTTGAAGCCGGGATTTTTCTATTACCTGTATTGTGTATAACAGTTTCACTCTGATAAAAAGTTTTAAAGTATGTACAATCAATTCCGTTTAATTGGGCCGCCGGTTAATTGGGACAGCCACTTATTTGGGTCAAATCTCAAGGAGTGGAAATCAAACAAAGGAGCTAACAGTAAAGTATTGCTTAATTGTGACAACATTCCGCTTAATTGGGACACTAAATTTAAGATCACAATACATGAGAATGAGGAAAATGAGGATATGTTAGAAGTTCTTAATATTATTTACCATGTTCCGATGAAAATGAAGACTTTAAAGATGCAATTGTTGGATGCATTAGATTAAGAAGACGATGACAATGCCTGTGACTGTGACTAACCAGGAGGCTAAATAAATTGCTGTGCTGATTTTGTAAAAATGCTAACTTACAAAAACAAAAGTCCGAAAACCTATACTTGATGCATTAAAGCATCATTAAAGAATTCAATTGAATGTACCGTACCTACTTATAATTATATTTTTGTTTTCTTCGGGGTTTACATTATTATCTTAAAAACTGTATTTTTGTTCAAGAATTGATCAATAATAGATATAGAAAAATATTAATTGTTTATTTTTACGCTTGCTTCGGTTAAATGGGGCAGCCGCTTAATTGGTCCAAATGTCCCGGTTCAGATGTGTTCCAATCGGCTGTATTTCTAACACGGATCCCTACCTACGATCGCACGTATTATACGTACGTATAGCAACATCGGTAGCGACATAATCTATGACCATATATAATGCATACCTTTGATATTACGTGCTATCACGCACTTAAAAAAAGAAACTAATAAATTTCAAGAAACATAAATATGTTCCTCCGACATTAATATCATATTTAATTCCTAATGAAAGGAGAACGGTCCAAGTTCTAAAGAAGTGAGTTATAAATCCCGATTAATATAACTACGGGATACTGACAGAATATCCCTACTGCAGATGGTATTTGAGATGGACGAATCTATTTCACGTCTTTGAATACTAGTTTTGTATCATCTAGCTTACGTATTACGTAGGTACATAATAAAATGAAAACATACTAATAGTATTTTGAGAACTTTAGCATTTTTCTATTTTCATGATGTCTTTCTTTAATTTTAAATATATTATATCATTTACAATATGTACGCAGTAAGTGCTTGCTAAAATTATACATAATAAACATTACAAATCCAATATTATTTATTGCCGCTACAATATGTATAATGTCTCTTGATATACCCTTGCTCTCCTATTAGGTAAACACTAAAGGCGATTTTTTGTGCATTAATTAAAAATAATAATACAACACTCTGTTTGACATATTTAAGAGTATAAAAATAGGTAGATATATGTATGTAAAAAAATCTAAACGTCAGTATGGATAAATGTAAATTAAATAATTATTTCTGCCTTGAGACAGGTGTTTAGTTTTTTTACCAATAAAGTTGATAACTTATCTAGGTACATATCTGGAAATAAAATACACCATGTTCAGTTTTACCAAAAGTGACATTTAAGCAGAACTAATATACTCTTTCCTTTATCTAGGGTTATATAACATTATCTCCAATTCAATATTATAACAGAAATAATGGTGTTTAATAAAACCATTTTTATTTCTGTTTAGGAGCATCAGACATTTTGTGAACATGTAGTTATATGCATCTAACTACATTCTTATCCAGTGACGTCATATCGTCGTATGAAAAAAAATACAGTTTATTCAAGCTTTCAGTTTGTGTTTCAGAAAAATCGATTTGAACATTTTGAATAATGGGAACAATTTGTGACAATGTGAAATAATAATAAAAAAAAATTCCAATATATTTATTTGTATCACCTGTGTTGTATTGTATTATTTTTATTAACATAAATAATACATCTAAAAATAATAGTACAAGCGAGAAAATAAATACAAATACTCAAATGAAACAAATATTTTGGTGTAAGCTATAAAAACAATAGTGACCTGACCTTTTAGAATCGTTTCCACTAAACAATTAACATTCCAACATTGACATCAGGCATCTCTTAAAAGTGGACAAGTTTTGATAAAATATGTAAACAAATTCTATTTTTTATTAATTTATTTAAACATATTATATAACATTTTTACAGCTACAGAAAAAGACAGTTTGTTACATATATTTTACACACATTATTAAACGTATTGCCCAACTAGGTAAGTCTGTTTTCGAATAATTTTTATTATTAAAATAATATTTATCTTTTTCTTATAATATGTAAGTATAAAAGAAAACAAGTAGGTATGTAACAATGTATCTATCTTAAATTCTATAAAAATACGCAAATCTATCAGAGCAATTATTAAAAATTTTAATTAATCTTTCTACACTTTCATAAATGTAATATTTATAAATTTACTGAGATTTTTTCGTCATTATTAAGTGATCTATCAATATTGATGTAATCTCAATGTTTCCTGAACTGTGCAAGTCACGGAGCGCCTGCCCAACAAGCTCGACGAATTAACACCACATCATTACTGAGAAAACACTCTGTACTTAAAGAATTGACTGCAGACAATACCGTCTGCTCCGGGAACGTCTTTCATATCGTCGATCCAGACCGCTCAAGGTGCTAATATTGTTTCCGGTCTCGTCCAAAAGGAGAACCAACGTGGACGCATTACATTCCAGATACTTGTATTGAAAGATCCAATATTTCCAGGTGTCTCGCGACTGTGTTCGAACCTTGTCAAGTTCTACCCGTTGTTCTACGGCGGCTATCTCGCTTCTCGAGAGTAATAGTCTCAAATTACTGGCTGTAAAACCGATAGGGTAATAAGGTTCAAAAACAAAAAAAAACATGACACGTTTAAAAATAACACACGGGTCTGTATTTTATAGATACTAACTGTCTATTGCTATACGAGAAACTATTGTCAACATAGCGCGAGCCACAATAACATAAAATCTTTTAACCAACGCAACTTTCCGTTAACTATAACGGAGGAGGGCTAATTAATAAAGGAGCAATATTGAATGGTATGTTTGTAAATTTCCATCAAAATATTTTTGAATATGAATTAAATATATTAATTATAAAGATATAAACATATAAAATCAATTTTATCGAAAAATATTGTTGTTGCGCCACCGGGATTCGAACCTGGATCTTTTTTCTAACCGGGGAAGGTGATTTATCCAACTAAGCTACAGCGACGTTATTTTTAGCGACAATTTTCGACCCTATATGTTACCTTTTTGATATTAATACATTTAATCGTTCCATCATTTGATTAAGAGCATAATAAAAGAGAAAAAAAATGTATGTGTATCATAACGTAACACTACTTATGTAAACTTTGAATTTATAACATTTTTTTAATGTTTTTAATGAGATGTCAGTATTTCCTAAATGTGTGTACCTCACCGAAGATCATTTGTAGTCCAATAATGAAACTCGTCAGGTGGTAATTACAATCTTTATTACAATAATACTGTTATGGTACAATAATATACACCTATTCATGGACACACGCGGCAGATTTAAAGAGCGCGCTCGGCGCGCGTCACCCTTTTAAACCCGCTACACACACACCCACATACATCTACATCAGGCGGTGCTCGCGCATCGTCACAATCTCATGAACGTCACATTAAATAATTAACATATACCTTCAAATTAAATTAATTAACTAGAAAGATATACAGAAAAAAATCTATCGAAAAAATATTTAGGAAGTTGCTACCGAGATACGAATCTGTATATCCCGGTAAGAACTAAAAAAAAATTCGACAGATATATTTTTTTTTGCATATATTTCTAGTTGATTAATTTAATTTGTATTAAATACCACAAAAATATGTTCTGAAAATGCAATTTCACAATAGAAATGTGTTTTCTTTAATAATTAACGTGTGACATGAAAATATAAGAAATCTGACTATTCTCTTAAAGGAAAATTAAATCCCTTGATTACATATATGACCTACATCACTGAAGCTGTTTTCCCGTAAGGAAATGTGTACTAGTAAGTAAGTTAGAAGTTAGATACTTATAATCTATAAACAGTAAATGTAATCATTATTATAGTGCGATAGATTAAATCTAAAATATACCCAACGTATTCCAGGACTAAAAAGTTATTGTGGTCCATAAATGTTAAATTATTAAATTTAATTTTAATTTTAACTAAGCACTTTTAACTGATTTGGCGCATATTATGAAATGTTAAATCATATAAAACTTTAAATATTAAAGATTTATATTTGTGATACTAAAATTATTTACGACTATGAACGATCAAAAAAAATCTCTAGTAGGTACCTACTGTACATAAATAATCTGAAATGAAATCAATTTAAGAGGAATAACCTTACTGTTTATTATTGATTATCTCCGAGCAACCATAATTAATATAAATTTAATGATAGAGCCATGAAAAAAATCCAATTACAAAAATAATATCGTAAGCCAAATTCATGCAATGTGTAGCATCTGTCTAAAATTCATCTATAAAATGGGTTTTTTTGCCAATGCCAAAAATCTTCTAACGGACAAACAACAGTTAGAATCCGCTTTAACGAGTACATTCTCGTACATGCGAAATGTGATGAAATTGCTAAGTAAAAATGTACGTCTCGATTAGAGATTATGCTAAAACTAGACGGGGTGCATTTAGATCGCAGAATAGTTGGCCGTGCCTCCATTAATCCTACATTAAACTGTTTTCTGATGACCGAAGCACCATATTAACATTATTTCTCTACTAGTTTTGGACAGTACGGGAAAATTCTTCCGAGCAATAAAAATACCACCAAAGAGAATTTTCAATTTCTTGTGGTTTTTTATTGAACACTGAATATTAATTGAATATTAAACTAACCAAACCATTATCTTAAAAGTATCGGATAATTTGGTAAATTATTATACCAACTACTGTATGAGGTTGAATTACTCAATGTTTTTATTATGTCAATTATTGTTGACATTCCTGTAATATAGTATTAAAAATATTATTAAATACTAATTAAAAGTATTAATTAGAAAGATATACATATAAAATCAATTTTATCGAAAAATATTGTTTCGAACCTGGATCTCTTTTCCATTTCGGGGAAGGTGCATTACCAACTATGCTACAGTGACAGTACTTTTCACGATAAATTTTCGAACTCATATGTTACACTTTTCTAGTTAATACATCTATCGTTCCATTATTTGAAAGCCATCTACTTTATTTTCACGAAATTTCAAATACCTTTGAGTAAACCGATAGCAAAAGCCAGAATTAACATTTCATTTTTATTAAAATTTTGACACTTTTATACAACTACTAATATATTATTAAGGAGAAGACATTTTTATTGTGAAGTTGTAATTATTAAAAGCAAAGTAGATAGTTTTCAAATAATGGAACGATAGATGTATTAATTAGAAATGTGTAACATATGGGTTCGAAAATTTGTCGTCAAAAGTATTGTCGCTGTAGCATAGTTAGATAATGCACCATTACTGGTTTGGGAAGAGATCCAGGTTCGAATAACGGTAGCGCAACAACAATATTTATTAATTAATATATTTAATTAGTATTTAAAATATCACAGTCATATGTTCTGAATAATTACAACTTCACGATAAGAATGTGTTCCCCTTAATAAAAACATTATTACATATAAATTATTTATTTTTGTAATGTAAAATAAACAAGTTATATACACAGTATCTAACATTTATTTTAAATTAAGATGCATATAAACACACGTTACTTTAATATTCTGTACACGGATGAGACTTTGATCATTCATTTCAGAGATTTGTCGGTAAAGGTCGGGTTGTATCCGTTGTGTCATTCTACTCTGCGTGTAAAATACACGTGGCAACCAATCACAGCTCGGTGTGTATGCGTTACGTCATTTTGCGTAAAAAATTCAGTAGAAATTAATCAAATGTATATAATAACACCCAAGTGTACTTTACTTGACTTTCGATACAAATCTCATTCATGTATAATGCATAAACTATTATAATGTTTCAACACATGCTAAGCTATTGTAAAACTTGTCTCCCAAACACTCGCGTATCTTATCACTGGATCAAACAATGAAATCAATATATATTTTTCACTGCGTATTCCTGGTCAAATCTTTCAATATCGATAGAATATTGGAACTCTTAATGACTTTTAACTATTTTGTACGAATAACATCTCCACAATGTAAAAATATTTAATATTAAACCACTCATTTACGACCACTCTGTCGAACCTGTTGAATATTCGGTACCGTTACAGTTTAACTGTTAGTTATTTTGCATACCAAATAATATCTATAATTATTAGATGCATGATAATTATTAAAATCATTTTTCAATACGTAATAAGTATTTTGTATTTATTACGTAATAGAGTTATTAACATGTGTTTATAATATACAAATGTGGGTTAATTCGTGACTCGCCATTTTATATAAAATACCTTTTCAATATCAATGCCATAAAGTGGCATTGATTGTTGTTTAATTTACCATACATTATTCATCAGGTCATACTTACCATTGGGTGGCTTTATTTTCAACATTACAGTACAGAAATGACAACGATATACAAAGTAATTGCAATTAACTTATTTAATAGTTTAATACAAAGTAATAGTTAGTACTTTATAAAGAATCACCTGTTGCAGCTGGTTTTTATACTTATTGCAATCTTCATACTTGGTTGTTAATATCGTATTCTACGTATGTATGTATTATACATTCACGTCTACACTAAAGTCTACTATAAATTTCCACTATCTGCCTTTTTTCATTTTCTAGGTATCTAATAGATATTTCTATATTTTAAGATAAATTTGTATTTTTTACATCGAAAATGTTAACATTTTAAACATTACACGTGCGCAAGGGATGTTATAAATATTTTTTATTTTAAATACTAATTTAATGTATTAATTATAAATATATACATATAAAATCAGTTTTGTCGAAAAATATTATTTTTGCGATACCGGGATTCGTACCTGGATCTCTATTTCCAATCCAGGGAAGTACACTACCAATTGTGTTATAGCGCCAGTATTTTTCATGACAAATTTTCGAACCTATATGTTACACTATTTCAAATTAATACATCTGTCGTTCCATTATTTTAAAACCATCTACATTGTTTTTGTTCTGTCATGAAAAATACTGGCGCTATAACACAATCGGTAGTGTACTTCCCCGGATTGGAAATAGAGATCCAGGTTCGAATCCCGGTAGCGCAAAAACAATATTTGTCAACAAAATTGATTTTATATGTATATATTTATAATTAATACATTAAATTAGTATTTAAAACATCACAGACCTATGTTCTGAATAATTACAACTTCACAATATGAATGTGTTCTCCTTAATAATTTTTTATTTTGGTGAATGAGCATTTTACTGCTATCGTTTCAAAAGTACCTGATAATATGCATGCAAATTAAAAAGCCCTTGAGATCAAACTCTCTATATATATAATAACAATAATATTTAAAATTCGATCATAAATTATTCAAATTACTGCCTGACACTACCTGCTTAGCATCCGGGCACCTGCTACAAACCACACAAAAAATAGTAATAAAATAACGCTACATATTTTATAAATCTAAATGGATTTGAATTCATGTTAAAATATACAGACTGTTTTTCAGTTTGAAAATCAATTCAAACTATTAGCCAGACTTACGCCGTTTGAATTCATTAAACCAATATCTAATGGCAGTCATTGAAGATGCATGATCTTTATAACCGGCATACAACTTCACTTTGATTTCCTAACACGTCTTCCCATCCAAAAAAAGGAATCAAATTTCTGACCGATATTGCTATTTCTCTATGGTTGCAAACCAACACGAACTTACCCACTTTCAACAGCTATAAATTTGTCTAAAATTTGACAAGCGTCATTCAAAAGATGGCGTTAAACAATGGTATACAGATTTTGCGTCAACGGTTCCATCAGTCGTTAAACACGGGTACTTATGATACAGCCGTCATACTCGTGTACGTACGTCAAAAAGATCGAACCGACGAAAATTCGATTGAGAGTTTCAAAGTGTTGTAAGAAAATTAATTAAGTTCCTACAAATAAACAAAATGGTAAATACAAATATAATTCAAATACCTTGATGCGAAAAATACATTTTGCACACTCCAGTTTGTTTTTGATAACTAGAAACCTAACAAAAAAAATCAATCGAACTTTTTTCTTTATATTTTCCTAATGTTATCTTTTAATCCCGCATATTCTAAATAAAACCGATGACCAATTAACGCACATTGGGTTCAAGGAGCATCATAATAAAAAAATAGGTATACAGAAATATTTTTTATATAGCCTTCTTCCTGCAGTTTATTTAGCTTCCACAAAATACATGTAAAACATTAAGGGTTGTAACGTAGTTCAATCTTCCAAGATTTCAAGTTGAGATCCAAAATTTGGTTCATACTTTGTTTATTGTTGATTTATTTGTAGTGAAATCTAATCCGGTCAAAATTATTAACTAAAACAAATTAATTGCATAGATAATTTAAGTTCTATTAAAAAATATCATAAACATATCAAGGATTCATAGCAATATACAGTTGATTGCTTGGATTGTGGATTGAAATGAAATATTTTATGTATCAATTATTATAAAAAAATATACTACAAAATATAAGTTCCAAATTTGTCAAAAACGTAATAGGTTTAAATGGCGAATTGGTAACGTTTTTCAGGATATATAGGTTTTATTCTCTGTATCTTTCTAATTAATTTAAAAATATCATACAACTATGTTATAAAATTGCAACTTAATAATAATGTGTGAACACATACTTCTTTGATAATAAGGTGTCACACGGAATTATTAATTGGTAGAATTTTGAAGACACGACGGCATAAAAATTAATATTATTTTGCTAATATAAAATCTTACATATTAGTCTTTAGGTATTCTTTAAAACTACAAGAACCGTTCAAAAATAGGGAAAATATGTACAATAAATTTTGTACAACAGGTGTCATGTGGTGAAGGTAAGTGAGTAATGGATAACGGAGATTAATATAATTGCGGAAAATAATCGTAGAGTATGTTTCATATTAACATTTACGCATTGACCTTGGCAATGATACCGTTTGCAAGGAAACTCGTGATATTCTAAATACCTGCGCCTTGAGGAGCCCCTTCTCAATGCAGTTTGCATCTCGAATGCAAATAATGCAGTTAATGCAAATACTTCATGTAAACTGAGTCAATTGTTCGTAATGTAATATATACTGAGTGCAAATACGGAATGTACTAATATATTATCAAGATATGTATTATTTTTCAAACTTGACTCTTCTATATATCAATTGTACAATAGTTTATTACATGTAGATATACATCTCTGATTTTTTTTTACAAACTTTATTTCCCACCTTTATAAAGGCAACATCAATTAATGATTATTTATGTGGTATTAGTACACGAGTCTACAACCAAAATATGATGCAATATAGCAATAAGTTAAGATAAGAAATATGGCATATACCTACATACTGTAAGTACATACATATACACCTATATCATCAAAACTACGTGTAAAGTATGAAGTAAATAAAATATTGTTTCGATATAAAAATTATAATTGTCTGATTGTTTATATATATTTAATAATAGTAATGAAATAATTGAAATGATTATAAATTATTTACAAGAACGTATTTAAAAACACTTATGTATCTACTAATTAAATGTATTAATAATAAAGATATACATATAAAATCAACTATGCTACGGCGACAGTATTTTTGACGACAAATTTTCGAACCTATATGTTACACTTTTTCAAATTAATACATCTATCGATCCATTATTTAAGAGCCATCTACATTGTTTTTACGAAATCTCAAATACCTTTGAGTAAACCGATAGCAAACGCCAGAAATAACCATTCATATTTATTAAATTTTGGACACATTAATACAACTTATATATTATAGGAGAACTAATTGTTATTGTGAAGTTGTAATTATTCAGTAAAGTGTAACATATTGGTTCGAAAATTTGTCGTCAAAAGTACTGTCGCTGTAGCATAGATGGTAATGCATCTTCTCTGGATTGGAAAAGAGATTCAGGTTCGAATTCCGGTAGCGCAACAACAATGTTTTTCGATAAAATTGATTTTATATGTATATCTTTATAATTAATCCATTTAATTAGTACTTAAAATATAACAGATCTATGTTCTGAATAATTACAACTTCACTACTATCTTTTTACAAAAAACAATAAATCAATCTAAAAACAAATAACGTGTTTTAATCAGTGACAGCTGTTTTCCTCACAATGACAAAATTTAACTCGACTTCCAAAATATTAGGTTTTAATTTCTGCAGTATAATACTCTACTAAAAAATATTTGTGTAACATTTATATCAACCAAATTTACTCTAAAAATAGGTACGTTCTAAACCTTAATCATTTTAGCGTGACAGTTTTTTATCGAGATGAAAATTATACGCATATCTTGTCGGCTGAAACTCAATACTCCAGTGGCCAGGTTAATGAAGAAACGGAAAGACAAAAAGACGGCGCCTTCAGTTGGTTAATTGCTCGCAGCACCTGCCCAGAATATCAAGACTTGGCTCCGCGGGTCCTGGATATGGCGGTCGTCTCCAGAATTTTTGCCTTTTTGTGTCTTTTGCTAAAACCAGTTCTCTTGGTATATATTTTTGGCAATAAGTTTGACCAGTTTTTGATGCTTTATATAGATTACGTATGTATGTATATAACTATGTTTTCTTGTCCTGTATCCCCTTCTGTCCCGTCTACGCTCCCCTAAAGGATAATATGTATTATGGAGAATGATTTGTAATACAAATCAAGCTGTAGATTCCAGAAACCTGAAATTTAATTAGAATCATATTAGCAAAACATTCTGTAAGAATTGTATTTCAATATTTCTGGATTAAGTTTGCAAATAATAAATAGACCGATTTGTATTATGTTTAAACTTTTAAGTGAACATTAAAAAATTGTTTGAATCAATTTAAAGCAAAAGAATAAGTATATTAAATAATTAAGTGATAAGATTGGAGAGTATTTCTGTTTTTCCAAACAATTAATCTGCACGATAACCAGTTTAAATCTAATCTACAATAACACTAAAATACACCCGTTGAAAAAATGTTATTTGGTGTTCTGAATACGAATCTAGGATCCAAAATCCCTCAAAATACAGAAAAAAACCCTAATTAATCAATTAAATATAGTTTGTTTGAAAATTCATAATTATGTTATATTTGTATTTTGAAGATTAACAAAATCAACTTTGTGGTTAAAATCTATTATTTTTTATTATTAACTTTATTTTATTAACCACTTAATGAATTAAATACATCTACCGGTTTCTAAAAATGTCATTTTCTTCTTCAGGATGTCATTAACTAATCAAAAACATATGTTATATTGTTTCTTTAACAAAATCAATTTTTAAAAAATAATTATTATTTAAAAAATAAATTTAGTACCTAACTTAAATTATTACTTTATGATACAAAATCATTAGAAAAATTTATAGGAAAAAATTTAAGAATGGGACTTGTGGTTAAATTTAGTTGGTTTATAATATTTTGGTTACTTTTACGCACTTTATTTATTTCAAATGATTCCAAATTATTATATTTAAGACGAACATTGTTATATGTAAAATATATAATCCGTAATTTTTATCAAAAGTATGATCATTTTCTTACAAATGATTAGATAATTCTGAAAAACCATTAGTATTCAAACATGTTTGTAGATGCACTGGTAGATGTATTTAATTCATTAAGTGATTAGTAAAGCAAAGTTATCAATCTAAAATAATGTTATATTTGAGTAGCTTGTTTGTCTAATAGTTAATGGTGGTCGAGGATTCGCTCCTCGTTCCAGAAGACCAACAAGTTAATTTTATTGTCATAACACAAGCGTTTAACTTGGTTTCAAAATAGTAAGAATATTGACGTGTCATGTATTCCGTGTACACATTTTCATATTTTTTAATTTAAAAAAAATATATATTTATAAATGGCAATAAAATAATTACAAATTAGATTTTATGTCAAAGATTGTTTTGTTTAAAACCTTTTTTTTCTTTCAAATGTTCTTACGTGTATCAGAATCCGAATACGAACGCAGAATATATTTTTAGAGTAGATACGTATTAAACTAACCGGAGAATGAAGGATATTAAAGAATCTGGAACTTCTGAAACGGTATACCGGTCCAGATATCCTGAAGAAGGAAGAAGACTGCAGTTGGCAGGACATGTAGCAAAAACAGATACCGAAAGGAACCTCGATGAGACCAAAACATAGATGGGGGATAATGCCAAGACAGACCTGCAAGAGTTAAGCGGGTGCCCGGCGGACAGGACCACGCGTCAGGGATTTCCGAGTCCCCCGAGAACGATGAAGATTTAAAAAATCGTTAATAGATACTTGCACACCTTTAGTTTACCGCATATACATATATATACGAGTGTGGCACCCTTTCATATTTTGTGTCACGTGACCACTGATGGCTGAAATATCGGCAATCAGTTTACGATAATCAACATTTATTTTAGTTATTTTTTAAAGTGATGGGGGTAAATTTGACAGGTGCGCGTGAGCAGCACTGAGCAACTAACTATCGAACACGCAGAAGAAAACGGCAAAATCAAAAAAAAAAAAAAAAACGTATGAGGAGACTACAACTTACGGTAACACGCGAAAACCTCGTAACACATGAACGATGGATAGAAATTATTGGAGTAATTATTTATTTATAAATCTGTTTTACCTTCAACCGTAGCAGGTGAACATCGCATTACTTTCGTATAATTATTTAAAACCAATTTAGATACATACCTAATGGTAGATATTTAGACTGAATTATGGTAGTGTTGGTATCACGCTCGTTCGCAGACACGATGGTCAAATATTTTGCCTAATAAGTAAATCATACTTTAATACCTAAAAGTTCTTAACAAATTCATTTATATGTGTTTTTTATATGTTTTTTAATATGAAAAACATAACAAACTACGTTAATTTAATCAGAGTGGTTCTAACGAAGATTATTTTTTATTAAACTAATAATTTTTATACCTAACCATAAAGTTAATGCTATAAACGCATTATATATTTTATTAATTAATTCATTTTATCAGTTTTATAGCATAAAAGTATAAAAATTCGCAAAAATATTTTAGCACAATAGTATTGAAGTAATTTCACAGTTTACATTACAAAGTAATATAATCATTAACTTAACATTAGTAGATAACAGTGGCGGTCGGTGCCTTTTTGTAGAAGGGATGCTGGATGACAGGTTTATACCTACACACTATCAAATGTACAAACATATAATCGAAGAATATTCAATGTTTCAATAATTCGGTTTCAAGTATGCAAGTAGTCAAAAATGCGTCGCACAAACAAACTCCTCAAAACAATCCGCTCGATCCGTAATATGTATACTATTTTGTGCATTATACTCATAATGCAATAAAGTCGTCTTTCGTACGTTGGATGCTGCTAACGAATGCGTATATAGTATTCTAAGACCTTGACAGGTGGAACTGAATGTTAAATACTACCAAACTTTGTGGATACGGAACGAATGATAAAATCCATTGTTGCTAGTATCTGTGCGTTTATGCGATTCATAGGTGTTCGAAAGTTCGTATTGTGTGTTATGACTGGTCTCTGAAGGACGAAATTATTTGCAGCTGTGCTGTATTCGGCTAGAAACAAAAAGTCCAAAGCTTTTTAACTCTAGAACAATAGGGATGCGGAGCATCTAAAGCATGTATAAAGCGACCTCGCCTGATAGATAAAAGCATTATCTAAATAATAAAACAAAAGACTCTGTTTAAACCACTATTTATTGATAAATCAACATGTTTCGATACCTATAATATCTTCTTCAGGAAATAATATATACTAAAATTAAAAATACGAGCATAGATAAAAACAAAACTATAAAGTATAAGTGGTGGGTAACTTAGTAGGAACTACTATGAAAACAAATTTAAAAGGTGATTATTTGTAAAAAAGATTTCGTTATTTATTTAGCATTTATCAATAAAAAGTGTATTAATTTTATATTTACAGGTATATACGTAATAAAATAAGATAAAAACTGGACAGAGAAAGGGTGGGGAGATTGGAATCGAAATACTTAGGTAAAATGATTGCCTAAATTCGATAGTATACTGGTTCATATTTGTTTGGTGTAGTAAGGTTAATATCAAAGATATTAAAGGAAAATATACAAACTCACTGCAGAAAACAATGAAAAATATATATATATCGTATCGCGCCCGAGGGTGCCGTTCTGCACGCTTTGAGAAGCGCTGATATACAACGATAATATTTTCACGCTGTAATATACATAAGAAAACAAATTATTACATTTTATAATTTCACTTCTTGCTGTGGTGAACCTTAAAACTCATATTAGCTCAGGGAAAATTATTGCAAACAGCGGATTTTTTGGACACCTATCTAACATGACCCCCAAAGCATTGCCTACATTCGTGTAGTTACGCCACTGGAAAAATCTCTTGCTCACCAAGGTCGCGTGTGAGTACCAGCACAAATAACAGCATCTCTCGTTTGGTCTCCACATAAAGGCGCAGATCATGTTTGCAGTTTGCATAATTCAGAGGAAGTATTAGCAACCGTCCGTTTTCATGCTGCTCCGCGGTTCAGATGTCCAACCCGAGATGTGTTATCTGGCTCCTGCGACGTTTGTCAGGAGGTTTGAGGTCAAGGCAATGCGCATATCTTTGCGTAACGGCTTGTCTTGTAAGTATGTGGATGTAGAAGCGATTGACGTAGGCGACATCAATTCTATTGGTTGTTTCGGTGATACACTTCTGTAACTTTCTAATAGTATTATTTTATTAGGAGAACACATTCTTATTGTGAGGTTGAAATTATTCAGAACATAGGTCTGTGATATTTTGAATACTAATTAATATTAATTAATTAATAAGAAATTCGAGTGAGATTTGAGATTCCGTAACAACAAAGTAGATGGCTTTCAAATAATGGAACGATAGATGTATTCATTTGAAAAAGTGTAACATATTGGTTCGAAAATTTGGCGTCAAAAATAATGTCGCTGTAGCATAGTTGGATAATTCACCTTCCCCGGTTTGGAAAGAGATCCAGGTTCGAATCCCGGTGGCGCAACAGCAATATTTTTCGATAAAATTGATTTTATATGTATATCTTTCTAATTAATACATTTAATTAGAACTCAGTATTATTTTATTAGAAATAAAACATGTACCTGTCAATAGATGTAGACGAAAAAAATGTTGACAAATAATGTATACCCTAACACATGAATAAAAAAACTATCCGAATAAACATGTGATGTTGTAAAGTTACAATTTACCTTTAAGCAGAAAATATATTTCAATGTTATGTTATTTATTTTTTTAAATCCTCACTAAGACCATATCGGCAGAATTTATAAGAAAAATTGACGCGAATCAAGATAAGTCGAAACATCATAAAAGAGGAAAAAATAGACTGAGACTGCCATTCGGGAAGAAGGCTAAATCTCAGAAATCGATGATGTACAGTGCGGTGAAGATCTTCAATGAAATGCCAAATGATATAAGAAAGGAGAAAATACATAGATTCAAAATGAAACTAAGCAAATATGTGCAAGTTAAATTGTAGTAAAAAGGAACACTTCGATCTTGTTTATATCAGAGCATATATAAATATACTTATGTGTGCACTATATTAAGAATAAATAAATAATTAAACTAACGTGTATTGCTCCTCTAAGTAAATAAATAGTCCTGTGATATTTTTAATACAAATATTTGGGTTTAATTTAGAATTAAGTATTTGAGAATACAAAAAACATAAGAAAATTAAAAGTAAACACACTAATAAAGAAAAGAACTTTGTTTATAAATATTCCATCCAATCCGCGATTAATTTATTTCGGCAAAACATTTATCGTAAGGTAGGTGTTCTGTGTAGGTTATGCTGCTAATAATTATGCTATAAGAAATACAAAACATGTTTTTTTTGCCACTGGAAGTTGTATTCGTCTGAAATTGATTTTTTTTTATTAAAAATATATCTGTGAAAGTTTTTTTTCGTTTTGTAATATATACATATATTAATAATATTGTATGGATTTTTTTCAAGATAAGAAGTGAAGTGTTAAGTTTATTGTATAAAATAAAATAATACAAGTCGACTTCAAATACATATTTGTGCTTTGCTATTAAAAACATTTTGCAACACGTCAGTTCAAGCGAAGATGTGTTTTGAGAAAACGCACGGCGCCAGCAAAATGCGTTTAATTCGAATGCGTTCGTGATCAATTTTACAAAAAAATGTACGAAATACATGCACAGCTTTATTTTTTGTTTTTTAATTCATGCAAACATGCAAACTTTGCATTATTTGAGCGTGTAATTAATAGAAAATAAATTTTTAATTATATAAATTATCTGTGCCGTATTTTTGATTGTATGGATTGCTCGTGGTTTTGAGACTGTTATAATAAGCGTCTGAAAAATTTGCGAGATTACATAATGCGGCCAGATAGGTAATTATCCATCTGCTATATCTAACATCCTTCTGCGTACATCGCGGTTTTCCTACGTGGTCGAGTTTACGATCCGAAACACACAACAATTCCGCCGCCCGGACCCGGGGCCCGGATGGCGCGGCTGTACGCGCGCCGGTCCGCGTCTCTAGGAAGCGCGGTGCTGTAGTGCAGGTCTAAGACCCCGCCGTTCTGTACAGTCATCATTAAACTTGGCAAAGAATCTGATTGAACCGAGACAAGTCTTGCGCAAGCGCGCTGCGGTCGGATGTTACACAATCCGCGCTCGGCCGGGCCCGCACGAACCCGCTCGGCCGGAATCGGAATAGCCGAAGATTACCGAACGGGGAATAGGCAAGGCTTTAGTTGTGACGGCGAAAATTTTAACGGGACTGCAACCGTTGGTCTCGGCAATTTTTATTAATAATATTATTTAATAATCAAGTATATATTATGAGGGTAAAGAATGGCGTTCTGTCCTCATCACCGACTACATCAGTGGAGAATGTAAAGAAAGGTGAGTTTTTGACCTCAGAAACGCACCAACCTTGATCCGTCACATTTAATTGATTTAATTATAATTAAAGTATTTACCTATCGGTGACATGTTGGATCCTTACGGTTACATCTTGGATTCTTAATAAATGGTTTCGCTGGCCGCAGTATTTTGACAGCTCTGAGTGAAAATTAACCTGAACCATAGACTACGACCGATTTTATAACCTTGAAAATCTCTCGCATTGCGAACATGAGGGTGATGTTCGTAATTACTAAGATAGTTGGCATTAAAAATAATGACACAACTTCGAACGTGACATTAGTTTTGTAATGTCACAATATATTAAGAAGTATATTCCAAAACATCGCGAAACCACAAATAAAAAATTGTTTTTCATGTTGATTTATTTTTGGAAAACATACAGTTAATCAACAATGGCTAAGATAGTAACAAAAATAAAAGTTAATTCAACCAATTACATGTTTTCTCTGAATTATTAAATACACTTAGACAATACAGTGTGGGTTTGATAATAAATATTAATGTTAAGTAATGCAGAAGGCAATAAAAAGAATGAGAATTAAGTCTTCTAAAAAAAATTAAAAAAGAAAAAGAAAAAAGATTTTTTCTCCAGGGAGATGGTATGGGAATTAAATTCTGTGTAATAAGAATAAAATATAAGGGCATTATAATGTTTCGGATAATAAATTGGACTTAATATTTTCCATCTGAGAGCGAGGGATGTGTAATATAATATTTTAATATATATACGAGTATGTCTATATTTAGTTGTTTTAATAGCAATACGCATGAATGCTTCTATCATGCAACAAATCCAACTACAGCAAGCCCTCTCTACAGCAGTGAATAAAGATTCCTCTAATTCTTCGGCCATATTATGCTTCCAAATCACAGTCTAGAAAAGGAGATTATCCTGGACACTACTTAGAGCCTGGAAGAGTGACAAAGCTATGGATAGATGCATCTAGCCGGAGAGAGTGACAAAGCTATGGATAGATGCATCTAGCCGGAGAGAGTGACCCAGGATCGATATTTGTGGATATGCATTACGAACCGTGTTTAATTTGATTGAATCCACAACATGTCACTATTGACATGAAGGAAGAAAAGAAAAAGATAAATTAGTGATAGTATTAGATAGATTAGATTACCTTCAAGTTAAAATTGAAGCAAATTTAACGTTTTTGAGAAATATTGCACTGATAAACTGGCCAAGGAGGCCACTCTTTCCGAAGTTTTCCCTCATCAATTCCATATCCCGATGTATGACAGACTTAATATGGTAAAAAAACGTACGAATTCTATCTGGACTACACAATGGATGGATCCAAATAATCAGAATACTTAAAATAATTTAAAGATCTATTCCCCGCACGCCCTGGTTCTCCAAAAGGAAAGTCTCCAAAAGAACAATATTAAATATCTCTAGAATGAGAATTGAGCATTTCCAGGTAGCTTCATATTTATTCAGATTGAATTTAATAGATTCCCCAATGTGTGAGTGTGGTGCCGAGGAGCAAACCCTTGACCATGTATTTTTTGCCTGTCAATTGCGGATCACAGGTTTTTTTTACAGTAATCTCGTCAATGGTGATTGTCAACTCGTGTCATCTTCTTTCCCTTAACTCGCCACATTTAATCTATATAATAGTACATTTTTTGAACGACAATGGTATTGACTTGTAATATAATATTTCTTATTCTACTGTACTTTTTTCTGTAAAATATAGTTTCAACTTGATTAATGGAGCAAATCACTTTTGAAGGGTGGATTGCCTATTTAAAAGAAGAAGAGGAATATTGCAATCAAAAACATTGTTTTTTCCGTCATCGTAAAAACATCTTTATATAAAAAATAGATGCATCACTAATAAAATAAAATAAATAGATGGAAATGTGTAGGTTAATATGACGTAGTAGTTTAAACAGTCCGTACTACTAGTATATACAATATAAAAATTTCTTCCAGCACTGACTACAAAAATCAAATAGAATTCGTTTATATATGAAAGTATGTTTTGTTGTTTTTTTCTCTAGTATAAATTATTACAATTTTACAATTTTCAAGATAGCGGATCAGGTTACATAAATAATTTAGATTAAATCTTTACTTGGTCAATTTTTCATAAAAATTTGATTGAAATCTAATCTACATAATCCGTTATATCCCATATGTCGTACGAGTGCATGCTTAACTCATGATCATAATCCCTCTACAATACATGTTATTTATATTGAAATTTATCTAAATATACATATAATTAATATTTGATTTTGCGCTGTATTGAAAGGGGTAGATCTCATGTGCTTTGGGAGTCCATAATAGCATTTATTTGAAGTTAATATTCTCAATTGAAATACATATTTTAAATGCACTAGAAATATTATTAAAATGTAGACATATTTCGCAAAATTTCTAATTACGCATTTTTACATATTTATTAGCGCCCCTAATGTTAACTATTTTTATTAAATATCTTCAATATTTTTCCGTGAATTGCGTACTCCTGGCTCATTCGCAACCAACAAACAAAATAGTGAAATGTTGCGCGTCGCTCGTCGCGTTCGCTGCGCCGTGAAGTTCGCCCGTTCGCCGTGATCTTGGCAGTGGCGGTCCCCCCCCCCCCCCCCCGGCCACCCGCCCGTCATCCCCTCCGCCTTCCCGCCCCCCTTCCCCGCTGACCCGCTTCGGTCCGCAGACCGCGGAGGCGTGTGAACGCAGCCTGATCTCGAGTCTTGCGCAGAACGAGACAGGAAGGATTGTAGTTTTTCTTACGGGTAATGGTGTATCTGTCTAGGAACGCTATTTTAACTCGACTCTGTGCTGCCAACTCTGCAATTGGTAGCTACCTGTCAAACAATACAAATTCACATTTTGATTAAACAAAAAAAATATATAAACGTATTAAAAAATGAAAAACTTATTGGCTATAAAAAAATCATATTCTAATCACGCACAAACATTATACAGCTAAGCGATTAACTGGAAAGGAAAAGAAAAGGTTGAACTATGTGGTACTGAAGAAGGATGAAAAGAATAAGCAGAACTGAGAATATTACAATTGAGAAGGTTCTGAGTGTAGCAAGGAAAGAGGTGCATAAGAGACAATACCGAAAATCGAAGAAGCCAATGAATATAAGACATTCTTAGATCCAGTGCACACTTCAGAAACGTAATTGAGAGAAGAAGACAGAAAGTAAGTCCCAAACAAAAATTCATTCAACAAATAATGAGCAAGGCGACTGCAGACAATTTCTAGATATTGGCCAGGGTAATGAGGCATTCCGTCGACAAGAACAGTATTCTTAAGTACGAATGAGGAAAAAAAATAAATTCTGTAACCATTTGATTTCCAATAGAAACGCTCAATCAAGTTAAAATACGTAATGATGACGTTTGTAGACAATTTATCAAAATCATGTAATAAATCTAGAATGCAATGAATGATAAATTATCACGTTAAATTCTTAAATCGTTAAAAAATATGTCGAAGAATGATAACATTTTGTAAACAAAACATGTTGAGTAGGAAATATTTTAATGCGCCTAATCAAATAAAAATTATCGTTTGAAATGTAATTAAAACAATTTCAAAATTTCAGTGCAGTTTAATTAACTTAATTGTATTTTAAATAATATATTAAAAAATTGACATTGTCACGTTTTTCAATATTCTACTATCATGATTAGAACGTGTATTTATGTACTAAACAAAGCTCTTATAATTTTTAAACATCAACCTAATAAAATATACACATTACATTATTGTTATATGTATATTTATTAAAACAATATTATGTACATGTGTGGAAATATCTCAATTAAAATAATGACTGCATTTCACAAGTGTCTGGGATGAATAGTAATAAATTAGAAATATTCAAGAAGATAAGTAGGTGGTTAAGTATTGTCTAAAATATGTGTTTAAATAATTACATTTAAACATTAATACGTAGGCAGAATTTTTATTGGTTACTTGATATTTTAAAACACATAATTATAGGCATTCTATCCACACAAGACATGTATGTACTGACACTTGCATTTTCATTCTCCGAAATTCTCCCCAGAGCATGTTTTTTAAATATATATACATACGATAGATCCTACATGCAAGTTTACATTACATTCCTACATATTCTACTGTAATAATTACAGACACTTTGATCTAAAGTCAGTTGCCTTCTTCTCATCGTAATCTAAAATAATATCAAGGATTTTGACCGTTTTACTCCTGGTGGTAATTTAAGGATCTTCTTAGCACACAGTTGTCATTATTCAAGCTCACTCAGTCGCGCACGAAAGCAGTGCACCATAAATGGTTTTATTGGACATTCTATCGAGCGATCGCTTATACAAACTACAAACTACAATCTCACACTCAGACAAGAAGGTGTTCGGTCTCGGACAACGGTCAAACAAATAACGTTCAGTTGTTGGAAAATTATGGCGGTGTGGGTGAGTCCATTACGGTCGGTTGTGTAATGTGGCGAGTTAGTCATTTCTTTGAATTGACCCAAATAGTCCTCCACCGCGCAGTTTTGCGCTAGAGGACTATTTGGGTCAAAAGGACAAGTTCTAAAATTAATTACGGCGTAGATGTTAAAAGTGGCAATGTATTTTTTTTTTGTTTCTGACTTTGTCAATCTTTGTGTGCTCCTTTCGATTATCCCTTAAATATCGGTTCATTTTTATCTCACCATAATATCAATGGCATTTTTTTACGAACACTATATATATTTTTTTTCGGAAGCCCCGCGGGTAATACGTGAAAAATAACACGTTAGAAAATTTCATTTTGTAAGAGGTTTGCGGGTGGTGGGGGGTGTAACATATAAGAATCTTATTATAGATGTTCGGTATCTTTAAAAAAATACCAACGAGAAAGAAATTTATACATAAAACAAAAGAACGCTATCTGAACTTGAAATAACATTCAAACAATGTTCGAGGAGACTAAAACAAAATATAATAATGTGTATACGAAATGAGGCGGGGCGAACCAGATAAATATATAACCTTGCAGAAGTGGTACGAGATATGCAACGTGTTTTTTCCCAAGAAAATTTGATGTGCTCGAAAGAATATTATCTTCATAGATAGTTGTAAAAAAAATTGTCAATTTAATTATAATATAATACAGTATCTGCATAAATTCATAAGTATGCAAAAAAAAAAGTGTTTATAAGCGATCGAGCAAAAAAGGCGAATTGATAAATAAAAATAAAAAATAATATTATATTCGATCCCAGTGCGGGCCGCGCGCTCCGCCCCTGCGAAGGCTGTTTCACCACGGCCAAGTTTACTGGAGTAAGGAGTGGGGGTAGTGTGTGGAATAACCGACGAACCAGCGGCCCGTTCGCCCGAGCCGTGCAAGAGCACTGCCGTATGCTTGCAGAACCGCGAGCGCTGTGAACCTGTAATGTAGCCAACGGGCCAACATTGCCGGGGTGTTCGAAATGCGTTACTTTATTCATTAATTATTAATCATATTTTAGAACGGCAGTAAACGGAAAATTTAGATTCAATATTGAAATATATAAAATAGTCACATAATTACTTTAATTTTAAAATTCGTTTACAAGGAGACTAATAATGATGATATAAAATTTTAGAATTTCATTACGATTATTTAAAAATAAGATTATTTTAGAACCTTTTGGATGAAGACAACAAATTCTTGAAAACAATTTTGTTAGGTTGCAAAATAAAAACCTGCTTTTTTAGGTAATGTAACGCCTATACGTTATAAGATCTAAAGAATTAACATCTATATTAACCATATTTGTGTATATTACATAATACGAATCTTTCAATTTTTTGTGCATCTTCCGAAAAGAGAATACAGCTTGAAGAAACTTGGTGTGGTGGGCCACGTCGAAGGATGGAGAGGAAGAGGACCCCTCACTCGTTGGACTGATCAAGTGAACAAAGCAACTGGCACGTCTCTAGTGACAGCCCTGAGGTCTGCAGGATTCCGTAAAAAGTGGAGGAGCATGGTCAAGAGGGCGAGAGTTGACGAGCATCTGAGAGACCGACGTGGATAATGATATAATATACACATTAGAATAATTGTATAATATTATATAATTAATTACAGCGACTTTTAGCAAAAACTCCCGTTATTAGGTACATACTCATCATCTATCAACACGCTTGCTCGCTCGCATCGTCGATTATTTCCGCCTTATTTGTACGCGCTGTGAACGTCACCGCCTCCTGCCCCAACCTGCCGAAGCCGTTTTGGCGGGGGCGGTCTGTCCAGCAACGGTGCTGCCCGCGCCCCTCCCCGCGCTGCCCCCGCCGCCGGCCCGCTATCCGCCGGCCCGCTAGCCGCCCGCTCAGTCTCAGCCTAGCGAGCCGCCGCGGCGCACCGCTACTTGACAGTTAACGCAGTTCCGGTTGTGCCGTCCAGTACTTGAACCTGTACTTGAAACCTGAAAACACTTGCGTCCGCTGTACTTGAAAAAATAAACTGTGATTTCAAAAAAATTAAGTGAATCTAAAACAAATTATTGTGATTGTTGTTTATTAAATAAAATGTTGCTTAGACTTGGGAGTTCCGTTGGAATGGAAGCTCGCCGTGTTTTGATAGCCAAATTTTCAAACATTTCCAAAGGATAACTGTCGCCGTGTGTGACACTGTTGTGAAACTGATTACTGTTACTGTGCGCTCTGTGTAGGACGGACAGTGGTGGGATTTTTTCTGTAACGTGGATCTTCTGAGACAAGATGCCGAAAATCTTTCTGATCAAGAACAGGCTGCACCAGCAGCAGCTGAGGCTCCAGGAGTCCCAGGGGCTGCTGGCGAAGGGGGACGACCAGGGACTGTGCCCCGGATCGCCCCTGGATGAGGGAGAGCCGCTCCCACTCCTAGCCAAGAGGGATGGCGACAGGAGAGATAAACGGGACGGTAAGCATGCGAGGGTTTTTGTCATTTTTAGCGACTAGGTTTTCGCGTATTATGAATCAGGTTTACTTTAGACTTGGCGAGTTTTTTTGTGTATTGTCAAATCTTTGTATACTGCAGTTGAAAGCTTCTAATCTAGCCGGCCTTATACTAGGATTATTGGTTTCTTTATTTTCTTTCTAATTTTTCGATGATTTTTACTTCATTCTTTTTCGAATTAGCTGAGTTAGATATCTAATTTCGTTGTATTCTAAAGTGAAATTTTTTGCACTTGTGAGCATTTCATCTCCGATACAGATGCTGTGTTAACCTTTTCGTTTTTGGTACAACCAATGGTTTCATTGTATAAACTGTAGCATTATACACGTTGGGATTGTCAGCATTAATGATAATTTACAATTTTGCAGTATATTGCAAGGAGAAACGCTGACGATTTTGTAGTATACTTAGATATTTCACTCATCTCAACAAAGTCATTATTAAAGCAATGCTTCGATAATAAATTATTTTCCAGGTAGATAGATAATTCGCAACGAATTGGCTCTCTACATATTATTATAACAATATATCCGTTGTATCCAGTTCACGCAGTGACTCAGATCAGCTACGGTTGAATGTACCGCTTATTCATAGTGTAGATATTAGAAAAGTCATTACGTTCGAAACTGACCCATCACGTGTAGTCTAGTCATACCGGCAAAGCAATAGGATACACAGAAGAAACCGCTATTAAAATTCCGATACCCCCAGACGGACTTGTCAAATCAGGTTTTTTCACCCCGTCCAAAGCGCGAGTACCTGTATTCCGAGGCAGGATCCTCGTACACTTTTCAAACGGTCATTTCAAATCCAGAAGCACCGAGCGGAGAGAGTGGCTGCTCCTCGGTAGAAAGAGAAGAATGTTTACACCCACTGCTCTTAAGAATGCCGTAGAGTTGGTCCTTTTTTTACAAAGTCGCATTACGAAAGATGTGACTGCGGCGAGATTGTGGTCTCGAGATTCCTGGTATTAAAATATCAGTGCTTCATGCTTCACCGTCCATTGAAATCTCTCTCGCCTCGGGAAATAATAGCTCGGAAAGACATCATTTGATAAAGTGCATTAAAATTTGTATTTCAAAATGATTTTCTTCTTATACCACATTACTCAAATGAAATAATTGTTTTAAATATACGATCAATATTGAATCAGAATTATGCAAAGTTCAAATTAAAAAAACCTTTTTAAAAATAGGGGTTCATTTGAAAATCTATATTTTTATTCTGTTTAAAATTCCACCCGTTTACGGTTATATATGATATAGTATAATGTTTTATAAGTACATACATACATATGTGAGTACAGGTGGGTAGAACTTCGTGGAAATTTAGTCACTTTGGGATTTCCAAAATAAAATTTCTCTTTAGGTAGGTAGGTACCTATACCAATTATATATACGTTTGCTTTCAAATATTGCAGTAAAGGTATATAAATCACTCCAGACTACTTCACTTAATTTAAGTACCTAGTTCCTATATTTCGTAATGACTTATATTCCGTTACAATTCAAAGAATTTTTGTTAATCCTTGACATATAGGACCAGTAAATAATGTTAATATTAATTATGCTGGTGTATTTAACTTGTTTACAGTATTTAAATCTATCTTCTAATACGCGGTATTTATTTATTTGTATACCCGATTTTATGAAGAGCGCCAACTAAAATTAATAATTCTTGAAATTAACATTTTATTTAATGCCACTATTACTAATACAAATTAATTTAATTCGCATTAAAAATACCACAGAACAATTACATATTCTGAAAATGCAACTTCACAGCAAAAATGTGTTCTCAACAAAAAATAATTTGACTATTTTTATTTTTTAATAAATTTGACGTATATAATAAGAACTTAACTTTATCAAGAACCTGAATTTAGGGAGATTTTAATGGCTAGACTATAAATAAATATGAAAGATGCGCAACTTCCGAAATAACTCATCAATAATAAAGACCTAAAATGAAGTAGCGAGACATTATAAATAGAGACTTATCCATTCTTGGCATCAACAATTCGCGAGATGTAGCCCAGCGCAGAGACAGGTGGGGTGTATCCTTGAGAAGGCCAGGATACATATCGGGTTGTAGACCCACCGATGATGATGAATAAGAGCCTACTAAATGAACCTGTCAAATTTAACTATACTTTTTCTGTCCATGAAATCCCTTTTGCATTTACTTTTGTGTCTATACATATTATCGCCGCACTTCAATACACACTCTTATCCTCAAAGATAAACGAGCGCTTGCAATACGAACAATTATATCATGTTTGCGTGGTAAATTAACACACACACGGTATGCAATATGACGGTCGAAAGCAGACACTCCGTTTGTCAATTTTACGCGTACCTTATTTTTACTTTTGTGTTAAGAAATAGCACTTAGCCGGTACGCAATATTGGACCGAGACTCTATTGGCAATCGTATGTAATGTACATCTTTGGTGTTTTATTATAAAAATCAGAAGTAGACATATTGATACCAGACGCTTGTGCGTATGTAAATATGACTGATCGGCTTATTTTGGAGAATAAATTATTTTAAAAAATATATTTCATCAGAAATGTCTTCAGTTACAACATATTTTGTAATGCACGGATGGATGCTAGTTTGACAGTGTTAAATATGTACGCGGTAGTAATTTATTTTTAACACGAATTAGGTAAATCATTTAGAATTAAATTAGACACATAGAAAAAGTTAACATTTTTAATGCCGGCTTAGATTAACGTTAAATTTGATTTATAAATAATAATTAATAAATGCTAAATGCAATTATATTCCAGTTTAACCAACATGGCGTAAATGCCATTAATTAAATGATTCTAGTTTTGACGGTAACTATATTTTTTTCCGTTTTTCTAGTTGATTCTTCTAACATTAATTATCAAAAAACTATGTTTTAAAATTAGATTTAATATATTAAGGTGCGACTGTCGAAAATTGCCAAAATAATAAAGATGATATTACCAATTTCTATTTCCATTCTAATATTAGTTTCGGTATGAGATGTTGACTTTGTTCTTCCATTGCAGGATATTATATATCTGGCCCCAAAATTCGACATACAAAACAACCAAATTACTAACGCGCCGGACCTCTGACCAGATGTGCACCGAAAAGGAACCCGTAGTAGCAAAAACGTGGTTTCCATATTTCGTCGGCAAATTATATTAGTTGTTTCTTTAGGCTATTTCCAGGAATAATAGGGAGCATGACGAATGTCTGCTGCATTCTGCGTGTGTTCTGTAACACATGTTGTTTTAAATAAAGGAACAACAATATCAGTAGGATGAGTGATTTTCAATTTGATTTTGAACAAAAGGAAGAATCTTCGGTATTTGTATACTGTTTTGCTATTACACTAAATTACACAAATATGTATTAAATGTGTAATCTTAGATATTGAGAATTTGCGCATTAGGTATCATACTATAAATGAGATATATACATAATCGATAATTATATTCTCTATTTGAGTCAAGACTCGTATATGTATGAAAAGGATACTCTTATTAAATCTTGGACATTCATTATCATCGTGAATAAGGCTTTTAGAATTATTGCGTATTTTTTTCTACCTAACAATCATGATTGCGGAATTAGAAGAAATAGGTCATCAGATCCCCCGGAACGATAACCTATTAAGAAATGAAAATAATCTCGGATATTTCCGGGAATTTATTAGAATGTGGGTCTCTCTCTGGGGGTTGCTGGGAAGGGTGATGCCGGGAAGAGCAGTGGCTAGAGAGTCCTAACGGAGCATTGGACCTGGACATGGTGAATTTCTGCCGGACTGTGACCGAGCTCTGCGGCTGCAACACATACATGTAACGTCTACCCTCCCATTTTGGGGGTGTATGATTGATAAAGCTTCTTTCTGGCTGCCTTCTGAATTGAATGTGATAACGAGTCTCGCGTCAAATTGTACAGGTGTGGCTCTGGTACGATGACACCGGAGCCAACCTGTGACGGTATTGCGATGATAATGTTAATAATAACTGAATGTAATAAAATAAAAATATATGTAATTATGACGAATCGAAACGAGAGTAAACAACTCTCAAAACGATTCGGGATAGGGTTTAAATAAAATAATAAGAATATCTAACAATTACAATTGCTAAAAACTCAATTAATTTTTCATCCCCTTGATTAAAAAGTTAATGTACCGCCTTGTGATACAATCGATTAACGCCACTTTGTGTTCCAAGAACATTATTCATACGATGCTTCAATTTTCTCAAGTCCGATGATCATGTTTTAATGTTCAGGTTTTTAATGCTTGTTAAGTACCGGCAAGCAGAGACCTTTATCGGCTCGGCCCTGAAGGTAAACCCGAGTTCTGGATTGATTTTTACCTCCATTGTTCGAGATGAGATTTATCTTTTTCTTTAATGATCTCGGCACAGATAGCAACCGCAGTGGAGTCGTGTGGATATAGTCTCGTACGCACACTATGTAGCCGTACATATATTATTTACGTAGACACAAATAATAATACATAACCGCATCTTGTAAATCCGGAAAAATGAATTCGAATTCGACTCATTTACTACGCAAGTTTAGCATTTTTTAACTAGTTAAATGTATTAATTATAAAGATATACATATAAAATCAATTTTATCGAAAAATATTGTTGTTGCGCTACCGGGATTCGAACCTGGATCTTTTTTCCAATCCGGAGAAGGTGCATTACCAAAACCAAATGTGCTACAGCGACAGTATTTTTGACGACAAATTTTCGAACCTATATGTTTCTCTTTTATGATATGTTCCATTATTTGAAAGCCACCTACTTTGTTTTTACGGAATCTCAAAAAAATTACTGTCGCCGTAATATAGTTGGATAACGCATCTTACCCGGTTTGGAAAGAGATCCAGGTTCGAATTCCGGTAGCGCAACAACAATATTTTCCAATATAATTGATTTTATATGTATATCTTTATAATTAATATTAATTAGTATTTAAAATATCACAGACCTATGTTCTGAATAATTACAACTTCATAATAAGAATGTGTTCTCCTTAATAAGTTATTATTTAATATTCGCGTACGAATACGTCCTACATTAATATTATAACACTAACTTCAATGGCCGCAAATGGATCCATATTCTAATGGCAAGCGTTCTAACCTGTCGATTACATAAAGCAGACATTTTTGAAAATAAATCATTAAGCTATTAATTTTATACCAAGAATACGTTAAATTAGCACGGTGATCATCACAACTCACTCTTGCACTAGGGACCCGGGCAATATCCCCTTAACACTTACAGCCCGGTGGGTTAAAACAAAAAACGTCCGGCGGTGGTGGGTCATTTTAGACCCACCTCAAGTTTTCGGCTTTTCAACCGTTTTGTGGGAGATTTTTTATAGATATTTCATTTTTAATACGATTTATTGAAATGGCATGATGTGCCGTAATGTTTCTGCTAAAAAATTAAAGATAAAAATTAAAAAATATTACAAATAATGTACATATTCTCACGCATCAATAGACGCCCTACAGAGCCAAAATACAAACATTCACTGAGCATGTGATCTTCACGTCGGAACCCGAGCAGTTAGTGTCATAAAACTTACAGGTAGGTTCAACACACCTCAAATAATTATATTACTGACATTTTCTAGGGGCCGCCAGACGAAAATAAGTCAAAACAAATACATGGACGCATACCTGGTATCCTTTGTTTACCCGCTCAAAATGTTAACAATATATGTATCGGTGTAAGCGCTGAGATTCAATCCGACTGTCTTAGGTTAGTTTTTGAGCGTTTTTTCACATTTTTATCATTAACTCATTTGAATCTCGTTCAATAACATATATTTGTATCTCAAATTATTAGAAAATTTTTAACAAAAAATTAGCTAGAAGGAAAACAGCATTAAACGAATATTTATACCGCAATTCATAGTTTTTACAAATACCCGAGTTAAATCTGACCCACCGCCGTAGAGTATATGTTAATGAGTTTTGAAATAAAAAATGAGCAGAAATTTCTTGATGATTTAGTAATGCTTTCAATAGTTTGTTTTTAAAAGGAAATTATTATGATTACTATGTGAACTACTGTTATACTGTATCAGTTAACGCATCTAGATGTCAGTATGTACAGTAACGTCCATTATGAATATTATATATATTCAAATTTGTGCGAAATCATGTCAAGGGCGACGTCGAGTCTGTAAAAATGGAATTAAATCGCTCGTTCTCACAAATGTAGGCTTTGTAAGGTTGGTCAACGCTCTGTTAACGTTAAACCAAACCAAATCGAGATTTAAAACCACTAATTTTAGCTTGCTTCCACAGTATAGTGCTAAAACATGTGACGAGTCGCTGTTTTATGGTAGTTGTCAGGAATCAGCCGATAGCACTTTATAGAGTAACGAATGTGTGTGCTTCAGAAGTCTGGGGCGAAAGCGAATCATCAATACGGAATGCGTATACACGGAGGATGCATTTATGCGGGAGATCATCGTTTCGCAAATTGCACCACATTCTCTTGGTCTAGCGCAAACAGTTTATCTGATCGCAAGCTGCATCTGAGAACTGTGTATGAAAGAGTGTTTCTTTCTTTGTCTTTTGCTCGGAATCAGAGCCGGAGTTAATAGCATAGAAACAATACGTATGTAGGTAGGTACTGTGATTAGTTTGCAACTAATTACGAATTTTGTATCATACATATTTATTTTGACGTAAAAATTGACGAAGCCCATGAAAAATTCACTATTTCTGCCCACAAAAATGTGCGGAATGTCAATTTAGGCATGAGTCATAATTTTGGAAAGGATGGGACGATGACTCTTTAAGAATACTGGCAAATAGAGGTTATACAAATAATAACCGCTGACAAACTTCACAGCGTTCGCGAAAATTAGCTGTCTCCGGGACTCGAGTATTTAAGATGGTAAAATTGTTGCATATTTCCCCGAGCCCTTTGCAATTCAGATTGCTTCCCGGTGCTTACCCACCAAGGTCGAACTGCAACCTGGTGGGCAATCAAATGTCACGTCTGTTCAACGACTCTGACCACACAAGGGCGACAGAAATAAAACAAGGCACGTAAAATGCAGAAAGCCTCGTCCGCGCGAACAGAACGGAACATTTATTAATTAAAATAATATTATATTACCTCCTTTGAAAATGGCAAAATAAGTTTCATCTCTTTTTTTATAAATAAACGGTTCAGCTAAACCATTTACAAAATATATTATACTACTTTTAAGTACCTATTTATATATTATGTTAGTACATCTTTTTCTTTCACGGCAGTACATCCCAGGGTGAGATTTGACCTTCTCCACAAGTGCTCTCCACCGAGTCATATCCCTGGTCATTCTTTTCCAGTTCCCAGACCCTCCCATCCTAAGTAGCTTTCACTAGAATATCCACTCGGTCGTAATCTTTGGAACCTACAAAATCATGTTATTGTTTCTTGCTCAATTACATTTTCGACCTCATGGCTCATTTTTATTCTGGAAGTTCCATTATCTTGTGTAGGTCCATAAATTGTTCTTAGTATTATGTTAATACATATCAGTAACATATTATATTAACTAACTATTAAATTAATTGCCACATAATTGCTGCATGTCGTCAATACGTTCTAATAGCTGTATATAACTTTTTTTTTAATAAAGCTATATTAAAAACGTTTAACATAGAATATATTTATGAACGTAATATTTGCGGTACGGATATTACGAGGTAAACGATTATATTTCAGAATTTACTTATCACAAATTCTAGTTACGTATAAGTTATTAGAAAGCATAAAAGTAATAATATATAATGAGGGCAATTAATACAATATAGGCATAATTTTACTAACTATTATTTGCCGAAATATCTTCGCCATTAGTAATTTGATCACTCATCCAGACCAGTCAACATATAATTGAATAATATGCATGCAATATCAAATTAAATCAGGGTGAGAGGCATTGCTCAATGTAAAAAAATGTAATGATTCAAAAGGGCTGTTTTTATTTATACACATTACAATTCAAATGTTGTTTTATGGATTAGGTATTTGGTTATATTCACCTCCATATTCACATTACTATGATACCTTGAGTATTTTAATTATTAATACAATGTACCTTTAACGTGCCGCCGAAATAGCAATTTAAAATTTTAACCTTGTCGAATATATTGTTTGTTTAATAAAGGACACAGACGATACACGCATTGGAAAAAAACACTATTCATGGATCGTTACAATACTAGTATAATATCCTTGAAAAGATCATCTACTAAATATTATATAATTGCAGCTTTATAAGTTTCGTTGATTTTATTTCTACAACCTTATTTCTCTTATCTATATTATTATGCAAGAAACAGAAGAATCGTATCTATCGTAATAATACATATACGTATTAACAATCCCATTTTCAAATACTAATTTAATGTATTAATTATATATATATACATATAAAATCAATTTTGTCGAAAAATGTTGTTTTTACGCTACCGGGATTCGAACCTGGATCTCTATTTCCAATCCGGGGAAGTACACTACCAATTGTGTTATAGCGCCAGTATTTTTCATGACAAATTTTCGAACCTATATGTGACACTTTTTCAAATTAATACATTCAAATTAATACATTATTTGAAAGCCAATCTACATTGTTTTTACTGACAGAATGTGTTCTCCTTAATAATCCCATTTTCAGTAATGCATTTAATAAAAAAATAGATGAGTCTCATTAAAAATAATCAGTACTTGATTTATTAGTAGGTTTATTTATAGGGGAATCACGGGAGTATTTATTGTTATTTCTTCATTGAATTCCTTTAAATTTATTAATTTTAAAGCTTGATTTTTTAATTTTTATATTTTAAATGTTACTTAAATAGTTTAAGAAAAATTTTAAGCTTTTAATTTGTACATATTTGATTATTTTTGTTATCGGAAATTCTCCCGCGCACCATAAGTTCGCAACCGCTGACCTAACACTTGTGCATTATTGTAAATACTTGGCAACCTGTTAACACTCATTATCAACCAGTATTTATGCGTTTTTTGATTGCATCAGTTACTGTTATTGGAAGCGATTATCTCGTAACTCGTATTATTCAACGTCCATAGTCCAGCCATAATTTTGTATAATAATGATATTTGTATATCTACGAGGCGATTGTTTATAAAAATTAAAATATCATTTTAATCATTAATATCTTAATCGGTACCTAAGTAAGGACAGCATTATTTGGTGTGATTTGACGTTGTTACATTATTTATTATCGCCTATACATCCGACGGCTCAGGGTTCGATGAGCCAATTGCCCTTTAATTTGTCATAATGTTTTTTTCTGCTTACACGCATACACACACCAGTGCAGATTTATTATCATTTTTCAATATTCATGTGGTGTGCTTAAATTCACACACTAAACCGCTATGATTCTGTTGAAACTGATGTAATATACGCGTGTTAAGCGACGTCATACTTAAATAAATGTAATCCGTTAACAATTTTCTGATTTAGATTATTTCTATATTTCAAGATGACGACTACAAAAATGATCCAGCTGATTGATTTGAGCTGAGAATTTAATATCCTGTGCCGCCATTGGAATGTCATGATAATCATGTAAAAAAAAATCCTTTCCCGCAAGAATAAGGTAGATTTCGCCTGTGTGTGAATATGCATTTTCATTTTTTTTTCTCTAGGTCGAATATTAACAGAGTTATGAGTTTTTTTTAATGTTTTTGAACAGCTGACATTTTAAATTGTAACAAGAAGTCGATTCGGGTCAACTAATTTAGCCAAGATATTTACCAGATCAGTTTTTCATAAAAGTTATCGTGTCCACAAAATCCCTATATCTCATGAGAGGTGAAATGAACCATGTGACAAAATTGACATTTTACCTTATTTTTAAATAAAACAGTAATAATCTTCTACATTAATTTAATCCATTATTTTTTTCCATGTTATCATCATTGAATTTGTTTAGCTAACTTCTCTGTTGCGAAACTTGAGGATATGTAAAACGTTAAAAGGCATCTCTTCATCTTTTAGAAGTTCATGCATGTACATACCTGATCATGATCAAAGGAAGTAAATTGTTATTTTTCCGCAAGTTGCGTCGTGAGACCGCAGTAGTAAGTCGGTAGTATTTCTATCGAAATCTACCTAAAACGCGTGTGTAACAATAATTAATTAATCGGGTATTAAAGTGAGCGCTGACGTGAGCAGCGAGCGTCGCCCACCGCGTGCAGATTGGCACAGAACAGACGCCATGTTGACTGTTGACACATCGGGATTGGCCGTCGGTAGGCCTCTCGATTCTGAATTCGGAGGTCGAATTACGGTGAGCGACGGGTCTGATGACGTCGCGCGCAACGGTATCCGGTACCGTACTCGGTGACGCGAGGAACGATCATCAGCGTCTGCCTCATCACCCGTTGTGACGGCGTTGTATTTTTTGCTCTATGCAGTTATAGATGCAGCGCGCTAAATGGGAGGGGGTTTAATTGCATTCATGTTCATGCAGCAGACAATTCGGCTACGGTAGTGCATAATGATTTGTATTAATAGTCGACGCATATTTTATATCGCTATTGAATTTTATCTCTGTATTTAATATAAATATCTACTAAGTATTTTAGATTATGCCGATTAGGTCTCCAAAACGTCAAAATATCTTTAAACACTGTTTTGTAATAATGGTTTTCATGGTTGACAAAATGTGCGTTGGAACAATATAAATCGGAGAAGGCGTCGGCAGCCTGCACTGTACTAATGTAGAACCTTATGCTGATAACCCTGACTGCCTCGACATACTTTGCTCAAAAGCACTATTTCGATTTATAATTACTATATTATGCCGATGAAAATTACGGTTTTATAGGTTACCCTATTGGCTCGAATATAACGCGACTCTTGAAATTTTAGCTCAAAATTTTTAAAAAAATTTCTTCATTAAATAAATAATAGATATCTCATAGATACGAAGCTATTTTTTATTACGTTTAATGGTTTTCAGCTAGCTTAAGTGATCACTTTACACAATGTAACGTTCACCATTCTCACCCACTAATCAATCTCCATATCTATCAAATTACTGGAAGTTGTATATATATGTTAATATATGGAAACACTTCGAGTACAACTACACTATCGCCATCTATGGACTAAATTGGATATTCTTTTCACTGAAACAGCATGACAGATGTTACAATCAAAACCTACAACAACAAAAATAGTGCATTTGTAGATAAAAATCTAGTGATTATGTTCTTGGAACATATTCAAATATTACTAATTTCTTCAATAAAAGGAATGATATTCGTAAATTACCTATATTAATAAGAGGAGGGGTTTGGTGAGCGCGACAACACCGCAGCGTCCATGTGCGAATTCTTTAAATCTCTAATATAAAGCGAACTTCTTTTGATCTTTAAAAACATCGCTTTATATCCAGACGAACACGGTATTATAGAAGAATTACAACATGTCACAGGTAGGTAGGTAAGCACAATAAAGAGTGACATAATTACAAGAATTCAGTTATTCAACAGCACAGTAATGAATTATGCACGTTTAATAAATAATTACTTACTTAATAACGGCAATCATATCTAACACGAATTCCCGCCAAATCAATTTGCCGCAACACCTGTTTCCCGCCCGCGCGACCGCGGCCGGAGTGAGATCTTCAGGTGCAGCTTCCCGTCACCGTGACCCGCTTCCAGCAGCCATCCGTGCCAAGTACAAGGCGAGCTCGCGGCTCGCAGCCACCATTGCGCACTCGGCTCGGTCGAGATTTGTCCGGCCGTTTGGCAAAACCAGATCCAGCTGCGGAGAATTTGTGTATGACTTTCGATTTGAGGCCAGTTGACAGCTCTCGATTTGGGAGATTGGCCAGTTATTTCATACCTGACTATTGTGAAAGATCGCGCAATAACTGTGAAGTCAAATTTTCAGGTATATTGACACATTTTTCTAATATTACGATAGAAATGAAAAACTATTAAGATGTGGTGTACATACTAAACATTGAATACCGTGTCTACCTAATCGTTATACAGAGTGAATATTATGTTCCATGCTGATGTTGTTTTTGAATAACTAAGAAATGGAACACAATTTTTTAATTTGATTTTTATTTATCGATTTTTCAGTTTATTACAATTATGTTTAGAATAAAATATCGGCCAAGTGGCCGCCTCTAGCAGCGGCACAAAAGCGTGCTTGTTTACCCATATTTTTCATAACATTCTCGCACACTTCGCGTGTTACTTCGGCAATTTCATTTCGAATATTGTCCTGTAGCATTGGTATTGTTGTTGGCTTATTGGCGTAGACCTTTTCTTTCAAGTACTTCAACAGAAAATAGTCGGGAGCCGTCAGGTCAGGTGATCGAGGAGGCCAGTCGATATTGCCACTTTTTGACATTATACGGCCGGGAAAAAGTTCTCACAAATTTCGGCCACCGAGAAGTTTTCCAACATGTGACGATAGCGATCACCATTAATGGTTTCAACATTGCCATTATTATTTAGATGAAATGTTTTAATTATTTCAACACGTTATTGAGACTTGATACTCTACAATAAATTGTAATCAACTACTGTCTATAATTATTATATGCGAACTGACAAATATTTTCCAAATCAAAATGGCGGTCAAACAAAATCGGCCTGTAACATAATATTCACCATGTATTTCCAGTTTTAAATGTTTATTTAATTATTTATAACTGTAAAAACCCATTTAATTGATTAAATAGTTGAAATATCTAGGAACAACTCTAACAAGAAACATTGATATATAACAAGCAATAAAATCTTGTTTCTTTGCTTTACAAAAATTGTTATCGTCGAGGGTGTTGTCACATAATGTAACGATTAAACTGTATACAATGCTGATACAACTGATTACTCTACTTAGGTGTGAATTTGCCTCACTTTAAGCTAGCGCACATCTACGACTTTGGCTACGACGAGGGCTATGGGGCTATGGCCATCGTAATATATTTTCATAGATTCTCTCCACGTCGAATACAGAAAGTCCTAGATGTACAATAGCTCTTTGACGCATAAAACCAGGTTGCAAGTCTTCGAAAACACAGTCTTAAGCTAGATTTACGGCCCGGTGATAACCTACCTACCCGGATAATGGAGGAGGATAAAGACCTTGGAACTCTGGAAACAGTATGACGGCTCCAGATATCCCGAGGAAGGTGTAAGTAAGGAAACTGCAGTGGACGGGACATGTAGCAAGAGAAGATGAGTTCCGTAACACGCAGGAAGTAAGCGAGTACCCAATAGACGTGTAGACTTGATATATGATGGATGATGTTTATGGTAACTACTGCGGTCATGGATTTCAGAGTCGTATGTGACCATTAAATAATAATATAAATCAAACCAATCAAGTACAAGAAAGGTCGAAACATTAAATATAATAAATATTAATTTGTTTTGATAGTAGATAGGTGTATATGTATTATACGAATGTGTGTGTGATCCATATCAACACAATACGCTTACAGTACGGTACGCATTGTAAAATGGTATAAAATGAAAATATTGTTCCAAATCGGTGGGTCAAATATATCCAACTTGTTTTCATTTAATTTCGCAAGATACGTCAGCGTCCGTCGGTTTAAGATCTCATCTGCGCGAATACATATTGTAGAACAAATAGAAGACAATCATAGAAGATTAGTCTTAATTTGCACGCGCGTACCTTGTTGGTTTTAGTTACGTTAGGTGGATTGGGTGGATCGTATAGTATGATAATTGTGCACGCGTGAAACCGCTTGGCTGGTCACTGGGTTCGTATCCGAATTGGCGCCAGCCCCGTTGAAACATTCATCTCCACCATGGCACACGAAATTCTACAAGTAATAACCATGTTTTCATTTAAATCAAGATTCAGTTGTTTTTTGCATCCATTTTATATTATTTCCTGCATATTTCTTCATTGTCTACAAAGACTACTTAATACCCGTAATGACATCCTATAAAGTTACATTACTCATTCCAAAATTCCTTACGAAATATTATCTCTTCTTCATATGTGCTATTTCCATCGTTCTATTTTTAACATATCTACTAAAATATTTCTAATAGTAATGGATAATGTGTATTTTCGAAAAAAAAATTCACCTCAAAGGCGCTTTACATATAGTTATTTAATTTTTAAAATTAAAAATTGTTATTTTCACTTATGGAAATGACTTTTTGAAAAGGTGCGTTTTTAGTTTCATCTTAAATAAAGTCGTCTCTGATGCACTGTTTCTTATGACGAAGGGCAAAGAGTTCCACGCTTTTGGGCCTGCCACCGCAAATGTCCGTTCATAAAATTTAGACTTCTGGCAACGGTCGGTCGGTTCTACAACCCTTCCTGATGCAGGGACTGACCTGATAGTTTGACCAATTGTCTGGGATACGAAGATCTTGAAGATATAGAGGCGCCTTGTACATCAACCAGCACAATTTAAATTCAACTCGTTCAGGGAATCGGAGGCAATGTAGCTAATGTAAAAGGGATGTTGTTATATGAGAGAATTTGGAAACTCGATCACACGCTTAGCACGTGAGAAACATATATTATGTTAAAAAATATTAACATCATGGGATCGAATTGTAAGAATGTGGAAATAATCGGTAAAAATATTGTCTTATCACTTGAGGTTCGCTTTAAAACAGCCTCATCCAGAGACACTTTTCTCTCTCCGAACTTTCCAGTCTCACTCCAATGGCTAAACGGTCTAGACACGCAGTTGCGTAAACTTGGAAACTTTATGTGCGCACATTCAAACCACGTACATTCAAGGCGTAATAACAGGCCACATGCACCGTTTCTTCAGATACGTATGTCCTCAAGACGTAATATATTATATTTGCTCAACAATCTAATAAAAATATAATCTCCAGCCCACAACGTCACAAAAGAAACGTGCTAAATTTTGAATCTAACCTAATCAAAGAGTTAAGTATTCACGTTTTAGAATTAGTACAATCGTGCTTTTTTGATCAATCTTTGCAGGATTACGATTATAATAATTAATTTGTTATTCTAGTGGTGTTCCGCTTATCGAAGATTGGGGATCATTATTTGGACGTACGTTGGTCTGTGGACTTACCAAACCGTTGCCTTAGATTCTTTAGTCAGGGTGTTATGTCGTCCAGGACCTCCAGCTAATTTTACCTTAAATTATGAGATTCAGAATCGTAATAATATCTCCATATCTCACTGACTGCATAATACTTTCTTCATGCGGAAAAATGCATCTCGGACCTACTATTTATTGATATCATTCACCTAATTCAAAGTTTGGAAACAATGACTCAGAATTTAGAGAGTGCTCTAAATATCAGTTTCACTTAAACGAAACCGCAGAATCTGTATGGAAAAATGTAAAATGTTCAGTTCAGGCATAGCCCAGTGAGACTGGAATCATGAAGAAAATTTTATATAATTATGTAATATATTATCAATTATCCGCAACATCACCGCCCGTTACCTTCTGCTAGTATTAAAATAAATCCAAGTTTTAGTCATTTAAAATTAGACATTACATTTTTTTGTAGCGTGTAGATTACCCATATAGAATCATCATAATACATATTACTTAGCGACATCTGATGAAAAATAAATTCCGCGCAATGATTCAGCCGCTGTCACCTGCCACAGTGTGATACACCGGTGGGAATAGATCCTGCGATGGATTTGGACGCCGTGATAATTTTCGTCTCATCATGAACATTGTCGACAACATATTATTTTGAGTTAAATAAAATGAGGCGCGCTCTGTAATAATTTATTTGTAAAATTAAAATATGTTTTCTTTATCTAGCGTTCAAAAAAGTAATATTCACACGGAAGATGCTATTGTTTTGACACTTTGCTGTGTGTATGTGTGTGTTTTTTATTGGGAAAATGGTGTAAAATGTGTTTAAACTCTGAAAGCGTTCATCGTATGAATGCATCATCTTATAAATAAGTTTATGGTTGACACTATAACCATTTTGGTTTGCAACTCCATACAGTCGGTACTTACGTACTCTATCACACGTACTTTATCACTGAGATGGCCTTCGACGCAAACTGTTAAATCGTGAGCTTACTTATTACTTCGATCATATAAATTGAGATTGATCGATAATCGCTCCCAATGCTGACTCGGCTGTGTACAATCCGACTGTGACCCATTCTAATGGTTCTTTAATTGCTCACATTCAACGATCGAATTGCTCAACTGTTCACCGATTAACATCTCAATCAAATATCTCTCTCGTGCCATCTTTGTTCGAGAGAGCGTTGAAAAAAATGGCGACAGTTCGTAGCGCACGAACGTGATGGTGCCTCTATAAAACAGTGTTCAAATTACGCCTCCTCGGCGTGATTGGCAACACGACGCTTTTTATTCAGCTTCGCAATATAAATAATATAATTGAGTAACACAGCCTTCACACATCCAGCTCGGGTTCACGCGGATAATACATTCCGCGGAGCCTACTGCATGTGTGTATTTTTTGTTCTATCTTTAACCTTTACCATACCATGATATACAATACCCGAACGCAGCCATGCTGTCAACTCGTGTTACCGTAAATAACAGTTAGAAAAAATGTTTTTATTAGCTTAAATGGCTTTAATGGCACGAATTTACTCTAAATATTGAGCATTCAATTTTGAAAAAATGATTAATAACATAATTTAAAGCATTCATTAAGTCATATACAAAGTGTCCTTCCTTCTTATCTCTCTTCGTTTAATTAGTGAGAAAGATACAATTATATTTATAAGTTCGTTCTTCTTTTCACTGTCAAAATAGTGTGTCATCTCTGTCTTTCATAACACAAATGGTATTTTTACAACGTATTAATTTTACAACGAATTGAATGGAAAAAATAATTGTTTTTGTATGATTCCCTTTTTATAATTATTTTATCACTAGTCATTCCTGAGCGCTAATATTTTCTTTAGGATTATCTAAAATATGAATTTTATGTTGCATGTATTTACCGAAATATTACAGGTTTAATTATGATGGTAGACCTGTGTCACTGCATGGTTTGGGAAGGGTTAACGGTCACGAATGAGACCTTTGGCATGGACATCGCAGCGTGTACCTAGAATATGACATGATGTTTTGAGTGTCTGTGATCACCGATCATATCGCTGTTTTTATTTAACATTTTGTTAACTTCAAGTATAATACGAATGGTTATTGGTTATCAACCTAAATCAGTTGCAACTAGTGATGAGACAAAATACTACTCTTGACTAACCGGTGTGATTGTGATTGATATTTGATAGTATCAGTGATTGAAAACTGTGACTGCGATCACAGTTTCATTACTAATAAGCGTGCACCGCACGATATCACAATATTCTAGCATTTATAATTAATATAGATCTAATTAAATATCATCACAAAGAGAATTAAAAAATGTGAGTTTATATTTCGGGTCAATTGCGTAAAACGTTTTAGCAGAATCTACTAGATGGCGCTTGTCACGAATTATAACGTCATTCCTTTATGAATATTTTCGTTTCACATGCGCATGCGCCGAATCACGGTTCACAATCAAATATAAACGAAATAAAAAAATTAATCACGATATTCCCAGATGTTCAATCACTGATAGTGAGTGTGACTCAAAGATATCAGTGATTGACACACGGTTCGTGATTTTGAGCTCATCACTATCACCGGGTTTATTTAATGTTAAGACTATGCCAAGCTCGATTTATTTTTAATGAAGTTTAATTTTTTACATTCTTAATTCCTTTTATTTCACGACTTAAAAAGCGGCATTTGAAGATATCTGATGTTGGAAATAAGGTACATTTCGCTATCCCAATAGAATTAGATTTAAAAATCCTTAGTACCGACACTTACGCCGGCGAAGTTTAGATTTGGGGATTTTACAAATAATAATAAATATTAATTAAATGTATTAATTAGAAAGATATACATATAAAATCAAGTTTCTCAAAAAATATTGTTGTTGCGCTACCGGGATTCGAGCCTGGATCTCCTTCCAAACCGGGGAAGGTATATTATCCAACTATGCTACAGTGACGGTACTTTTGACGACAAATTTTTGAAACCACACTTTTTTAAATTAAGACATCTATCGTTCCATTATTTAAAAGCCATCTACCTTGTTTTTACGGAATCGCAAATAATGCGCCTTTCCCGGTTTGGTAAGGGATCTAGGTTCGAATCCTAGTAGCGCAACAACAAAAATTTTTGATAAAATTAATTTTATATGTATATCTTTCTAATTTTATTATTTTTTATTTTTAGAGAAACAAACAGTGTAACAATAATAACTGATAAAACATATATAAAAATAGCACCAGTGATGTTTCTTCGGAATTAAATAAATAATAGATAATAAACTAAAAAATAGTATATATTTAAAAAAAACTGAAAAAAGAAACAAAATAATGTTTTTAAACTGAACATAAAAAGTGGAAAGGGTAAGGAGAGGAGGGAAATGGAATGCAATATATACAATTTATGTTAATAGTTATTGAACAGTTGGCATAGTTTAATTTTAAATGGAAGCAATTTATCGTTGAAAATTTATTAGAAGAATTTACGGTATTGTATTTTGACGTAGAGCGGATCACAAAACAATTTTTAATGTAATTAGTTCAGCCAACATTTGGTTAAAATAGATTATTTGATGGTGTTGTATCACACGCCTATGTTCTGAATAATTACAACTTCACAATGAGAATGTGTTCTCCTTAATAATAACATTTCGGACGAAAGTATTGGAATACCTACGTAGGTATGTAAAACTTTCAAACTGCGAACATTAATGCTTCGGCGCTGCCATGCCAATTGCAACATTGAACACATCTCTGAGGGGTAGTTTTACAAGTCGCAACGCGCGCTGGTTCATCTTTGAGTGTTTACATACAACTGTCGTCGAGTCCTTGGCGCGTAATAGTCCCATTAGGAAACGGCACCAGAGCTGCGGGCAATCATCTTGGAATGCGCGCTGACGTCCGCCGGGTCATGGCATACAATCGCTGCGCTATCTCCTCTACCCGCCTCCTCTCATTACCTGCCCATTACCTGCCAGCCGGTGCAGGTGTGGACCAGGGTGCAGGTACAATTATCTTACGAATTATGTAAATTTATGGTTATCAGAACTGTTTCAGATTTTACTGTCATGTTTATTAATGCTTTTTGTAGTGTTGAATGAAATTTTCTCAAGGAAGTGAAAATGGCCAGAACCTATATTCCAACCCTGCATTTCTCAGACACGTAACAATAATTTCTAGTACGCCCTTTACTGTGCCCTTAGAACCTTTGAACTCGCCTAGAATCATGGGCATTTATATATGGATAGATATTGTTAGCGCCGTTTAAAATTATTTAAATTCTATTTAGTTTTTTGGCGTTTAACTTGTTGCCAATCCTTTTCGCGAGATCTAACATTGTAGACATCCCGCTTGTATTTGTGGTGGAGAGGAATCATATTTCCACCAAATATTCTAAAATATATTACGGCTAACACATTTTTGCTGTGAAGTTGCATTTTCAGAACACAGTTATGTAGTATTTTAATACAAATTAAATTAATCAATAAGAAAGATATACAATCTATCGAAAAAATATGTAATATATCCCGGTAGCAACTAAATATTTCTTTGTTAGATAGATTTTTTCTTCTAATTGAATTATTTGTATAAGAAAATATATTCATGTATATATAAGCGCACTCTTTTTGTATTTATTATTAGTTAGAAGCCTCAGCTAAGCGAAACCGGTTGGTGTTTAATGAAATTCGTGGTTTTATACAAAGTAATTGTGTTTTGTTTTATCCAATATATCAAACCACAAAGTGATTGCTTTGTATGGGGAAAAAAAAAATATATATATATGCTTCCCTTGTGCTGTGGGATGTCATCTATCACATCATTATGCGCATGTGGTTAGTAATAATATGAATGTACAACACTAGTAAAATTGACTACCCCTTCGATCATCCATTACGATTTAAGATGTGTTGTGCCCGTAGACAAGGTTAAATATTTATATTTTTACCGAAGATTATATTATATTACAGATAATATGTCAGCTCATTTTAATTTCCGACTCTAGGTACCGCATGATGCTTTTAATAGTAAATACATATAAACAAGTAGGTATTGCTATTATAATTAACTGTCATATCGTGAGAATGCCCACGTGAAGCAACAAGCACAGGTTATATTCCACCTTATTGACGACAGATATATATTGTTCACAATTGTACGGCACAACAACGTTCAATTTAATAAAGAACGAGGTTGCAACCGAGGTATAAAGCACGAGGTTGCAACCGAGGTATAAACCGAAAGTGAAAATGCCAAAATATTTTACAAGTAACAAATTCCAAATCGATGAAAGTCCGTTAATGTCAGAAAAAGTTATATTCTCGAATAGATAAAGAATAATCGGTAGGTTATTTCTTTCTAGTATCAATAGTTGATTCATTTAAAACGAGGAATTCAAGTGATGAATTATCATTTTTATTTCAATCAAATTCACAATATGTTGCATCAATCCATAATTGCCAATGCAATAAGTAAAAAATATTTTCTCCATTACGAAAATGAATATTTTTAATATCATATAATATTTTAAAATATGTATATGTTAAATTTTCAACCACCGAGTTCAGTGTAGCAATCCAATTGAATTGAAAATTGAATTCAATTAATCGGGTTTTTTTTTACTTCGTGAGAAAAACGCAAAAAACCATTTCATTAATTTTCAAAATAGCATTGTTGGTTTTTCGATTATTTTTACAAGATTTTTGACTTGATGAAGTCTATAAAAATGGACAAAGGTTTGGTTGTCGCCATCATTTACGCCATGCGGGGCTTAAACATATTAATACATAATCCACATAAAATTCTCTAAATGTGTGAAATTGAACATTTTATTCACTAGACAATGTAATTCGTTTGCTACATTGAACTCAACTTCAAATGTTAATAAATAATAAATAAAAGCATATTTTTCAAATGTATTAAAAATATTTTTTTGAACCAAAATAATGTGTTTTATAACAAAGATGACGCTTGTGTCCGCTTAGTGGCTGTAAAATAGCCATCTTCAGGGCGTAACAATGGCAATAGGCGACAACCAATTAAAATATTAAAAAATATGTAAAGAACCTTATCGGTATCTGTCGGCATACCCGTATGGAAATATTTGTCACATGAAAATGAGTGTCTGCAATTCCAAGTCTGCATATTGAATTATTCAGTATTTTTGTGTACTTTCTGCATTTTTTAATACCTAGCTGACAATAAATCACAATTCATTGGTTTGTCTGGAAAAGGGAGAGTCAAAGTTACGTACCCACGTACACAAAATCATACTTTATATTTTTTTCCCGTACTACTGTATTAATCCATTACCATATATTATATTATACTCGAACAATATATTATTTCAAAGTGACATCGCTGCGTGTAACGACAAAACAGGTCAGTTTTTCTACAGTTATAGTGGCACTATTGTACCCTTTTTGACATCCAAGTTGGATAAATCAGATGTCACTGATAAGGCTCGCCACACACACAGGTGCTCGGGAAAATGCCGAACGTGACTATACCTTCATGTAAATCCAAAATCTACATTTCATCTTTGGTTTTATGCACCGTCGATATTTCAGGTATTCGAGTATTATCCAAACATGTCGATAGCCTCCTCAGCTCTATAACTGATATAACCGTATCTCAATTAAGGAAATGCAGTGTATTTTTATTCGAGCGAGACCTCACGACCACGCATCTATCAATCTGCATAACGTTTAGCTGCCTTTTTGATCTTAAAGGTTAAATCGTCCGAGGCATTAGCATTCTATTTCTTCGCGTAGATGTCACCTATATACATAAAGAAAAACCATTATCTCTGAAGAGACGTGATTATTATTAACGCTTTAAATTATCTTTCTAATAGGGTTGTGCTTAGGTGCAAGAATGAAATAGAAAACGAAGAGTTCGATTTGAAGACTGTCCGGGAAGAGAATAGAAAAAAAATCACCCTACATATAATATATGTTTCTGGTACGCCCTGCGCTACAGAACATTATAAAAAAAATGTAAATAATCTCCCTCTCTAAGCACGAGATTGTATCTCCTATAGAGAAGTAACACGTATTATTAAAAAATATTAATTATAAAGATACACATATAAAATCAATTTTATCGAAAAATATTATTGTTGCGCCACCGGGATTCGAACCTGGATCTCTTTCCTAACCGGGGAAGGTGCATTATCCAACTATGCTACAGCGACAATATTTTTAGCGACAATTTTCGAACTTATATGTTACCTTTTTGTTGTTATAATTAATATATTTAATTCATATTTAAAATATCACAGACCGTATGTTCTGAATAATTACAACTTCACAATAAGAATGTGTTCTCTTAATAAAAAATATGTATTTAATGAATATACATATTCATATCATGTCACGCTTTTTTCTAAATAAATTTAAAAAACAAAATATTAATTACTATCTGAACTTACTTTAAACTATTTATTCCTCGTTGGTGCCTGCAAAGTTACTAAATACCTCTCACAAAATTCTTATATAATATATTATACTAGTGATGAGCTAAACGTTATTGTGACTGATTGTGCGTTTCGTATTTCTTTAATAACGATGATTATGATGACTGATATTTAATGTTTAATTTCCAGTACATCAGTGATTATACGCCGAATTACGAATAATCAGTTACTAGTTATTGTTACAATCGAACACAAATTTGACAATCACAGTCACAATAACAGTTTAGCTCATCACTATATTACACCTCCACCGGTGAACCTCCTATAAAATGTTGTGAACCTTTTTTAAACGCGTTTTCCGGACTGTTTACCGGAGAAGCCTCCAAAAAACATATTCCTTGTTAAAATCTTGTGGCGTTTTTATAATACTACCTTCACAGAAACGCGGCGTAATGGCGTGATTATAATGTTATTGCAAAGCTTTATGATGTTACATGTTCACGTTGCAAACAGAACAAAGCCAAAATCGTTTACATCCTTTTTTTTTGTAAACCGCCCAATCCATTGTGCGCAATTTGCGGTGCGCATGGAGAGCCGAATTCCTGCAGGTATCATATAATATACCAGACTGGCTGCATGCATATCTGGTGCAACACTTTAAATGCAACGAACAACGTCTGCATTCTCGATATGTCTGAATATCAATACAAATGCATTCGTTTAACAGAGGTCATTGTGAACTGCACGAGAAATATAAAGTTGCGGGATTCATTTAATTTTCATTTACGCTTGCACACCGCGCTATACATGAGAAAGATTTTTATCGAGATTTGTCTCGAGACTATTTCTGAAATTATGGTTATGAATGATGGTGTACTCCAAGATCTTGGAGATTTGAGAACCGCCACGTGTCTCGTAACTCACTTCACACTTGTTATACATCAAACGTTAATCAAATGTTAATTAATAAATGGCATTCGTTTGTAATGTAGTGCTTTCAGTTTATCTAAATTCAGAATAAATTTTATGGGCATGCGTCCATTTTTTTAGATTGTTTCCAGATGAAAATTTCGACACATGTACCAGTCTCGGAAGATATAAAATCAAATCAGTAACAAGGCTAGTTAGTGTTCGGGATAAAAGTTTAGATATGTATTCATTTAACTAAACAGATGACCGATTGAGTTGGAATTCGTTTATCACAGACCTTGATGACCTTACAAATTAACGTTGTATAGGTTTTGGTCGGAGCTACAAAGGTGTCGTATTAAAGACAAAGGAAGCTACGAGTGACTGGTGAGCTGTCACAACTGATAGCGGGTCGGTGAACTCTTTGAGAAACGTGCACCTCTATGGTAGATGACTGACTACCGCCTGTAGGTGCACTTAACGAACACACAGCGCTGGGAAAATTATCATCGATAATAAAAATATTAAATTTACCTCGTTTCGTTTGTGCGAGTACCTAAGCTTTGTTCATTATTCACTATTTGTGTTATTGTGAACAGATGTTTTAAGGCTCATTATAAGTCTGTGACACGACCTCGAAACAATCAGGTTTTATTATGGTGACGCTTTGAAGCCACGCCAACCTGTTCATCGGCCACGTGGATACGACTACGTTTGAATAGCTGTAAAAGTTATTTATCAAATACATCTTCGTTACTACGATTTTAACAATAATTATTACATTTATATTAGCGGGCTCATTTTTACTGTTTAGGATAATAAATTCTAATTCGAACAAAAAAATATTCTGCCTGAATGATTGAATAACAATTTGGCACCACTACGCCGTGAGTGTATTCGCTCTTTATGGTAGTGCAAAATTTCACGGTCGCTTGTTGTTCCTTACATCCCGTTTAATATTTATTGCAATTGAACGATTAATATTCTAAATGTTTATGATTAATTGTTTATAATAAAGTGCCATTGTGAGATTCGCAGAAATATAGAATAGTAGTGGTATTGCTCTTTTATTTCATACACATTCGATCGTATTTCATTAGAAAAAAACGCGTTACGTTTCGTGCTACCCCTGCGTAGAATAAGTTTTACTGGTTCACCCCGCCACCTCGTATGTGGATCATTTTGTTTTGTTCTCTTCAAACATCATTTCAATTTTATTTCAAGTTCAGATATGATGTTCTTTTATTTTGTCGAACTTTTTTTTTTTTTTTTGTAGCATAAATAGTACATATGAAAATAAATGTAACCTTACTAGACGTGGTCTGTTCTAAAGCAATTTCCTGTACAGTTTTTAAAAGTTGTAAATGTTAAGGTATAATCGTTATAAAGTAATGTAAGTAAGTATAATAATGTAAAGTAAGTTATAAAATGTTATTGTAAAAAAGTTATAAAAATATTATTGTCTGTAATACATAATAGTTGGAGACAAAAATGTGTAGGTAGTTAGGTTAGCACAAGTGACAAATTAGTTACATTTTGCTTTCTACCCACATCAAGCAGACTATTTAAAGTCTAGTGGCAATTTGTTAAATATTCGCGGAGCACAAAAAAAGAAAGTTCGTTGAGCGAATTTGGTATTCATTTTTGGCACTGAAAAGTATCCTAAAGTTTTGATTCTAGTTTCCTTTGCATCGGATCGTGGAAGTAAAGTTAATTTTTTTTTTCTAATAATTTTAAGATTTCTCTGGTGAACAGCTGTCTTATATCCAAACCTTGAAAGGATTTAGAGTTCTTCAGAGTTATGTCAAAATGGCTTCTTATTTATTACTCTAATGACCCATTTCTGAGCCTTAATTAGAGATCCATTGAAGTAAGAGCTGCACCGCCCCATGCACATATTGCATAACTGATGAGATATAAACAATATACATAGAAACAAAGTACATTTTGTACATCATTGTGATCGGACATATTTCTTTCTCATTGATGTTTACAAAGATACTAAATAACAGTAAAAATTATTCATTAAGAAGAACACATTCTTATTGTGAAGTTGTAATTATTCAGAACATAGCTCTGTGATAATATAAGTTGTCCAAAATTTAATAAAAACGAATTGATAATTCTGGCGTCTGCAGTCGGTTTACTCAAAGGTATTTGAGATTCCGTAAAAACAATGTAGAGATGGCTTTCAAACAATGGAACGACAGATGTATCCATTTGAAAAAGTGTAACATATAGGTTCGAATAACACAATTGGTAGTGTACTTCCCCGGATTGGAAATAGAGATCCAGGTTCGAATCCCGGTAGCGCAAAAACAATATTTTTCGACAAAATTGATTTTATATGTATATATTTATAATCAATACATTAAATTAGTATTTTACTTAATTATATTATGTTACACTTTATATAATTTTGTGACACATTTTGGTCGAAAAGCCTCCGTTAAAATTAGTTTATTGTGTGTTAAAATGATCAGTTGTTCTCAGTGAAGAAGGTACAGAAAGCCTTGCAATTTATTTTGTTTTACTCTTCCGAAATGTTAATATAGCACACTACACAATGGATAATATTTCGTGTGCAATAACAACGTGTATTTAAACTCTCCGTCAATAACCGCAGTGTATTATTATATCGTTTGTTGATTTGTTACTCCAATCAGCGTTCGCTGTATTTCTCTGAGTCTGTATCATCGCCGTTTCCATACGGGATTTAAATTTTGATCGAATTTGACCCAAAAAAACTGTCGTCCGATGGTAATAATGTGTTGACGACCTTTATTTTTAATGCTCTCCGCCCGATTTGAATTCAAAAATAAATCTGTTTCACAGCGGACGCGAATTTTGTAATGGACGTTTTGGGATTATTTAAATCGTTGTCCGACTGCGGCGGTGTCCTTAAATTTTGCAATACTTGACCTAAATAATGTGAATGAAATTTGGAAAACTATAACATAACAAACGTGGCAGATAAACGTGATATGAAAACTTTAAAACGTGCCGATGTCATGATAACAGCAACTTGTGCTTGCGAAGTTGACACATCTGGTGGTGCATAACCGCTCGTATAACCCTATTAGATGAAAATAAGCCTAATAAAACATATTTATATATATCTCATATCTGTGTATGGAAAACAAAAATAATCACATCAATGACATTAACAAAGAAACCATCTGACTTATTTACCGTCCAGGCAGTGAGAGTGAGCATAGAACGCTACACTACTCTAAACTGTCTCCGTGCATAATACTGTACTTCAAATTCCTTCAGTTTTTTCAGATCAAATCATACGAATGACCTGTTAATTCTTACACAAACACTGCTTTCCTCATACAGGGACGCAATGATCCATAAGTGTAAGTTTACCATTCACCCCGTAATCGGACAGAACCTTCCATAAGTTTCGTCTCATGTGACCTTTGCAGATCAATAAACCAATCAAGGTAATGTTTTATAAAATATTATTATTTATTGTATAACTAACCTATCTACTGCTGTGCTAAATATTTGAATAATCGAACAATTATAGTTCCGTAGCGCGGAGGTAGATGGCTTCGCAGAGACAGACATATTGTTGCGGCGCGGCAGTCGCGCACGGAATCACGCAGTAATTTGCATAGATAGTAAAACTCCAACAATGGGGAAATGTGTTGCCAATGACATCGATTAACAATGGACAACGCTCGTTTTCCGACAGTTTATTATTTAAAGCCAGCGGTATCTGTGTCATCTAACCACACATTAAATTATATATATATGACAGAGCCAGGTCAACCATAGTTTCGTTATTAAGCCAATGGTAAAAATTGGACGGAATCATTCTCAACATTTTTTTAACAGATTAATTAAGGTTTTATATAGCTATCAATACGCGATTTAGAATATGTATATTTTAGGCTGCCAACACGAAAATCATATTGTCTAAAAATGTTGAACTTTAAAATGTTGTATTACGCTTACCCATCTTTTATCGATGACTTTCTGGATGGATTGGACACACCAGTTAAGAAAAATTCGACACGTTTTTAATATATCTAGATTAAGATCACTTAAATGTTTTCTCTTTTATATATTCAATAACGAGTAAGAAAAAACATACATTAACGAAATCGTATTACAGCTGGCAAGTATATTGAGCATCTATTATCCTGCCACCTCGTATATGTCTCATTGTCACATCGCGCCGCATTCTACAGTCGCAGTTCCGTTCCTTATCTACGGTAGCACTGTCAAATGCGACCATAATCAAATATGACATGTGTATGTTTTATTCGTATTTTTCAAGAATGTCTATGTGGATACTCTTCCCGTTATCGTGCACAATGTTGGGTCCGTGTCACGACATTTTAGAGACCCCTTGTCTTGAGCCAAAATACCCCAAAATGATAATATCACTACAACGTAAATTACGAAAAGTAACACAGTTATTGAAAATAAATTTTAGGTTAAACCATAAACAATGACAACATGCCCAGAGCTTCCGAGTAGAGCCGACAAAAACACATGAATACGAACACAATCGGAACTGCCAGTATTTTTGGAGGTAAAACAGTGATTCTCGACCCTTTTTTTTCGTTTTCTCTGTTGTTCCTGGTTTTACCTTCCTTTTCTGTGATTCAGGTTTTATAAATCAGCCACTGGATGTGGCCACCGCGACAAGCTTCTCCAAGCTATCTTCTGTTCTCGCAAGATGTCCAAAAATGTGTGTACACGACCTTTAAAAGTGTCCAATAGTGAGGGAACGTTTCATTTTATGATTTAAAACTTCAGTGATTTATTTTGATTAATGAAGTTAATCAGAAATACATTTGTTTTCTTGTTACCGCGAGAGAAAGCCGCCTCTTAATTGGGCAGTAAATTTTGTATCGACGTAAAGTCACAATAATCATATATTTTCTCTTTTGCCCGACCGGCCGAGACTGCGGGCGATGATTGCGTCAACCCGTCACAATGCCACCGACGCTGGTGCGAAATTTCTTCCTTTGTCGCTCCAACCGGAGGCGGTGTGAATGGCACAACAGGTGCGAGGCACAAATTGTTCGATAGCGCGTACAACACACGACTGCAGTATTTTTATAACTGTAATCCACACCTGTCGGGCAAGTTGAAGGTCAAACCGATGTCCGTTTTAACGGTCCGAATGTAGAATAATTTATATTTGCTTAATTATTCACGGCCCTTGTGCATCGAGCCTGGCTGGCAGGTAGGAAACTACTTCCGCCGAGCTAGACACATTATTATTATATTATTACACCGATAATTTATATCATGACATCATTTTATTGTGTATTAAAATACTCTCATTGAATTAACGTGAAATGGTTGTGTGTAAACTTCGCGTGTATGTGTTTTATTTGTACAGTTCGCTGGGAAGGAAGGAAATAAATTTTATTACAATTGTTCATGTCATTTTAAAATTTTATTTTAAATATGAATTAAATATATTAATTATAAAGATATACATATAAAATCAATTTTATCGAAAAATATTGTTGTTGCGCCACCGGGATTCGAACCTGGATCTCTTTCCTAACCGGGGAAGGTGCTTTATCCAACTAAGCTACAGCGACAATTTTTCGACCCTATATGTTACCTTTTTGATATTAATACATTTAATCGTTCCATCATTTGACAGAGCCATCTACCTTATTTATACAAAATCTCAAATACCTTTGAGTAAATTTAATTCATATTTAAAATATCACAGACCTATGTTCTGAATAATTACAACTTCACAATAAGAATGTGTTCTCCTAAAATAAAAAAAATAAAAAATAAATTTATTTGTTTGATAACGGCGGCTTAGCATTTTTCTTAGTGCAGGTAGGTACTAGATATGTATTATTTTTTTTAATTCAAATAATTACATCGGTACCATGTAGACACTGAATTCAGACATTTTTCCCCTACCACCGGGACGCGATGTTTAAATTTTCGAACATGCGAGTGGTGTGACTTTTTGAACATTCGAATTACTAAAAAGTGTCTAAATATAAGTTTATAATTTATAATCATTTTGGTAACGAGTGTGGCGTATTTATGGTCGCTTTTTCGTCACACACAAAGTTTGTTTTGTTAAACAAAGGCACAAATTAAAATGCCATAGAATAATATTGTTATTGACTAGACTTGGCGTTAACTCTCTCTTTCTTACCAATATAGAACTACAGAAGTATTCTCCTCTGGCATGCTACGCCATTCACTGCGTTGCTACCGCGTTTCGGAGATTGAACCATGGACTTTTAGAATGTGTAGACATTCGACCATTCGGCCATCGTTAAAGTGATGAACTCTATACCGTTGAATGTAGAACAAAACAAATGACAAAAGACCGGTATAAACAAAGAGCTCCGGGGGCCGGACTAGATATCTACATTAACTCAGTATGTAAATTCAATACCTGTTGTAACATAATACCTATAATGTGCTCAAAATTACTGGATTTACATATTTAACGAATGCTGATTGTGGAAGTGTGATATGGTGAAGAGTGAAGCACTCTGGCAGGAATGCACAGTGAATGAAAAATTTTAAATGTGCACGGTTTAGATAATTCACCATCATTATTACGTGATTGAAATATGATAAATGATTGGTAAACTTTATACGGAAGTCATCATTCCATCATTCTCTTGTCATCGGTGGCCCAAAGTCTTGCGTTGTTTCAATACTTGACGCGGCAGCAAGGAGTTTCTAAATTCTCTCACATAACATTCCTTTTACATGAGCTACATTACCGCCGGTTCCCTGAAAGAGTTACATTTAAATGACGTACAAGGCAACACATAACACGGCGTCTCTGTATCTCCGAGAGCTTTTTATCCCGGACAATTTGAATGGTAAACGTTCAGCTCAGCCTCAGGAAGAGTTGTAGAACCGACCAGCCGTTGCCAGAAGTCCAAGTTTAGTGAACGGGCATTTGCGGTGGCAGGCCCAAAAGCGTGGAACTCTGCCCTCCGTCGTAAGGAACAGTGCATCAGAGACTTCATTTAAGTTAAAATAACATTTTTTAATTTTAAATACAATGATAATGTAAGATTATAAACAGTTTACGTGTAAAGTGCCCTTGAGGGGAATTTTTTTACGAAAATGGCGTTATACAAATTATCCAATATTATTATTATTGGTGACTGACCATTTCCCAACTTAGTCACCACCAGGCTCCTTTCCTCCAGAGTTGCCAATAAGATACATTCTGGTAACTGTTACTCTGGCACTCGCAAGACATGATGAAGCCACCTTAATTGAGATCTTTCTATATGTACAAATAAGAGCTTCATGAACATCTCGTGTCGGTAGCCTGGATTCATACATATTACTTCTATTATGTAAGTACATAATTATATTGTTTGTGTCTGCTTTTATAATCCATCCGCTAAGTAGCTAGTTGCGCGATATTATTCAGGAAATCTCTTACCATACCTTTTATTCTAATGCGTTTTAATTTAAATCCGATTACGAGTTCACATGTTCAACTACCTGTGTCCTTCGATATAAATCAAAAAACGCTTCGTATTTTTGCATTTCATCTTTTAAACATTGAACGGCAGCATAATTCCCCGGCTTAGGGTAAATGACAACGAAAGTCTGCGTATTTAAAAGTGAACTCAAAGAGCCAGACGAATATATTTGTGAGTGAATCGTAACATGTTATAACTGACTATTTCCTATAAAGTACACAAAGGTATCGTTGCAAGTGCTACGCCATGATATCCCTGGTGAGATGTGAAATATGAACATTGAAATAACATTTCATACTAAATAAATCCCGAGACTATTCGTCCTTGATTTAAAAGAGTACGGTGTTTACCCGGCACGCTGCCTGAGTGTACCGGAGTTCCACGACTTACCTCTGTGGTAATTTGCTGCGCTTTGGTAAGATCCTCAACAACTAATAAAAAGGATTATGACAAATGATTCACCCGTGTGATGAGGCAAGCTCTACTTCGATCCTTTTTACTGTACAATCAGTTTGACCGGCAATCTGGGCTCCCTTTCTGCGGCTCCACCATTAAAGTGCTCTCCGTTGCATGACGTGCCCTTGATGCTTGATCTCCGAGAAACTAATGACCGACATTAAGCAGCAAGTAAAATACGGCGACCGAGTAGAAAATTCACTTCACTCGCTGCCTGGACGTTACCTGCGTACTAGTTGTGAGTTAACAATTTGCCTAATTGCGGGCCACTCACCTGTCGGCTGGGCGGGGGAGGCGCGGCTGGAGATAGTCAAGGCTGCGGGGGTAGCTAGCCGCCCGTGGGAATGGCGAGGACCCACTCGAGAGGAACATCTGAATAATTTGAATTTTTAAATGGATTTCGTCCGAGAGCGGTGTTGCCGCGTGCGTTAAATAATAGAAGGGAAAGTGAAAAAATTTAAGTACCATAATACCGTCTAATTAAAATATCCAGAAGAATCATATTGCAGTTGAACGAAAGGAAAAGTGGAATATTAAACTGTACCCATGTCATGATATTTAGTGTCCTGTCGTCCGACACGTCGTGACCTACAGAATCTTACGATTGCTCAATTAAATTCTCGAGCTCATTTTCATTCTGTAAGTTCGATTTTCTAATATATATATAGGTCCATAAATTTTTCTTAATATTTATTAAAAAGCTACTGACATATTTTATTGTTTTGGGTTTAGTACCACATTTAAATATTAGGTGTTTACATATCCAATTTAGTATTTTTGTCTCACTTGAAACACTTGTTTTCAGCTTGTAAACGAATTTTCAATTCTTTCTGTGTCGTTAACAAATATAACACATAAATTGTAATAATAATTACACTAACCTTTTTTTTTAAATACTATTCATCTTTCTTGAACACTGCACGTGCAGAATTGTATATTTACTCGTGTAATTATTAATGTAAATATTGTAAATGGCTATTGTTTGTAATATTCAACATAATGTTTGATTTAATGATTAGATAATTAGATGGAATGAAAGGTCATGAATCATCTTGGATGCTTGCACTTGCTTGCACAAAACGCAAGTCTAATTTGAAAATAGTATAAATATTGTTTGATAAATATTCACATTTATGAAGTCTTTAAACGGATAAATAGTAAAATAAACGTACATCGTGAACCCTTTTACAGTCAGTCATGTAAAATTTTCAAGGTTGGTATTCTTTAAAACCTTTTAAAATCGAGAAATGCACTTTTACATTATTATTTGGCCCGTAAATGCGCGTGAATTGCATGCGCATAAAACATTCCAAAAAAAAAATCTTTCCCAAGTGCATTTCGGCCAGTCGGAGATCGATCTTTTATGGCTCGCCTCACTCCGGTCCAAACCATTTGGCACAAACATGGCGGCGGGGATCGGGTTCCGAGATCTTCGGTTCGTTTCCTTTTCAATAAATCTAGACCATTTGGAATTTTTTCTCCATACAAAGGACCAAAGGATCGCCATATAACGATTCGGCTTTGTGTTCTGAAGCGGACGTGCTTGCGAGTCTGCCTGAGGCTGTCATATTGTAAAGTTGTAGCTAACTCTTACAAAAATATTTGATTCATTCAACAATATTATGATGTATTTAAAATACTTCTCGTTTTATGAATTAATAATCTTGTATATATATATTTTTAAATCACCGGTCAATGTCGCGAGACAATATATAATTTGATTTAGTATGCTGATCTGTTTATCAGCCATTGACCACAGCGCGCCGGGTGTATATTAAATCAACCTTAATACGTCTTATGTAGGTAATTGCTTTATATTATATATAGATATCCAGGTAGATAAGCATTAAGTACCCGTGTTGTTCCTTACGGTAAGAAGCAAACGGTTCTTCAATCATGAGAACAGTTTTCAAATGCTCGTAACTAATAATTTCGTAATTGATTAGACAAAGATAAATTAATGCTATACCTACTAGATACACAACAAAATCTATCTATCGAAAAAAATACCACTGGCAATTGCCGGTAGATTGCTTTACCAATTATTCCGTAGTAGATTGTCGTCTACTTTTGATTTGAATGTCTTAAATTTTGAGTGAGATATAATATCCATCCCATAATAATTAACCAATTGTAAGTGTACGGAACGGATCTCAACACACCGACAGCACATTCACCTTATGCAATGCATCGTCTCCAATCCTGCTCCTCCGTTTCATCAGTGGCTCAGTCACGATGATATTGAAAGTATGTACATAACAAATTCAGTATAGTTATTTTTACATGCAAACTAAAGCTATTGAGACAAAAATATATGAAATCATTCAATTATCGTATCTAGGCTAAAAAAATAAGCCTTCCTAATTCCTCTCCTGGCAGGAGATTTCTTGAGTACACAGTTTTTGTTTTAAATCTGCAACAGAAGAGTTTGGCATTACAAAAAGAGCCTTTTTGTAATAATATATTTTTTATTGCATAGTTTCCTGAAGGGTATGCAGAGAGGACAAAACGCCCACTCTTCTGTCCTGGTATATATTAATGCTTCATTTCATAAATCTTGCGCAAGCCGGTTGATTGTTGAAACAGAACTATCCTCCAATATGTGGTATAACTGAACGTACCAGATCTTTCGCGGACGCCCTCTGTTCCTCATCTCCTCAGTCACATTCTCCATGTCCCCAAACCATCTCAGCATCCCTTTCTTAATTCTTAATTAACAGATTTAGTTCATTCGCTCCTAATTTATTATTCTTCGTAGCTTAAAATATACTGTACATATCACATTTCAATGAATTTTGTTCATTAATTTGAATTAGACTTTTTATAGCTTTTATCGGCAAATTGAAAAATAAATAAAGCGGTTTGTGTCTTTGCTAAATCTTACTCGACATTACCGTACGCATTAGGAAGTGTTAACATAAAATAACATACATACATATAAATACATTTTAGCGCTTTGTAAAATATATTATTATTATTACGGATTTCGGGGATGCAGTCCCCTGCATTGGGCGGAGTGTAAAAACTGGCCGCATTATGCGCATGCGCATTCGTGGTCCGATTGTTGAAATTCTTTCTGCCATGCTCTCGTGCAACGTAGGCAGGCGGGCGCCTACTTTAACTGCCAGAAGTAAAATAGTTGCAGGTAACGAACGCGCCGCGAATACAAATGCGGAGCGCTTAACCCTCGACAAGCCAAAACACCAAAAAAAAAACAAAACAAACTCGGACAGTTTTAAAAATCGTATTTGGTGTTTATTACATAAACAAGCTTTCAATCATTTGACAAATCACCAATAGTTGGGTAAATTCAGGCAAAATTGACAAAATGCAATACACACAATTTTGATACAAATTAATTGATGAATTCGTCAAATATATTCCGATGTTTACTAATAATATAATATACATGATTTTGTAGCAATGCCGGAATGCAATGATATTTACATAATTTTTAAAGCTATTTCTATTAACAATTAATTAATATTTATACTATAATTATTTATGTTTTTTTTAATAGCAATCTTCATACAAAAGGTGTAAAATAAAATATTCGGTCCAGCACTCTACCATTTCTACTAAATAAATAAAAATAATAGTACTCTGATTTTCCCATTTTCGCGCTGTCATTACATACGGCAATTACTAATTTTTAAATGAATCTCTACTGTGTTTATTACATTTATTTGTAATAATGTTGATTCTGAGCATTTAAAACTAGATTGTATATATTGCACCCCATTTCCCTCCCCTCCTTACTCTTTCCACTTTGTATGTTCACTTTTTTAGTTTATTATGTACTATACTATTTATTTAATTCCGAACAAACTTCACTGGTGTTATTTTTATATATTATGTTATTATCAATTATTATTGTTGTACCGTTTGTTTCTCTAAAAATTAAAATAAAAACTAGAGGGCCCGAGCATACCGACCGTTACCAGTCACGAATATCCGATAGCAGCCGAGCACGATCGGATCTGCCAATACTTTTGATGCTAAAATAGTTTTTCTAGACCTTGTTTTACTTCCCTTTTCTCAGCAATTCGGGGGCCCGTCGCGATCGCAACTTGGGCGACTATTAATTTGCCACTGTTCGTGGCAACAGTTTTCGTGTCTGTTGGTTAGATGCAAATAAATGTATTAATATACGTTTATTTGTATCTACATTTAAAGTTTGTTTCTATAAATGCGCAAACTGTCAGTAAAATAAAGATGCCGTCTCTAGTGTTAAAAGATCGCCCATTAAGATAATCCAGGAACTGGTTCGCAAGTCTTTTATCAGCACGATGCCATCTCTTGTCACATTTTTAGGTGCGTCTTGTCGCGAGTCCGTAAGTTTTTTTTCCGAAACCGACTGGAAAGTCACAATTGCAAATTTTTGCAAGAGCTTTTTTGTAATGTTGTGCAAAGTATTTTGCGCATTCACTGTAAAAGGAATAAAAAGCATGCTAATATACTTGTTTAATTTTATTTTCTGTTTATTGATATGGAAGTAATATCTTCGTATTATTGCGATCGTTTAATGAGTCTACTTCATTTGAAAAAATTAGCCCGGAGAAGAGATGTGAGCGATGTAGTATATCTATATAGAATAATCAACAGCATGTTGGACTGCCCTGAGTTGATACAAATGGTTTCGTATAAAGTACCAACTCAAACGAGACAACATGAAGTGTTCTTTGTGGGTACATATAGAAATGATTATGCTGTTAACTCGCCAATATCGCGGATGCATCGATTTGGTGACAAGTTGCAGGAGCATACTTGAACTGAAGAAATATTTGTTTGTAAATCATGCTTAGTTTTTATTTGTTTATGTTATATTTGAACTGTTTTATTGAAATGCCGTAAATGAAAGAATCACCTTCTGAAAATCGATTGCTAAAACCTTATTTTATCATCTAAAAAAACAGTAATGATATGTTAAAATGCCAAAATATCTAAATTCTTTTATTAAATCTTCTTAAAAGTCGTGCAAAATTTGGTACCTTATATAAGTTGTATAGATTTAAATATTTACACTTTTCACGGCAGTGCTTCCATCTTTATTTGGCTTTTCTGTAGCTGGAAAACAACGTTTAATTACAATCTTTGTTTATAATTTTCGTCAAAATTCTCGGCTTTAAATGTAATAAATGCTACCTGATCACTTTATGAACTAGGACGTTGAACGATTAGCAGAGAATTGTTTATTTAACTATAATTTCTATAATATCGTTCCAACCTATGTCCATTCAACGGACTCATTTTTCTCGGGCCGGTATATCCTTCCTGGAAGGAATCGATATTACGTTTTCTAAATAACTTCTTAAAATAAATTTTTAGGTACCTATAACATCAACATTATTTTGAAGACATTATTTATTAAAATTCTATTATACTTTAATGTTTTGTAGTAAATAAAAATATATCCGGTTTATTCTGCATTCATGAAGTTTAATATTTGTATCTAATATCTTAATTAATTAATATGCACATGTAGATACTTAATAATTTTTTTTTTTTTTAAATGAAAGAGCGATGTTATAACGTCGGTTCCATCATTAAGTTGTTGCCATTTTTATTAAATTCCCATTTCTTCTTGTTTCAGCTAGCGACATATTCGACGAAAGGCGCTCCGTGGGCCCCTCCCCATCGCCAACCCCGTGCCCCGCCCCGCGCGCCCCCCGCGCCCGCTTCATCTCCTCCATCCTCGGTGGGGATGTCCCCTACGGCTCCCGGGGGCACGTGCTCACTAGGGCCGAGCGCAAGGAGTTCCCTCCTCTGCCGCCCACCGCCCCTCCGCCGCCTCGCTGCCATCAGGTGTCCGTCATCCAGAGGACTCCGTTGGTGCGCGACAAGAGGAAGGAAGAGGTCAAGCTGCCCGCCTCGATCGCCATCGCGGAGCCCGAGCAGGACCAGCCCATAGACTACCACATCCCCAAGGTGAGGGGGGAAGGAGAAGACGAGGAGGAAGAAAAGAAGATATTAGAACAGAGGCGCTCCAGCAGCTCCAAGATCGCCAATAGCATCATTCCTCGCTCCGGCTTGGCCGGGCGCAGCCTCGCTCCTCCGGGTAAACTCCCCGCACTCCTCATGGCCGCCGCGGGCCACGGCCGCTCCGGGGGCGGAGGGCAGAGCGCCGGCGGGCAGGCCGCCAGCGGGGGCGGCTACGGCGGGGGCACCTCCGGGGGCTCCGCGGGCACGGGCGGCGGCGGAGCCCTGGGCGGAGGCGGAGCGCTGGGCGGGGGCGCGGGCGGCGGCGGCATGGGCGGACGGGACGGCCGCTCCGACTACGGCCCCAACAGCCCGCCCACTGGAAGCCTCCCCCCGTTTTACGAAAGCCTCAAGGGAGGACAGAATGGAATCAACGCCTACAATGCAAATGGCAATTTTATGTCCCAGAACAACTTCAACATGATGAATGGAAACCTCGATGTAGATTGCGATACGGGACAAAGTTCGCAGGCTGCGGCCTTCGGGGAAAGCCAAGACAAGCAGTACTCTCTCCTTCAAAATGCCGCGTACGGCATCGTATTAAAAGATGAAACAGACTTGGATTATGACAACAAGTTAGAAGGACTCGGGTCCAACTTGAGCTCTTACGGTGGGTACGACGTGAACGATTCTATGATGGTGGACATGGCGGGAAACGTGATGGATCCACTCCAGTTCACCGCTACCCTGACCTTCTCCGGGCCCGCCGAGCACGCGCTCCTAGACAGCCTGTCTGACGCGGCGGACCTGTCCAACTTCCTGCAGCGGCTGCCCGGAGAAGACTCCCAGGCGGAGATCATCACTGACGAAATTGACGACACGCCCTCCCTCACTCCCGACTCTGTGAACCGCACCGACAACGCCATCGACTCCTTCTCCGATCAGTTAATGATGAACAGACAATATTATCAGAAGAACTACCTGCACCAGTTCGCCGGTCACGAGTCCGGTTACGGCCTCCGCGAGAGGCCCGAGCTGGTGATGCAGCAGCTGTTGCAGGGCGAGGGCCAGCTGCAGCAGCTCCAGATCCAGGTGCAGATGCAGCAGCAGCAGCAGCAGCAGGCGCCGCCGTCCCCCTCCCCCGGCTTGTCCTTCTCGGGCAGCGGTCTGGAGCTGGACTCCCCCTCCACCAGCTGCGTCTCCCTGCCGTCTCCGGGTGGGGAGCCTCCTTGCCTCAGTCCCGCCACTGTAAGTGTTCGCAGGGACTCCTCCCGAGACTCCAAACCGGTCTTGCAGCGCAGGGTAAGCTATCACATTGATTTTTTGGCAAAGCTTTCTTCATTCGAAAATGTCACGATCTGCTCTCAAAGCACATTCGGTCATTTTATTTTGGTGAAGTGAAAGAACACGCTGTGCCAAAATCAATTTGCTCGCTTTAACTGTTAAATCCCAGATAATTTGTACATTTTCGCACATAAATTACAATAATTATATATTTTCCTCCATCCTCAAAAGCCTCAGTACAATAGTTTAATTCACTGTAGAAGCATATTTTTATTGTAAGATATTTTGTTTTGTCTTTGGTCGTGACAATGGTTTTCAAAAAGAAAAGGAATCCTATCGTATTGCAGTGTTGTAAAAACAAGTAAATATTAAAAATTTAAAACCAACTTTACACTCGTATTGGTAGTAAGATAATTATATTTTGTTTAAATATTAAATAATAAAATATTATAGATACTACATAAAAATTACAAAGAAGTAAATGGTTGGATTATGTAAATAACACTTATATTTTCCATTCAATTGATATAAATTTGTCATCAAAAATACAACTCATTTACTAGAGGAACCTAATATCTGTATATTCAAAATATGTATGTACATACACAGCATTGGTAAACGATAATTATAACATAGTACACTTTTATTCTAATAGTTTACAAACTATGCGGGATTGAATTACTAAATTGCTATTTATATTGATAATTTACAAGAGAAAGTTTAAAAAAATCTTAATAAAACTAGAATATACACATTTTTTAAATTCCTACACAAAGCTTAATTTTTTTTCTTTTTATTTTACAGTTGGGACTGCCTGGAGATGTACAATTGGAATTTGTCAATGGCGGTCATGGAATTAAAAATCCACTAGCAACTGATGTCAGCGGGAGGTCCAGGGACGATGAGAAACCAAATGTATCACTTTGTGTATCTGACGACGATCCGAATAAGTTTATCTGCCGGGTTTGCTCCAAAAACTTCACCCTGCAGAGGTTACTCAACAGGCATATGAAATGCCATTCCGATGTGAAGAGATACCTCTGCACCTTCTGCGGGAAAGGGTTTAATGACACCTTTGACTTGAAAAGACACACGAGAACGCACACCGGAGTGAGGCCGTATAAGTGTAACCTGTGTGAGAAGTCCTTCACTCAACGCTGCTCCCTGGAATCACATTGCCTCAAGGTGCACGGAGTCCAACATCAGTATGCCTACAAAGAAAGGCGCACAAAGGTAATTAATTATAACAATTCGCAATACATTTCTGTAACTCTTTTTAAGTTCATTTCAATATTATACAAACAAATAAGCAAACGTACAACTTTAATTTTTCATGCTCGATATAACCGTGCTCAACTGTAATCAAAAAAACTTTATAATTCTTGAAATTAAACCGTATACTTCAAATATACTGTAGTATCTGCGAAAAACTAATTACAAAATATTTATATTCATATTTCAGAAGTGTGTAAATTAATTCATTAAGTCTAGGTCAATTTTTTGTAATCAGTGATATGTGTTTTAATAAATACCTTTTTTTGTCAACAGATGTACGTCTGCGAAGAATGTGGTCACACAACAAGTGAACCGGAAGTACATTACATCCACCTGAAGGACAAGCATCCTTATTCACCAGCACTCCTCAAGTTCTACGATAAGCGACATTTCAAATTCACCAATTCTACATTCGCTAACAATCTGCTGGGCTCCTTCCCAATGCCAGTTCACAACTAGTGATGCGAAGGAGCAACGCCGAACGCAGTACATCTAACCATAGATCATTTGGTCAAAATTATTTATTTGAAGATAGTTAGCACGATGAAATATTAGAGGAAAATACTACGCACCTACTGCTATTGTTAGATGTACTGCACCGGCTTAATGATAGTCATGCAGACATGTCATGATACCGTCCATAACAAATCATCTTTGCATTTATTCAGCGTATGATATTTTATATAATTAAAGCCATGCTGTTGGGTGGAATTGTGTTTGTTGTGTGCCTACTACGCTTTATAGTTATTTGTTTATTTAAACACAACAAGTGATATTTACAATAGAATTAATTAATATAATGTTCAAAGTTTCTCACTCAAAAACTGTTTATGAAAATATTTTACTTACAAGTTTGGGCATCCAGTTTCTAGACAACTATCATCGCTGTCGAACTCGAAAGAGATTGGGTGGTATTTAAAATGAAAAGAAAATAAGCCAAATCATTGGCATGACTGCAAACAAACAAATCAAAGTATCGGGTTATTTGTGCAATCTGGTGTTGGTCTCTGGGGTTATTAAGTAATCTAGATGTAATAAATAGTTAATCATAGATATCTGATAAATTTACTGAAGATGTTATTTTTTTTATAATATGTTGAATATGTAGTAATGCAATGTTTTATTAATTCTTTCTCAACATAATGGGCAGCTTCAATTATTTATTATAACAGTTTTTATACTTTTTTTACACAATTTGGTTATTACTTATTATGCTTAGGTTTATATCTTTCGAAGACTGTTTTATAATTATTATTATATTAAAAAAATATTGAAATTTATATTATATGCTGCCCTTTTCATAAATATGAATGTACTATGTTGATTAAGAATTGATTATCAATGGATCGGATGAAAAATATTTTGTCTCTTCTATTGTAATTAGATAAGTATGATTTTTCTACAACACAATATTGACGGGGATGAAGCCCAAACTCGTATTTTTCACGTATTGCCGTAAGAAAAAATAAACCTTTTCAAATCTAATGGAATTGTTTTGTTTGAATTGAAGCGAATTAAGTGAATAAGTGGCAAATTGTAATGAGATTGTATCTTCCAACAGAGGTGTTAAAAACTACTTGATAGATCAAATTATCAAATACGATAATTTTAATGAAGTCTGCATTCCTATATACATTTTAAAACTTGTGATATAAAATTTATTATTTTTAGCATAAAGTTTTGGAAGAATTTTACAAAGAATGAAAACTTTACAACGCTCTTCCACAGTTTATTTTTCAAAGGAATAAAAATCAAGTCTTCTATTCAATTCTCTGTTGAAAATGAAAACTAAATTATATGCAATCAAATGTAAATATTTATTTAAAAGTAATTATAAGGTTAACATTAATGATTTAACATATTAAAGCTAAGTACCTTCTATAGATATAGATACAACTTATATTAAATTGGATTTATAAAAAAATTAAAGTTAAAATGCGAAGTACTTTAACAAAATAAAAAAAATCAGCCAGTTGTGACAAAATAGAAGAGCATTTAATAGTCGTAAATAAATAAATTAATAACGACCTTCGGTGTTGATTAAAACAAACCAGATATAGATGTTTCCAGTAATGTTGCAGGAACTATGGACCAGGTTTAGATTTTCACTAATCTTATGGGAGATTTAGAGAAATAAAATAATAGACTGATTTAAAAGACGAATGTTATTGAAATAAAATAATTGAAATAATTTTTATGCCAGTCAATAATCGTTCATTTCATTGTCATCCAACGTGTACTCAGTATTCTCTTGCATTATTTATGAGCATTTACTTATCATTTAAATAGATTAAGGCATCTTTTTATACAATTGTTACAATGTCCTCCAATATATGTGAACAATGTTTAATGTGTCGAATAACCAATAAATTATCAACAAATAAAACCTTTTATAATTTATTCCCAAATTAATGTACATATTTAGTGTCTGTGGCAACTGTAATTCGTTTTGACACTTCTCGAGTTCTCTGATGATTTGCAGGATCAAGTTGATGAAAACCAAAGATAAGAAAACACAACTTTTTTCCCTTAGATAAAAGAGATAAAATTTTGAGTAAGTTTTTGATACAAGTGCAAAAAAGCGTATTATGAGAATACAAAACAATTTTTTTAAAAGTTTATTGCTTATAAGCTATATCAACCTGTCAAGCTGCAGGTGACCAATGTTCTCTCTAAGGTGTGCGGGTGTGCGCACGCATCATAACGCACACAAAGAAATCTAGTGCAAACACAATTTTTAACAAGACTTCTTCTTCATGTGCTTCATTCTATCGAAGGTTGGCGACCATGTTGCAGTGTGATGTATCCTGTATAAAATCACCAACATTTTGGACACTGAATTACTTTCTGAGGTTACTCAGTCAAGATGCCAGGTATGTAAATATGAAACCAAAATTTGTGTATAGAAAATACACGTTTATTGTATGAAGATGAAACAAAATATTTTATTCAAAGTATTACAGCAAGTGCGTATCCCATTGATGCGAATAAGTAGTCGATTACTGCCAAATCGACGGAGCCAAATCTGGTGAGTAAGCCGCGTGCGAAAGTATTTCCCAACTAAATTCCTCAATCGTTTCCTTGACTGGTTTTGCTGTGTGATGGTGCAATATCAAGAAGCAAAATCACTTTGTGTTGCCTTTTTTGATATTCAGGTAATTTTTCACGCAAAGTTTGATATAAATCGATCATTTGTTATCGGTAGTGTTCAGTATTAACGGTTTCGCCAGGTTTTAGCAGCTCAATAGATCACACCCTTTTAATCCCACTAAACACAGCATTGTCTTCCGTCCATAGCGATTTGGCCGTGCAGTCAATGTCGATGGTTTGCCTGGAGTTACCCATGATCTTTTATGATTATGATTCTCGAAATATATCTACTTTTTATCACCAGTCACAATTCGATGGAGAAATGACTTTCTTTTGCACCTGGCGAGCAGCATTTCGCAAGTGGTTTTTCGGTTTTCCTGCTGTCTTTCATTCAGTTCATGTGGAACCCATTTTCCCATCTTCTGGATCTTTCACATGACTTTCAAACGTATGGAGATGACTTCTCGTATCACATTTAATTGATCCGCGAGTTGTTGTTGCGATTCAGCATCATCCTTATCAGTGCTTGCAATTCGCTGTCTTCAAACTTTTTCTGTGGTCTCCCACGTTCTTCGTTTCTCACATCAAAATAGCCACTTTTGAATTTTTTAAACCACTGTGATTTACCAAGAGCATACTCACCGTAAGCTTCTATAAGCATTCAATGCGATTCTACAGCAGTTTTCTTCAAATGGAAACAGAAAACCAATGTTGTCCGCAAATTGTAGTTTCCAGGCACAAAATTCGACATGTTCAACGCAATTAAAAACTATGCTGTTGTATGAAACTTGTATTGTTACGAGTTGAAAATCTTTGTCAGATGTCAAAACAAGAAAATGGCGTCAATAACGCAATTTGATGGTAACTACATTGACAGCTAGGGCCATCTATGGGAAAATTCCGGTTATATATTAACATACCTGGTAATCTCTTTCTGCCTATATCTCTGCTGCCTTCTAACTTCCCATGCATAGTGAACTGTAAAAGATCATATTTTATATTGCGGAGAATGTATCCAAAGTTTTCCTTGAAATTTATTATTAATTATCTTGATTTATTTATACATCTTCATCATCATCATCTCTATACATCTTCATTGATGATGTGGTCAACCCAGGCCCTGCCAGTAGCCTTATACTGGTATGGCAATGTTTTCTTATTTTCTTCTACAGTGCACAAATAATAGCATTAGTCCTTAAAATCGTACAAAAGATTTTTATGCGCACACCATGATCCTAACGTAGAGGGAACATTGCCGGTCACTAGGCCCGGCGACAGGCGAGAACAACTATACCAGACCCTGAAGTAGAGAGGCCCCATGCCATACCATACAAAATAATAGTTAGATTATTCCACACTTTCAGATTATGTAATAAAAAATGTGTTTGCAAGTAAAGAAAGCGTCGATAAGATGCTCACTCACTTTCGTAGCATTTTAGCCCTTTTCCCATTTATTATAAATCTGCAAATCCACTTTAATCAAAATGGTTTAAAGGAAAGTAGTATTTTATTTTACTTTTTGTCGGGGCATTATAGCTCATTATTTGCAGGGTTGCAGAAAAGATTTTACAGGTTAGATTTTTGGCAAACTGTCAAGTACACAAGAGGGCCTGTAGGAGTGGGTAAATCGCTTAGCAAAGATACCACACAACCAGGTATGAGGATTATTAGCACAGCTAATACCGAAATTATGGCCATTGGCAGAAATGAAGAACAGCAATGCATAATACAGACTCGCGTTACTAGACTGAAACAAGTTGACACACCTTTAAGTATCTGGAAGTACTGTTTTCAAATAAAATGCGTAATTTGATAAAAGGATAGGCTTGGCTAGCAGGGTTCTACGGCCACTGTATAGATAAGTAATAAGAAAAGCAGAGTTCAATAATAAGACAAAACTGGCGATTTTCAAGTCAGCTTACACACCCACAAAGAAAGATGAAACTATCAATGGCCCCAAGCAATAGATACAGCACAGGACAGGGAGCAGTGGAAGAGTGCCGTCCGAGCATTGGGCCACCGACTCGATAAGGATAAAGGTGATGATAAAGAAGAAGATTTCAGTCAAATGGTTTTAAGAGTCACATACCCTTTACTAATCTTCTTTTATTAAAAGGTGATTTGTGAAGTAAAATCAGTCTATATATCTACAGGGGTCTGCTGATGACACGACACAATCATCACCTACAGCTCAATCGAGTTCACATTCATTTTTATTATACATCGCAAATCACGAAAAGTCTTGAGGAGCAACGTATGGGACTAATGGAACCGAAAGACTGAGAGAAAAAAAATGAAAATAAAATATGATTTTATGATTTTACTGATTTTATTATATAACAAGGAGTATAACCAAATATAGGAAATAAAGGTGTTAATTTATTAATAAAATAAATGTAAAACCTGTATTCAAAAACAATTTTTATTTAGTAAATTTTAATGAACATCAAGATTAATAATGTTCCAAATCAATGTTTATCTGCGTACATTAAGTTAGTAAGAAAACTTAAAAACATGCTAATGTAAATTCAACATGTTTTAAGTAGACACAATACAAAGTACATCTATTACTACTTGAATGAGGACACCCTTTTGGATTAATCTAAGTGTAAAATTATAAAACAAGTTAAATAAATACGCAATTATTATAGCTTACAACCTGCTGGAAATATAAACAGTATTTATTACAAATATAAAATATACCAACATAACAACCATTTGGTAATAGTTTAAAGCTTGCATCCTAACTTATCAATACACCTAGTTAAAAGTCTAGACAAGGCTTAGTTTAATCACTGAACAGTTTATTTCTAATCTCTCATACAATGGAAATTTTGTGAAAAAATCAAGAGCTTGACTTTCATATATTACTAGCGGTCCATGCCAGGCATCGCCCGGGATTCAGAATTGGTTACAATTTAAAATAGGCGTTTTGTGCAGGCCCCAAAGAGTAATCATTTTACATATATGCAACAAGAGTATGCAATATTTGGTCCAGACGGGAAGAGACCAAAATGTCTAGGAGGGTGAATGTGACTATATTTATCTCTAGGTCCTAGATTGCAACTAAGCAAAATTTGTAATGGATAGCATTCAATAGAATACACATATATATCTCGGGAAGGATTGGGCTGGCCAGGAGGAGAGTGTCTATTTTTTGCACAGGATTCTAATTTGGTTTAAATCGGTCAAAAAATGTAGAGAAGTATAGAGAACAGACTGACAGACAAACATATAAAATTTTAATATTCATGTAGATGTTTTGAATGCAGTGCCCCGTATCTAAATAATGGGCAGGTGCCGTTACGTGCCCAATGTAACTAATCACTATTTGACCAGCACTACACTACACACCGATATCATATTGAAATAAAAGTTAATGTTTGTGCTAGAACCGTACCTTTAAACTTCGATTGTCAAAAGTAGCATCGTTAGCACCAAGTTACAGGATGTATTCTATTATAAATATTGTACAACATTGTTTTTAACTAATGTAGTGCCAACATTTTATGGACACCTTAATCTACTGAGTGAACACATTATTAGAATTTTCTTTCCACAGATGTGGGACAGTACAATCACCAATTTGCATCAAAAGTTTAAGAACATTTGTTCTGAATCAACCATTTTAAGAAGTGTACATATTACATACACCTTGATGCACACGTGACAATTTTTTTTTTTACCTTCTTAATTGTTAATTAAAAGAAAGACACAATGCACAAGTTACAACTATTGTATATCTCCGCTTAATTTCAATCATGCTGTTCTAGTAATTACAAAGGTGATAAAGAAATAATTTTATATGAAAAGATTTACATAAAGGTTTATTAAAAGTATTATTAAACATTTGTATGGTTATTGCAGTGAAATTTTAAAAGCAATTCTAAAGATTATTTTTTAAATAATATATTGTGTATGTACATATAAAATATATGTAATGTAATTTTCATTTCTTTAACCTTTTAACTAATGAATAAATTGTACGTGAACTGACCACTTGTGCAGAATTAAATCTAGTTCGTTTTTTAGTAACATTTCTTACAATGACTATCTAATAATATAATTCTAATTATAATTAATAATAATAATCTATAATTCTTTCTTTCTTTTACTTGTGATATCTGAATTTTACCACAGTGATGACATGAAACATATATATAATACTTGAATGTAAAACACCTGGCAAACAACCCTTACCTTAATTAATATTTGTGAACTGTTACAAGATTTATTTTGTAAATTGAGTCAAAACACTGTTTTATTCCACTACACTTTTCATTGTATTAAACGATAGAATGTTTTCATTATCAATATTATAATTCAACTAAAATTAAAAACACTTTTAGACAGTAATACAATAATACTGATAATGGGAATACTGTAGTGGAATAAAACAGTGTTTTGACTCAATTTACAAAATAATCTTGGAATACCACAAAGTTTCACCAAAAACCTTTGAACAGTTAAAAGATTTATATCTGTTTCAGGTTCAGGTTTCCAGTTCCAGGTCAAAAGGGAAACTGACCAACTGTCTACAAAATAACACTTTGAAACTATTATATCCGATCCCCTTGTCTGCTGAGTACAATATCTCTTTAATAATACGCCTATAAAGTTTGAAAATGACTGAACATTTAGTGAAATAATCATCGCATTTACTATTTTAAATGATTTTACATTAAACAATGTGTAATTCTTAATACAGAAATAATATACATACTATCAAAAAATATATATATAAAAATATTTATTTAACAAATTAATATAAAAATGCAGATAATTATATTATCTAGCAAACAGAAGATCATCATTTAATAGCCATGGACGTCTTAGTAGAAAAAATGAATATTCAGGATCTACACTGGTGGCACAGCATCTCATTGTGGCTATGTTTGGGACCTGCAGTCATAATATTAACGGAGAAGAGTAATTTTTTTTAAATAAATATAAATAATATACAAGCTGATAAACACCCATAAACAAAGGAAAAAAAACATAACATCACCCATAAGTCATAAACATACCTCTCAGGCTAAACATTGGACATGGTAGATAATGCCTCCAGGGGGGAATAATATAGGGAGATGGATGTGTGTAAATTAAAAGAAAGGAACTGGGCCAAAAGAATATGCAAAACATGTTGCAAAACGATTCTTCTCTAAACATATAACCATTGAAAGACCAAGGAAGTAAACACATATTTCCTAAAACTAAATTCCACAATCTATTTACTATTTAGAGTAATAACTTCTAACAAATGTCTAAATACTAATTGTGCCATTACCTACTTGTGCAGGAGTCTGTTTCACTGGGCATTTTTGGGGTCGCTCTGTTACAAGACAAGGGGCCCCCAAAATGATAATTACACAACGTAAACTACAAACAGAAATACAGATAGACAATGTTTTAGGTTAAACTAACAATAATAACCCATCTGGAGCCTAAAGCTCACGAGCCGACGAATGCCCGAAGGCAGCAGAGCACAATCAAATCTGCCAATATTTTGTGAATTAATTTTTTTTTTTTTTTTCGCTTCCCCCTGCTTTACTTCCCTTTTCTCAGTGATTCGAAGGCCCTCTGCAAAGCGACGCCGCACATAATTGCAACTCGCACAACTATAAATTCGCCACTACCTACCAGGCTAGAATTTTAAAATTAATGAAATGTAAAAAACATAGGTACATTGGATCGGCCTCTTTTATCGAGAGCACTGTAATAATAATAATTTCAAATGCTTCTGACCAAATTGATTTTTCAGCACCCGTGAAACTTGTCTTGGGAATTTCCTTAGAATCAAATAAAACTTGATATTACTTCTCCAAATTCGAGCTAGAAGAATATTAAGAAATCCACTATTTGGAAAACAGTATATCCATTCTGTGGCCTTCTATTCATACATATCTTATAAAAAGATAACATCCTAACGTATGTTCATACAATTGAATTAAAATACACATGACATTATCTTTAATCCTGCAATTTTGCTTAAGATGTTGTATAGAAAAGGACATATATGACAAAATCAATGAAAACCGAACATTTCTTTTGGTTATGGTTCTGGACGATGAGGACTACATAAATACTGAATGGTTGTCCTACGCCAGGGCAATACAGAATCCGGTTTATTAGTAAACACAGAGATATAGTCATAATTCAATACTTGTAAAATTTGCTTTTAAGAGTACATATATGAGTTAAACATTATATCATGCCAATCTCAATAATATACATATAAATATTATCATTGACAATTTATTTTAGAATGAGGCATTTAATATAAATTATTATTACCTAATTGGGCTTAATAAATTTTGATAACATTTTGTAATATTTTTGAAGGCTTATTATAATTAAATAATTTGATTTCGAACAGTACATATTTTGTTATCAGAATGTAAAGTTACCATAAACAACATTAAAAAAAAAAAAAACTATCTTTACGATGACTCATGAAGACATTTAAAATTAGATTTTATTTGCTTTCCTGCTTTAAACTTAACCATACATATACAGCATGGCCAAACAATTCTTTTATTGCTGTAGCTATAATTTTTTGCAAATAAGCCACATAATAACGAACCATGATATAATAAATAAAACACATTCAATGATCTATTAATATAGTTATGCGGAATAAATATAGCAAAGTCTAGCGATAGCTTTTCATTTCACAAAAACCAGTAAAGTTTCAATGTGTTTGAATCACTAAGGATGAAATAGACGTGTGGTAAAGCCAATGTTAGATTGTGTTTATAAACTTGTATTTTTCACTACATAGTAACCTTAGCACCATATATTAAAATAGCAGCATATAATATAAAAGATATAAAAATAATACATAAAAGAAAAACATTCTTAAATTGCAAAAAGTGATATGCGTCATCAATATTAAATTTCATAATACTTATATGTTAGTACATACATACTTTTTGGTCTAAAGATAAAATGCAAGACACTGGGAGTTCAATCATTGCTCCGGAAGACCACCAAGATAGTACTATTTTTCATAACACAAGCCAAGCTCAGTCTGAAGAATATTAATGTGACATGTGTTCCATGCACAACACATACATCTATTTATTTAAAAATTAAATAAAAAATAAGTAAGGTGAGCCGGGGTAAGTGCGTCTACGTTTGAAATTAGATTCCAGTGCCGTAATCTATTAAGAAATGTTATAAATCAATATTTGAAGAGATAGTCCAGAGATGGTGCAAATCCAAACATTAGTTTGCCTGTAATACCAATTCAAATTATGACAGTTGTTTAATGTCAACTTGCGAGCCTTTTCAATCTTTCGTATATCTCGATAATCTTTAGTATCATTATCCTGATATTAGGTAAGTACCTCAATTTTGAGTTGTAGTTTTTATAAGATGCTTTCAATATCAGCTATCCTAAAAGGTAACATTCCGATTTTTAAAGACTTAAATTAGGAAATGGTTAATAATCCTCCTATCAAAGTTTCAAAATCATGGCATAATCATATGAAGTTTGAGAATAGTTCAAAGTTTATGTTGATGATTTATATGTCACACTTACCCCAATTCACTTTAGTAATTTATGGAAAGAAATAATATTTAATATATTTGTTCATTTGAGCCATTATCGGCAACTTATAATACAAAAGTGAGTAAAAAAAATATACAATCAGCCTAATAAATAAAATATATGTAAAACAAAAATGGCAAATAAATTTCCTAGCACCAATTAATGCATTTTTAACTAAACCTTATAATTATTTATTGATGATAAAATAATATTTTATTGAGCAACAAAAGAAAACATTAATTAAATATGTGTAATATATTAATCACATAAATTATTCTTTATTTGTTATATCAGCACCCCCTTCCTGTCGTTATTTTTTGCATACGAAACTGTCGTCACACCTGAAGAATTATTTAGATTGGCGACACTCGTGTTGGACACTTTGCTGAGTACTGTGGAGGAAACGGTCTGATTTCCTGACTTGTCGGTTTCACGGAGTAGCACTGGCAGTTTTTTATCTTTTGTTAACATTGCAACCTAAAAGAAATAAAAACTCATTTATTGACACGGCAGTTGGTTATATTTTTATTTATATCATGACTATTACACACTATACACAGGGGTAGGCCGGAGGAGGCTCGGAGGGGCTCGCATGAGACCCTTGTTAAATTAAGAAAAAACAATATTCTCAGATCAAATCAATACCTAACAATTGCTTTAATAATTATTGCGTATAATTATGATAAAAAAATCTGCCCCTTCCCTAGAACACCACGAATAGCTCTGAGATTAAGCGGGGCTCCTTGTTAACGTATTGGAAGCCCGCCACAGACTATCAGTCATTATTTACACCTGTTAACTGCATATAATATAATGCAACATTATATAGTCATCATTTACACCTGTTAAATGCATATAATATATGAAAAACTATAGTCATGATAAAAATATAAGTCAGTTGTGTGTGTAGAGCAAAGTTCAGTTTATTTAGAAAATTAAAATAAAGAAAATCTCATCCACCATTTGAAATTTCAATCATAATTTTTTTTTTAAATAGTACCTTGTTCTGTAAAAATCATCAAAAATATGCATCGAATATATTTATTTTTCTACTTCATGTGCCGTCTTCTATTGAAAGTTAGCGACTAAGCTACAGATACTGATTTGACTCTGTGCAAAATGTACAAAATCACCAGTATTTTAGACAATGGGTCACTTTTTGATTACGCAGCCAAGATAATCTATTTTTACTTAGTTTCTGCTGCCTGCGTCTGTCAGAACATCTGAAGTGATACAAGACAAATAGCTAATAGATTTATAATTAATGGAAGAGTACATAAAAACAAGTTTAAATATTAACTGACCGCATTATCGATAGCTCTGAACTGCCATGTCCAATGAACAATATATAGGAATGGGCGATGATCAAATCTGTTGTCGTCGGGACTGTAGGATTCTGCATGATAAGCCGGAGTGAGGACTGTCATCTTATGCCTGTTAATGGCATAACATCTGAAGAAGTGTTTCACCTTTACCGCAACCTGGAAAGAATAGTTTATCATTATACATTTAATTTCAAATTCATAAATTAACAATGAATTAATTTAAACAATATTTGTATTTTGTTTCTGCCAACCTCCTGAGGTGTGCATCTGTCAGCCCAGGCGTGCACCAGTTTACAGAACATGCTGTAGGGACCGCAGTGCTCCATCTTACGCAGTCTCCCGAAATGCGAGAGTTCTGCATAAGTCATGCCCATATCCTGCTCATCTGTCTGGGCAATTTGGCCTCCAGACAACGGCTCTAGTTCAGCCGTTGGCGGTGCCTGCATTATCTCCGATATCGCAGGCAGGAAGAATCTAAAATTGAAAAATATGTATTTACCTATTTCATATTTATATGAAGAAATTTTCAAAACCTTTCCAGCTTTTCAATTTTATGTATTCTCTGCACATTTCTAACAATTTCAAGATGAGACCAAAAATTTTTAATAAATTTTAAAGAACATTATTTTTAATTTAAATAATTGAAAAAGGTATTCTCAAAAGAACGAAATACTGTCATTTGGAAGCGAAACAATTCTATCAATATTTGAGTAATTTATAAGCAAATAATTTCTTTAAGAAATAATCCAATTTTATTATATTCTGCATTTGCTTTCTGCAAAATTCTGCATTTTGCAAAAAAGCGGACTTTCGACATAGAATACATTTGCATATTAAAAATATATAAAAGTACTATGACCAGCAAAAAGTAAATTTTGGTAAAAATATGAGTTAAAGCCGTTTTACATTCAGACGGCAATTAGAATTACATTTTCTAACACAAAAATTAAAAACAAATCAATCGGAAACAAACTCATTTTTAAGCTTTTATACAATTATGAGTTTATTGTAGAGTGATAATATTGTATTATATAATTATTACAAATGAATAATATATATTATATTTCAAGATGCAAAATATAAAAAATTGATATACACAGTTAAAATAATGTTTTTTTTTTTATGAAATAACTAATTTATGAAGTCAATTTTATACAAACCTGCTCTTTGCATAGTTCAGGAATGCCTTCAGATCAGTCTTTGATATGCCTCCTATAGGGTTCACGTCTGCACTAGAACAATCGTACTTTGTCATATAACCCCTAAGAGCCTCGTCCACATTAGCCGAGCCCAAAACTAGGAGTCCGCCCGGACGGCCACGAACCCACAACATCAGCTGGGCAAACAGGTACGATATCACCATACGCAATCGGGCCTAAAAACATAAATAATTACTAGAAAACCAAAACAATAAAACAAAAATTCTTATTTTAATTGATTAATTATTGACACTGATGAAAATCTATGTAAACGAAGAGCAGTTACAGTATGTGTTAACTACAGGTGGTAAATATTACAATGTTTCAATAACAATCTACTAGTGGGTGACCACTCGTAGAAAGGTACTTTATAAAGATTCATAAATTAACGCTAATACAATTTGGTAACATTAATTGAACACCTTAAAACAATCTTCTAGTGGTTGGGTGGTATACACTCAGGTCTCTTTTTATGGGGTAGATACATTCCACAGGAAAACCCATAAAAAAGACTACACACGTATAAAAATTAAAAAAACGTTCCATAATTTTCTAAAATCGCTAATTCATAGTTTGACATGCCATTACAAACATGCCTTTCGACAGCGATATAAAATCTTATAAGTAAATAATAATGTTAACAATATATATTTTAAATATGTACTACAAAAACCCGCATGAAAATTTTTAGGTTATGTTTTGTCGCTGACAGCTGTAGGATCCATAGACAATTTAGCAGTAAACTAACAACAGACGGTTATAGGATGACAGCCGGTAAGATTTACTACCGGACCATCGTCGGTTATAAGAACGGCCCTTAAAGTAAATAATGTACCTGCAACATGTCTGAATGTTGAATGCTCACTGATAATTTCTGAAAACAATGGAGGGGAGAAACGTGTCCAGACATGCTCAATTTCACTTGGTTTTGGTTAAATTGTATTGGCGCAGAGTGTGTTTACATATACAGATAAAATTCTCCAAATGTTTGACCCTTTCAACATGTCAAATTGATCTAAAATAGTTATTTAAAAAAAAATGCTTCTTGGAATATAAACCGCATAAAAATAGTACACATAAAAAGAGACCTGAGTCTAATACTTTTTAACATTTTTGGAAAATTTGAAAAAAAAAAACATTTATTAAAGAATTGCACACATTTACATTGTTACAAAACGATTTGTCGGACGAGAACTGATGGTAATTTAATATAAAGCTTTGTGACTTTTTCATACATTTTTGGGTTTTTCTAACTTTTAGCGTAATGTTCCGGCACCATTTTCTCCACAAAAAATGCACTGCTTTACACTTATTTCATGCCAAATTAACTATTTTATTGGCACACAAATAATATATGTCAAATTTATTTTTTTAACTCATTATCTATTCAACTATGAATTTAAAAACATTAGATACGGATTAATAAGAAAGGGATTTTAATATAAAACATCATAAATATTTTCCTTGGCGAGTTTTCTTTACAATTCTTCTATCATAATATAATACATATTTGATCATGTCAAATAAATAAATAAATTATGTTGGCTACTTGTCATTGCTAGATGGATGCATTTTTAAGGTGTTCAAAAATGATATTAAATATTACCAATAATAGTATAAGCTCGGTACAATTTTAAATATTGTAATATTATGTATGTACCATTATTACCAATTTAAAAAAATTATACTCACTTGAATATTTTGCAGTGCCAAGTTCTGCCTTGGGCAGCCACCTTTGGTTCGGAACTTGGGTACTAGACCAGTGACGGAAGTGAATATACCCAAAACAGCACTAACAGCAACATCAATGGCAACTGAGAAGTGATAACTTCCAATTTGACTAGACAACTGGAAAATAAAAACAATGATATTGCGTATTAACCTATTACTAAATGCAAATTCAGTATACATTTTTATCCGCTTACAATCTGCACTGATTAATATACTTAATTCTTAATCGAAATACTTCATTCTTAAATTATTCCACATTTCAACATAAGTTTTCAATTGGAAAGATTTCAATGAATGAATTACCTGAACTGCTCTCTGTTTGGTTTCTTGACTAGAATTCTCAGTCCCCATGTAACACGTGACGAGAAGTCTGTTACAAAGTTCCATGGGGTCTGAAGGTGTATAGTCCGATTGGCACATAATCTTACGTATGTCAGCCAGAACTTGACTTTCTGAAATAAATTTTTTATTAACCTCTTAATGTATGAATAATATGTAGCTTTTTTCATTCAAATAGTATGTACACATGCATAACTTACCAATTTGTCACACAACTTGCAAAATTCTAATTTGCCTATTTTGAAACATTGAGAGTAAACTGTTTTTTCCACATAATTTAAGTGACAGTAGTCCATTATTTGAAAGCCGTGTTCTGAATAATTACGACAGATGTATTAATTTGAAAAAGTGTAACATATAGGTTCGAAAGTTTGTCATGAAAAATACTGGCGCTATAACACAATTGGTAGTGTACTTCCCCGGATTGGAATTAGAGATCCAGGTTTTAATCCCAGTAGCACAAAAACAATATTTTTCAACAAAATTGATTTTATATGTATATATTTATAATTAATATATTAAATTAGTATTTTAAATATCACAGACCTATGTTCTGAATAATTACAACTTCACAATAAGAATGTGTTCTCCTTAATAATTTTTTTTTTTTTTAAATGTTAATTAATTTTTCTAAAAGTTTCTACAAATCTAGAGTTTTCATTTATTCAGTAGAAAATATGAACATTTTAAAGTTGAAAAATACACAAAACTTGAGCATACAAACCTCCCCTCTGCACAGCTTCACAGACTTGTGTGCACATCGAGAAGACAATACATGCCGTGCTAGCCGAGTCTACCCCTCCACTCAGTGGAAGGAAGAAACCTCCCTGGCCCGATCTCCTGAGGTAGTCCCAGAGCCAGCATGCTGGACCTAAAGCAAATTAATCAGGTATGATTTTAAATATAATGTTAAAAATACAATAAAATTAATTTAATATGTTTTATTGGTCGATACGGTTAGTTTGTTGTGGTTTTACAATCCATACAAAATTCAATGTACCAAACTTCATATTAGTAATACATACATGCATATATCATTTTACTAAAAATTTCTAAAATTCATTGTAAAATTTATAAAAATGAAGGCTACTAACATAGTCTTGATTTGCAATAATATAACTTCACAATAAAAGACGTTGGCCTGCTGACAAAATTACTCAAAAACAAATGTAAAGAATTTAAACTTTACAAGATCTAGAAGGTGTACACATTAAGACCAGAATTTGTATCTCTTACATACATTCTGGATTGGAAGAGATCCAGGTTTGAATCCCGGTAGCAACAACAATATTTTTCGATAAAATTGATTTTATATGTATATTTTTCTAATTAATACATTTAATTTATATTAAGTTATCTTTTTATTAAAATAAATAAAGTTTTGAAGGGACTAAGGAAGCACATGTATGACAGCATCTGGCCTATATTCGAGGTTATTTTTTCATAAAGGTTAAAAATGAAAAAAGGACAGAAAAACTGATCAGACTTACCTAGTGCAATCTCCTCTTCTGGTGAATGATATATCCAGTCGATGGGTTGACAGCTGGGAACGCTGATGTCATTGTCACTGGAGAGAGCAAAGTCAACAAATACTCTCGGGAAAGGAGTGCTGGATGCGGCCATGTGACTTCTGGATCTGATGTTTGCCCTGTACGATCGGATGTCTTCCAAGTCTATCGTGGATGCAATAACTTCCTAAAAAGAATAATGACAATGTTAGTAAATATGTAAATGAAAACATACAACAAATATTATACAAAATAATAGCATCTGTGACATGGCCAATACAAAGCTAGTCTACCAGTGGAAAACAACTGCGTCGCCAGAGATGCATGCATGCACCGCACATCCAGGTGAGGAGACTGAACAGAGAGAACTCCGACCAGAAGCATCCGAAAAATCATTATTTGCCAGCTCACAGGCTTCGATCGCGCCATGACCCAAGAGTGTAAATCCACGCAACTGATTGCAAATATTGACTACCCTCGAGTTTTAATATATAGAATAAATAAAATACAATCACTTTGTATGAAACCACAAATTTTTAATTGTATGTCTACCCGTTTTGCTTATCTCAAGCTTCATCAGGACGTATTTAAAACTAATCATAAATACAAAAAAGTGCACTTATAAAGAGGGAGATAGAATATAAAATTACATGTGAAAGTATTTTATTTAGTAAATTATTTAATCCAACCACAAAGTGACTGCTTTCTATGAAAAAAAAAAACTAGAATATAAGAATCTCCTATGTTTGTGAATAAGTGCGTAATTTATTAATATAAGTCAAGTCGGCCTTAATTAACTTAATTTAAATATAATATTTGTGATACACAACAACATTTAAAACTCTATTTCTTACTCAATAGTGTTTTTATTATGTCAAATGTCAAACTATAGTTTTAAGTTATTGAGATGAGATAAAAATGTATTATTTTAAATTATTCAATAATGCAATCATTTGTCATAAAATATTTAGGTCTGTCAACTCACAAAAGTACCACGGAATATTTGGCACTTCATCTTAGAACTTTTGTGTTAGGTACTGAATATTTTTTAATAGATAGTAATCTGCTGTGTTATTAGTATATCAGCGGGGTTGTATTGATATTAAAAAAATTATAAGTATTAACATTACCACATCTATCAATGAAAACTGCTGGGTTCTTCCGACAATATTGCCATTTATCCCAATGCAAGAGCAGCCATTAAAATAGACTCTCTGGCCATCGCAACCTCTCAGGTTACTGAAGAGATACGCTCCGCCGCTCTTAAAGGTCGCACTCTTCACCAAGTCCACGGTGATGTACGCCTTCCTCAACTCCATGTAACTTCCAGAACCGTTGGATATAATCTCTACTCCGTCCAAACCCAATGGAATATGGCGACTGGAAATAAAACAAACTTTAAAGATCATCTTTATTTTAAAGTAAATACATCCAGCATAATATCACGCACTCATTCGATATTGTTACTAGCAATATAAAAAATGTAATCAGTCGTGTAATGAGAGGTAATCAGTCAAGTCAGTGGCGTATTTGCAAAAATTCAGAGTTAAAAGATCTTTATCAAAATCCTGATTTGGTCAGTACGGTAAAATGCAGTAAGATGGACAAGACATGTAGAGCTTATGAATACGAAACGTGCTGTGCCCGCACGTAAGGCATAACCATAGAGGGAACCCAAATTGATGGCGATATCTTGGCAAACCTAGATTGGGATGGAGCGACAATGTGAGGAGAAACTGGAGGCGCTCCATGTCAGATGATTACTAATGGCAAAATTGGTGTAAATTAATAGTTTTATCATAATAAAAAAAATATTACAATACCTGTTAGGATTCCACAATTCTTCGCAAATTTCAAAGCCAATACATGTGTCCTTTGTAGCAATGACAGCATCCCCGAAAGGCACTGTGGTCTGTCCAGTTACCGTGGCTATAATCCTTGGTAAATAGTATTCTTCAGTTTGCTTTTCCTAATAGTTATAACAAATAAAGATACATTAAAAAAAAAAAACTTTTTTACAGAAATTTAAATTTTACTATACTTTCATAATTATTTTACATAAAATAATTATGAAAGTACAGTAAAAATAATTGATACTGGAATAAGGTGCTGGAGAAATATGCTGCGCATACCATGGACAGCAAGACACAAATGTCTCCATTCTGCAGGAAAAGAGTCTCAACTAGTGATGAGCTGAAAATCACGAACCGTGAGTCAATCATTGATGTCTTTGAGTCACACTCACTATCAGTGATTGAATATCTGGGAATATCGTGATTCGTGATTCATTAATTTATATTTGATTGTGAACTGTGATTCGGCGCATATGCATATGAAACGAAAATATTCATGAGGGAATGACGTTATGATTTGTGATAAGCGCTATCTAGTAGACGTTTTACGCATTTGACCCGAAATGCTGAGAATTTGCCCTCGAAAAATAAGCTAACATTTTTTAAGGGTTTTCATTATCTTTGTGATAATATTAAATTATATATAAGTATATTTATTATACATGCTAGAATATGTTTTTTACGCAAATGAAGTTAGTAATAATATAAGTAAATATGCTCAAAATTATGTTTTTTTTATTTTGTGTATTGTGATACCGTGCGGCGCACGTGTATTAGTAATGAAACTGTGATCAGTCACAGTTTTCAATCACTGATATTATCGAATATTAATCACTATCACACCAGTGAGTCAAAAGTAGCAGTTTTTCTCATCACTAGTCTCAACTATTTGCCTAAGATAGTTCAATATTTTTTGAACATCTTGCGAGAAGATAGCTTAGAGAAGTATATTGTGGTGGGCCATATCAAACGTTGGACGGAGAGGAAGAGGAAAATCCCCCACCCGTTGGACCGACCAAGTGGAAAAACCAACTAGCATCTCTCTGGTGACAGCGCATTTGCAGGATGCTGACAAAAATGAAAGAGTACAGTCAAGAAGGCAAGAGTTAATGAAGAGTCATGAAATACCGACGTGGATGATGATGATGATGATAATCAATATAAATACAGGGTGTCACATAGCATTCGCTTTAATACACTGTTTGTATTAACAAGCCAAAAAAATATGATTTTGAAAAATTATTTTGTAAATTGATAAAACTAATAAAAATTGTAATTTTGTAAATTGTAAACTGTTTTATTCCACTATATTTTATTGTATTAAACGTTAGAACGTTTTCAGGAACATCTTCACAATATCAATAATATAATTCAACTAAAGTTAAAAACATTTTCATACAGTAATTAAGGGTGTGTTTGGAGTTAAAGGAGGTGGGGGTGAGAGTGAAGTTAAAATGAATAATAGAGGGGATGTAAAATTCTAAAATTTGTCATCAACTTACTGTGTTGATGTGGTGTAATCGGTTAACGCATTTCCCTGGATAAGAAAGGATCCAAGTTCGAATTCCAGTAGCAACAATTTTTTATTTTCGATAAATTTAATTCCTTCTTCCTAATTGATACACTTAATTTGTATTAATAATACATTTATCTGACCCCGAAGTTTAGACAACTAACTATGTGACATCCGATAGAGCAGAGGCATCAATAAGTGGAGAGTTTTAATATAAAAACGAAGGCAGAGATGGCTCCACTCACCTAACAGATATTCCATGCATACAGTGGAACATAGATCATGAAAATGTTTAATGTAAAAAATCGATTAATACAAAAAAAATCTGTTGTATTGAAAGTGGTAGCACTTTAATATAAATTTTAATTCATAATGGATAGACAAAATACCTTAGTCCATGGTGAAAACCATCTTGTCTCCCTGTAATTCCCGTCTTCACAGAGAGTCATTTTAGGGCGGATGAGTAGAATTCTTCCATTATAGAAAGCCACTCTGCAGTTGTAGGACACATTCTTGTGTTGGACGGGCATCCCGAGGTCCACGAGGATTCCTCGACATATCGGGGCAGACATCACCTCCAATAAGACTTGCCAGCTGTGGAGAAAGGTGTCTGGCTCATGGAAATGATCCTCACAACTGTAGCCACTGAAATATAAACCAAAATATGTTCAGGTATCTACCTAATAAGCACCTGTCTAATCAGACCTTAAATATAGAATCAGTACAGTAAAGAAAGATTTATCACATCCACTAAGTGTAAAAATATGCATTTACGTGCGTCATCCCAGGAGTATAGTGATGTGATATGTATTCCGTGTATAATAATAATAATGGATAATTTGTATAGTGCCATTTTCGTAAAAACTTTCACCTCAAGGGCGCTTTACACATCAACTATTTATAGTTCTACAATTATCTTTGTTTATAAATTAAAAATTGTTATTTTTACTCATGGAAATGACTTTTTGAAAAGGTGCGTTTTTAGTTTCTTTTTAAATAAAATCTCTGATGCACTGTTGCTTATGACGGAGGGCAAAGAGTTCCATGCTAAATTTAGACTTCTGGCAACGGCTGGTCGGTTCTACAACTCTTCCTGCTGCTGAAGTAGAGGCCAACTTGAGAGTTTGACATCTACCATTCAAATTGTCTGTGATACAAAGCTCTTGAAGATACAGAGGCGCCATGTTGTGTCGCCTTGTACATCAACCAGCACAATTTAAATTCAACTCTTTCAGGGAATCGGAGCCAATGTAGCTGATGTAAAGGGGATGTTACATGAGAGAATTTGGAAACTCCGCATGGATTGTAATCTATCCAGATGAAACACTGGCAGGCCAGCATAGATGCTGTTACAATAGTCCACATGTGACACCACAAATGCATTTATAAGTAGATGGGCTGCCTCAAGAGGAAGATGTCTCCGAACACTTTTAATCTGTATGCATCTCTTTCATTTGTTTCATGCATAAGAGGTACTCTTAAAGACAGTGGACAATTCAATGGTCGTAATCGGGTTAAAAGATAGAACATTATTCCAAACGTCCGACAAGAACGGCACGCATAAGTTTGTCTAATGATAAAATACATGATCCATGGAAACATTGGTTTATTAGTTTGGTCGGCATAGAGAGGACAAAGCCTCTGTGAAATGTAAAAAGATGATTTAAATTTAAAAAATTACTTACGTAACTTCGAGTTCAGGTCCGGTCCTATAGGCAGCATTTAAGTCCACCGCATGAGAGATGGACTGAAGGATCCTGTTCTTGTTCCCCTCGAAGTCCATGGCCCACTGATTAAGGGTGCACACAGCAACCGTTACCTTCCTCCCCATCTTGACCTGTTTTCTGGGACGCAACCTGTGAGACTCTATCTGTAATAAGAGTGACCATTCATTAATTAGTAATATGCTTAAAATGATTAAATATTACCAATATTTGAAAATGTCCAAGAACACACAATTACTGGATTTCTACCTACAAAGGCACTGTTATTAAACAAATATCAGATATCTCATAGAGACAAAGCTATTTTTTATTATATTTAATTGAAATATATGGAAGTATGGGGTAATTACAGGGCTTACAACCTGTCTTCGGCTGGCTTAAGTGTTCACTTTATATTAAAAAATAATCAGATTCTCATAGTGATGACATATACGCTGTTTAAAAAAAAGGGAAAAATGAATTTATCAAATTTGGTCCATAGATGGCGATGATGTAGTGGTACTCAAAGCGAGTCCACATATACAACTTTCAAAAATAAGTGTGGAGATTGAGGGGTGAGAATTGGTGAACGTTATATATATATATATAAAGTGATCACTTAAGCCAACCGAAGACAGGTCGTAAGCCTTGTAATTACCCCACACTTCCATATATTTTCAATTAAATATAGTAAAAAACGGCTTTGTCTCTATGAGATATCTGATATTTGTTTGATAAAATATTAATTTAGATTCATATGCAATCCATCACAATTCATTTTATTACTGCAATAATGCAACATAATGGCCTAATTTATAATGTAAAATATCTTCTTATTTCCTCCCTCGTGTCAGTATTGACATATAGTGACCTCAATCAGATGACATTTGGCTTGTAATGCACAAGTCCCAATCCCGGCTCGCCCCCTCCAAGCTCTCTCCAGCCAGACGCAATGTATCTATCCACGTTGTGGCACTCTTGGTAACCGATTGAAAGACAGTTGAAGAAATATTTGCAGGTGTGAAGGATTGAGGTCGATGCTCGATTTGTAAAATAGTGCCAATACAGAAGAAAAAATATATTTTATGAAACTGCGCGTGAAGTAGTAGATATAGCAAACTCATGCTTTCTCAAATTTTCCATAATAGGACACCATCGAAAATCAATGGGGACAATGGACAGAACTCTCAGAATGTAATTGAGACGAGAAGATAAAGAGGAAGCCCCAGACAAAAATGCATTCACCAAATAATGAACAAAGCGAATACAGACATATACCTTGATGGTGTCCAGGACAGAGATGCATGGAGAGCATTGTACTAACAAAAACACAATTCTTTAATATGAAAGAATTCTTCACATCAACAGTTTATCAAACATTAACGATGTCAAAAATCAATTACCCAATTCGTTGCTTTTTCTTGGTCAAAGTTCATTGACGTTTAAATATTTCACATTTTAATAAAATATACAATTTATTTTTGGCGAAATTCGTCATAAATATTTTCTCACACCAATGACTGTCTAACTAAATAAAACTTAAATGACATTGGAAAATATTGACATCACCAAAAAGAATCTCGTAAGTCAAAGATTGCGTAACAGAAAACAATAAATAAATCGCACCTAGGAACGGTTGCCATGGAGATAAAAATACCCTAACAATTGAAGAGAAATTTTGCATTTTTATTTTTGTTTAATATTCTAATGACTGACGAATTTAATTGAAGTAAAAACAAAAAAAAACACCTTTAAAAAATAATCATTATCAATTTACTAATTAATTGGTGCCTCTCAGTCAGATTTAAACATGCTGCATTTAGTTCGAAGGAAACCCCAAAGGGTCCCATCCTATCCCGGAATCGTTTTGAGAGTTGCTCACTCTCGTTTCGATTCCACTCAACAAAGCAACACGTGCAATATTTAACAAAATCTTATAAGCTTTTTTGGACTGTATTTTAAAATTAGAGCAGTTAGTTCAATTCCGGCAGTTAGTTACTAAAACCTTATGGCTTTCCTTCATATTAACTTTTTTCTTTTTCTTTATTATATGGCATGAGGGAGATTTATTAGGGTGTGGGTCTCCCGCTGGGGGTTACTGGAATGGACGATGACGGGAAGAGCGGTGGCCAGGGAGACCTAACGAAGCATTCCACTGGCTCTCCCTCGCACCTCTTGCGACTTAAACAGGGTGAATTTCTGCCGGACTGTGACCGAGTTCTGCGACTTCAACACATAAATGTGATGTTTACCCTCCCATTTTGGGGGTACATGACTTCTATAGCTTCTCTCCGGCTGCCTTCTGAATTTTATATGATAACGAGTCTCACGTCAAATTTTACAGGTGTGGCTCTGGTACGACGATACCGGAGCCAACCTATGATGGTATAAAGATGTTAATTACTGAATGTAATGATCAACTACATTCAGTTTATTATTTCACGGGGAATTCCATCCATCCGTACTTTACATAAATATATTTCTCGCCGTTTGCACGTCACACTTTTAATAATGGTCTGCGAGCGTGAGCCACATGCGCGCGCACGTTTCGAATAAAATAATTACATAATCGTTAAGACACTTTTATCACTTGACTGGATATTAAAAATATATATATTGCACTCTGGACGTTCTACTATTTGAATTTGATGAACCATAAAACATGGTTCCCACTTGTTGATAAATATTATTTGTCGATCGACAAAAATTAAAAGGAATGTTACTAGTAATGCGGTAAGCTGTTATTTTAACAGTAATTTGTGTTTCACATTAGAAACTAAATCTCCAACAGTTAAATCTTAATTATCCATCGTCGTTACAAACGAATATCAATCACACGAGCAGTCACAGTAACGGTTTAGCTCAACACTAAATGTTACCATATTCATTCAATTTCAAATTGAATATATATTTGTAATTTGTATTGTATTTTGAGGAATGTAGATATTAAAAAATATTGTTGTAGAAAAGGCACAACAAATGAAGATTTGTTGTTGTAAGATAGGATTTTAAGACGAAAAGTATTGAAAGATATAACAGGTTTTGGAACTAATTTCGTTTTTTACAAACAACTTTTATAATTATTTTGTAATAAGATTTTTTTGAAGGTGGCCAGATTTGTTACGTAAAAAAAATATTTTCGTAAGAACTGGTGGTATCATCTGATCTGTCTAGAGCTCAGCTCGGCCTATCTCTTTTCTCAAATTTCATCGTAATAAAGTACGCTATTACAGAGTGGCACAAAAGTTTTTTATTTCAAATTATTCCTTGAAAATTAAACATGGAGAAATTCACGACTGAGCAACGTGTTAAAATAATCGAATTTAATTTAGAAAATCAACAATCAATTGTGCAAATTTTGATTTGTTAATAAAACAAAATATGCGATTTTGGGGGACAGAAAATCTAAGAATAGTCCACCAACGCAGTCTGCACCTCGGTTTGGTGTTGTACGCACCTACCGTCATGGCGAAAGGTATCGAGAAATGCTAGAGAATTTCGTGCGTTCTGCAGTCGAGGACACACCAGAGGTATGGTGACAGCAAGCTGGTGTTACTGTCCATACAGCTCGCCCGACAATTGAACTCTTGAGACAAATTTTTGGAATCGAAACTCTGAAATCAAGTGGCCGTGTGACACTCACCTGACTTGACAGCTGCAAACTTTTTTCTATGTGGGGTATTTGAAAGATAGAATATACCGTACAACTATTCAGCAATTGAAGGCCAACACCCGTGAAGAAATAAGCCAAGAAACATTACGATAGGTGATGGTTCACGCTTTAGAAAGGGCGCGTTAGTGTGAAGAGCAAAATTATGGTTATTTAAAGAGTGTGTTTTCTGTTTATAAAAGAAAAAAATGTGAATTACTGATAAATAAAAAAGTTATTTAATTTTAAAATGGTCTAGTAACTTTTGGGCCACCCTGTAGAAAGAATATTTACAAATTATTTACAAAAATAAACATGCAATCGATCAATTTGCGGGACAAACCATCCCACGAGCACAGCCGTTTTTAGTTTCTAACTAAAATTGTTCAATATTATACTGTGAAATTTTTAAGTGATGAGTCAAACTCCCCCGAGAGTAACAAAGTTACAATATCCCTAAAAATGAACACGTACAGCGGCTACGCTAATGCAGCCAATGCGGTCCCAAAAGGATCGCACCCTACAAAACTTTTGGCATCGATTAACTCCTTGGCCGCCCACGTCGCTAGTTTCCGATAGAAAAAGAGATGGCACGAGAAATGTCAGAATTTAAGTTGGCTATCATGAGTATAACAGATACCCACGTGATAGTCCGCGGCATCTATTTTTCACGGAAAACAACCATCATGATATCACCGGCGCCGCGGATCAGATCTTTACCAAATTATTATTTCCAGTAGTGATATCGTACGGCGCCCCATAGAAATCTGTTTCAACTTGAGAACACAACGAATTGAGTCTGAAATAAAGTGTAAAAATCGTCAATTTTCCTCCATACAAAATTGACAGTTGGCGCTCACTTTTGCGTTGCCAGATGGCAATCTCATTAAATTTGAAAATTTAACACACATACTCTCATGTCGACGTCAAAGTTCTGATATTTTTACAGTTATCGAATTTTCGAAAACTTTTTTGATTTTATTTTAACTTTAAAAAGTGGCGGAGGGTGACTTATTTCGCTCCACAATGTTCTAAGTGTTATGGCCTGACAACACTATCAACTTTTATTTTTTCATCTCAAAACCGTACGAAATCGCGGTCGATGGACGCTTATGGTGAAATAGTACCCACGTATTTTTTTTTTTAGTTTTATCAACGTATTCATGTTTTTTTTATAAAAATAAAATACGAAAAAGCTAGCCTGTGAATTAGGAATTTTAAGAATTTTGGCGTCAATGTGGTGGATATGATGCTGTTTCACCTACAATTTTTTCTGGGCAGCTAACTGGTTAATAATCGAATCATTTTTCGCGTTATTACGAAAACACATGAAAACATTATCAATGTATACTGCAATACCACTGGTGTGGTACCCACTAATACGTTGGGTTAGGAACCAGTTAAAAACACATTTACGCTTGATTTTTTTTTTAAACCACTAATAAGTAAAATTATTAGGTGTATTTTTTGGCCGTAGGTGGCCGAAGTCGAAGCTTCGGTCGGACTTTACACATAATACTATATGTACATAAAATACATAGTAGTTGATGCATATTGACTCATTTACATCGTTTTCCATAACCTAAAGACTGCTTTCACATTTTCAATGATTTCAAAGAAAAACATGACTAAAGAATTACGATAATTAATCCGCTTTCACAAACAAAATCAGTCACTCACGCCGCTCGCGCGTTGCAAGACAGACTTTTAGCATCAACATGACACATCGGAACACGCAGGGATGGCGTGTACTTACCTTTATTAAAAACATCGCTACCCTCTACTTATTTTTCAGGGGTAGTACAGCAAACAACGATTGCGCTTTGTTTGGTCACCTCCAACACATAGGTGGGTCCAAATTATGGATTGATGCTCAATTTCTGGACTCTGTGTGTGCCAAAATCACGATAGCGTAGCGTTAATAAATCAAAAAAGTGTCACTAGAACGCCCCCATCTAACGATAATTCTAATAGTAATAATGCAGAAATTAATTTTGATTAACTAAACATTAATGTCTTTCCCACTACTACATATTATATAAATAATATCAAGATTTGAAATTCTTGAATCTAAACGATATTAATTTTAATAGTGTACTTATTCGAATGCATAACGATAATAATAATGACTCAACAACAAGTTTAGTGATAACGTTGGCACAACAGAAATTTAAAATATCGAAATCTAAAAGGAAATTCTCCCACCTCACAAAGAATTGTACAATCTAGCGACCGAGATTAAATAAATTCAACAATAATAAAAAAAAAACATAAATCTCTCAGTTAAAAAATATTTTATCAAATTTAAAAAACCTAGCAGGACTTCACTCAATTAAGAGGTCACAACTATATAAGAGCTAGTTGAATTGGGGATTTTTTTAAATGGCAGAACTCGTAAAACTATGATGCAATGATGAGACTCGAAAATGTGTTCTTCTTCTTTTAAATAGGCAATCTACCCTCCAAGAGTGATTTGTGCCATTAATCAAGTTAAAACTTTATTTTATAGAAAAAAAGTACAATAATATTATAGAATAGGTAATATTATATTACAAGTCGTTCAAAAAATTTGCTCTTATATAGATTAAATGTGGCGAGTTAAGGGAAAGAAGATGACATGAGTTAACCGGTAAAAAAAAACTGTGATCCGAATGGACAGGCAAAAAAGATATGATCAAGGGTTTCCTCCTCGGCACCACACTCACACATTGGAGAATCTATTACGTTCAATCCCAGAATATATAATGAAATTGAAAATAAAATTAGAAATTTAACTGACATTAAGTCTTTTAAAAAGGCTATTTCAAATTGGTTATTGCAATTAGGAAAAGCAGATACAGAGAGTCAACTCTTTTATATAATGAAATAATTTGTATAACTACTTTTGTGCGTTTTGGTCTTGTATATTTACATCTACCTTATATCTGCTTACATTATTGGTATTATTATTATTTATTTATTTTTTTCTCTTCTCTTTTTTATATTTTATATATATACTTTTTTTTTTTCTCCTTAAATATTTTCACATTATATGCTATGTATGTGTTCGATCTTATTGTGTTTTGCCTTCGATGAGTTTTGGTTTTATAAAATATATTAGTTTATCAATTTGCCCTAAAACAGGCTTGCCTAGTCGGGCAATGTATTTAAATGTGTGTAATTATGTAAATATGATAAATTTTGAAAGAAAAATTCAGCTACAATACTATAACAAAGAAATAATGCTATCAAAAAATACTTTAAAGATGAACATGTATCCCGAAATTCATAATATTTTTATATCGTTGTCATAAATATATTGCATTTTATTTTATTATAAGCTAGTTATTGTAAACAATAATTATTAATATGTAATCCTTTTCTTTGCATTGTATTGTATCATTGTAATTATAACAGATTAATAAATAAAATAAAAAATATAAAAAATCTGAATAAATGTGAAGCTATCTGGCAATGCCCAATTCTCATTCTAGAGATATTTGATATTGTTATTTTGGAGACTTGCGTTTTGGAGAACCGGGAGGTGCGGGGAATAGATCTTTGAATTATTTTAAGCCGATTATCCTTATGATTATTTAGATCCATCCATTGTGCAGTCCAAATAGAATTCGTACGTTTTTTTTACCATATTAAGTCTGTCATACATCGGTATATGGAATTGATGAGGGATAACTTCGGAAAGAGTGGCCTCCTCGGTCAGTTTATCAGCACATCAATTTCCATGAATTCTCTTATGTGCAGGAATTCAAACGAATGATATATGTTTATTGTTGCTGTCCAAATTAAATAGACATCTTCTGATGGAACAGATTATCTCATTATCTAGCCAAACTTTAATGTTAGCAGAGAGGGATTCAAGAGCTGCTCGCGAGTCGGAGAATATAACAGCCTTATTGACGTTCCAGAGTACGCAACAAAATGTCAGAACCCTTATAAATTAGTAACGGCCTTAAGTAACGAGTCCGCTCACACCGCTGGTGTTTAACCCAATTCTGATATATATGATGAATGTGTATTTCAAGTCTTCCCGAGTTGTGCCATTGACCGTTGAAACATACGGCTTACCTCATAAAGAAGTTGTATTAGAAACTATCGCTTGTAAAACAAAGTACATACTTCATAATTGGCAGAAAACAGACGCCATCATCGTCTGCATCACCGGAAGAGATCAAATAATAAAAAAAATGTCACAAATTGCAATGATAATTTATTGTGAAAATTGTAGGATAAGTCGATGATAAATGTGAATTGGGAGTAGCTATAGCCATCCGCGATCGAGCAAGATAGTGTTAGTTCAAGGCTCGAAGGAATTCAAGCAATATGCACCAGTTGTGAGCCCTCTGCATGCAATAACCGTCGCGACAGTCATCTTAAACATTTTTTATCGTCAATTTTGAGCTAAACTCGAGGATATAAAATAAATATTAATACAAATTAAATGAGTCGACTAGAAAGATATACAAAAAAAAATCTATCTATCGAAAAAATATTTAGTCGCTACCGTGATTCGAACCTGGACCTCTTTCTATCTATCTATCTGGGGATGCGCATTCGCCACATCGCTATAGCAATCGGATACATTTTTTAAACTTTATTCTGTTATCTTTCCAATTGATACATCTATTAAAATGTAACATCACAACAAAAATGTGTTCTCCCACAGACTACCAAATATATAGACATGAACTAACGCAAATTCCTTGTTTCAATATTTTAATTTTGGTGTCACACATGTGATCACTTTGGAACCACTTACGCAATCAAATAGCTCCGCGACGTTTTAAAAATATATGACTCGATTGGAACGAAAATTTAAACGCTGACAATATAATATGCATTAATGTAAAAAAAAACACGTCTTGTTTAAACAAAGATTTAATTTTCGAAGAGTAAATACTTTTACTGTTGCATAAATGTGTCAAACTATCGGATTTATGTTTCCACAGAGAATGTTTGTAGAATTTTCCTCGTCCCGCAACTAATATTCCAAACCCCACTCCTATACGTACACATTATTTCATGTCTATTCATTTACCGGTCTGTGTGTTCTCCTTAAAAAATATATATAATTATTATTTTTAAATAAATAATTATTCTGTTACTTATGTATCAATATGAAATCATTAAAACAGCAAAAGATAGGCAGAGAAAAGTGGGAGATAAAGAGTGTCCAGCGGAAAATTTCCAAGTTCAATATTAAATGAAATAAAAAACTATAATGTTATTCTCATATTTTATTTATACAAAATGGATTTTAACGATGCGGATTTTACGTTAATGCCGTCCATTTCTCTCAAGACACTTGCAGTTTGTATGAGTGAAACTGTACTTTCTTTTTGCACTGATGAATTATTTTTTCCAGTAAAGGATCCTTATCAAATTACGCGGATTGCGCATAGTTTCACGTCGAACTTGAGCCACATATTCGGGCGTCGCTGCTGACGTTGATGGTCCCGGAGGAGTTTGGTTAACCACTGCTGTCCCTTCTTGTCTAAACTTTTTTTTTGAACCCAACACCAGATAAGTTGCGCGCTCGGCCCATCACTTACTCGTCGAATATTAAAGTGAGTACAAGAAGCGCGACGCGCACGAACCAATGAATCACCGCAATTTAAATGTTGCTCAACCGCGAACGCGCGGTGCGCCCCCGACCAGTGACTCATTGCGACTGACAAATCAGCAAATCACGGGCGTCGAAAAATACTCCTCCCACTTACTTCACTCTGATGGTTTACGAGCAATTACAATTTAATCTTGAAATTTTTCCGCTGGACATCCTATACATGTAGGGATAAAGTGGGAGATGGCTGATAACGATGATGATGATGATGATGACATCGTCGCTTGGTGGTGAGTGATTAAATGTAACGATAGACTCGTGTGTTTCATGGTCCGTGTCCTCGGCGTGAACTATCCTGGATAGCACAGAGCAGCCGAGAATCGATACGATATTACCTATTATTTTAATGGGGAAGGTAATATGCAAGGAGGCAATCGATATGGCGCCGGCGGGCGGCGGTGCCAGGCGCGGCAGGGCGCGGCGGGGCGCGGCGGGGTGCGGCGGCCAGGAAATGGGAATAAGGAAGAAAACTTCTGGAGCAGGCGATATCCTGCATCGACCGCCGCTGCCCGCGACCCTGCTGCCGATACGTACAACCGATTCTGTATTCCAGCTTCGCAGTTCCGCCGGAGATTAGCGGTACACCCTGAACTGACACTAACAGACGGACTTAATATCGGCGGCGGGCGGTCATTCACTGTTGCCTAAATACATCACAGATATTAAATCGAATTTCTGACTCAGAAAACACCGACCGCATAGATCTTTCATATAGTAACACAGTACGTCGCCAAGCGGTGAGCGTAGGAATCGCTCAAAAATGTATGCGCATTCGGCCAAGATGTATGAATGTGGATGAGGCGAGAATTGTGTGTCAGGACAGAGAAGTGCGGCGCTCTGCCCACCCCCGGCGTGATGGTAAGTAAGTAAGCTTCATAGACTTATTTTGAAAATTGATATGATATATTACGCACATTTTTCAATGTTTCAGGATTAAACGGTTTAATGAATGTGAGAATTATAATAAAATAATTTTTATAAAAAAAATTATGTTTTTAAAAGGAAATAATACAGTTTGCCGTTTTTTCAAAGTTCCAAATACAAAAATTAAACACTTTTTCTCAGCAGTTTCTTGGGTTGATGCATAAGTTTTTTATTAAATTTATAATTATTTTTAAATATCTAAATAAATAAATAACTCTTCTGCAGTGTTTACGATTGATTTCTAATATTCTGGCAGTTTGTCTAAAGAAATCCGGTGGTTTGGAGATGAAGATAGTGTTTGGACAGAGAGCAAAAAAAATGAAAATCTGACGGAGCAAGATCAGAAGAATAGGGCAAATGTGGAATAACCTCCCAACCGAGCTTTTGACTTATAAAGTACTGTACTTGATACTCCATTTTCGATAGTCAACAAATTAATACAAACCTTACACAAATGGAAAAATCCAGGACATATTCAATAAAACAATGTCATTAAAATGACATTGACATATTATTATTTTTTTTAATGTAACGCTGTGTGCATCAACCCAATATTTTTAAATAAACGTAAAAATACCTAACTCTTGAAAAAGGTTTGTTTCGTTTTTGAGTTTTGAACTCGACGGCATTCAGTTGTTTAAAACAGAATAAGAGCACATAAAACTGTTGATATTGCAAAATATGACTGACATAATAATGTCGTTTTCAAATAAAATCATTTTACATCATAAGCGGGGTATTACTTTAAGAATGAAGAGACGATAAATATTTTATCATCTAGGAGGGTCGGGTCCCGCGCTGCCGAACGGCGCGCCGGCAGGCAACGCGAAACTTTCCAGCGACGCAGAGGCGGCGATTTAAATTTGAGATACTACTCTTCATTATGAACCGCGTGTTTTCATCAAATGGCATCGGTAAATCAAACCAGGCCCAAAGTTAAGCTTGTAAGAAACAAAAATTGTGACGGATAATCGATAATTTATTCCAATGTATAATTTAATCAACGTTCTTTATAAATATGAAATTAAACAGATATTTCAATGAACGTATTTATTTATTTTTAATGTCCGTAGATACTTCAGCAGATTGTACGAAAAAAATCTACTATGAACTAAAAAAAACGAGCGAGTACAAATTAGTTATCTCACGGCCAGTGGCGTACAGTAGGCTTAAACTTAGGTTATGCTGTTACCGACGACGTTTACGTAACTATACGGAAACCGGATGTGGTTGTCTCGGTTACATGTATATATATATATAGTATGCGCATGGGTTTTTAGAGCAGAAGAGAACTCTCTTAGCCGCCCCAGATATCTCAAAAGTGAATAATATAAATAGCATGAATCCGGGGCTAATCATCAGCTGCAGCGTGTGAGTAATGTTAAATACTAAAGATAATTATTTGTATTCCAATTCAATCCGTCTCTGTTTTTTCGTAAATTCACCGATAACATTGTTATAAAAAGTTCCCGATTTTTTTAATTTTAAAAGCAATTCTTTTTCAATAGCAATCATTGGAAGATCCGAAATTCGTCTCCCCGTAAATAAATATGAATTCGTTTTAGTGAACTATATAAAATTAAGGCGATCAAAATCGAAAAAATGTGAACAAAATGATTCTAATTTTGAAAACAATTGCACTGGAAATCAATAATTCTTCAATATAGAAAATAATTTAGAATTCATTAATTCAAAAAGGGTAAGTTCTTTTATTGCTCCATACCGTTTTCTAAATTCGCTTAAAATATTATCAATGATTTCTCTGAAAACGCGATTGAAATGTATTTTAACATCAGCAATAATTCTTTATCTTTTCGGCTTCGTTTCGTCAATAAAAACTCTAACTAAAAACTAATTCATAAAAACAGAAACAGATTGAATTGATACTATTAATTAAAATATATGTCTGTACGTACTGATGTATTAACTAAAAGTAATAATCAACTTGAATATGTATTACACTCTTCTCACGATTCGCAGATTGACAGATAACAAATTGTCCGTTGAAATACACTGTGGAAAAGAGTTTAGTTAGCGAAGTAAATATGTAAAAGTGTTTTTACTCGGGAGTTTTCAGTATGGGTTAATGTAAGGTAAGTTTAGGCAGCCTTAAAGACGCCCAATAGGTTGAGTAAGAAAAAAAATATTTTAATACGATCTATCAAAATGCGAAGAAGTTGAAGGCAATGAAGTTGAATAGAAATGAGTCGCAATTTTTCATACTGTTAACGGCTAGACAAAAATATAACCATGGGTTACATTAATCCGGGTAATAACGGCTAGAATTTTATAGAGTCTTTTCATAAGATAAAAATTTATTTTTATTGTCCAGAATCTTTAGTAATGCACAGCTTTTTTGCTTGTATGCAGTGCACGCCCCTGCTCACGACTAATTGTAAACATCGCGTGTGTGTATGTTGTGTGAACAGTTTACTAGGTAGGGAAAAAAAGGGGAAAAATTATTATATTTATTTTTGACATTTAAAATTTTTATTTGTTAAAAAACGGCTGTTTGACATTGTTCTTTGTGTAAATAGGGGTATATTATTTGTTAAATCCAAATTTTTAGATAGGTACCTCGAACATGCGAATGTTGTCGCTTTTCGATTACGTAAATTTCTAAATAATGTCAAAACGTAATCCTACTATTTAAAACGTTTATGGGTGCTGAATAAAATATGTAATTACCATGATAACGAGTATGATATATTTCGACCCCTCCTACGTAAAGTATCGTAAGTTAAAAAAATATATATATTTAATCATTCTAGTATTTTGCACGTATTTGATACATCTTTAAATGGGTGTAATTTAAAAAACATTATCCAGTGGCGTGCAGTAGGTGTAGATTTAGGTTATGCTGTTACCAATGTTATTATACAATCATATATAATGGATTGAATATATAATTACACATTAGATTCGATTAACGGTTCGAGATGATGACGGTCCAACTTCTCGATAATGACTCTTCTTTATATATTGCAACTTCTTTAGTAAATATTGGAGGCGTCTTCAATGACTGTGAAGCTTGCATTCTTGCAGAATACGCCCGATTTCATTTAACTGGAGTTATAGCCGTGTTCGGATTACTCTCGCAAGTTGTAAACTTTTTTCAAATTTTGAAATTTCATTTGGCAGTTTCACAATTCGATAGTAAACGGCGAGAAAATCTAAACCGTTTAAATTAGAAAATTCAAGAACTTGAACCGTAGTTATGAGATGTAACCAGGGAGAGAAAGTTACATCGCTTCTAATCTATCTATCTTCTAATCGTGAAATGTTATAAAGATCTTCCATCGGCTTATTGAACAGGCTACTGTACGAACCTGTAGTTATCATACTACCCAGAGACATAAAGTAGTAGACACAAAGTTAGGTTATGCTGTTACTGACGATGCAATGGTAAAAAAAACGATATTTTTTCGATAAATTGATTTTATATTATATGTATATATTTTTAATTAATACATTTAATTTGTATTAAAGATAATTATAACCCATCAATTTTATTTACGCAAACACCAAAATATGGAATCATCGGTTGGAATACACGAAGAACACAAAACGTATAGTCTGTCAAGTAAAACAAATACGTAGAAATATCATTCAACGCAGTTTTAAGTGATATCTATTATTTGTTTGATAATATAATTAGCAAAAAATTTTAAATCTTACTAGAATATTTCGCAGAAATTTTTAAATCTAAATAATGCCATATATATATATATTGTGAAAACTTTCCAAAGTCTGTAGGAAATACGAATTCAAAATAATCAAACTCGAGTAGTTCTGACAGTATCCTTACAAAATATTAAATTGATATAAAATAGATGACGGGAATTCTAGATACTTGATTATTTCGGTGGGCCAATGTCACCCTGGCTATAATAAATTGTCGACATTTTGAGGTTACTTTGACCCAGTTTCAGAAAAACTTGCAACTCGCGAAGAATTCAACTTTCACAAAGATATGCCAATTCCCAAATAAACCATTGTAAAACATCATAGTAACGCATTTAAAATGAAATATTACACGCATTTCTTATAGGAAATTTCACAATTTCATTTGTGTTCAATGTGGGACCAACTTCCCGATAAATCACAAAAAGAATGTGATTATTTTATTGTTTCATAATAAATAATGTATTTTATGCATCACCGGGTGCGTTCTTTTAGATCTAAACCGTGCAATGAACTTCCACCCTTGGCAAAAGTTTTTCCAGACACGTGTCACGAATTATGAAGTGTTGCTGATTGCCCCCCCCATGGCCCCATATGTAGTTGCACCGACGAGAACTAAACCGGCAATGAAAGAATATAATAAAAATATTATTAAAGATATCGATGAGAAAATAGTTAGAAAAGTTAGAAAAAAAACGTTACGTGTCTCGAACCTCGTCACATGTTACGTGTATCATACCGTCCCTGCATAGAATAGGTTTTTTTCTGTGTAGATATACATATATCTCTACCTCGTTAGTGTTTACAAAGATACTAATTACCTTCGTATATATTAGTCCACTATAAAAAAATAAAAAATTAAGGAATTTTGACAGTGTAAATAAACATAATAAATATATAACATATGATACTAATTATGAAAATCCACAGAAATGTTCAGGCACATAAATATAGCAGAAGATAAAAAAAAAAAAAGTGGGAGAAATGGTGGGGAGGTTGAAACTATTGTTGTGGTAAAGGAAGAGCAAGATGTGTTTGTAAGTAGGATGATTGGTTAAAATTGAGATTGTGGTGGTGGTTCATAAAAATAATTCTTTAAGCGTAGTAAGGCCAATGTTGAAAAATTAAATTTCTAATAGCTTCTCATTATGGTATTTGCATGAACGGTGAATACATGAGTTTAGTGTGTAACATGTTCTACTTCTAGTAATATGGAAGAGTGCGGATTGCACTTGCGAACTAACCTATAAAATGTTCCAAAATTTGCTATTTTGAATGCAGAAGAACACATTCTATGTTAAAGAATAGCATTTAGCAATAATAAAAAAAGGCATACATTATATGCTTTATTTAAAAAAAATATATCTCCCAACTTTTTTTCGGCATAGCTTTAAATTTTACTCAGTTCTCTTAGCCCTTATTGGCACTATCCATTTATTAAGTGCCCTATTTGCGGACCGCAGGTTGCGCCACCTGCGGTGTCAGTTGGCATTTCTCCCACTTATGAAGCGTCCGAGGGAAGGAGATGCTAAGTGACGTTTTGTCAGAAAACGAAATTTAAAGTTTACAGACTTGGAATCTGGTAAGTTAAGGTATAGGTTATATGAAATAAGTACTGGGCTTTACGTATTTTATATTCAGTTCATGAGGAATAGTATGGCAATATTTTTCCTCACTAAATAAGTCAGGCTGCTGCGTTGAATACAAATTACTCTACTTAGCTGATATTTGGAAAACCATGATATTTTATGTATGTATATATATATATATATTTTTATTTATTTCGTATCATATGTCGTAAGTACATTTCGTATTATAATATCTGCCTCACTGGGCTTCGCCCGTGCCGAGTCAAACATTTTACATTTTTAATCAGCAATCATATTATACATAATTAGTTTATTAACTACAAAATTTGAATAAGTAAGAAGAAGAAAGAAGGAAAAAAATAAAAAGTATAAATAACAAAATATGATGTCATAAATCTTGAGAAATTTATAACCTACTTGAAATTTGTAAGGATAATACACATTTTAACAAGTTTAAATAACACAGTACAATTTAATTTAACACACACATGCACAGGCTGCTCATTCATTGATGTTGGGTCTGAAGTCTTGACTCTGTATGTGTTCATATTGAAGGGGTGACAGGGTCACACACAGGGTGTAACAGACCTAGTCCATAATGTTTTATGGGTGGATGGATACCTGACTAAATTACAAGTCGAAAAGGTTCACAATACCCTGTATATAAATCGTCTACGATCTATCTAAGAAGCATCGTTTAATTTGTCGGACGCATCACCCACATGATCAGAGGGGATGGCACCCTAGAGAAGCGGGTGGTGATGATGAACCGACTAGATCAAAGACGCTACTGGCTATCCTATTCCGACGGTTCTATGAACCGCGGGCTGGAAAATCGTCAAGGACATCAACAGGTCACAATCCTCAGCAATGCGAGAACCGACTGGAGAAGAAGATATTGAATATTCCGTTACCATACGAGTAAGTCCAAACGTGAGATCACAAAAGTATTATTTACTAATGTTTTCATTTCTTCAAAAGAAAGACCTTTTATTATATTTAAAATTATATTTTAATTGTCTCAGATTAAAAAAAATCGATTTGATATTGACCTATGTATGCGTGTGTGTCAAATGGCAGACTATTATCAAAGTAAAAACCTAAAATGTCAAAATATCAATTTGAAAAACGAATGGTATAAAATTCTGGTTCACTCGGATAACACAGGATGTATAGTGCCACGGTTTGTAGCTCTCTACCCCAACGGGAGAGCTATTACTGTGTTAATATTTTAAAGGGAATATAACAACGAAATAAAATAAGTTATATAGCTGTCTTTAGCTGTCAATAGTCAGCCCTCGAAAAACCTACTCGCATTTGCATCACATTTGCGAATAAGCCATTAGAAGAAATTGATTTTTTTAAGTTGGTGATTTTCTTTTCTATCTACTTTTTAACAAATAATTTATTTACGATAGTAATCAATTTGACCTCAACAACATTCTCAGTTTAGATACGAGTCGCGATTACCACGAACACAGAGACAACAATATTTATATAATACGTCTTGAATGCACTGCTTAGGGGGGTTCAAAAGTACTATCCAATTGACGAAATTTAAATAAACCCATTTGTAACTAATTTTATAACCAGAGCGGAGATTTATAATTGAAATGCTTCATACGAACATGTTTTCAATTATAAATGAAAATCGCTGTTGAAAACTGCCACTATTGCCAGATTATCATTTTCAAACACGTCACGTTCTATTTTTCATAAATTGGATAGTGGCGGTTTTGTTCCTGAACCCCTCGACTGCTACGTAAGTAATTTTTTTCATTATACGTGTATTCTATATTAACTTTTTGCTATCCATGCCTATGATTTGATGGTAAGAGTATCGTACCTTCGCTTATCCTTCGCTAGCGAGTTATCATACCAAATTGCCTAATAATTTTTGGGGGCGGTTCTTGGCACCGATACTTACGTAAGCTAACGAAAAAATGAAAACGGCAAAATATTGTTTTTTATCTGTTACTGTGCTTCAAAAATATTAATATATAAAATTAATTGTTGTTTTGCTTTCTTTTAATTGATACTACGTACTTATTTTCATTTATAACTGAATGTTCAATTATTTGCAATTTGTTTTAGTTTCACTAGGTTTCTTTTTAAATATATATTAATATGTTTACTTTTTTTGTATACATTTTGGTATCTTTATTAATATGCTTACGAGCACTGTTATTTTTTATTTTAAATATTAATTTGTAAAGATAATTGTTTTTTTTTTATGATGCAATGTACTGTTGACGCATTTTGTCCTTCCAACATAAACCTTAATATATACCTGTCCCACTCTGGCCAACTGATTACTTGGGGATTTCACCGATGGGGGCACAGATTGCCTTCCGACACCGAACTGTCAAGATCCGTGTTCGTTTTTTACCGTCCGAAAAGCAGCGCCGTGCGTAACGCTAGGACCACGAAGAGGCGGTATTCTAAACAGTTCCAGAAATGCAGTGATACCTCGGTTCTTTACTAAAAGGGTGCAAGTCAACTGAAGGTGAAAAAACGACGTCCAATCCAGGATCGAGATCAAGATACGCCAGATTCCTTTGCCAATATTCCTCTCTTGAATCCAATCCGGGTTGCGTCAACTAATCATCCTTGTAATCGATACAGTCCGCGGGATCTTATCCCACCATGTACCGCATGTATAAATAAATGCGATCGCGACAAACGAATATGCAGAAATACATAATAGTAAAATACATGTTGAAGTAGTTGGTTAGTCAGAGATCTCTGTCTGCCCTTACGGAAATGCGACATGGTGGATGCATACCATGAAACGTAACGGTAAATATTCATGACAATATTTCGTGTTTCGGATTTACGACGGTGATCAGAAATATCATTATGAACCGGGCCAGAGATTAGTATGCAGTTCGCGAACCCAATATGCTGATTCCCGTGAATTATCGACATCGAACCGCAGTTTTCACGGAAGGCATTACGCGAGGGAAGCGTGATTCACCGTTCACCGCCGCTCGCCGGTACGGGGAACTGTATCTGCGCGATAGATCGGCGGTGAACACAGCGCAACCCGTCTCCGAGGAAATGAGACTGGGTGTAACGTGATATTCTTCCGAAATTCTCACTCACAAGGTGCTCCGCTAGAACCGGTTGCACCACAAACATGATTAATCACCAATAGCCAAGATTGAATATATAATATAAACGTCTCAAAAACTAAATTAATTATAAACTGCTCTGTTGACTCGACAAGACAATTAGCCCAGCTTATTTAAGCTGGGTCAACAAATTTCCATAATCGAAGGAATACCTGACGAAATTGTTGGTCATCAAGTAGTCGATATAATAGAATACGCCATGAAAATGAACAATGAGCAGGTCGTATTGCTCGGAGAACGGACAATCGTTGATCAAATGTTCCCATTAAAAAATTATAATAGTACATTTCCAAATTGTATAATTGTCATACCGCAATCTTTACAAACTAAAGCCTACTAACCTGTGCATGCTTCCAATACATACATACGAAGCCCTTCCGTTCCCCTGAAAAATGTCCTTCTTTATAACTTTTATCTTTCCTCTGTTTATATTTTTATATTCTTATTTTCAACTTGTTGGGAGGAAAAAGTATAACTTTTAAAAAAATTTTTTGCAGCACAAAATTCGTTTCCTATTATTAACTATCTATCTTAACAAGGTATATATTTAAAAGTAATTTTCTAATTATTGTCTTCACTGTAATTTCAGAGAAAACAAGTAATTGGTTAAAATATCGTTACATTTTGATTACAATTTTTATTTATATCGATTAACTGTATGTTTTCCTAATAAAAAATAAAATACCCACTCCTACCCATTCACCGCCAGGTTGGCATCTTCACCCTACAATGCAACCACGCCTTGCTGCAGTACAGGTAAAGTATTGCGGCAATGCAACACGGCATGGCTGCCAGCTAAAAGCCATTCACTATCCTTTCAGTGCAGTTTCTGCCTATATATATTTAAATTAATATTTATACAGTGTAAGAATGTATAGAATAGCGATAAACCAAGATTGGTTTAAACGTCAGACAGCGATAGCATTAATATTACCCACCTATCTAGCAGTATCGACACAGGCTGATCAGTGGCGTATATAAAATGGATCTTATACATATTTAAAATGTTCCTATATCTGTCTCTGGTTATGATTTAAGATGAAAGATTTTAGGGGCACAGTAAAGGGCTTATTAGAGAGGTATCTTTTCGAGACAGATAACATAGAATTATCGGAACCGAGAAATTTTTGGTGATGAAAATATGAAGAGTTTCTACAAGCTTTGTGAATTTTTTAGATGGTTCTCGAAAATTCTATATGTTCAAATTTTCTACCGGTGCAATCAGTTAATTGAATATAAGAATATATAAAATTTAATAAAAATGAATTGATAATTCTGGCGTCTGCTATCAGTTTACTCAAAGGTATTTGAGATTCCGTAAAAATAGGGTAGATGGCTCTTTCAAATAATGGAACGATTAAATGTATTAATATCAAAAAGGTAACATATGGGTTCGAAAATTGTCGCTAAAAATATTGTCGCTGTAGCATAGTTGGATAATGCACCTTCCCCGGTTAGGAAAGAAATCCAGGTTCGAATCCCGGTGGCGCAACAACAATATTTTTTGATAAAATTGATTTTATATGTATATCTTTCTAATTAATATTTAGAATATAAGAACATTCAGTTAATCTTTTGGGCCCTTGTCTTACATGGGCCCCGATACACCACATTGGCGTATTCACGCCGCTGCTGATGACGATGAATGTCATTTACATTAACATAATATCGGATCAAAAAATTCATTGTAATGCATTTAGGTCGCGACACTGCACTGTCCTTTATACCGTCTGTGCCACGGGAATAATCTCACAGGTTCGGTGAGATGTGGGTAGTAGAAATAAGAGTCCAACGTCGAGATAGTTAACATTCTATTACTACTGTACACCGTACAACAATATAGTATATACACAATAAGATTGAGAACCGAAGAGCATTGAAAGAGAGCGCAACTGCGCTTCCACTCCCGGCTCCCCACTTCGCGCACCGGTCAGCCTTCTTACCTACTCTCCCGTCTGTCACAAAGCTGCCACACACACACACATACATTCACATTAATTATTATCTTAAATCTGTCAGTGTTCCAAGTTCAGTCGCAGTTTCCTTTGTTTTCAAAGTACCTACGCACTACCACCACAAAGCGCTTTAAATGCGTATATTACTGACAAAGACAAATAACAGAATGCACGATATATTATTATAAAATCAAAAGCAAACTCGACTGCGTTTCCAAGTCTCCAAGATGTAGCCAGACTATTGTATATTTCCAATTTAAGCCTCAATTATTATCAATCAATGTCACAATGAAAGAGACAGCGTGTTTGAAATTTTCAGAATAAAGTCAATAATTGGACACCGTTCGGGGTGCTTCGTGTGCCGAGGTACAGCTTTAAATAATCATCTAGTTTAGAAAAGAATATAAAAATGATTACACATAAGGCAATGTAGAACATTAAGGCTCAAAATGAAATAGTCTAACTAATAACTCGAACTCATTGAAATACTTATAGAAATATAAATTATGAGTACAAAAATTATCAAAATGTATTGTACCGTAACATGGAAATAACAGCTGTTAACACATACTCTGCGGTGGTGGGCCAGACTTGACCCGGGTTACGTCACGCTATATATATTAATTTAATTATGTTTCCCTTCTAGCTAATCTTTTATTAAATATTTTCTAATAATTTGAGATACAAATAAATGTTATCGGACGAGATTCAAATGAGTTATTGATAAAAATGTGAAAAAACGCTTAAAAACTGACCTAAGACAGTCGGATTGAACCTCAGCGCTTACGCCGAAACATATATTGTCAAAATTTTGAGCGGGTAGACAAAGGATACCAGGTATGCGTCCATGTATTTGTTTTGACTTATTTTCGTCTGGCGGCCCCTAGACAATGCCAGTAATATAATTATTGGAGGGGGGATTGCGCCTACCTATAAGTTTTATGACACTACCTGCTCAGGTTCCGACGAGAAGATCACATGCTCAGTGGATGTTTGTATTTTGGCTATGTAGGGCGTCTGTTGATGCGTGAGAATATGTACATTATTCGGAATATTTTTTAATTTTAAACTTTATTTTTTTAGCAGAAACATTACCGCACATCATGCCATTTAAAATGAAATATCTATAAACGGAAATATCTATAAATGAAATATCTATAAATATCTATCCCACAAAACGGTTGAAAAACCGAAAACTTGAGGTGGGTCTAAAATGACCCACCACCGCCGGACGTGTTTTGTTTGACCCACCGGGCTGTAAGTATTAAAGCACTTAATGAAGTAAATAATCCCATAAATAAATTAGTTACCTATGCATAAGTAAGTATTTCTTTCTTCTCGGTGCGAACATTTTGAATATTGTCGTCAGTTATTTATTACTCGTATAAGTAAAATTGTTAATTTTGTAAAAGTTTACAAGTAAATGTGATCACAATCATTAATTGTGGAAGTAAAATTTTGTTGGAAACAGTTTAACACGAAACCGTGCGAACCGAAATATTTGTTCATATTAAACAAATTTCATGTTGAATGAAATTTAAAAAAAGACTGACCAATATTTTTGAATTCGCAATAATGGAAACAAGTCATGAAACAAACACAGAAGGATTATTCTTTAAACAGACGCGTACACGGAATACGTGTCACATCAATATTCTTACTATTTTCAAACTAAACTATACATTTGTGCTATAAATGTTACACAAGGTAGAAATGTAAAATCGTTTTTTACTCCTTCCTTTCTATCTTATCGTTTATTGACGATATCTGTCAACAGAACGTTGTCGAAGAGTAGCAGTAAACTGTTCGGTGGCGACACGATTGACAGATAATTTCATTTACATAAAATGGTAAGGGTGGTTGTGGGACAAGCGGAATCTTTGTAATTATAATTTATTATCAGATGTTCACCTAGTTAATAGTTATAAATTGATAAACATTAAACAATTTTAGTTTGATGGTGATCAGAATATTGTCTTTCTGAAATGCGAAATCTTTTCATGTTGAACGTTTTTGTATCGTACAGCAGTTTTTCGGGACCAGAATACCATTTTTTTTAATACATTTTCACATTTAAAAAAAAAAAAATTACGCGTAAATGTGTTTACATATACCCTGTAGCTAGAGTTTTTGAAATATTGCGCCAGAAGGCGGGAGGCATGCGATAGCGAGGGTTTGGAAATTGAGTGATTTGAACGTTTATGTCATCATCGGTGAATTTCTGTACGAGTAATTCTTAATACGCGAAGTTGTACTGACTTATTGTAAAATGTTACACACAGCCAGACGGCTTTGTAGATAATCTTTTGAATACAAAAGTCAACTCGAGTATCGCAGCTTAAAACTATTTTACACCGAAGAATTAGCAATAAATTCTTTAAATATATTTTTTTAATTTTAGAAAATCCGGATTTATTACTTTATTTTAAGGAAAGGCATTTGTTTTAAATAAATCTAGAATTTCTTTACATCTACTAATATTAAAATATGATATAGGAAAATTGTCGAGATATTTACATTTTATTTATTCAAACTAAAAAAAGCTACGAAATGAAATAAAAGTATATAAATTTATATAGAAACCCTGAATGAACTATAAATATATACAGATAAAATCTATCTATCTAAAAAATATAGAATTGCTACCAGGATTCGAACCTGGACCTGTTCTGAAAATGCAACTTCACAGCAAAAAATGTGTTCTCTTTAATAAGTACCTACATTAAAATTCTAAAAAATCTCTGGGAATAATTAATACTCTCATAGTTGTGTGTAAAAATCGCACACTTGTGTAAGTGTACAGTTCAATGGGAAAGAAGGCAGGAATGAAATTTGATTACATTTTACAATTTAATTTATTGGAGAATAGTTGCTTAGCACTGTACTTTGCGTAGGTACGTACTAGATATATATGATTTGTAATTCAAATTTTCAGGTAGATACCGTGTAGGCAACCATGGCGTGAAAGAACGTGCGAATCAAATCGTACGTTTGACGTTTATAGATACTGAATAAAATATGTTTCACCGTGGTAACGAGTATTTGTTTGATCACTTTTTCGTCGCATATTTTTCGTAGATACGAAATATTTCGAGGCGGTTAATTAAAAAAATTACAATAATTTAATAAAATCAAAGAAACAAAAAAAGTGGACTTGAAAATAGGCTATCATTTAAACGGTCAGCGTAATATTGAGGTTTTGGTCAGTTTTAAAATGTTTTCTGCCGGCAAATATAGTCAGTTGAGCCGGCACTCGGGGTCAGCAAGTAGGACAAGATTGATCAGCAAATAATGTCTTAATAGGCAGCTCTAATATCTGGAGCTAATTAAATACATTTACGGAAATATAATTAATAAAAAGGCAAATCGTAAGACAAATTTAATAAAATTTTGGCTAGCTATTTACTTTATTCTGCTAAACCTAACCTAACCTAACCTCACTGTTGCTGATCAATTTTATAATCCTGCAGACCAAGTAATAACTTTGTTTCAAAAGTATTTATTTTGAATACGCATAAATATGAAGCTGACTAAAGATGTGTTTACTTACTGATAAAATTTAGTTTGTTTGCTAACCACGTATTGAGCCTGATATTTTTTCACTGTCAACAAACGATTGGATTACCCAATTACTTCCCTTAAAAATATAGAATATATAGTCAGATATGGGGGTGAATGCACACTTTCTTCCCGCACTGCGTGCGAGCCGTAAAATATGTTCAGAGAGAACTTTTATTATAGCAAAAAACAATATTTCAATGCGTCACAAAAATATTAGCTACGTAGAATAGGAAACACTCAAAGCCACGACATCTAACAAAATCTATAAAGTAAACCTATAATTATTCTTCGTGTGTCTAATATTATATTGCGATCCCACATAGCGGAAAAAATAAAGAAAATTGCCAACAAATTCAACTACGATTTCCCAGCCCGGGATAGTTTCATAGCTTAAAAAACTTTCGAGTGGAAAAACTCACGGAAAGAAAAACTTTTTCGTTTAGATTTCAAATCGTAATGAAAATCAAACGCCATAAAAGCTTCCGTGTATTTTTTTTCTATATAGTGTTGTAATGTAAACGTACATATTGTTTAACGGAGATTGGCGATCTTCCAGCTAAGCAGGTAAAGGAAACTTTTTACGATTTAAAATTAGTTTTAATTGTAGACTTTTCGGATTATTCATAAATATCCATTATCATTATATATAATATAACGCAATACTTATTTAGAGGGCCCAATTTTTATTGTTACGCCACTGCCCATAATCCATTCAAACAAGCATATCTGAATTTTATTCCGATGAAGTAATATTACATAAAAACACTTATTTCGATGTGTCATTCTTACAAATGACAGTAATAAGTAATATTTATGGAATAAATATACCTCACGCTGTCTTTAAATCAAAAAATATCCGTAGTAATCGGTAAGATTATTTTTATATAAAGAAAAAATCAATCTTTCAAAAAGATATACATTTTTTATAGGGTGTAACAGACCTAGTCCACAGTATTTTATGGCTGGATACCTGAATATAATATAATATAACAAAGAAATAAAAAAATAGATACGGGGTCTCATCGTTTTACTAAATGTTTAATAGGTCTTTATCAGTAATATCAGTCACATATTTGGACACGCTCTGCGGAAAAACTTATCGAATAATACTGTATGGACGAGTGTATCAGTCACATATTTGGACACGCTCTGCGGAAAAACTTATCGAATAATACTGTATGGACGAGTGTATCAGTCACATATTTGGACACGCCCTGCGGAAAAACTTATCGAATAATACTGTATGGACGAGTGTATCAGTCACATATTTGGACACACTCTGCGGAAAAACATATCGAATAATACTGTATGGACGAGTGTACCAGTCACATATTTGGACACGCCCTGCGGAAAAACATATCGAATAATACTATATGGACGAGTGTATCAGTCACATATTTGGACACGCCCTGCGGAAAAACTTATCGAATAATACTGTATACATAATGATAAACACTTACTTTACTGTGTGACAAGAGGTCAAGTGTGGTCATTAGACGTCACTTATGTACACAAGGACAATAATGGTCATTAGGCGTTTTACAAGCAGCAGTGTACAAACTCTCATTAAATACTCAAGTGTACTCACGTCACCTGTGAGAGAGTAGTACTTACAATAAATAAATAAAGAGTAACTACCAGAGCAGACTAGAATCCCTACAGCACAGTGCGGTGCATTGTTGATCAAGAGAGCGATGGTGACACTACCTTTCTCGGTACGTCTCACGTTTACGATGGAAGAAGCGGCAATCAGATCATTAAAACGACCCACGTAATCTAATGAGACTGACCACGGGTATAAATTCGCTGACAGGTTTATTCGAAATAAATTTTAATCAAACAAATTATAGATATCTCATAAAGACGAAGCTATTTATATTATAGTATATGGGAAGTATGGAAATATGGGTAGTAGGGCGAAGTGTTTCTACATGGTAACATATATAAAACATCCAAAAATTTGATACATATGGAGGTTGATTGGGTGGAATGGCGAACGTTACTTTGTATAAAGTGATCACTTACGCCAGCCGAAGCCCTGTAATACCCATACTTCCATAATTCCCATATAATATAATATAAATAAACAGCTTTGTTTCTACGAGATATCTATAATGTGTTTAATAAGAACACCTTTGGAGGTAAAAATCAACACATATTCAACGACATATTCAAAATACTATTCAATTTTAATCAGTTTGATATGTTCGTTCGTCTGTCTGTCCGTATTGCATAACAAAATAAAACAAATATATGTATATTGATAGCTCTCCAACATAAAACAAATAAAATCTGCTGTCACGTGAAGGTATGCGGTTAAAGTATTATAATATTGTATTTAATAAAAATAAAATATTAATTTCCCATCAATATCGATGGACTATTTGTTGAATTATTACAAATATTTTATTTTCTACTTATACGCATTAAAATTTATATTTGAATCACAAGGTTTTCAAGAATTCAAGTTTAATCACAATACGCATTCATCGTGTTTAAAGGGTGCTCGAACTAGTTTCCAAACAAAAGATTAAATACAATAAAATGGTTTGCATCAGCTGAAGAGACAGTCGCGAGTCGTGACGGCCGACTTACACAACAGACGTGGAAGACACGAGGCCGCCGTAGCATCACCGCAAGTAATGTCAGTTAAAGATAAAAGACCGTAAATTCATGGTCTAGCGTGAATTTCCACAATTTACAAGGCACACAATCATTTATTGATTTTAAATGTTTTAATTTAAAATGAAATAGTTAATCGCGTCAAAATCGTGTCCTCGCCTTCAGCGCGAATGTCACGTCTACTCTATAGACTAAAGAAAAATTTCAGAACCAGGAAACCTTCAAACTAACCTCCGCTAAAATGTTTACATATATGTATGGATTTTGTGGAGAAGATAATTTCCGTAGTTCTTATCTGATTTCAATCAAACTTTTTTGAAAATATGATCCGGTAGAATGGCGGTTGTTCGTAATTCGTAACTCTGTAAATATTCGTCCTTGAAAAAAGTGGAAGCGACTTAGAGGCAGACCGAGGAACAGACGACTGGATCAGGATGAGAGAGTCCGGGAACTGGAGAAGAATGGCCAGGAATAGGAGTCGGTGGAAGAAGTTAATATTCGTTCTAAAGAAAAACAAAAAAAAAAAAAACGTTCCTTCAATTCGTACTTTTTTCGCATTAAAAAAAATATATATTTTTTTTAATTCGTTCCTATTAGATCCGGAGAAGAAAGTGAAAACATATTTTCGCACACGTGCGAAATCTACCTGATTCTTGCAACCAGTGCCGGAAGAATTATTTTTATATTAAACTCGAAGACTTAATTGATATAAATGCCGTGTTAAAACATTCGCGTATGTCATAATCGCATCAGATTGCCGCGAGCGACGTCGCGTGCGCGAGATTCACGGCTTAACCGCGCCGAAATGAAGACTGCCAGAAATTCGAAACGTGGCGTGGATTCTCCCACTTTCCGGCGACAGCTTTTCCAGCGCTGCGACGATCGTGTCGTGAAAATGTTATCAACACTGCAACTCGAAACAAACTTAATCCGAAACGTCGCGCGTTCGGGGAAAACTAAACGGTCTCGAATAAAGATAACCAAACATGAGTAATGCAGTAGGGGTAGTGAAACACGACGACCCGACCGTGACATTTCAATAAGAAAAACAATAAATAATTCGAGCGAGCGGCGCGCACGTGTCTGGCCCGAGCCCCAAACGAGAGGGCCGGGGGGGGGGGCCGGATACGCTCGGGCCCCCCGAATGGAGAACACGAACGGAACTGGAAAACGGGGACAATGGAAACTATACGGTGGAAAAATAACTCCACTAACGGACGCGCGCGAAGTAATGAATTGTAATCGGGATGTTCATTCCTCGGTTTGCGGGGCGCCGAAAATATTCATTTCACCATGTTTCATGATGGAAGGAATCCAAAGATATTCTCTCGTCATCGGAAATATTCGACGGCTTCGTGCAACATTAAAAGAATCAAAGCCGGTCAACCGAATATAAATTATTATATTATAGAGAACACATTCTAATTGTAAAGTTGTAATTATTCAGAACAGACGGTCTGTGATATTTCAAATATGAATTAAATACATTAATTAGAAAGATATACACATATAAAATCAATTCTATCGAAAAATATTGTTGTTGCGCCACCGGGATTCGAACTTGGATCTCTTTCCAAACCGGGGAAGGTGCATTATCCAACTATGCTACAGCGACATTATTTTTGACGACAAAATGTGTCATAGTTGGATAATGCACCTTCCCCGGTTTAAAAAGAGATCCAGGTTCGAATCCCGGTGGCGCAACAACAATATTTTTCGATAAAATTGATTTTATATATATATATATATATCTTTCTAATTAATACATTTAATTAGTATTTCAAATATAACAGACCCATGTTCTGAATAATTACAACTTCACAATAGGAATGTGTTCTCCTTAATAAATCTAACTGGCGTATACAAATAAACATTCGAATTATTATATAATCATGTATTATATAATAATTTACCCCTACTTTCCATATTTCCATTAAGGACCGAACCCCCCACTCCCGTGCGCCACGCCTCTGCCCGAATAGGTCGACACAAGACACCTAATGATGAATGGGGCTGCTATAGTAATGACAAACTAACCCAACGTTTATATAGTAACGTTTAAAACACTGAAAAAAAAAATTATGGTAATTATACATTTAATAAATATTATTATGAAAAGTTTTAACATTTTAAAATAAATGGAAATAATGCGGGTTTAACTAAATATTCGATAGTTTAAGGTATAGAGATTTATGATTGCGACGAGTTGTTAGTAGGTACTAAAGAAAATTTTCTCCAACCGCTGTGCTCGGGAATGGACGCAGGACGCAAAAGTACACGCTTAAATATCAAGCAAATCGCAGGAGTTTCGGGAATCGATATAATTCAGGCGCAACCTGATGAGGCGCCAAACTTTATTGGTTTATTTTTTATAAATATATTACTGAATGCCATTTTTTTTGCACGTATTTTGCGTGATTAACAGATTTTATGCAGGCCAACCCGCTCACAGTGGGGGATGTGAATAAACAATTAAAATGATAGACATTCTAAATTATGTAATTAAAAATAAAATATAAAATTATTTTTAGGAGAACACATTCTTCTTGTGAAGTTGTAATTATTCAGAACAGACGGTCTGTGATATTTTAAATATTAATTAAATATATTAATTATAAAGATATATATCTGTCAAATGATGGAACGATTAAATGTATTGAATTAAAAAAGGTAACATATAAAGTCGAAAAATTGTCGCTAAAAATAATGCCGCTGTAGCTTAGTTGGATAAAGCACCTCCCCCGGTTAGGGAAGAGATCCAGGTTCGAATCCCGGTAGCGCAACAACAATATTTTTCGATAAAATTGATTTTATATGTATATCTTTATAATTAATATATTTAATTCATATTTATAAAATTATTGTATCTAAGTAATACATGTAACGATACGGCTGATTTTTAAACATGTCGAAAAGAGTACATATTTATAATATGGTAGTAGTCAAATTTATTAAAATTTCGATAGACCTCTTTGCCATAACACCGATCAAGGTCAGTCTCAAACGGTTTAAGACCCTTCCAGACCTTGGAAATTGTCAAGAATTTCAATTATCTCAAAATTACTGACGACGGTGGCTGCGCGACAGAAATTAAACGACGCATACGTATGGCGAAAAGTTTTATATCCAGACTTGACAAAATACGGAAAGACCGTAGTATTTGCAAGACAACAAAGGTCAGGCATGCAGTCTCTGGTGAATTTTATATTTTTATATGGTGTGGAATCGTGGACCCTGAAAGCGAGGCAGAGAAGACGGATTGATACCTTTGAGATGTGGTGCTGGAGACACACGTTGTGCATACCATGGAGGCCGAAACATGTCTCATTCTGCAGGAACTAAACATCAAGGACAGACTCTCAACCTGCAGTCTGAGACGAATCCTTCAATTTTTTGGGCATCTTGCGAATAGGAAAGATAACTTGGAGAAGCCTGCTGTGGTAAGCCACGTCGAAGGGTGAAGAGGAAGAAGAAAATCCCCTCTTCGTTAAAAACGCTACAGACCCTTCTCTGGTGAGAAAAGTGGAGGAGCATAGTCAAAAGGGCGATACTTCATGGAGATGGCGATACGCAGTCATGAGGGACCGTCGTAGATGATGAAACAGTTTAAAATGTGTTATCAAATTATAAATCATGAATTGTGAATTTTTTGCTCTTTATATACAAGCAATATATAATACAATAGACAAAACATTGACACAAGATAGATTGCCGAATAATAATTATTATTTCGGATGGAAGAAAAAAATAGAAACCGCGCAAGCTCAATATGTTCGTTATGTCTGTGAAAACAGAAAAAAGCACACGGTGGACTATTTTGCTTTTGCCGGACGATAAAGAATTTTTTTTTTTTTAATATATAAATTTTAGTTCAAAACGTTTAAAAGCCCTGAACTTTGGCAAAGCTTTCAGCGTCAACGAGAAAAGCGGGCAAAGCTCCGCCGAACCCCGCGAGGTATGGACGGATCGCTGGAGGTCACGTGACGGGGTGACGGCACCATACCTCACGCGGGCGAATTCAAAATAATACTCGACATGGATCACTCGAGAACCGGCCTCACCAGAAATGAACCCGATGCTATCTGACATCGAATCATTTGGATGGGGAAATCTATCGTCGGATCCCTCTTCATCACCAAATTCAAATGTTAAATCAGATGCCTATTTCATTGTTGACTCTTGAATGTTGTTGTTAGTTAGCCATTGGTGGTTTAAAATTGTTGACCGGGTAGTTTAATAGTTTATAAATGCAAGGAAAAGTATGTTTTAAATAAATAAATCGAGTGAAAATGTTGAAGAGACAAGAAGAAATGGACCAGGACCAAGAAGAGGCCATAGATGAATTTGTTGCAAGTAGTAAGCGATTTACTTTAATTGCCTGTGTAACATTAAAATATTAACTAATAAGATTCATTATTACTTTACGTATGACGATTGTGTGACTCAATTTTATGGTGATCACCAGCGGAGCACCGTCAAGAATAATTTGTTTAGCATAATTAGAAATTATTGTGATTTAGTGAAGTACTCAAAAGAATAGAACATATAGAAGCGGTGTTAAATAATTGAATAATTAAAAAAATAAAATAGAAAAAATCAATTTCAAGATACCTTTATAAAGTCCATGTGCGAGACGTATTTTAAGTCCTTCATTCGTAAATATGTAAATTATATGAAAAATCATTTTCTTTGAAACGAAATAACCCCTCTGTTGATATTGTAGAACACTGCAAGGATGTCAGCCTTACGCATATCAAATTATGCAGTATTTCTTTGAAAAAATTATTTCTGATTAAGATGTTCTGTATACCACCATTGTCAAAAATGTAATATCATTCAAAACGAAGTTATCCATATTTGTAAAATTGAAAATATTAGTTCTATGATTTTGTCCCATGACAGTCGAATCGAAAAGAAATTAAAACATCTATGTATTTAAATAATACTAACTAATTTATCAAACGATTTCACTGTTGGATCAAATTTCACGATCCGAAGATAGTAAAATGAATGATATATTATTAATATTACAATAATACAAAATTGTCCAGACAAAAAGTTAGGTTGATCTCAGTTTAACTACATACATGCACACACTCAATTTTAAAAGGAAAGAAAACTGGGTATTTAAATTAATGAAGTTGAGATAACTTTTTTTTGTCAATTCTACTATTGTTGATAATGTTAATAAAAAATAATATTAAAATATATGATACACTGAAATCACCGGTTCTTAGATATCGTACGGTTATCGCACTTGTCTTTCGTGTACTAAAAAATATTTCCCTTTAGTGCAACACACAAATTATAGATTGAGTATAGTCTTGCAGTTGCAAGACATATTTAAGTATATATAACTTGAAGCCAAAATAATGTTAATAAATTTGTATTTTACATTTCGATTACCCTCACATTTAAATATAACTTTTTGAGTTTTAGTCAGTGTCATTTTAGTCTCAATAGTGCGTTTTTCTTTTAAATTTATATAATAATTTGCTCACCGCCCTCGTGTTTATGACAAATCTAATTTGTTATTAAACAATTTCCCCCTCGGCGAACAGATCAGATAACGGGCTAGGATTCCCGTACGCGAGTTATTTAGTCGATCTTTCGAGGGTTAGTTCGGTGGGAAACAAAGTTTGCGAACTTTGACCCCACGTAACGAGCCAATGAACTCGGCCAAAAGGCTTTACCATAAAATCGAGGCAAAAGGTCTCCCTACGACTGGAAGTGAAAATTACCCCGTGCTATATTTTTTCCCAACCGTTCATTTTTGATGAGCTCGCGACCGACTTCGCCTACCTACTGATAGTCACGAAATGCCAATCAAATATTTATATAGATAGATATAAACCGTAACATAGGGATAGGGATGATTAAATCTGCAATGTTTATGATCGCCATAAACATAATATTACATACTGAATTTTATTCAAATATAAGTAAACAAATCATTGTTTGTTAATATTTTTATATAAAGGCTGTTTTTTTTTAGGGGTTTCAGCCAATTTGACAGCTGATTGGTGCTCATTTTGGTTCACTTCACAATGAATAGACTTACGCCAGAACAACGCTTGTAAATTGTGCAAATTTATTTCGAAAATCGTGGTTCAGTTTGCGAAACTTAGCGCGCGCTACTTCCATTTTACGGTCGATATAATCGTAGATCCGAGCAGCTAATTCGAATAACCATGGATCGTTTTCGCGCCACGCATCCGCAGAGACGTCGTACAGTGCGCACCGAAAAAGCTATTGTTTCTTCAAAAATGATGCCGGCCAGAACGATACAGTCAATGGAGAGCGCTATAGATCCATGATTACTGACTTTTTCGTTCCACAATTAAACGGCATTAATGTGGAAGAGCTGTGGTTTCAACAAGACGGCGCAACATGTCACACAACGCGCGCCACAATCAATTTATTGAAGGAAACATTCGATGAGCGCATAATTTCGCGTAATGGACCTGTGAATTGGCCTCCAAGATCGTATGATTGGATCATTTTCTGTGGGGATATGTGAAGTCGCTAGTCTACACCGATAAACCAGAGACGATAGACGACTCGGAAGCCAACATCCATCGCGTTATTTCCGATATAGGTCTCCAGCTGCTCCAAAAAGTGGTCGAAAATTTGACACTAATGGCAAAAAATTATCTTACCAATAATACCATGGCCATTAGTGCGATTTTTATGTGTTTCATTTCATTTTTAATTTCTATACCTCTAAAAAAACACCCTTTATTATAGCACTTTCCATTCCTACAATACGTTATTTTTATAGTGCAGCGATGAAGAAATCCGATTGTATACTAATACATGGCCACTAAATATATGTACATACATTAATACATAGGTAGACTCTCAGCATGAAAGTTTCTACTTCTATATATCGAAAGATCTCAATTCAGGTGACTTGAACACGTCTTGCGAACCAAGATGTATCTTCATGTCGCCCAGACTAAGCTGAATAAAATAGCAAAAATACATTATAAAGACAAGATTGGACGTTGATTGGTCGTCAAGAATGGAGGCGCCTTATCGGCCCTTCACCCTTCTAGAATAAAGAAATGATGATGATGATAATTATACGTATTTACGTCTACATTAAGGTGTATTTTAAACGTCACTTTTTTAATGACATTCGTATCAAAGCTAAGGGCCGGTTGTGATCAGTAGTAAATTTTTACTAACGCCCGCAATAAAAAATCCTTTGCGGGTTGTTGATACATCAAATTTACTAACTGCCAAAGATGGTCAAAAATAATCTCGCCTCTCAGTGTGGCAAGACGAATAATCATGAAAAAAAAATGCTGTCTATTTTCTGCTTTATCTGTGGCTTTTTATCTTTTTCGGATTATGCGTTAATGTATATTAAACAACGACATTATCATCGGATGAACTATCATCACTAAAATTAGCGGGATATTGAATGATTAATTGTCATATACAGCAATTTTCAAAGTATCAATGTGACGGATGACTTTTGAAACAGCTGTGAAAAGTCCGCCATATTTAACGTTTAATATTCTCGTTTTTTACTATCGGATATCGGAGAGTAAAATCAGTTTACTACGGGATGTACTTACGAGAAGTAAATATGTCTTTACCGACGATCAAACAACTTAAAAGTTACTACTAATCACACAACCGGCCCGAATCATTCTCAGAAACAATGCGCAAAAAATGTAATATAAGGAAACAGCCGAAAATTATGTAATAAAATATTGCAGGCCTGTAAAATGCTACGAACACGGTTAAACGAAAATTCGTAATGAAAAAAACAAATAACGAGATAAGAGCCGTAATTTTAGATGTTCATCTGTAGGTCATTTTAATTTATAAAGTAAATAGGCAAAAACTTCCAATTTGCACCTCTGCGGTCATTTAGGTGAGTTTTTTTTTTATGGTTAGGCCAACAAAGGTTGAATAATGGGAACGGGTGACGCAAATCCACCTTAAACGACCTCGACATGAAATATCGACTGTCACAGGAAAACTTCATAAAACGGCAAATACAAACAATATTTTAACGTTCTATAGCAGTTTTAAGGCAGCTTGAATGCCGCGATGGTGTGAGCCGATTAGATAGAAAATATCAAATATTGTACATATTTAAAAAAAAATAAAGTTATTAGTATCAAAAAGGTATGAAACAGCTATGTGGTTGATGATAAAATGTATGAAACAGCAATGTGGTTGATGATAAAATGTATGAAACAGCAATGTGGTTGATGATAAAATGTATGAAACAGCAATGTGGTTGATGATAAAATGTATGAAACAGCAATGCGGTTGATGATAAAATGTATAGGTATACAAAAAGGTTGAAAATAATTATTTTAATTAATACCTTGAGTAACACGAAAATATGTCATGTAACATTTGAGATTCTAAAAATAAGCTGGATTGGTAGGGTCACTAACAACAATGCGATGATTCGGATGCGAAAGGAAAAATAAACCCTTAAAACAATGAAAATCCGGAAATTTCAATTTTCTTGGCCATATCAGGAGACATCCAGAAAAATATCTAATCCTGCATCTCGTCATTCAAGGTTATATTTTTAGCAGAAGAGGTTCTGGAAGACAAAGGACGTCAAAGGCTGAAGAATCACAAAATCGTAAAATCCACAGTCCTACTATTTGAAGCTGCTGCAAATAAAATAATGATTGGTAAAATTCAACATTACAAGAGGATACGTAACACAAACATTCGCGTATAAAATTTTCATTGAACTATAAAAATAAAACTATAAATAATATGTAATATCACCTTCCGCACGCTATTACCGAAAACATGACTACGTATAAGCTCTATTAAATAATATTTTATAATAAATCTAGCGTTCACTATCCAAATAACTAATAATTAAATACTATTTCTGATTGAACGTGGAAAAAACCTTTACTGAAATGGGGTTAATATTTGCTTATTTAGCCGACAAGAGGTCTTCTTTATTTACAATAATATAATCTCGAAATTTCATGTATCATATAACATTAAATAGTGTTATTAACATTATACAGTTCTGCGTTTTTGTTTCAGTAATACTTTACGAAACTATAATGTCGGTCGGCAGGAAGAAAGACGAAAGTATGGCATATTTATTTTGAACAAATAAATTCACTTTCACGTTTAAACCTTTAAATGTATCAAAAATAGATGCGTACATGGAGTACATGTCACATAAACATTCTCACTACTTTTCAAACAAGGCGCTTATGCTATAAAAATAGAAACAAGGTGATCTCCTAATTCGAAACTCGAAAATGTAACGACGTACCGCTAACAAGCACTTCATTAAATCTTTTTCAAAATCGGATTTTTTTAGAGTTGATTTGCTGACGAGAAACTAAAAACATGATTCGTACATAGAATAATACATAAAGCTCAGTGGAATCGAAGTACTTAGCGTATACATATATATTTGGCGTATTGATACAAGTCACAATACTTAATGTATTATCTACCACAAAATATAACCCCTATCTTCTGACCTACAAATTTGAAGAAAACTAAAACATTATTATTAGCCTGCCGCCATAAAAGAAAGTTACTTTGACTCAGATACACGAAAAGTTTGACATATACCTGTTAAAAAATAACATGCGAGAGGAACTCTTGAAGAATAAAGTTTTAATATTAAAATTATTCAAACGCAAAAAAATGCAAAGATATCGCGATATTGCGAAAGACATGGAAATGCAATGAAACAAAAGCTTAATTAAAAAAACTTTATGAGATATATAAAGTTCACCTTACCCAATTAGTCCTTCTCGCGGTATTTTAATCGGTCAAATAGACAACCAGTAAAAATTATTTTTATTCATTATAGATGACTGAAGATAATTTGCTAAATTAAAATAGTGTAAACGGTGGTGCGTCTCTTTGAACACGTGAATGTGTTTGTATAAGAAAATATATCGCCCTAAATATTTGAAACAACCCTCGAGGGGTATCGGATAAATGTGTCGGGGTGTAGGGAAAGTATATTGGAAAAGGAAATAAGGGTAAACAGTTTGTATCAACGTACCGGAGTACAGTTAGTATATTTTCTAAGAGTAGAGAGACGGTCGCCCGGCGCGGCGTCACGACGGCTGATCCAGTTCACTGTGAAAATCGATCATCTAAGGAGGAAGCACGTCGTTTACTACGAGTGCAATTTTAAAAATATTTGAACGGACAAATAAAAAAAATAATACCTAATTAATGTACACAGTGATTCATATAAGTTATGAGAGTTTCGCGAGGTGAGGTGTCCGATCATGTTCACAGCTGATGATTTACCCCTGAAGATGGACACCGGACGGACGCACACACGACATAGTGCGGTAACGATGAAAACTCTACGCAAAACAGTGAGTGATTCACAATTCGTGCAAATCGAAATTATGGAGATTAATTTTATTGTTTGCTAATAAATTACTCCGCGTGCGTGTCTACAATCGACAGTTTACTATTTTCGGTCCTCGTCAAACGATTGGGCAAAAAATTAAAATAACAATCTAGGATTAATTGAGAACCACGATAACTATTAAATTTTCTCAACTAGATTTTTTTAAGTAGTGCACAATGGCAACATTTAAAGTTTCGTAACATTGTAGAGAATTTAGTTTAGCGAATGAGCCGAGACAATGAGTGATGTCCGGCAATAATTACATCGGCGCGATCATCCGACAGGCGAGATTGTCGATGGATTGATTGTTTGGGGGCGATAGAGCTGCCATGGCGATGTGCGTCACAGCGATGGAGATACGGCAAGTCAAGGAGCTGCAGGCGGCGCTCTTTCCGATTCTCCATAAAGGTGAAAATAACTTCTTTTATTAGTGTTAGGCTTAGAATAAATCACGGTGAGGATGCTAAATCAATTTTAAAAAGGATCAAGTACAATAAAACACATCGCAGTACGGTTGTACGTATCCAATAATTTAAAAATAAATTGTAACGAACGCCGAGGTTTGAAGTGTTGGGCGTTATCGTGAGCGTGATCAATTAAAAACAAAACTGTTCTCTTTTTACAAAAATTGAAATTATTACAAACCGATGCAATGTCAGTTAAACACTTCCTCCTATAAAAAAAATAACTTATTTGTTTTCTCGGGACGCGTGTCAAACTCCCAACCGCTCGATCTCTATACAGGTATTATGATACTATCGCAAAAACTACTGAGATAAATCGGGTGTTTGAGGTGAAAAAAAAATGTACCTTATTATCACATTTTATAAATATTAACAGAATAATACAGGCAATTTCTACCGTAAATAATATGTAAAATAAAAAAATGTCCAAGAATGCCATATCCCAAAACTGTGACCGAAAACCCATAGACGTGACGGAAATTGGATAAATTTTAAAAATAATAATAAAAAAAATTATAATTGCAAAAAAAAAATATATTAATATTTTTTATAATTTTAACTATGCTGTTTATTTACCCACAATCTTGAATTTGGTTAAGATTTATTCGCACTAAAGACTTACTTTGACCGTTTTATGTCATCACATACAAATGACACACCAATCATCTTGATAGATTCCGGCTATAAAAACATCCTTATATATTATATTATCTCTGTTCACACACCAAAACGCCGCAATTATAAACTACCTAAATGTTTTAAAAGATTACTTTTAATCGGAAAAAAAGTAGCGGGATAACAAAGGACTTTGTATTTAAATGAAGAATGTGATGAAAGTTTTCAAAATATCGTGAGGCAGTGGCGAGGCGCGCTGTTTCAAACAAAATTATTCTTCACAGGTACATAATAAACAAAATTGGATCACCTGACGTGAGTTTATTGCATCATTTCGTGAATATTTTATAATGCATAGCTTCTACGACGTTACTAGAACTACGTTTACCGTTTAAACTTGTTCCTGGTACTTAAGAAGCTCAATTATAATCGGAGTTATACGAGAACTACACATTATATACTTTTAAAAGGGTGAACCAGTACTAGGATTAGGATTAACATAATATAATTCTCTGTAGAGCTTCCACAGATTATATCATTTTTACAACTATTAGGTAATACACGTACCAGTCGAAACCAACTGTCGCCGGGTTGTTATTACTAGGCCTTCCGGGCGATTGACGCGGCTGCGCCACACGTATGAAAGTCAGTTTAGGGCTACAATTGTGGACATGGTGTTGTTTCGAAATTAATTTATTGATATGTAATTGTTTTATCTCTCGCTCCCTACTCCAAAAATTTCGCACCAGACCAATCTCAGAACAATATATATGTGTCATACTGGTTACCATGGTGACACTTCTGTATTTTATAAAAGTCAAATTAACCATTTTATCACTTTCTAGAACCTCATGTTTTCGAAATTTTAAATATGTCCTTTCGCGATCTGGTAGGTAGGTAAAGAAATTATTTGTGAATTCAGTACCTACCTAAAATAGATTTTTTTTAAATAATACAGTGCTAACTCACACAAAATACAATGCTAAGCGATAGTTTACTATGAAATTGTAAATCGTCAAATAAATGTAATAAAATTTCATTCCTTCTGAGTGAACTATACACATAACGCGCGCGCGCGCGATGTTTACGCATAACCATGAAAGTTTGATTGTAGGTATTCACTCAATTTTTTATTATCTATTGTAAAACAAAGCGAATTAGTTTATAAATCATAAATGAAAGACATGGGAAATATGCACTGAACCTGTCTGTGAAAATATCTTTATAATCAAAAGTGTTTTCAGGTCAACTTAACTTTACATATTAAAATACAGTTAAATACCACGAAGAATAAGAGCCAAGATCCAGAAATGACGGTGATAAAACCCTCGTAGAACACAGACGAGCTCAATAGGATACAAACATAAACTAAATATCAGCAGTATTCATAGTCGTAATTATTATTGTGAAAAATATTATTATTTTGAAACTGAATAATATTATCCTTGCGCAGGTGCCTACATCAGCAGCTACCTCGAGTCGGCCATTAAGAGTAACCAGATAGAGATAAACACAGACTCCAAGACCTTCAGGACCATAGCCAAATTGAGGGAGCCGAGGGAACTCTTCGCACTGCCCAAAGAGCTGGACTGTCCACAGCAAGCGGCGCGATGGCCAACAGAATGCCAGGTTTGATACGTTGTTATTTTTATTACCAGCAAGACTATATAAGATGGACAGCTGGTTCACCTCGCAGCCAGAGAGAAGCTATAGAAATCATGCACCGCTAAAAGGAGAGGAGACGCCACATTTATATGTTGCAGTCGCAGAACTCGGTCACAGTCCGGCAGAAATTCACCCTGTCCAGCAACCCCCAGCGGGAGACCTATACCCTAATAAATTATTGAAATGTCCGACATTCCTTTAAATCCGTGGAATCCGATGACCTATTCCATCTAATCCCGCAACCATGATCTTGCATGCATCATTCATAATCACACAGTCCCAGAGGACGTGCTCCAGATATTGTATTATTATTATCCTGCGCATTGTATATTTTACACAATAAAGATTTTTATATGGGGTCATAGGTGCAATGAGGGATGTTTTGGTTGGCGGCCGTGCGTCGTTGCTTGGACGCTTATGCGCTGAACTGCGTTGTACGATCGCCCGTTTAGCATAAAAAAAATGGTAACCTGGCGGTGAATGAATAGGACCGATACAGGAGCCTTTGCTTATAAAACGGTTCTGGGTTAGCGTTGGGCCCCCTCGTTAGCCGGTTCAGCTGAACTCGTAAGAGGGTTTCACAAAGATCCAGGAATGATCTGACAATAACAGTGTTAACAAAATCTAAAGTTATTTTTTAATACAAATTAAATGTATTAATTAGAAAGACATACATATAAAATCAATTTTATAGAAAAATATTGTTGTTGCTACCGGGATTCGAACCTGGATCTTTTCCAATCCGGGGATAGTGCATTAACCGATTATCTATAGCACCACAGATAATTGACGACAAATTTTCGAACCCATATATTACACTTTTAAATTAATACATCTATCGTTCCATTATTTGAAAGCCATCTTATTGGTTTTTATGGAATCTCAAATACCTTTGAGTAATCCGATAGGAGACGCCAGAATAATTCATTTTTATTAAATTTTGGACACATTGATACAACTTATATATTATTAAGGAGAACACATTCTTATTGTGAAATTGTAATAAAAATGACGCTTGAAAGCTTTCTAGAATGGGTTTAAAACACTACACTGTTCATATAGAAAGATGGATCATATTATTCAAACGAGCAGGCCTATTCCGGGTTCCGAGTTAGTGAGGCAGATCGTTAACCTGAGCTTGGAAACAGAAATACATTCGAAAGGTTCTAATCAAGAGTGTTGAGTAATTCTAAAAGCACAGCTACACTAACTGAAACACTGGACGTTCTAGAAACGACTTCTATAATGCAATTTTCACTAACAAAAAAACACAAATTTGTCTGAAAAACTTTTATTCGCAGTAATTAAAATTGTGTTTAATATTTCAAAGAAATTTCAAAAAATATTTGGATAATGTTGCGAAACTATTTTATAATAGGCTGTTAGGGCGAAGCGAAAGGCTTTGTTCGCCTGTCAATGGAAAACGTTAACAATAAAATAATATCGGTACAAGGCGGTATGCCGGCACTATTCAAGGTGGGTTCATTTTTATTCCCCATTTCACATACAACACTGGGTTAAAAATAGTTCCAAAACCGAGTCACAAGCACGTTCAATGTCGTCGCCGATAACGCGGTGGCCGAGAACCGAGAGGTCACCGGGCACAAAACAATTTGTACGAAAAGTAGTCATTTTAATATTTTAAATCGCTAAAATTAAATTAAATCTTGGCGCTTGATTAAAAGTATCAAACTTTAAATGTAAATAAAATATTAAAATATTTAGATACGTTTATTAATTAGTTAATGTACTGTCATTTTGATAAATTTGCAAAACAAATCTAATAACTTTTAACCAGGTTTCAGTATATACGTTGTTGTTCGACGTCAACTTGCGAGTTGTAATGCTATTAGGTAAGTAAGGTTGCCTTTATTTTGAGCTGTAGTTTATGATGTATATATTAGTTTTGTGATTATTTCCACGAATTACTATTTTCATAAGACCAGATACACGTACCCCATAGATTTTACCCCGTGAGGGAAGTGCATCTACTCAGTTGTTGGTATGGTATCATATATTTTTGGACGGAAACTTTATCAATTAGTGATGTGTAGACAGTACCATTATTTTTTTTAAATTAATTAACCAATTTCAAAAAGCTGAAAAGAAAGACGTAAATCCTGCGCCAATAGGATCTACCGAACGAATTACGACGATCCCGGTCGTAAATCGGAATCGCCGCCGCCGGGGGGAGGGAAGAAGGAAATAAGGGAACCTGGATATAACGGATAAGGTAGGGGTTCCAGTCGAAGGACCAGTGATCTCGGGGAACCGGGATTGGAAAGACTGCTCGCCTTACCTCGTGTATGACAGCTCCGTCACCCGCAGTCGCAGCCGAGATCACACAAACGGCACGCGGATGGGCAAATCTCCGCTTTCGATTAAAGACGGCGATATCAATCACTTCACCCGCGGCACACAAATAACAAACTCTACGTGATCACCAAAACACAAGATCACATGTACACAGTAACACAGTGCTGGTGCACTGGAGCTGAATAAATCCACACCGCTAATGCTCTCGCGATGTCGAGATCGAACAAATTTCGGTCCAGTTGACGTCTGCTGACGTCAAGGTCACTATTCACACTGAAGACAAGCATTAAGGAAAGGTGTCAATAATACGGGTCGCGGCCGATTCGCAAGACGCGGTAAAAATATGTTTTACGAATCCGGAACAATCACTATGATATGTCGCACTTCCTCCGTATAAGCAATTTTACTAGATTTTTTTGGAACACGACATTTTACCCATTATTAAGGACTAAAATAACTAATTCATATTGCCATTAAGCAGATCAGTAAAGACATTTTCATTATTTTAATAATTTGTCAGAAATAATACAACTGGATGCTCTTACCCCAAATTTGGGGTAAGTGCATCGACCCGTCCAATTCTCATAAAATGATTTCAATATCCGCAAGGTTACATTCCGTTTTCTTTAAAGACTTAAATTAGGAAATGGTTAATGATCCTTGTATCAAAGCTCTATCAAAGTCACAGCATCACCTGATGAAGTTTGAGAACAGTTCAATGTTTATGTCGATGATTTATATGTCGCACTTAACCTTATTCACACCTTAACATAAAGTGAGAAATTAAAACGCTAATATATGTGGCAACACAACGTAGGTGCCCAATGGAAAAACAAACTTGCACGTTATGAATATAGCTTCTTTTTTTTTAAATTACGATTTATGAAAATAGCTCTATTACAGTATGAATAATTTTTTATTACAAATTAGTTAAGCCGCTACTTTTTCGATAGTGATCAAAGATGTATTTAAAAATTGCATGTCATCAAAACGAGAAATTATTAGGTTGAGTATAATTAATGACACATCAATTAATAATAAGAAAGAGTACAAATTTGTACGTGACTTTCGTGACGTTCACTATAAACGGTATACTTTGTCCTCGTCTCGGTACAATAATTATTGGGAAAAATAGATCGGATAGACAGCGATTACAAATTAATATTTCCGTAGAGTTTGATGATTTCATCAGTCCGGCCGGTTTTAGGGCGGCCTTACATTTTTTTCATTTCACTTCCTTGGCGTATTATATTATAAGTAGTGATGAGAAAAAATGCTACTTTTGACTCACTGGCGTGATTGTGATTGATATTCGATAATATCAGTGATTGAAAACTGTGACTGTGATCACAGATTCATTACGAATACCCATGCGCCGCACGATATCATAATACACGAAATAAATTAATAAATAAAAAAACATAATTTTGAGCATATTTACTTATATTATTCAAACTTCATTTGCGTAAAAAACATATTCTAGCCTATATAACTAATTCAATATCATCACAAAGAGTGAATACCGTAGAAAAAAAAAGTGAGTTTATTTTTCGGGCCAAATTCAGGTCAAATGCGTAAAATGTTTTGGCAGAATCTACTAGATGATTGTCTATCACGAATTATAACGTCATTCCTTCATGGATATTTTCGTTTCATATGCACATGCGCCGAATCACGGTTCACAACTAAATATAAATAAAATAATAAAATGAATCGCGAATCACGATATTCAATCACTGATAGTGAGTGTGACTTAAAGATATCAGTGATTGACACACGGTTCGTGATTTTGAGCTCATCACTAAATATAACGACTACTTTTGTCTGTTTTCTTATCTACACATTTATTTTCGTATTTTCATTCCCAATATCTTTCAATGCCTCTTTTTTGTTGATAGATCGCGTTTAGCAGCCGTGCCTGAGCACTGGAAGTGCGCATTGATTGAACACTAACATATAATATTTACAGCTTTAAAGTTGCGTTATGGGGATTTAATTGCTGAATTCTACCGAAACTCTTCAGACATTTGCTCGTATGTGAATACTGGCAGTGTACATCTTTAAAGATAAAACCAAACACAAAATTGAGTGTAGTTCTTAAATATCAACGTGTTCCTGTAGGTACATTTTATTAGAGACTCCCCGGAGTAAATAATAATGAAAACATTGAATAACTTTTATGGTGCCATTTTCGTAAAAATATTTTTGTATAATAATATTATATATCACTATTTTTGTATTTGAAATTAAAAATTGTTATTTAAACATGATATGATTATTTGAAAACATGCGTTTTTATTTAGTTTTTAGTGTATTTTTAAATAAAGTCTCTTGATGCACAGCTCCTCGTGACGGAGGGCAGAGTTCCACGCTTTTAGGCCAGCCACCGCAAATGCCCGTTTACTAAACTTTTGACTTCTGGCGATGGCCGGTCGGTTATATAACCCTTCGTGCGAGCGCACATATATGAAAATAAAACTCTCGTTTTTTTATTCTACTCTAATTTATTTGAGACGCGTTTCGCCTTGCAGGGGAATTGTCAATCTAACAATTTTAACTGAACAATTTAAATTTATACTATAATAGGGGACAGCTAAAGGACAACATTATTCATTGAAATTTTGAGGATTTCCATACACTTTGAAGGCTTCTAATTATTCTAAGTAACCATTCAGTTTCAACACTAATAGTATTTTAACAATAAAGTGAATATATATAATACAAGTGAATTTAAATTGTAAAAAAAAATGGCAAACATGCACGCAAACACGTACAAACACTTGATATTTATTTAATTTTTTATATATATAATTTCCCCATGACCATCTGTCCTTCCGTGTCGCGTAGCAACATAAAACAAACATACACTGACTTCTGTCCGTACCAACACAAAACATACAAAAAACTGCTGTCAATGCTATCACTTGAAAATTTGCGGCTATTACGTCAAACAATGTAAATTATTATACTTTATTACTGTATTTTCCTTGATTTCTAAAAATAAATTAAGGTTATAGTTTGAAGTTATCAACTTGCGTATGTGAAAATGAATAAAATAAATGCACCCTATTTTTACTGAAATGAAATTGAAGTATTATTTCAAATCACTTTTTTATAAAAAGGATATATCTTCGTATTAGATTAAATTCAAACTCATAAAAAAACACTGGATTTACCCATTAAAGCATATATGACATGAGCATTGTTGTGTTCAGGTACTAGAAGAGCGCGTCCATCACATCGAGTACTGCCCGCCCGTTCCAGAGGGCTACTACATCCGGACTGGCCGGGAGCTCCAACCCAAGCCTGTCGGAGAAGAGTCCGGAACGATCATGTTCCAATACTATCCCATGAGCGCTGTTAACTACGTGAGTAACTGGTTAATTCGTAATCGTATCCGAGTTCTGCCCGCTTAAGAGATCTATTATTACTCCCTCATTAGCTGCGTACTACAGTCCACAGCTGTTGGAGGAAGAGGCTGGAATGCTTATATTCCAGTACTACCCCATGCACAATATTTCCACTAAGGTGTGCGGGTGTGTGTACACACGACTTGGCATCATAGCGCACATAAAAAAATATAGCACGCACAAGCATAGATGTCGGAAGAATTCGGATACGGAAGGAATAGGCACTCACCATAATCCTGATTCTGCAGGCAACTCCAAAATATGGACTGTATTTTTATTAATTATTTTTTAAGGCCGGGAAAAGACGGGCGGGGGAAGGCAGAGTACATTATTTTCGTTCAAAAATAAATATATATTCCAAACAGTAGATATGTTGATTTATCCTGTATAAGCCCACCAACATTTTGGACATCGAACCACTTTCTAATCTGTTTCTACCTACGCCTCTGCTGCCTTCTATTTTCCCCTGTAAGTTGTAAAAGATCATACATTTCATAACATAGAATGTATCCGAAGTTTACAGCTTTCTTTAATAGTTGTTATTAGGTCTCTTGATTAATGTATGCGTCTTATGTTATCTTCATTAGTAATGTGGTCAACCCATGCCTTACCAGTAGTCTTATACTGGTAAAGTGATGTTTTTCTTATTTTCTCCCCCAGCGCACAAATAATATCATTGATCCTTAAAATTTAAAAAAAATATGCGTACACCGTCATCCAAAATCAAAGGAAACATTGCCCATGAATACAGTTAACTTCATGTTAATTCATCTAAATGATGCCTATACGCTTAGAAAACGTATTAACCGCCTATTAACCACGAGCTCCGGTACACAATGCTGTGGGGAAGAGTCTGGAGTAATCACGTTCCAATACCACCCCACGAACGTGGTTAACTTCGGATTAATTTATCGAGTATTTTTCATTAGCCCAAGAGTTCCACCCCACACACACATCGTGAAGTATCTTACACAATCAACACAGTACTATTCGCCTGTCATGGTCAGCTAGAAATCTTGCTGAAGACTGTTAGAGAAAAGTTTAGAACTTTCTTATCTTTCAGCACTATCCCATAAGCGCGGTTACAACCGTAATTCATTATCTCATCTGCCTCATCGTCCCGTCTCGTTCAGGATCCTAATCAAATTTAGCCAGTTTAAGATAATACTATTTCTTTATTGTTCTATGTATTTTAACGAAGCTACAAGAGTACATGACTTTTTTCCAGTTCAGTCGCTCCAGTGTTGGCGGAAGTCGCTTCTTCATGTCAGCTTGCACCAGCAGCGGCCGGGAAGACGAACTCCACTTCGAGTCGCGGTTCGAATCTGGGAATCTAGCGAAAGCAGTCAAGATAACCAGTACGTACTACGAGCTATACCTGAGAACTGACCTCTACACAAACAGGCACATGCAATGGTTTTACTTCAGAGTGGCTAATACTAGAAAGGATGTTGTTTACAGGTTTGTGGTTTTGGAATTGTTTTGTTTCAGTTTTTCTAATCGTATAAATCATTTCATATAAAAAAAAACCAACCTATCGCAAAAATATATTACCGCGACATGAACCTAGAACTTTCTATTCCCGGTAGAGAGCTTTACCGATTAAACTACAATGATCTTACAGAAATTGCCAAATTTCACATACACATGTTTTCTAAATAAAACGTCTATTTTTCAATTTTTTAATTACAATGTTTCTTAAAAACCTTTGAGTAGTCAAGTTGTGCCAGAACTTACAGTACATTTTATAATATATTATATATATTTACATAACATTATACATATTAAATTAATACGTTTTATACTATTTCACACAGGAGGTGCCATCTTGTGTCAATTTTTAAAAATTTGATATTTTACGTGACATAAATAGGATTTTCAAAGCAGGCCACGAAACCATTATCAAACAAGACATGACTGACTACACTAAAATATCTTCCATTCAGGATAATGTTGAAATTGGTTAATAGACTACCCATGACCACCTATTCAAATACTACATTTAACAAATTTGTTAATTTATTTATATTAAAAATACCTCAGGTACCTATCACTGAAAACAAAATTAAATTGTCTGAGATTATTTTTAAACTGATACAATACAATTATTAACAAATATTGCTAAATTTCGAAAACCTAAAATAGATGTCGCCTCGATAGCAAATTATTGTCGATAATAATTTATATAGATCTGATTTTTAATAATAACATGTCGCATTATTTTCACTTTTGTAAATAAAATGAGATGCGTACTATATTAATTATTTTATTACAGTTAAACAATGTTTTTAAAAAAAACTCGGTTAATCGTCTAGTTAAGAATAATTATTATCGCTTTCAATTACAGATTTTCAATAGTCAATTTATCAAAAGGAGAAAGTTTATATAATGAAGGGATGAGACCGCTGATGTATTCCAAACAAGATGCAGAATTACTTTCCGTAGGCTGGAGACGATGCGCTGAAAATATTTCATACTACAAAAATGACCCGATGTAAGTGACGTAAAAGTAATGTATTAAGCATCCACTACATAATATTAAAACTACACAATTATCAGCTTATAAAAACAACCATCTAATATCATTATTCTATCATATATAAATAAATAGTTATTCTATATTTCAGGTGTGAAGAAGAGGAACAATTCCCGAGCTACACTTTAACATTTAACATAGAGTTTCCCAATGACAGGGACGAAGTTTACCTGGCCCACTGTTATCCATACACGTATTCTGATCTACAAGACTATCTGTGCAAACTACAAAACCACCCTATAAAATCTACGTTTACTAAACTCAGACTGCTGTGTAGGACCTTAGCGGACAATAATGTTTACTATCTGACTGTCACAGCCCCACCTAATGAGAATGAACCAAAGGTAAACAAAAATCAAAAATCAATATATCTCTATCCGTGCGGCGTTCAACCGAAAAGTCAACGTCACTTTATCATCAGTTTAATTCAAGATTAGAATATTGCAGAATATCATAGATTTATCATCATATCTATATAATTGAGTCTCAACGCAAACTAGGAAGCAAACCTCACATGTTCAAATTTGTAAATTCTTAAAACCATTGTGAAACATATTTATTTGTAAGTAATTGAATTAGTTTTCTAACTAGTTCTATTCACTTTAGTAATGTGTACTATTATATAATATACTATTAAACCAAAATAACTATATATATATTTAACCGCTGGGGTTTTATTTTTTTTATGCCATCCGGTTTCAGAGTTACCATTCCATCTTTAGGGCAGAACAAAACTAATCCCGTATATCTATATAATATTTTCTTTGTTTTATTTAAATGTTATATGAATACTTTTATTCATAATCAACCTATCCGTTACAATGTTACACAACAGTATTAACTGTTACACTATATTTTCAAAAATTTAATATTATAGTTATCCAATTGAGTTGCAAATTAAAAAGGTAAACTATTCCAGAAAAAGAAAGCAATCGTTATAACAGCGAGAGTTCATCCCGGAGAAACACCGTCATCTTGGATGATGAAGGGGTTCATGGACTTCCTCACCGGAGACTCGAACCAAGCTAAGGAACTCAGAGATAAATTCATCTTCAAACTGATTCCGATGTTGAACCCAGACGGTGTAAGATTAATATTTTCTGCGCTAATTCAAGATACATACAAAGAAAACAAGAATCCAACGGATACAACAAATAACATTGATTTCAGGTTATTGTTGGCAACAATAGGTGCTCACTGACCGGAAGAGACTTGAACAGACAATACAGAACTGTCATAAGGGAGACTTATCCATCGGTTTGGCATACAAAATTAATGATACGAAGGTACTAATAAATATAATCTTTATTCAAATATAAATAATAAAATATATACAATCATCATTACAATAAACAAATTGTTTCAGATTGATTGAAGAATGTGGAGTGGTCATGTATTGCGATCTACACGCACATTCTCGGAAACACAATGTATTTATTTATGGATGCGAAAATAGACGAGGTTTGGACAAAAGGCTACACGAACAAGTTTTCCCTCTAATGTTGCATAAAAATTGCGCTGATAAGGTGAGTACGTGTTTCACATTTGTAGAGGGAAATAATAAACTAAATATAAAATCTATTTATATCTTGCCATCATACTAGTAATAAATATATGATTAATACAAATTAAATGTATTAAATAAAAAGATATATATATATATGTATAAAATTAATTTTATCGAAAAAATATTGTTGTTACTGGGATTCGAACCTGGATCAAATTTTGGACACATTAATACAACTTATATATTATTAAAATGAATTATTAATTCTGGCATCTCCTATCGGATTACTCAAAGTTATTTGAGATTCCGTAAAAGAAAATAAAGAAGATGGCTTTCAAATAATGGAACGATAGATGTTTTAATTTTAAAAGTGTAACATATAGGTTCGAAAATTTGTCATCAAAGCACTATTTTGGTATAGCATAATCGGTTAATGCATGTTCCCCAGATTGGAAAATATCCAGGTTCGAATCCCGGTAGCAACAACAATATATTTCGGTAAAATTGATTTTATATGTATATCTTTCTAATTAATACATTTAATTTGTATTAAAAATATCACAGACCTATGTTCTGAATAATTACAACTTCCCAATAAGATTGTGTTCTCCTTAATAATAAATATACGTCTTCCAAAAAGACTACATGTTTGTATGTGTGTGCGTTTATCTCTGTGGCAGCAATCTCTAAAGATAAGGGAGTTGGTTATTTGTAGAAATGTAATTGAGATACTGTATATATTTCATTTTGTCTTGTTTAGACAAACTATTAAGATGGCTCGTTTTTTTTATTTTATATATATCAAAATGTATCTTGTATCAATCAAATCAAAATCAGTATCAAAATGTGTATTGCAAAATATTAATTGGAAAAAAAAATATCAATTAGAATCAATGACAAATGCGGTACATAGTTATAACGCTAGTACTATTGCACTAATTGATAACGATAGAAAGCATTTCTAGTTTTGATAAAATATTTCTAGATTTAAAAAGTTAGAAATATTATGTGCGTAGAAAATATTAAATCCAAAACATTTTCATTTACAGTTTTCTTTTGAAAGCTGCAAATTTCGAATACAAAGGAGCAAAGAGGGTACCGGTCGCATTGTTGTGTGGATGATGGGAGTGGCCAACAGCTACACCATGGAAGCATCCTTCGGAGGTTCTGAGCTAGGTGGGCGCGTAGCAACACATTTCTCCACCCAAGATTACGAGGGATTGGGGCGGGCATTTTGTGAAACTCTATTAGACTTCTGTGATGAAAACCCAAACAAGGAACGTTTAAGGAATAAGATCATTAACAGACTCTTGCAAGAAGGTTCTAGTGCAGATGAACCCACAAACATTGACCTATCTGATTATTCAAGGTAAGCAGAATTAAATATTATTATTTATATAACTGACCTCATGAAATAAATCACATAATTAATTGACCACTTGTTGTAGTGAATCTGAGGAAGGACTAATTTATAAACAATATTATTTAGATTTCACAAAACAAAACCAGACAAGTATACAACATTAAAATAAAACGAAATCAAAGTAATTATATTTACTGTTTCTGAGGCAAGTTTGTACAATTCAAAAATCACATATGTAAAAATGAAACACTTGTTTTTGCATGCCTGCGTCTCGAGTAAATCAAACGAGTAGAATCAAAAAAACCAGTGTTTTATTCTCACATATGCAAAGTTATTCTAGCAAAAAGCCGAATGATTTGAAGATTACTTTATGTATTTATTGTACAAAATAAAAACTGTCTTACAACATGTTTTGGACCCAGCTCACTAGACAACAACTTGATTGAGCAGATGCGTGCGCTCCATATGGTCAAAAAAGATGTTCATACCTATATATTGATATACTATGTATTAAGCGTGGATGTTTTAATCCACACGCAAATAATACAAAGATCAATTGTAAAAACGTTAACTAGAGCCATCTAGTAAAAGAATTTAGAAATAATAAACAAAGTATCCATCTTAAATACACACAAACCAAACACAATACTCATTGTGTTAATCATATTGGAAGCATACTTGAATGTGTATGTTTTATTACATTATAAACGTCCTATTATTTTATATAACAATATTTTTAACTTTTCACTTAATAACTGAAGATTTATTAAGGAGAACATATTCTTATTGTGAAGTTAAATTATTCAGAACATAGGTCTGTGATATTTAAAATACTAATTAAATCTATTAATTAGAAAGATATACATACAAAATCAATATAATCGAAATATTGTTTTTGCTACTGGGATTCGAACCATGACATGAACAGACCTATGTTCTGAATAATTGCAACTTCAGAATAAGAATTTGTTCACCTTAATAATATATAAGTTGTATCAATGTGTCCAAAATTTAATAAAAATTCATTCTTAATTCTGGCGTCTCCTATCAGATTACTCAAAGGTATTTGAGATTCCATAAAAATAAAGAAGGCTTTTAAATAATATAACGATAGATGTATTTTTTTGAAAAGCGAAACATGTAATTTCGAAAATTTATCATCAATCCACTGTATTGGTATGGGGCATAATCGATTTATGCATGTTCCCCGAATAGGATCCAAGTTCGAATCCCGGTTGTAACAATATTTTTTGATTATATTGATTTTATATGTATATCTTTCTAATTAATACATTTATTTTGTATTTAACTGAAGATTTACCTAGAATAATATTAATATTTTTGAGAACCGAAAATAACTCCCGCAGGTATACTTTTTATGCTAAAATCCTTTTGAAAGATTGTTTTTCTTCCCAGACAATACGCCTACAGTTTAGATGAATACTTCATCCAATGGCAATACAACCCATAGTACTTATACAGCATTGTTATTAACAACATGACTAAAGGCCATACCTAATGCACATCACTGGTGTCAGTCAAGTTAGGCAATTATTTTTCATAATCATTTTTAAAAAATACATATTTTTTATTTATTCAGTGATGAAGGTGACACGTCAAGCAGCAGTTCTGAAAATGAATCCAGAATAAAAGGAGCAGACAGAGAGAATGCAGCTGATAGGTTTCCTGTCCCACCTCCATCACCGGTCTTACCACACGGCATCACAAAAACTAAAAGAGTAAATATTAATTCCTTTAATTTTTCTCAATTGTAAAATTCTAACAATTTATTATCATTCTTTTGTTTATATTTATTATTATGATGTTAACTAATTTACAAAAAAAAAAAATTAAAAAATATAAATAATACATTTTTATTGTAGGTACTTAAGAAAAACCGTCCAAAACTAGAAATCATAAAACAAAATCCACCAATCGCACGAGAAATTTTACCTGTAAGTAATAACTACATAATAAAATTCATGTGAAATAAAAAAATGATTTTCAATGCGTAAACCGTTTCCTTGACAGATATATCGAACCACAATTGATTTGACAACAGATCAAGGGAGTGACCAAGCAGAATTTTCATCAGATATTGATACAGCTGATGAATCTAGCCCAGTGAGAAGGATGCATAAACAATTCAGATCTGCAGGAACATCTAAATCTCAACACAAAAAGAGAATGCCTCCGGAACTCAAAGTGACACCTGCACAGGTTATATATATTCAAATCTCATTACTGACGTAATTCATTTGACAATATTAACAAAATATATTAATGTTTTACACTTTGTGTAGGCATTGGAATCACCAGAACCATCAGACAAGGAAAAATATCCAACAAGTCCAATGAGGAGTCGCACACGAACAATTTCATCCTTTAACGAAATAACTAATGCAAAAACTAAATCTCCTGCCTGGCACCAATTTCGCTGTTTTCCGCCAATAAAGTAATACATTTCATGTACCATAATAACTATATCATTTCAAATTAAATATTCCATATTACTTAAATCTTACCTGTCAATCTTATCGCAGGAGTGTTTCGGACGTGAGAGTGTCCCGTCGATCACAACCATCAGAACTGCAAATAAAATTAACAACACTGAAGAAGAATGTTTGGACTGGAGTTCAATCAGATGTGCCTAATTCATATTTACCCCTATCTTGGGGTATTTCAAATTTAGCAATGAGCAGCTATACGATAGATAGTGAATCCCTCCTCAAGTGAGTGCTTATTAAATAAATCTCAAGCAATTATTGTGAACCAATAAAAAAATAATTACATAAAACACAAATACACAGATGCAAAGTCAGCATCCTCAATTTTATTTTATTTTCTAACTTTTAATGCAGTTTTCTTCTCGAATAGCTTTTACATATTGTATTAATTTATTAACAATTAAACTTATTTCTTTTTGATCAAAATTGGTGTTAGCTTACAAAGTCAGTTGTTTTTGCCTCCTGCCATTTATATTAGGATTCGACCAATAGCAGCCTTCGCTTCCCTGAAATTTAAATGGCTGCCAGTACCGACACTAGCTTGTTTATAAAAATTGTATTTATTTTGTGTTTTAAACCAGAATATAACGATAATCATTCATAAAAATAAGTTGAATAAAAAAGCTCCTAACAGTTTTTCATATTTTTCTCCAAATAAAAAATATGGAGGCTGCTAAGATTGCAACTAGTATATCTGTTTTGAGAATGAAATTGTTTGAAATGAAGAAATTCAAACTCCAAATAATATGTATTTTAATTGAATTAAAAATTCAGGAGTCAGAAAGTGGGTGCATGAAAGATCCCAATTCCAGAAATTTATGGAATCAAACCACAAGACTTTCTTCAAAATGGTACTACGAAAAGTATTATTTATTGGGAAATTTAGCATATATAATGTTGAATTTCTGACCGCAGTCAACAAAGTTAATATTGCCATGATGGTGGCCAACATCTGATAAGAAAAAGCACCTTAAAAAGAAGAATGTCAATAAAATCATAGTCATAATCAATGTTCCCTCTAAGTGCACACAATTTTCCACATAAAAAAATATATCATAGAAGCTAACACCTTATTAATTTTTAAATTAGACAAAAATATTTTTTTGCACACAGCGATCCAAAAATTAGTATTGTTGATCATAAGTTGTCATTTTTAGATGAAATAGAAAATATTTATGTTATTTTTTTATAGATTAACTTTGTTTATAATAACCTGTGGTTATTTATTATAAACAAAGTTAAATAATTTATAAAAAAATGAACATAATAAACCACAAAGTTCAATTTGTAAATATTAAGTATTCATGTGATGACTTTTCAGGTCTTGTTCAAAGAAGTTAGAAGCGATAGAAAGTAGTTATGCCACTAAAGAAATGCGCAAAGATGAAGTTCAATCCAAGAAAACAAAATCTAAAATGAAAATGAAATTGTCAGATGTTGTTAATGAATACCTAACTCAGGATAATCAGAGTATTTCAAGGTCGTGGAAAAAGAAAACAAGGTACTCAATACAAAATTATATAATAAAATTAATATTTAAATAACGTCAAGTAAACTTATCGCCAGATCTGACTATGATAACCATAAACTTGATAGTAAAAACCAATTGATTAAAATAATATTATTATTTATTTGTTAGTTTCTAGTATTTTTGACAGAGAGTATCACGTTACATAATATGAATATCAGTAGCATTGTTTTCTGAGGATTTTGACAGAAAAATAAACACTTCATTCGGTATCCTGTTTAAGTATCCGGTATACTAGATTTTACTGTATTAAGCAGACAGTGTAGTGCAAAATACACGCAAATCATCACACAATATTGGCATTGTTTTATACACTTGTATACTGTATTAGTTTAATTTTTTTTAAATGTACAGCACCAATAGGTTAACTATGTAATAATTGCTTCTTGGTTAGATTCCCATTGAGTCCAAATATTTATATTTTTCCTTGAAAATGTAATCGATGTTAGATATATAAGCATTGCATGTCTATTTGTTATGTTAACAATTAAAAATTAGTAAAAAGGTTATTAAAGAGTAAAAATAAGACTTCATAAAAAAATAATGTTGGATTGTTTGTTTGAATTGCTCTGAAGATAATATTGTATTACACACACACTGAGTTATTATATCATTACTGTAGTTTCGAGAGGTGCAGTCTTTCATGATCAAATGTAATTTAGAACAGTTTAGAAAAATATTTAAATAATTTTATAGCATTATCCGTTCGACACTTGGTTTTGCATCCTATGTTTGTTATTTAATTGTTTAATCTTGGACATATAGCCATGTCTTATTCCCTAATACCACTTACTTATCAGTACCACCTACTTATTAACACTAAATTTGATATAAAAAATTCCAGAATACTAAATATAATCTAACAAATATAACAAAAACTCCTCTGACATAACACACTCAAGGATGATATGTACTTCAGCCGGGACTTGCTGTATATTAATATAATTCATAAACTTATTAAATTTTTACAGAATTAAATCAACAAAGTCCAACAGCATTGGTGATAGTTTCACTATAATAAACACTATCAGCACCGATCAACAAATCACGACAATAAAACATGAACAATCGGCTACAACAGCGAGAAGCAGATTTCGAAAGACTGGATTCGTGGCAACTGCGGTCCAAACAAGAAAGACAAAAACTAAAAAGAATGGTAAACAGAATGCATTATCTGATTTATCAGACTCTATAGATTCAAATGAACAATTTGAGAAAACAAAAAAAAAGAAGAAAAGAAAAAGTTTAAATAAAACCAATAAAAGTAAAAAATAAATGCATTAAAATATATAAAATACTACTTATAGTACTAATTTTTGTAAGAAATAAATATATACTTATATTAAAGGCTTTCCTAGTGAACTATTTATTGTTATTTAGCAACAATTTACATAGACATTATTATTATTTATTTCTGTTGAAATGACATTAAATGATTTTATATAGTAATTTTGTATTCAAAACATTAAGTGTAATGAATGGTTTAAGGTTAAATAAATGACTGATTTATTAAAAAAACTATTTATTTTTTTAATTTACTATATTTTGAAGAAAGAATCCTTCCAATAATTATGAATGAAGGGTATAAATATTTTTTATGTAATATTCAGTCTGGAAACCCGTCCCATAATTAAACGGACGACCACATCCAAGATCAGAAAGCGCAATATTAAACAGGTTCTGCCCTGCTGCACTAAGCGAAGTCGGTAATTACCCCAAATAAATTTTATAACTAAAAAGAGAAAACGCAAAATATTGTTTTATATGTAATATCAATCTAGTATTAAGTTGTCAATATATAACTTACGTCTATCTGTAAAATCACAACAAACAAATAATACTGAAATATAACATGTCCAGTAAAGACAACAAAAGTCAATTCGGAAGAGAGCTTGTAAAACACGTATCAAAAAACACAATATTATAACCTGACTTTGACAGAAAAAACAACGCTGTCAGATGAATGATACAGTGATACCAGCACAAAAACTATTTTCCTTGAACTGGCACTAAGAGTGTGGCCAACATAACGCGCCGCCATGTTTGTTTCACGCAAAATTCCAAACTGATTATTTTATGAATTTGTACATATCATAAAATTGTGGAAGAAAATTAGTTTCGATTAAAAATATCCGTAGTTTTCGTGTATATATATGTGCTTGCAAATATACCAATATATCAATTACCCATAACTACACAAATCGTAATAAAACAATATTATGATTTCTAATGATAAAATTTTACTTAAATAATTATCTGAATTAATCAACTTTTATCTCTGCATGTATAGGAAAAAAGGCTAGAACACTTAATTCTACCTCGTCCAAGGCAACCGTTCTCGCCTAGTCGACTTTTATACATTTTAAGTACGAAATTTGAAGAAAGTTTATTTTTATTTTATTTATTTATTTTCAATACAAATATAATATATGAGTTAATATATATTTAAACATTCGACAACATAATAACAATAGAGATGTGTACCCTTAAATAAGAAAGATCTTGAATAATGGGGGTGGCTATCGACATTTAAACAAAACAAGATCAACATCTATAATATAATGTGAAATAATAAGTATTCATTTAAATGTTAGGAAATTGATCAGATTATAACTTGTGAATAAGAAAAATGTTGGAATATATAATTATTTTGAAGACCTTTAAGGCAGTGCCTTTAATAATACTTCAAATTTTTGCGTTTTTTACGAAAATGTGAGTTTTTATTATTCATTTATATCAGAAGTTATATACTAGATTTAACTTTTTTTAAAACTATTACATAGATAAAACCTTTATACGTATTTAAAACTAATAAACTGAATGTTATTTGCCAGAATTAAGACAATACAAGCATTATAACAAAAACCGCGACCATTAAATATATTTTCCGCGTACTATAAAATTATCTTAATTTTAGTAAATTATTACATAAACGAAATATATTTTCTTATAATTTTGGCTTCAAGATTATGGAGACATATCTCAATAGAGACAAATTAACAAAATGTTAAAAATTAATTGTGTTATAAACCATTCAATTTGCAGGACCAATTTTCGACGTATTTAAAATACTTTGTTTTAGTGAAAACACATTTTTTAATAATTTATTGTATTTACTCACATTCTTTGAGGCTTCGGCTACTATTTAAAACTAAGTTTTATATCAAAAACACAATGATCACAAGGACACAGCGAACTTCAATATGTCGATTGATCTAGCCGTGATGGTCCGCGGTGTCATTATTTTCGTTTAAAAATGCCGAAAATATATGTTTTCACGCATATTTTACCCACAATATGAATTAATATTGAATTTATTCACAACATTAGTAACAAATTTCATAAATTTGATGTCTTTTTACTGATTTTAAGGGAAAACTTTTATGTACATTATTTGTATTTAAGTTGGAATTAAATATTTTGTTCATATATAACACTGTTGCACTTTAAACACAAGCTGTCCGTTTTATAAATAGTATATAATTATGAAACAGACATGTCACCAAAATGGCAACGGGGCGTTTTAAATCGATAATACTAAACAAAATAATAAATTGAAGTTGTCATAAAAATTTTAAATTTCGAACGTTGATTTAAGTGACTATCTAAATATATGTAGGTACTTTGTCTGATTTCAAAACATATTAATTAGGTACTTCAATAAATGATTAAATTTTCGATTGATTAATTCAAATGACAACACAACTTTTTATTGCCATATATCAATATGAAAAAAGGTGGAAAATACTCCTGACACGAGTTATGTTTGATACTTGTATCGAATACGAGAAAATCAACATTTTTATTGTCGTCTCTTTCTATTCAAACCTTCCTCTCTCGCATGATTTATGTAACAAATAACGTAATTAATTATTTATCTGATACTTATAATAATTTAACTATTAGCGTCATCTCGAAAGCATATCTAATTCATGTGTAATTTTTTTAAATTTCTAACTGGAAAAATGAAAGCTTGCCCTTGAGCCATTTTAGAACCTCTTTTTTGTACACAGTTATAAGTCAAATATTTTATGGACGTTACTATTCCTGTTACCATCAACACTCCAATCTGCAACTTTTTCTTATTTTTGTAAACAATGCTGCAATCAGTTCTACATTTACCTAACTTATTCATCCTTCAACCTACCATACACAGATTTTATACAGGTATACCAAAGCTGTACACCCAGGTAACAGCCTGTGTTGATATTATAATACATTTGTGTTGATATCACAATTAAATTGGGTAGTACTGATTTTGCCTCAAATTACGAATTTCTTCTAGCGAACACTGCTTTTTAAGCACCATTCACTATATTCCTCACGGTCAATATATAATACTTTAAAATATATATTTTTAATGTATAAATATTTTTGCAAGAAATAACATAATTTATAGAAATTACAAGAAACTACATAATTTATAGCACAAAGTATTATTTTAAATACTAGTCATAAATTAAATCGTACAAAATGTCATGGGTCAATCGAGGCTTCCTAAAATCAGCATTTTTCTTAGAACCAACATGGAGTAGTTGATAAACATAAGCGTTAAGAGACCGAAAACCGATATTTAGCAAGTTTTGACGATCCCTTCTAATTCATTTTTGGGCTGTTTTTAAAACTTTGGTTTCTACAAATATTAATATTTTACATAACATTTCTTACTTCATTATCCAGATGTTTATTATTCAGTATTTTTTAGATAATTCCGATGCTTTTATATATGATATAAAGAATCAACCATCTCTTAAAATTTGAGTATACTACTTGATCAATGTATATTCAAACGTAAGCAATAATGATTGAAATAGTACACTACTACAGTTTACCCTAAAATGCAAGTGGAATGGTAAAAATTGAAAGTCTACACCACTGTATAAGTAATACAGGTTAGTTAAAACTTCAGCGTCAAACGAAAAACTTTATAAACTAATGAAATCAGCATGGTTCCATAAATAAGAGTAACAATCCCAGTGTGGACCAAGCGACACTATCAGAGAGGATTTTAATAAAATGACTGTTTATAAAATATTTGGTCAGTTTCAGCAGATTTTTTTTAATCCTTAGTAGTGACTCAGGTGCAGTCATGGTAACTGTACAATAGCTGCAGATTAAAGGTTTTGTGTTAAATCCCAGGGACAAAATATTTGAATTAATTGCAATTCAATCACTTCTTAAGGAAGAACTGGACCCTTCTGAAAGTGAGTGAATAACAATATGGAGAGAGATTATGCCGAACTACAAGATTGTGAATCAAATTCTGATATTTTTATTTATGAATCCAAAAAAGGTGATCCAATACAGGTGCAGAATACTCAAAACCTTCAGAACTTCCCATTCAGTCACCTAGAAGTCGAGCTCCACCCAATTATGATTTTTCTGAAGATTAGACCTGCATGATCAACACTGCTCAAACTATAGCACCGCACGCACTTCACAAAGGTGAATTTGTGAAGCCAGGTCTAAAGTATACATTGTGTACAACTCTATACCAGCGGTATGCGCTCAGTACATCGAAATAAGCTGTAATTGTTTAGAATTTCCGCTAAACAAAATATGTAATCTTTATTTTTTTTAAAGAGACACATTTTTGTGAAGTTGCAATTTTTATAGATAATTATGATTAGATATGTAAATCTTTCTAATTGTTACATTTAATTTGTATTATGTATATCTTGTAATATTCATATCACAATTATTATCATAATATTTTGTCAGATGAATATCTCATTACGCTTTGTTACTCAAAATATATCGATACATACAGCTTGTTTCAATGTACTGACCGTACATACGTGCCTACTACACGCATATTCTGTAACCTGTCAAATTCTTAAATTTCATAAAACAACATGCAGCAGAGCATGTAAAACCATGATTAGAATGACAATAACAAAATATTTACCTGACACATAAGCTGCAGGCATCTGTTAGAAAAATCTTGGATATTTATTAAGTTGTTCCCGATACAGAAGAGAGGTTAAAAATATGTTCAACGTGTGGTCCAAAAAAAACATCACATTTGTTTTTTTCACACTTGCAGTCAGAAACTCTATAAGAGGTATTCAATTTTTCTAATTATTTTTAGATAATTAATGTATATTTATGTGTAGTAATTAAAGTTTTGATTTAATTTAATTTCATATTTTTTTCACATACATATGTAATATGTACATAGTAATAAATTCAAACGTTATTGTCAGGTAAACATCTAACTGTCAGGAGTCATACACAGGTGCAGTGATACGATAAAAAATCAGCTAGCCAATGTCCACTTGGAAATATTTTTTATAAATTAGACATTAGATATATATGTATATACAGTGGAACCTCTCATAACGAGCACCTCCCATAACGAGTAATTCGCATAACGAGCAAAACAGATTGTGGAAAAAACGCTCCCTTAACGAGCGGGGAAGTCCCATCTTCACATCACTCACTTGTGAGCCGGGACATCCGCGTCAGTGCGTCAGTCTCTGGTTAGCACTCGTTCCGCTAGCACGTTTGTGTCGCATGTGACCACACATTTTTCCAAACTTAGTTCAGACATTATTTGTAATTTTTTTTATGCAAAATTTAATAACCCTTCCAAAAATGTGCATAAAGAAAAAACCACAAGAAGACAGCCATAAGAGAATAAAAATACCTGTAGAAATGAAACGTAAAATCATTGAAAAGCGAGAACGAGTTGTGAGCATGGCTGATCTAGCGCGAACATACAATCGATCTACATCAACGATTTGCACTATCCTCAAGAACAAGGACAAAATTAAAAAGACATACTTCAAAGCGAGTGTCAAGAATGTCCACGAAACGATTACGTATTCATGATGATGTAGAAAGGTTGCTTCTCACATGGATAAACGAAAAGCAATTGCAAGGCGACACTATTAACAAAAACATTCCAGGTTGCTACGCTCCTTAACAATTTATAAGTATGTAATTTAATTAGAATAAACGTTAAAAACATAAAAATTGATTTTTTTTTGCAGGAAACGCATTATTGTCATTTACGTTGTTTTGTATGGGAATAATTGTTTCACTTAACGAGTGTTTCACATAACGAGTAAGATTCTGGAACGAATTAGTCTCGTTATAAGAGGTTCCACTGTACTTTATTTTTTAATATTTTTGATTGTCTGTTCTCTCTTTTATGATATAAAAAATAAGTTTATAAAAATCAACGCATGGGTCATTTAAAAAGCCTGCGTGGGTTAGATCCACCATCACTGACCAAAGCTGGTAAGTGTTAAATATCCTGTAATTAATCATAACTCCAAAAATAAATTTTGTAAGCCCTGTTATATGTATCTCTTTATATATAAGTGTTTGTTGATTTGAATGTTTTTTATACAAATCTATTTTTATTCAAAGCTTGATGAAATTTTGCATACTTGACCTTCAAAACAAGAGGAAGGTGACTGTTTACATGAGATTTCAAAAAACCACCACATACTCCATCCCTGCCCCTTAAAATAGAATTTGGATACTTGAAATTTTGCACATTAAACATTCTAAATAAGAGGAAAATTACTATCTACATTTGATTTCGAAAAAAAACTAAATGAAGTCTCTTCACTCTGCGTAAACCCAGGTCAACGTCGGGTACTTCAGCTAGTATACTATAATTCTTAAATGTTTTTAGGTGAAATTTATTAGTGAGTTTCTTAATGAATTTTCACTTCAACCGTATTAAACTATGTACATAAATGTAAATTCATTTACTATGGCTATGCGTAAGATATAATTTGATAAAGGTGTATTACATTCAGTGAAATATGAGAATTGCAATTTACAAGTAATATTACAAAAAAACATTACTAAGGATTCTGTATGGCCTACCATGATTTGTGGGTGACACTATTGCTACGATGACGCCACCTCTGTGACCCCAAATCAATGTCAATTAAAATAATAAGAATCAGTAATACGAGCCAACCTTAACATTGGCAAAAATTAACACCAACTAATTAATAATACTTCTCATAAATATAAAATAACTCACCATCCTCAGGGCTGTATTGAGAGAAGATAATAAAACATAATTTTAAAATTGTCATTGATTTCACACAACAACCAATTTTAGTTAATTAATATCATTTATTTTAGGTTCGTCTCATGGCAGAATAGATCATTCATTCATGTAAGCCATAAAAACGTTTTGAGTATATTCAAATTGTATGTATCTTTTGTTGTTTGAAAGCAATTTATAATACAAATTTGTTTAAAAACCTTTTTAGATTTATTCAAATAAAAATTATAAAACAAATATTTTAGTAAAAGTTCTATAAAAAAATTAATATATTGTATAAAAACTTTACAATCCAATATTACACAAAAGATTTATGATACAGATGTTAAAGGCAGCAGAAACTGTTTGTGGAACAACAGGCAAATATGGTGAACCCCATGCTAGTGGCCCCAACAATTGATAAACATAATTGTTCTGGAAATTCATTATAACCTTCCTATACTATCAAACAGTGTGATGTTAAGTTAAAAAAATTATTATAAAAGCACATTGAATATTTGTAATTATTCGATATCGCAAAGATAGCTGCGTGTATGAAGAATCAATCATCATAATATTGTTTTTTCTTAGTTGTGCTTCTTTTCGGTGTCTGCTTAGCTGCCGGTTTTTGTTGTGTTAGGTTTGTGAGCCAATTAGTCTTCATGGTGGTACTAGATGAGCCGTGGGTAATATCAAGTGATGTGTTGCTGGGTGCTTGAGCTGCTGCGCCCCGACCTCCCCTAGATCCTCTTCCACCCCTGCTTCCCCGTCCACGACCTCTTCCCCTCGCACCTTTAGGACTAACCACTTGAGCAACTACTTCATCCGCACTGTCATCAGATTGATCAAGATCTATTAATACTTCTTCATTAATTGGTGCAGATTGCAAAATTTTTTTAACACTTGCTAATCTATCACCACTCGCATCCTCAAATTGCTGTTTTAAAATTGAAATTTGTTTAAGGGCTTCTTCTTCTGTTAGAACATCAGATTTCATGAGATGATCTAAATATTGCTGTTTCTGGCAATTAATGACTTCTGATATTGCTTCAAGGTGGCCTTTTTGAGTAAAACTTATCACAGCTTCTGCCAAACATTTTACTGAAAGCATTTTCAGCTGTTCGTTTTCCGGTCGATCTTTGTAATACTGCTCTAAAAGTGCCTCCACAGTTGTCTCATCGGAATCGGCTTCCATAATTATCTCGTCTAATGCTTCTTTATTTATGTTACTTTTAATTGTATCCCTTTTTTGAACTTTTTCTTTTTTTAATAGAATCAAATCTTGAGGATTAGCCACAGAGTCTGAAAACTGCTGTCCGAATCGAATAACATTAAATTGTTGATTGTCTTGCTCATATAAAACGCAGAGTCTTATCAATGGAAGCTGTGGTTGGATGGGGTGACCACTTCTCTGATCATCGGCTTTTGCTAACGCTTCGTTTACACGCGTTTTCAAGTACTCTTGTACTTGATCTGCTGCATCTACGGCTGAAGGATCTAAGCTCTCCACATCTGACAAAACAATCACCTCAAAAACAAAAGGACGAACAGTTTTCAATTTTAATTTGAACATATGAAAATCTTTATCATGAATCTGCAGGAGCCCACAATGTTTGGGCAACGCCTCGCCATGGGCCAAGGATGTGGCTACCGGAGATCCGGGTTGGGACACAAAAAAATTTTTAGTGGCGTTCCATTCGGGCTCAATCCTGCAGTCATGTTCATGACCCCATATTACCAAATCTATGAAATCTGGTAGAACTTCCTCCGGAATATAGTTTAAGTGGCCTCGATCCACTCTGTTTTGGTGAAGAGTAAATATGCTGAAAATAGCATCATCAGAATCTAGTTTTTGCACTTTGACCTTGCCTTCTCTAAACAGCCTAGCCAACCTTTGATCTTTCAAGAAACTTAAGCCGTATAAGCCCAGTTTTGTTTTGCCTTTCTTCATTAAAATTGGAGAAACAGTAATTTGGCTGTAATCTGTCCATTTCCCAAAATAGTTAACGAGGCCCATATTCGATAAAATATCTAAAGAACTGACAGCACCCCTGCCAATTGGATCATCGTGATTGCCATGGATAGAAAAAACTGGAAACGAAATGTTTATATTGGGGTCTTCATAATTAACAGAACCAGTGAGAGTTTGCTTAAAACTTTCGTTTTGGTTAGAAAAAATTTCAAATTCCACAGGTTTGTCTCCAAAACAATATTTCCTAAACAGTTTTGTACATTTTAACAAACAGCAAGGTGATGGTTTTGCATCATGGAATAAATCACCAGCTAGGAGAATAAAATCCACATTGTGCTCGACAGCAAATTGCAAAATCTCTTCAAATGTATTAAAACTGTCTTCTCCTCTAATAGGATCTAATTCATTGAATCCCAGGTGTAAATCAGTTGCCACTAGAATATTTAAGATATCTTCGGGATTCCGTTTGTCTGGATCCATATTATGAGGTTTAATTACTTAGCCGTACATAGATCAGGACGACGAAACACCAGAAAACAGTACAGATTATTGATTATAATATAAAATTGTATTAGCAATCCATATCAAATAACCACACGTTTATAAATATGTCAGTACATATTCGAATATTATCAGAAATTATACCATAATACCCGACAAAACCGTTTAACCTTATTTGACATTTCAACAAACATTTAACCCGCCTATTTTCAAGATTCCATGTCGAATTTCATAGAGTTTGTATGACTTTATAATATTTTACCTTATGACGCGATAATCATCAATATACAAGGTCCCATACACATAAAATCATTCATTTTTATCGCGTCTACTAGAAATTATTACGCTTGATGTACAGAAACGCCCAGTTATTGCAATTTTAGCTTTATTGCGGTTTACACTTCGATTCCAAATTCAATATTTGCTATAAGCATTCGAGGGATAGCGATATATTGATCAATAATCACCTGACTGATAAAAATCATTTTAACTTAGAACACAAAGCGCATGATTTAAAAAAAAAATGAAATTAAGCAACGAAGGCCTTCATACTAAAAAACTTGACATTTTTATTAACCGTTGTATTCCTATATTTTTTACAAACGTGACGCATGATATATTTTTAACAAATTAATAAGATGTAGATTAATAACTTTCTGTTTTACTCTATTTCATAAATTTACAGTACACAAAAAAATTTATTACACATAAGTAAAAAATTAGGCGATGACCATTTTACAAACTTCCACGATTTATCAAATGATACAGATTGATACACAATAATGAATGTCGAAATAGAGGGGGAAAAATCAAACCTAAATTAACAAAGTGAAATTAGAAACTTTTTGTTTGTTGAGCTCGAAGGTATGATGATCAAATTAAAATGATGAACTTATCAGGTATAGAGCGACTTTCTTGTTGAGTTATGGAATGTCTTGTCGACGATATGATGCGGTGCCATGAATGTATAGCTCATAATATAATTAGAAGAACACATTCTTATTGGGAAGTTGTAATTTTTCAGAACATTCAGAACTGTGATATTTTATATATGAATTAAATATATTAATTTGAAAGATATACATATAAAATCAATAGCATAGTTGGATAATGCACTTTACCCGGTTTGAAAAGAGATCCAGGTTTAAATCCCGGTGGCGCAACAACAATATTTTTCTTAAAATTGATTTTATATGTATATATTTTAAATTAATATATTTAATTCATATTCATAATATATATATTTTTTTAAATATTAATACATATCAATATTCTTACTTCTAAACTAAGCGAGCATGTAAATTTTTGTATGATTAATTTTCTTGATTTTCTCATCTACTTTTTGTAATGTGTAAATATATTAATTAGTATTTGTAATAAAAGTTGTAAAATTTATATCGCCGATTGGTCATGGACACACAATTCGATTACCTTTAAAAATATATTTATTATAGTGGAGTCCCGTTATAACGCGGACGTTGAGGTTCAAAAAAAAATATTTTTAAAAAGTGGGATTAATGAATTAATCGAATAAATCATTTTCGTAAGAGTATAAATTACAATATAAATTTATTTTTAATATGGCTTTATAATAAACAAAACAACAAATATATTAGCAATCATCATTGACAGTATATTTCTTTTAAGAAATATACTGTCAATGATGATTGTTTACAATTAATTGAATTGAATTGTTTACAATTAATCTAGGGTTGCTTGTTTAACCAAAGCATATTGTAGGCAACCGGAATCTAGAATGTTTTAGAGTTTGTGATTCAAAGTGTTGATTCCGGTTATAAAAAAACATCCAATGATTCATTGCTTTAATTATTTACGAATTCACGTTATAACGGGATACCACGCTTATGTGATGAAAATAGGACTAACTCGGTGGTCTCCCAAGACGAGATTTGAATCCCTGAAAAGTTGGTCACTAGGTGAGTATCTTACCTCTGATCCAAATAAATATGTGAATATATTATATGAACGATGGGGCAGAGTGAATAAAAAAAAAAATATGCAGGGGTGATATGATACATATGTTTGAGATATTTAACGCGTTATTTATTAGTATTTAAATTAGGAAATGTTTACTTAATTGCATACTATTAATATTATATACAATTTCATACTTGGAAAGAATTCATATTTTATAAAAATTACAAAATCATAGATAATTTTATACTGAAAGAAGATCTGACGGTGTCATTTTAAGTTTGTCGATCGCGAAATTTGGTTACTTAATTTTATACAATATTTATTAATACACAACTGATGAATTGATTGTGGATACCCACCTTTATAATGTCTCGCTATAAATTCACCAATCTAAAATTCTTTTACGCTAGTTTCTAGCAACACACAGAGTTATATTTTTCTACTCGGCAACATTGGATTTGATCCACCTGAAATTAGTTGCGGAAAACTTTTTATTCTGCAGCTTCGAATTGTCGTGGAATTCCAGTCGAGGGATATGACCGGTTTCGGTGGGGAGTGACCGACTCGATCGCCAGAAATGAAAGTTTTTAAACAGTTCTTAGCTCTCGAAGACAGTGCAATTGTTTATTATTTTAATAATATACATGTATTATATTAATTTATTGTGCTGGTGTTATTTTGTGTACGAGTTATTTTTAATAAGTTGTGTTTTGAAAGTTTTTAGTAACATGTCTGTGTGATCGTGTTGTGAATATTTAAAACAAAATGCATTCGCCTCGTCGCATCCGCTGTGATTTTCTGATTTTCATTTCTACATTTTTTATCGTTTTAAAGGTATGTTTTTAATTTTTTTTATCTCAATTGTTTCTCGCAACTCACCTGAGAGTTTGTCACCTGTTATGTAGTTATGCAATAACACACACATGTGTACATTTTTGATATGTTGTTTTGTTTAACTTTTCGAGTTGCCTTGCAAACATGCTGAAAGTAGTGTGTTTAGTGTATTGTTTGCAATATTATTTTCTCAAGACATCGTACGCCATTTATATTTAAGATATTCATTTATGAAACGTTTGATGCCTTTTGTAAAGTAACATTGTACTATTATGAAATTTATGATTCGTGTTTAATAATATAAATATAATGATTATATAGTCTGATCATATATAATGATATGAAATTTGATATTATTTTGTTATCTGAAGTTTTATTCAGGACCGTGACTAATTTTATTACTTAATTTTATTTTTGAACTTCTTAATTATTTTAAGAAAAACAATGAAACATACGATATAAAAATTATTAAGAACACATTATTATTGTTAAGTTAGTTTTTTCAGAACATAGTTAAGATATAAAAAATGTTTATGAATAATTTATGTCTACATTAAAAATACATAAGTGTATTTATAAAATAAATTAATGGGCCCTTATGAACCTGTCGCACCTGCCTAGTTACGACACTGATCCCGCACGAGTACATACAATATACTTTTTAGTTGGAGTTAAGGAAGAATTTTAGAATTATGGAGACTCAGTATAATATATAGTATGATATTCAATAACGAAATGAAATCGACAAATCTGTCAATCTCTCATTGACTGACACCAAAATTCTCGTTAGTGAACATATTCGTTCATTGATAGATTACTGATGACTTACAAAGATTTACGTGGATGAAATAGCTGTCATTTTTTAAAAAGTATTTCGAAGTGTTGCTGTCTTATAAATATACTATTTCTGCGTGTAATTTGACCATTGTTAGCAAGCTTCAAAGGCTACTAAGTGCTTATTTTTTCTGCGATTAAAATACCGCGAGTTCCATTCATTCGCAGACGGGAGCAAGTCCTATTTTTACGTCACGTCTGTGAATTCTTGTAAAAATGCATAGTAAATAATAGTGTTATATACGTACTTGTACATTTTTTATGCTTGCACATAAATACGTATTATGCGAGTGTGTGTATATTGTATAATTGGGGAAAACTTTCTGTTAAATGCCGTCAACACATTTATTGGGAAGGTTTCTTGTTTGTTTTTTACCTTTCCAAATTGTGTAATCAAGTATTAAAACAAAAAATATATCAGATAGGGAAAAAAAACTTTTTTTCATTTTCATATAAATTCTTGCATTACACTCAACTGCATAATTTAAAAATAATACGTATATAATAATATTGAGGGTAGTTTGGGCGACTGGAAAATAAATATTATATTGTTATAGTAATATTTATTATCTATTATTTTTTTGGGAGAACATCATTAAATATGTATGCACTAATAATATCCATTAAACTATGGATGCAATGGTGTCCAGCGGATAATTTTCAAGTTTAATATTAAATAATAAAAAAAACAATGTTATTCTCATATTTTATTTATACAAAATGGAGTTTAACGATGCGGATTTTACGTTTTATAAACAATATCGTCTAAATGTCGTCCATTTCTCTCAAGACACTCTTACAATCGGACTCTTAAATTTGCGAACATGCGAGAGCAAAGCGTTGGTTCAATGGCAGCAACTTCACGGCGGATATTTTCTTGTAGGGCCTGAATTGTTCGAGGATTATTGCTGTAAACTCTCGACTTACGGTATCCCCACAAAAAATGTCGCACGGTGTAAAGTCCGGTGACCGAGGTGCCCAAGGTATTCCTCTGTACTTGCTGATTAATTCATTGGGAAAAATTCCCCTCAGCTTCTCCATTGAAACACTAGCTGTGTGTGGAGTGGCACCGTCTTGCTGAAATTGTATTCTGTTGTTGAACCCGGGAAACAGTTGCAGTTGCGGTACCAAAAACTCGTTGATCATTCGCAATACACGTCAGCAGTGACTGTCTCTCGATGGTTAAAAAAATAAGGGTCAATTACCCCTCGGGCAGAAATTGCACACCACACTGTCGTTTTTAGACAATGCAATCGTTTTTGATGTGCGTTCCCTTGGGTTGTCGGGACACCAGTATCTCAAGTTCTGTTTATTAACATAGCCATCGATATAAAAATATACTTCGTCAGCAAACAATATGTTTCCAAGCATTCGTGCTGTTCCAAAACGTTCCAGCATCGTTCTCGCTAAGGTTTCACGTAAAGAATAGTCATTTTCGTTGAGAAACTGCACGATTTGCAATTTGTATTGCAATTACAATATAATCTTGAAATGTAGTTTCTTTTTCAAAATAACGTGCACTGTTGATTTTTTTATTCCAGTGCAGGCTGCAATCTTCCTTATCGATTTACGCGGATTGCGCATAATTTCACGTCGAACTTGAGCCATATGTTCTGGCGTCGCTGCTGACGTTGATGGTCCCGGAGGAGTTGGGTTAACCATTGTTCCTTCTTAGAACCCAACACCAGATAAGTTGCATCACTTACTTGTCGAATATTAAAGTGAGTACAAGAAGCGCGACGCGCACGAACCAATGAATCACCGCACATTAAATATTACCTAACTGCGAACGCGCGGTGCGTTCCCGACCAGTGACTCATTGCGACTGGCAAATCCGCAAATCACGCGCGTCGAACAATACCCCTCCCACTTACCTCACCCTGATGGTATACGAGGAATTATAATTTAATCTTGAGATTTTTCCGCTGGACACTCTTTATTCATTCGTTTTTACTGCTGCTGTGAGATTACAAATCACTCAGCTGACGAACGACAATGGCGTTTGACGTTCGTGTCGAGCGTAAAGTATCTCTGAAACACGGTGTGTACACCCCCGTGTCTCCACTACAAAAGCTAAATGTGTTGTTTCGAGTTGAAAATCATATTCCTGGACACGGACCATTGTACCTGTAAAATATTTCCGGTATCATACCTAGAATTGATCAAAATTCAATTCTTGATTGTATTTTGCAAATGGCGTATAATGTCTATTTCGCTCTTGTGCAACTATTTAACGAGTGTCGGGATTTTCCATCGTGCTGCATGATTTCACGCTTCACATTGCAAAAAATAGTACAGGATATCGACTCCACTCGCGAATCCAGTCTCAAGTGCAAGCCGCCACCACGAAATACACGGTTGGTACAACGATTCGAGGTGTTTGAATTTGAATTAAAGTTTTTTTTAATGGCATCTAAATTTTAAACGAGCTGATCCAATTGATTTTTGATGCAAACACATCCTGGCGATACCTATTAAATTTTTCTGATTAAATCCGAAAAGAAACTAGCAAAATCATATTAATTTCACACGCAGGTTCTTTTGTCCAGGACGTTTCAAGGCAGCTTCGCGTCTCGTCACCTGGAGCAACGTTTGCTTCGGCTTATTCAATTTTGTAATTGAATTATTCCACGAAGGACTAATCATCCTTACACACATCAAGACATATCTACAACACGCGTTTCAGATTGGCATTGAACCAACCAGTTTGGCGTGATAATTAAATTGATTTCATTCTAGTTTTGAATCTCAAGAAGATCATTATTATCTTTGTGTCAGGCGTTCACAATTCACATTTGAGTAAGTGTCAATTACTTTGAAATATAAGAATTAGGTGTGTGACCTTTTTGTTCTAAAGGTATATTGTTCAAATAAAAACAAACGAGTTCATTTCTATTGTCATAAATTTGAAAATTGGAGCGATGTAAATGTAATGTAAATGCTGGCTGTACAGTAGCTGGGTATAATTACATTTTTTCACAGAATCGACCCATTTCGACGTCTTTGACGCCCTTCATGTGACGTGTTTTAAACACTAGTTATATAGACGTTAATCATTATTAACATAAATATGAATACTAAAAAAAATCTTGATTAAGCTAATGGTGCATGTAAACGAATGAGACTTTGATCTCTGTGATATTCTACTCTGTGTATATAACAATAAGCAATTTCATATCTCGCTTCGCACTCAACTCTGTACTGTCGCGATTTTTGGTGCAATTCTCATACGTATACACGCGTCTTAATTAAGTAAGCAACAGAATACGAGCCGTCCCTTAAAAACAGAAATAGTACAGTAATATTTACCAATGAGAGATTTTAAAGGATCGATTTGCATGTTCCCTGTGCGCACTTCTCATACTTACTATTCCCATGGCCAGGTTATTGAACTATATTTAACTATGCGATGTTGATTATTACCATTAATTATCAATGTATCTTGCATAATATGGATAAACACATCTACCGGCTACTTATTACATACGGTATCATCACAAAATAGTGGACACTGAAACGTGCTTCGAAACGTTGGCAAACAATGTCAGAAATGAACAGGAACAAACCAAGACGATAATAAATAAAGTTGTATCAATGTGTCCAAAATTTAATAAAAATGAATTGATAATTCTGGCGTCTGCTGTCAGTTTAGTCAAAGGTATTTGAGATTCTATAAAAATAAGGTAGATGGCTCTTTCAAATAATGGAACGATTAAATGTATTAATATCAAAAAGGTAACATATAGGTTCGAAAATTGTCGCTGTAGTATAGTTGGTTAGGAAAGAGATCCAGGTTCGAGTCACGGTGGCGCGACAACAATATTTTTCGATAAAATTGATTTTATATGTGTATCTTTCTAATTAATATATTTAATTCATATGTAAAATAATTATTGTTTTATTAAAAATTATATTGTTATGGCAACTCGTGTGCCGCGAGTGTCCTAGTATACTGTTATTTTTTCTTAAGTTTTATCTACAATGAACACAACATCAAACCTAACAGCCCGCACCCGTAGTAACGATCGGCAGACATGCTACTGGCTAGACGCAATTAAGTGATCATTGTTTGACAGCTCATCTTACAAAAGCATTTCCTGAAGTCTTTTGTACTTCCTTAATTCGATTTTTATATATTTATAACGCACAATTAAACATTTTTTTATATTTTCTACGTCAATTCTGCCCGTACTCTGCCGCGGAATTGCATGTGCATCACTGAATGAAGTGAAAACTTTGTCAAACGCATCCGTTGTTCGGTGTCATGTGAGTTTGGCGGGGGGTCAAGTATGCTATTTTAGTAAACATATTGAAAAATATATATATGGTATAGGTTAGGGGTCGGCAGACTTTCTAGTAAGAAGGACCAAATATTATGTAAACAGAATCTGAAAATTTTCATAGAGCCGCAACATAAATTTTCACTGTAGCTATATAAATTTTAATGACGAGAAAGAACGAGATAAAATCAAGATTTTTTTTATTTAAAACTCAAATACACAATACAGTCGTAGGCTACTTAAAATAATATAATATATGGGAGTTATAAGTTTCACTAGCTCAGTGCATTACTTATAAAACAAGAAAACCGTAAATATTTAAACAAATAATATATATCGCATAGAGACGAAGCTATTTTCTATTAATGGAAAAATATGGAAATATGGGTAATTTCATGGCTTACGACTTGTCTTCGGCTGGCTAAGGTGATCACTTTACACAATATAACGTTCACTATTCCATCGAATCAATCCAATTGAAAGTTTGTATATGTTAATATGTGGAATCACTTCGAATACCACTACACTATCGCTGTCTATGGACTAAATTTGATAATCATTTTCCCTGAAACAGCATATATGTCACAATGAGAATCTAAATATTTTTTGGAAATTATTTAAAGCAATATTATTTAAACACTTTTCGGGGTTTGTAAAGTTTACTAGTTAGTACTTTCGAAAGCTTTGCTATGTCTTGCAAGGAGCTAATTGTTTTCAATTTTAGGCATGATTGTAAATAATCGTCGGATAGTTAGCTTCTTAACTTATTTTTAATTTGATTCATTGAAGGTAGAGCCAAAGGTTGTGAGAATAGCAAATCGATACCTTAATCTGTAAAGCAGCTAACTCCACCCATGGTCAAAAAACCGTTATTGATGCCATTATTTTCCTCTTTTATTGTTCTATAGTACACTAAAAACGAAAAAATTCCCATCAATTTTAAAACACGTGAGATCACGTGTTTTAAAATAATAAGTAAGTTACTAGGTGCTGAAAAATCTTATATTGATTCTTGCAAAAACCTTAATTACCTGACAACAAGTGTTGATGGCACCAGAAATAGAAGACGTCCGCGGAAATCATAATGGTTGCAATACATTATGGAAAATCAGCTAACTCCCAATAATATTTTACAATTTTTGTAAAGAAATTCAGAAAAACTCCAAATATTCTCTATAAGTACGAGATAAATCAAAATATCAATAAAATTTCTCAGCCACCCTATTTCTGCATAAACAATCTACCAAAGAGTATTTTGAAATTTTCGTAATCCGTTTAATTACAAAATTAAACAGTTTTTTGTTGCTTCTGAACATTTTAGAAAAATTGAGCTAGCTACTTTGCAGATTACTTCTTTTATTGTGTCTTGTTATTATTACTATTCCATGTATCAAATGTGAGTCGCAAATGCCTATGAAAAGAGCTGCACGCGGCTCGCGAGCCGCAGTCTGTCGACCCCGTTATAGGATAACGTTAATCACCCAAGAATCTACAGATAAACTTGATGAGAAATAAAAAGTTGTTGGGAATACGTAAAATGTGACGAAAGTGCCTTTGACATGTCAATAGAACGGGTAAAAGTCGAGTATGTCCATGTTGTATGATTGTAACATTACATCCAAAACCTATTAATTTAGGAAAACACTAGTTTTTCCTATAAGAAAATCTTCAATATTAGCAAAATTGCTTTGTGGCCACATATTATATAAATAATAAGACAAAACACTTTGTTTAAACCATTCTTTTGACAATTAGATACATTAGAAATTTTAGAAATAAGATAAAGTGTTAATAGCAAGCTAAATATTATAAATAACCAAATCCTTTTTGCAAATAGTCAGCTTTTAAATTTATTTTTATAGTAGTTCCTACTTAGTTACCCACCACTTATACTTTATAGTTTTGTTTTTATCTATGCTTGTATTTTTAATGTTAATATACATTGTTTCCAGAAGAATATACCATAGATATCGAAACATGTTGATTTATCAATAAATAGTGGTTTAAACAAAATGTTTTGTCTTTATTAAATTGTGGTTGGGAACAAAATTCAACCAGATAATCTGCTTAAAAATATTTTTTTTTAGTGCGACACGCTCGCCCGCTTTGTCTCAATAGTAGTCACTAAATACGCGGTCAAGTTCATCCCCCGGCCCCCAAATAACAATGAATAAAAAATATATAAGCGGATGTCACGACTTAACGTTAACGGTAACGTGTTTAAAATTTCGCAAGTTTTATTTTCTGTTATTTTGTCCAGTCATGAATTAGGTATATTTACATTTTGCGTTAAATTTCGTAACCATTCTGATTAAATATGAATTTGTGAGCTAGAACGAGGTTTCAAAATTGAAATAAATATATGTTGTAGTGTTTCGTATAATGTAGTTACACATAATAAATACTGATTAGTTTGACACAATTATCATTGTTTGAACTTAAAAACTTATACATACAATAATCTTTCTGCATTCTCATCCGGGTATCTTTTCGCACGTGTCGGATGACGTCAGACGCCGCATCAGTCTGGATGCTACATCCGCTTTTTGCCGGATAAGTGCATCTGCCGCATGCACTCGGTGTGGGAACTGTGATCTGCTTGGACGGATGTGAGGCGGCTGGTACCGGGTGTCACACATCAATCTTCACCATTACCCAGCCACTTACCCCAGTGAGCAGAGAAATGTAACCTATGAACATACAGTGATATTCATTTATTACAATCTATCAGTATTTTTGTGCGATATTAGAATTCAGTTCTATATATATATATTTATTCTAGCACTGGTCTCGAATGCTCGATTTAAATTTCAATACAAATTTAAGCAATATAACTGAGAAATACATACATATCAAAAAAGTAACAGGGCGGTATTTGAGTTTAACCCCCCTTTTATCCTTTTTTTATTCTTCCATGCGTTCCCTCGGAAATTTGACATTGAATATGTTTGAAGAGAGACTCAAAGGTATTTGAGATTCTGTAAAAATAAGGTAGATGGCTCTGTCAAATGATGGAACGATTAAATGTATTAATATCAAAAAGGTAACATATAGGTTCGAAAATTGTCGCTAAAAATATTGTCGCTGTAGCATAGTTGGATAGTGCACCTTCCCCGGTTAGGAAAGAGATCCAGGTTCGAATCCCGGTGGCGCAACAATAATATTTTTCGATAGAATTGATTTTATATGTATATCTTTCTAATTAATATATTTAATTCATATTTAGAATATGTTTGAGGTTAAAAATAAATGATTTTTGCCAGCCAGCAATAAATTAGCTTTTGTTTACGTACGCTAAAATCATGCATATGTCAAAATAATGTGAATGTAGGGATAACTGTTTATTTAAGTTTAGTTCACATATTTCATCTGTCTCCAAGTGCATGTGGTCAATGGTTGAAAGAATGGGATACCGCCCCGTGCCCAGATGATTCAATTCTTAACTATAAAAAACTTATAAATTTCCTCGTAATGACTTTCACATATTGAAAATACTCTGTTCCTACGTATTTTATTGCCTTCCGCTGCACCATGATGTGCAAAATTCTATACTAAATATTTTGTTTCAAATGTACTTGAAAAGTAAGTTCCGTGTCAAAAAAGTGGCAGCCCCGCTACACCACTGCATATGAGGCTTCGTAGACTCATTCCACATAGTATATGCTATTAGTATACTATGCATTTATTCAATCCATATTACAATATACCATCATTAGTTAGGGATCAGCATATAATACTAGTCTGATTCCAGTAAAAAATGTACAAAAACTTATCATAAAAGTAATATTAAAAAAACCTAAAGATTATTCGACAAAATTACTTTCTGAAGAATTCAATGTACCAACATTTTGTGAAATATTTAAAAGAAACTCTATTCTTCAAATATTAAAAGAAAAAGAAAAAGATCATTTTTTTTATATTACTGAATATCGTACTAGGTTTAAATTTGTATTTTCATGCTCAAAAATCAACACATCATTTACACAACACGTAGGGAAAAAAATATTTAACAGCTTACCTGAAAACATCAGGAAGATTAATGATAATAAATAAATAATCAATGCTATCAAAAAACACTTTCAAGATAAACACGTACTCCGAAACTTTTATTTTATTGTATATTAATTACTGTAAACAATAATTTTTATTAATATTCACTTCACTTTTCTGCACAAGCATATGCTTTCAAGAGAAGTGTAGCGTGAACAATTTTTATTTTGTATTGTATCATTGTAATTATATCAAAATAACAAATAAATATAGATTATGGAATTGACATTACGCCTTTAATATAATGTGTAATTGAATATTTTTATCATTAACATATTTTTATGAATTATTAATTATACCGCATTGTTTATTCGCCCCGCCATTATTATATTACATACTTAACGTATCTTATCGTTTTATTTGATACGTCAGCAAACTGCCAGCATCGGTTTATTGTATTACTGAATAGATATATTGGGTTTTTTGTCGGAATAATAATCGTATCAAAATTATACATTATTTGTACATTCATATTATTATCAACAAAAAATTTATGCGAACCATGGTTTTAATTTTTTCTAAATTATGTGTTTGACTGCAGACGGACTGTTAAGAAATCAGTGTACATATACATATTGATTTTATAATTAAAAAATAATAGGTTTTATAAAATATGATACTATTTGCAAATTCAACAATCTCCATTTTTTTTTTCTAACGTTTACTTAACTATTCTTTTCACATAGCTCTTATACATTGCGTTTTATTAATAATTAATCAATCTGGGTTAGCTGCAAAGTCTAGGTACTCGGATATTTAAATGGCAGCCAGTATGAAAACTAGCCCGCTTTTAGAAGAAGATGTTTGTATTTTAAACTAGATTATAATCGTTCATAATATATTGTTCTTATCATTTTTTCATATTTTAGATTGCAACTAGTACCCTCATATAACGTATAATAATATAATGTATATAAACAGCATTTAGTTTGCAATATTTAAGAAAAATTCTGATTAATAAAAATCTCTCTTTTTTGACTGTGACAAAATAATTGATAGATATAATCCGAATTATATATTTTTTTAGAATATTCATCCTACATTATTACGGTTTATCATGAGTGCAATTTTTGTCTTACACATACTACAAACCCGCGAAATATCGTTACTTAATAAAGTGAGTTATAGCTGTTAAATATATTTTATGTATGTGCAAGTTCTCATTATGACATACCTACTTTTTTATTTATTAATGTTTGAATGAGGCCAATTAAAATTCCTACTTCATTATAATAATAATTTATTATAATATTTTTAATTATAAAGTATTATTATATAATAATTTTACTAGTATCTAGTATTTTTGACGAAGTGTTAATTTATATGTATAATATGAATGAATTTCAGTAGCATCGCTATTGATGGTTTCGGCAGAAAAGTAAATACTCAATTTAGTACCCTGTTTTCAATGCTAGTTTTTTTACTGTTTTTTTTTACAGAGACCGCTTTTCCGTTATGGTAGATTATAGCGTTTAGCTTTTCCATCATAGAAAAAAAAATTGAAATAAATAAATAATTATAAATTTATTATTTTTATTTGTTAACTTTGTTTCATTAACCACTTGTTGAGTTTAAATACATCTACCGGTTTCGAAAAATACCATTTTCTTCTTCAGGACGTCAACACTAATCAAAAACATATGTTGTTTATTTACCGGAATCTATTTTTAAAAAACAATAATTATTTAAAAAATAAATTTAGTACCTAACTCAGATTGTTACTTAATACAAATTTACTCGAATAATTTTTATGAAAAAAAATTTAGAATGGGACTCGTAGTTAAATTTAGTTGGTTGTTTATAATTTTTTGATTAGTTTTACACGCTTTATTTATCTCCAACGATTTAAAATTATTTAATTTATGACCAACACGGTTAACATGTAAAATTAACAATACCAATTTTTTTTTAAAAGCACGAAACAAAGATAAATAAAAATAATGAATATTAACCACAAAGTTAATTTTGATAATTTTAAAAGAATTATACATTCTGTTAAACAACTCTTATTAAATATAAAAGTAAGAATAACCACAGTAATGTTCAATGAATACATTTACTCAATGTTATGTTAATGAATTTACAATCCAATAAATATATACCTAATAAAGCGTGATAGATACAGGACAAAATAAGCTTTACATGTATCAATAGCATCCCTGCATAAAATGTGTTTTTCTTTGTCGGTGTTTACAAATGTACTAAATATCGAATATTACCGCGACCAAACTATTGAGTCGAAATCGATAATAATAATGGATAATTTGTATAGCGCCATTTTCGTAAAAACTTTCACCTCAAGGGCGCTTTAACCCCGAGATTTCTACTCGACCAAACTGTTCAGTTGTTACAAGTGCACATATAATTAATCAGTTGTCAATGAGATCTTCCAACATTCGTGTGCGCGTGCTCCCATACAACTGAACAGTCGCGGATCGACTATTTAGTCGAGTGTATGCGCACGACAATACACGGCAACGTACATAGATGTCGACCGTTTTGTCAAAAGACGATTAAAAAAGTTTTTTGATTTTTTTATAGTGTCGATAATATGCGCACTCCCATATCGAACACCTAGATCAAAACTAAGACAACTCAAAAAAAAATAATTTTGAGTTATTATTGTATTCGTATACTCTGTCATATACGCAACTAACTTAGCCCCAGTTCTTTAGTAATGTCATTTTAGGATACATTTATGACCGAAAATGTTGTTTAGTTTCATATCTTTAGTAACAGAAAATGGAGAAAAAAGTATTTATTTTTTTGTCTACTGTAAAATGACTTTTTGAGTTATCTTAGTTTTGATCTAATAGCCTTTTGATATACAACTAAATTGTCGAGCTATTAAAAATTGTAGCTTTATCAAGGTTCTTATATATAATATAACAGTCCACTCGCAAACATTCTATAAAATGTTCAGAAATTTTCTATATATATATAGAATATCTTACCATCATGCTGTTTCTCTGCAGGGGTACTTTTATGTCACTGCAATTTTAGTTAGTTGTATGCATGTTCGAATTTCCTGCCCATTGTCACCACTGTCCGTGATCAGCGTGCCAAAATAAACTACGTCTTGAACTACCTCACATCATGCTGTTTGGGAAGTTTGTATGATGCATTAGCACGGTAAAATTATGCAATATTTGTAAAATGCAGAGAGAATTTTTTGAGTTGGTATCTAAATAAAATATTACCGTGTGTATCCAATCAGTTTGGATTTGAATAAGTGACTCTTTTTTTGCAGGCTCGGTTATCAACGTTATTTTTAATTGCAGTCATCTGCGCTGATAGTGTTTATCAACAGTAGGTACGCATTCCTTGGCGCGCTGTAACAGATCGGGAATCTGATACAGTTTTATCATCGAAGGTGAAAGGTGTTTTGGTAGATCAACCTGCGCTCGGCGAACTGAATTCCGCTCGGAGTCGGTCGAGCGAATGTGTGCCAGTGGCTCCCAACTCTCGGCCCGCCCAACATTTTTGGGGTCTTTTCTTCATCACCGAACGGCGTAGCGTAAATACACGCCCCCGGGCAAAGAAATAAAATTAGCCCACCTGCAGAGCAAATGTATTTGCTATTAGAATTGTTTAAATTTAATGTTTTTTAAATACAAATTAAATGTATCAATTTTATTTAAAAATATTATTGTTGCTACCGGGATTTGAACCTGGATCTCTTCTTATCCGGGGAAATTGTATTAACCTATTATGCTACACCAACGCAGTGCATTGACGACAAATTTTCTTACTTATATTATTATTTTCTATTGTTTCATTATTTGAAAGCCATCTTCTTTATTTTTACGAAATCTCAAATCGTCAATGCACTGTGTTAGTGTTAATTGTTAGATAAAATTGATTTTATATGGATATCTTTCTAATTAATACATTTAATTAGTATTTTAACCCTCCCCAAACCATTTAGTAACACAGGTCTACATCATAATTAAACCTGTAATATTTAAATAAATACACCAATTTTTACAGAAACTCAAATACCTTTGAGTAATCTGATAGCAGACGCCAGAATTATCAATTCATTTTTATTAAATTTTGGACACATTGATACAACTTTATTATTAGGAGAACACATTCTTATTGTGAAGTTGTAATTATTCAGAACATAGGTCTGTGATATTTTAAATATGAATTAAATAAGGTAGATGGCTCTTTCAAATAATGGAACGATTAAATATATTAATATCAAAAATGTAACATATAGGTTCTAAAATTGTCGCTAAAAATATTGTCGCTGTAGCATAGTTGGATAATGCACCTTCCCCGGTTAGGAAAGAGATCCAGGTTCGAATCCCGGTGGCGCAACAACAATATTTTTCGATAAAATTGATTTTATACGTATATCTTTCTAATTAATTAATATATTTAATTCATATTTAAAATATCACAGACCGTCTGTTCTGAATAATTACAACTTCACAATAAGAATGTGTTCTCTTAATAATAAATATTCGTTTTACGCTAGGGTTATCTATCTACCAGTGCCATTAACGACCTGTTGATAGTATGCACATGAAAATAAATAAGTAAACATTGTGTAATTGGTAACTTTTCTGCCGGCAAGAGAAACTTCCTTGTTCGATTTCCGGTGGTAACTGTACATTTTTTAGATCGATGGATTTCTTCTGTATATCTTTTCCGAGTGATTCATCTGATTTGTTTTAAATTTAATATGTATAAATTTAATATTGCTGTAGTATTTTAAATCCTTCGTAAATAGGACGGTTTATGTGAAAAAATTAATTACCTATTCTTACAGCACAGCAGCATTACATTTTCCAATTTTATTATTTCTGAAAATATAAATGGACTCATTTCTAATTGAAAAATGACAATTCAAAACAGAAAATGTCCACCTAATTCGTAATTTATTAGAAATTGACACTTAAATCTAATGTAATGTATCAATTTCATTTTAAATTTCCCTACGCGTGACACGCTCAAGTACATTTCTGGGATATTATATATTATACAGTAAGCTAGGTGTAACAGACCTAGTCCTCAATATTTTATGGATACGGATGAATACCTGACTAAATTATGAGTCGAATGCGTTCAAGGAATATGTGCAAATATTGCATATTTTTTTCAAAAATCATGTTAAACTTTAAGTTTACGTATTTCAAAATAAATATTTGCGATTTTTAATCATAATTAATCTATATCATTGCTTCTGGCCTTTAATTGTTTGTATTCAATATATAATTTGAAATCAATAAAATATTTCAATTAATCGAAATAATCGCATAATTATTTTGACATGCTTATATCTCTTGACATGGTTGAGGTATAAGCACATATTATTTGAACATTTTCCACTCGTAATGCAGTCAGGTATCCCACCCGTAAAATATTGTGGACTAGGTATGTTACACTCTGTATATTATATCCCGGTAGTAATTAAAATATTTTAACGGTAGATAATTTTTTTTTGTATATCTTTTTAGTTGTTTAATTTGTATTAAAATTACGACAGCAAAAAACTGCAACTTCACAATAATGATAATATATTTTGCTGTCACAAATATATTACACAATTAGTATATGTTTTTGTGCTTACATATTATATAATAATAATATATTTTCACGATATTTTACCCGATAATCTGATTCTAAATAGTGACGAAAATATTTTTTTTTACATTAGATTTATTTTTTAATCCGTCAGATAAAAATTCAGTCAATAATTTACGTGACTGAATTTAGTAAGTGAGTAGAATTACTAACGCCTATTGTAATACACATTATTCTTGTGGAGTAACAGGCGTGTCGGTTTCCAATTAATTTTGTTCTTAAAGAACTAGCAAAATCCATCAACTTCAGCCTAGATTGGATCTATTTTTCGGACACGTTGTGTTACATTTGTAGAGGCGAGGATATTTACGAGTCGGATATGATAAAGGTTAGTCCATTTCATAATTATTTGTAAGGGGTTTTCATTTAAGATTAGTCAGTTTATTACGTTAAGTAGGTAATAGATTTCACATTGGTTGGACGTGCTAATTCTAACGCCGCTCTCACACAACACTATTTCACATTTGAAAAGGCGGTTGTATTGTGAGAAGGAATAAACGGGCTAAACTGTCTTCTAGGGTCCGGTGGGAAATTTTTATTTTATCAAAAACAGTAACTTTAGTAAAAAAAATTGTGAAAAAGGATTGTTCGATCGTCGGTAAAAAATATTTACTCATCGAAAGTACATTCGATAGTAAATTAATTTTACCATCCAATAGCGTTAGTTAAAAATGGCGGACCCTTCACAGCTGTTTCAAAAGTCATCGGACACAATGATACTTTGAAAATTACAGTATACGACAATGAATCGTTCAATGTCCCGCTACGATGGATAATGAATCGTTCAATATTCCCGGACAAACTCGCAGATCTGATGATCTCGCTGTTTAATTTGTATTACCGAAGATTTTTCGACACCAAAGTGACAATTTCTAAAGCAGGGGTGAATAAAGCCATAGGTGTAGGATACAATTGTATGTATTGCTAATAGTGAATATTTAAAATAAAGCAATATTGGTAGAAATCGCAACTATTTGATGATTATTGCCTCACTATAGGCGGGATTTACTTTGACAGTAATAAATTTGATGTATGAATAACACGCGAACGTTTTTTTACCACGGGCGATAGTAAAAATTTACTACTGATCACACAACCGGCCCTTATGAGCTCATTTAGAACTAATCGCTGAACCGCTAACCGTCCACCCCTGAACGGGGCAACCCTCTCGACGTTTATTTTCAGAGTGATTTTATTTTCTGTCAAGTATTAACCATTTATCAATCTTACCTTTTAGATGCGACCATATGAGCCGAACTTTTTTTAAGGTTTTGTTCTTTTATTTGATTTGTATTAAAGCGAAGGAATTGATGAAATTCGATATAAGTTACTTCAAAGATTGTCCAATCTTTTGCAGAAGATAAGTTTAAAATATTTAAAGAAAAGTGCAAACTTTTATGTCGCTTATCTCTACAACTGTCAGATATTTTTCTCAAAGTGTTACAACATATTATATTAATAATTTAGACAGGTATCTATGATTTATTGTGGATCTGGTAACCCTGTATATCGATCTATTGTGTGATAAACTATATGTCAATAATTACTACGTTCTAATGTTCCTTTATGGACTATCGCGGGTTTGGCCCGACTGGTGGTATCCCTGACTTTTAACTTTTTTTTTCTTCTATTCTCTGTTAAATGGGCTCGTGTACGAAGGGAGCGAGACGGTGAACGCGCCCCATGAAGCGAAACATTCACGTGTTGTGGCCCCACTAAGATACACTCACTCATTACGTGTAAACCACCTACTTTATAATGCAACACACCGCCACACATATTCAGCAAAGTTAATGTATCCAGTGCCATTTGATTATTAATTATTAGCATGTCGAATGCACTCTAAGATTAAGACAATGTACAACAATATCTTAAATGTGCGTGTAAATAAATAAATAATTTATTATTTGCAGATATAATTAGAGTATTACGGAAAATAAAATCAGCATTATAAATATTCAATTAATTAAAATTATTATAGATTGACTAGAATTTTAACACAATTACAAATTTAATATCCCTTCATTATTCCCTTTTTAACTATCAAATGCGTTAATCATTTGTAATGTTTTTTTATTTATTTATTTAGACATATATAACATATGTACAGCTGCAAAAAAAGAGACAGTTTGTTACATATATTTTACACACATTTTAAAATTCATCGCCCAACTAGGCAAGCCTGTTTTAGGGCAAATTGGTAAACAAATACATTTTACAAAACAAGTAAACGTGTAAATATTTATTTATTTATTAGCTTGTATTAGATATTTTGTCTATACTTATAGTTAGATATTTTTTGCTGTTCGTTTTATGCATAATTTATGTAATAGAAATGAGATTTTTTTTTTTTATGCATTAGAGATGTGCGCTTTCACATACTAATTTCTAGTTACTAACGACGTGGATGGGCATTTTATTTTATACATGAATTGGAAAGGTAAAGAATTGTATCTAATGTTACTTATATAGAAAATATTTGTTACCTGTGTAGTTATACAATTTCCTCATATAGAAATTCTTTAGACGAGAAATACATATTTTCACGACACATCATTACGATAATATCTCAAGTTGTGCAATAATTTCTGATTCAATGCATAATAAGCAGGCATTTTGTCGAGAAAACTTTCAATTATTTACATTGTTATTACTTCGGTTAGCATTATTTTACTTTCTCCCTTCTCACGTTATACCGCTGAATGGTAATTGAGATATATTTTCGCACGGTGATATCACTGGCTGCAATACTCGGTGTGTTCTAACGCGCGACCCGCTAGTCCGCCGAGTCTCGGTCGCGCGCCGCAGGTATTGTCGGTAATACATATGGGCTAAGGTCTATCCTTGGGATGTACAGCGAGACGAACCTTTAATAGTCACTTTGTTTCATCAGCAAGTTGGCACACAAAGGAAGGCCTAATTTGATAACATAACCTAACCTAACGCACGATATTTGAGTCTGAGTGCATTTTTTTGTGTTAAGAAATATGTTCCCAAATCGCGTTCATCAATATATTATACATTTTTATTAAATAGTTTTATTTTATTTTTTTACTTTAAATACATGTTTTGAATATTTTAAAAATAAAAATAATAACTTTGTTTTGTACGATACACTCGTACTTACTCTAGTTCTAGCACTAAATTCAAATATATTGTATCTACTATATAATAATATGTGTAATAAATGGGCATGTTTTACATTACATGTAAATTTATAAAACTTATAAATATATTAAAATTAAATCAAATGAGTTTACTTATTTCGGTTTCATGGGAAGTCTCTTCTATTATTTCTTATACAGTCTATATATTTATAAATTCTTACTTATTTATAAGTTATTTTGTATACTGTATATATATAATTAATATACTGTATGTTTGGGCGCTAGGACTATGTACATACAATAACAATGGGATGTGATTTATTCAAGAATTTTAAATTTATCCGAACTACTAATTAATTCTTTTGAAATTACCAAAATTAACTTTGTTTCATTAACCACTTATTGAGTTTAAATACATCTACCGGTTTCGGAAAATACCATTTTATTCTTCAGGATAGTGATGAGCTAAACGTTATTGTGACTGTGATTGTGCGTTTGATATTTCTATTATAACGATGATTGGTAACTGATATTTTACTGTTAGAGATTTAGTTTCCAGTATATCAATGATTGCTTGCCTAATTACGAATAATCATTTACTTATCATCGTTACAATCGTACACAAATTTCACAATCACAATCACATTCACAATAACGGTTAAAATAACGGTTTAGCTCATCACTAGTTAGCAACGTTCTATAACAGTTAATTAATAATGTTATAGTGATAATACTTATTTTCAGTTTAGTATAGAAGTAAAGAAAAATTATTTTACTAAATGCAACAACATTTTGCGGCACACTTGACAATTGCTTGTGGCAGACCGATTGGGAATCACTGTATTTATAAATGTATAGTGATGTTGTCGAGCTGTTAAATTACTTTTAGGCTTCTATATTATATTGGATACCTAATATATGAAAACTTAACAGACAGTAGTTAGCGAATATTGATTTTTATTAAATGTATAATTTTTTTTGTTTCTCAGCTCCTCATTACTAAGAATATCGTTGGTATTCAGACATCAAGAGGCCTTCATGGTCCATGGATTGGGAAGTTGATTTCTTGAGATCTTTATCTTAAGTTTATTTCGTTTACATTTTGTTTAACGTTTATGGCTTCCGATGAGCAATTAAGAATATTCTCAATTTGCATGTATGTACGTTAAACCCTGAAGTGGGTAACTACCATGCTTACATTATATAATGTATTGTATTAATGCTTCGTGGATTTTTATGTATATTGCCACCATTTTGTTTTGATAAATGGAGGTATGAAAATAATATTTTCACTTCATACTTATTTATATGCGGTACATTTTTATCTTACTGCCCGTCAATGCAGCACATATGTTTTTGTAGAAATGTAAACAATGATTGATGCTAATGGAAAATAATTTTTAAAATAAACATACAGTTCCTGTATTGATTACTAACCATGGAAACTAATCTATAATCATGTGGTATATTATATTTTGAATACTCACTGCCTTTCGTAATCTTTATATAGGCGGTAGAACTATTTTTTTCCATTTAGATGTATTTATTACTTTATTTATAATAAATTGTAAGTGTAAAATTTAAAGATTTATCAGATTTTAAAAATATTTGAAGAGATGCTTTATAATATAGTATGTCAAATAAGTAATTTCCTTATTCGTTTATATTTACGTAATTCTTTTAATTTTTCTCATTATATTACTATAGTTAATAATAATAATATCGTCATCTCGTGAAATCAATTAACTTATCTTATTTTTAATTTTGTTTTATTAACCACTTATTTACTAACGTATCTACCGGTTTCGAAAAATATTATTTTCTTCTTCAGGATGTCAATAACTAATAAAAAAAAAATAAAGGAGCATTTGAGATGTTTGAACAATAGTGGGTTTTCAGAATTTGCTAATTATTTGATAAAAAATGGTCATGGTTTCGATAATAAATTGAGATTGTCAATTTTGCATGTAAACGGTGTTGGTCATAAATTAAATAATTTGGAATCGTTGGAGATAAATAAAGCGTGTAAAACTAATCAAAAAATTAGAAACAACCAACTAAATTTAACTACGAGTTCCATTCAAAAAATTTTTCATAAAAATTATTCGAGTAAATTTGTATTAAGTAACAATATGAGTTAGGTACTAAATTTATTTTTTAATTAATTATTGTTTTTTAAAAATAGATTCTGTTAAACAAACAAAAACATATGTTTTTTATTAGTTATTGACATATTGAAGAAGAAAATGATATTTTTCGAAACCGGTAGATGTATTTTAGTATTTTACTTAATTAAGTGGTTAATAAAACAAAGTTATCAATATAAAATAATGAATTTTAACCACAAAGTTAATTTTGCCAATTAAAAAAAAAAAAAAAAGTTAACTTTTCAATTATTTTTGTTGTCACTATGGTGTGTCAAAGCAAATAATGTTATGGCAATCTGAGCTGGCTGCTCGGAAATCTTAAGCAAGAGAAACTGAAGAATTTTTAGAGAATAAATAGTTATATAAACTAAACTATAAGAAAGTATTGTAAACTGTATACTATAATTAGTAATGTACATGTTATTAATAAGTCGTTTTTGTGTATATTTAAAAAATGTACAGAACATTTTCACCTAATTATACGACATTATTTGCGTTTAATACATTAGATTATCAGTTTTTTATGTGTTATAATACTTTTTTTTTATTACTTACACCCGTGATATTCCTATATTAAAAGATTAATAGCAATAATTATTAACGTTATTATTATACAGACGTTCGTTAATTTTCACCGTGACGTCCAAGATCATTATTTATTCCGTTTTATAATTCTACGTCTATGTTTGTTCACAGCAAGTGGTGTGAACACAGGTGTCTTGTGAACACACATTTACTACTATTAAAGTACCTTAATTATTGTTTATCTTACAAATAGTGACGGATATAAGAATTTCTTATTATTCATTGTCTTACAAGTGTAAGCTACGTTAAGTGAGATGCGATATTAACGTATTTTTATAGTTCAATTTAGATATATGTATTTTGTATCATGCAATATTCATAGAACTAACTTACTAACTAACATACCATCACGCCGTTTCTCCGTGGGGGTAGGCAGAGAGCGCCGCATTCTCGCCTCATCCACGTTCATACAAACTCTCCGATTGTTGAGGGTTCTAACGTAACCATCCTCCAGTATTTGATTTACCTGGTCATGCCGAGCCTTCCGCGGACGTCCTCTTTTTCTGGTGCCATCAACATTTGCTTCATATTTGAGTTATTACCATTCTCTCCTCATTCATTCGTTCCATGTGACCAAAACACCTAAGTGATGCTTTCTTAATCTTACTCATTATACTAACATCAGCTATAAATTCTTTACTCTGTCATAAATAGATTTCCACATGTACGCCTAAGCGGTCTCATTTCCACTGCATTCAGCCTACTTTCATTCCTCTTCTGTCACCTCCAGGCCTCACTTCCATACATCAGTGTCAGTACCAGGACTCCATTGTGACAGAAGTAAATCGAAACAATACTGCATATTTCTTTTCATACACGTGACCCGCTTTCTTTCATTTAAGAATTATGTAAGAAAGTCTGACTAGGTTTTCTTGAGATATACTCATGGCTTGGAATGGATCGGAGTAAACCGGAATAGTTTGTGGGATTCTCGCAAATATGTTTCCGGTTCGTGATATTTTAATTTCAGCTACACCTCACGTTTGTTATTTTGGATTCAATAAAAAATAATTAAAAAATCTAAAGGTTTATCGATAAATTCATGTATTGTAGTGTTACGTTGTATAAATTGTAATCTAGGTGTATACTTTTTATTAAAAATATTTTGAATTTTATCGGCCATTCCGGTTCGTTAAATCTTCAATTTCGATTTGTAAGTTTAATGTAGGAAAAAAGATAAAAGAAAGTCACCATTAATTGGGCGACGTTACGCACCAATAAATCATTATATACTTTTTGAGATAATGTGATATAATAATATTTTTTTACACTTCAGTGAGTTCAATAGACCTCACTTCTCTAGTTTCTCTTTAGTTGTACGTATTTACTTGTAAACTACAATACGTCCCTATGCACTTAAACTAATTACTAAACATCTCGAGTATTTCAAATATGAATTGAAAAATTCTAGAAAAATCTCATTGTGCCCGCGCAAAAGATTATTTTAATGGTCTTGCGTGACGGTGAGTATTTTTTTATGATCATTTCGTATTTTTGCTCCCACATTGGAATAAAACGACGCTGGCGAAATTACACTTGAAAACGTACAATTACTTGAACATTATTTTCTCTTATTTATGCCAAGTCATCAATGTGTGTGTACAATCTATAATGATTTGCAAAATACTGGAGACAGTAGAAAAAAAACAGTTCACATATCGTTAAGTACGTATGTACTCGTATATGAAAGATGAACAACGGGCTTTATAAATTTCTTCGATTCCATGTGAGGTCACCTAATTTTAAAATAAATGTTCGCTTGACCATTTCAGATATTTTTTTACCATGTGTAACCCGTTAAGTGTGAAGGTCAAAATAAATTTTATTTTATTTTTAATTGCCACAGTCTTGGATCTAGGCTCAATTTTCTTCGCAGCGACAGACAGAAACGGGGCTTTGCAGAGGTTTTGAAAAAAACATTGTTCTCTTACCATAAAAGATAAAAAGTTATGGTTTTCACTAATATATAAATAATATAATATATATAACAATTGGGTTATAGAAATGATAGAAAATATTATGTAAACCATGACTTAAATAACTTTGAAATATGCCAAATCTATACATTTGTAGGTTACATTTACATGTTACAGTTTCCATACATATGTAGGTTACAGTTACATTGAAACTGTAACTTCTAAACCAGCTTGAACCCTCACAGCTGGCTGACTAGATGTCTCCAGCATTGGGCACTCTTCTTATTGATTCTTCTTCAACAATACATTTCGAAGACATCTATCTATTCTATACTTGTCCACTATTGTGGACTGTCCAGTTCTTCGCTGTACACACGAAGATTGGAAAGATATGAGTGTGAACCGGCATTTTGCTTTATGTCACTGTCTTTCCATATTCTCGTAAATTGGTTCGTAGCAACATTAGCTAGTTGCATGCGTCTTCGAATTTCTCACCCACTCACACCAGTGTTCGTGATCAGCGCCCCCAAATAAATTACTTCTTGAACTACTTCACATTCTGCTATTTGAGAAGCTTGTTGTGATGCGAACAGGATCCACAACCATTGATTATTTAAAAATGATTGAATTATAATACCTAGTTAAGTGTTTCGAATACAAATATTAGTTAATACGAACTTTTATATTTGGTGATACCTACTACAGATCATATTTAGTTAATTTTCTAATTTAGTGCTTGATTTATATCTGTATAACTGCCGAATACAATTTATATTGAACTATACCTGTCTCGCTAGAGGGATCTCTGCTGATACAGGCAAAGTTAACAAGCAGTTATCACAATTTATTTATTATAATTAGGTGCAAGTACAATATAAGTCACATCAAGTCAAAAAATAATATTAAACATATTAGATTAAATAAAATAACATTTCGCTTGTTACAAAATGTAATTTTATAATCTATCTCCCTCTTTATTTATATATAAGTGCACTCTTTTTGTATTTATGATTAGTTTCAAATACGTCCTTATGAAGTTTGAGATAAGCGAAACCGGTTAACGTGTAATAATTTTCGTGGTTTCATGCAAAGTGATTGTTATTTAATTTAATCTAGAAAATAATAAATTAAAGAGTTTAGCTTGATAGGTTTTATAATGTGTAGGTTTGTTATTTCCTAAATCCTCGCAACAAGGTGAGCAATATTACTAATTATTAATTTTACTAAAAGATTTAGATGGATTGAGAATAGTTTAATTGAACAAAAATGGTTTTCTCTATGCGTTATATCAAAAACGATCAATTTCCACCGTTCCGCAGTAGGAAAGGTGTTAAAGAAACGGGAATACGTTAAGTTCATTTTTAATCATATCATTTTTAATAATATAATTATAGATGATCGGAATTCGTTTCTCACAAGGACTTTACAGATATTTATTTGCGCGTTACAACTAGTTGTACCTAGATCCGCGATATGCCAATTGTTCTTTTCGCCTCAAACGTAATTATATTGTAGACAGGTGTTTTGAAATATTTATCTCATTAATTCATTATTGCCATGTAATTATTTGTATATTTGAATTTGCATCTTATGCTATCTCATATAGTGTATTCATTATTATTTATCTTATTTATAATTATTATTTCATGAGTATACTATATCTCCGCACTCTGTCCATATTTCTACAAGTAGAACATCTTACATACAAAATTCATTCACCGTTTATGCAAATACCATAATGAGAAATTGCCTTTTTTAACATTAGCCTTACTACGCTTAAATAATTATTTTTATGAACCACCACACTCTCAATTTTGGCCAATCATTCTACCTATAAACACATCATATTTTTCTTTATCTTCTGCTATATTATGTACCTAAACATCTCTGGATTTTCATAATTAGTATCATATAATAAATATTTATTATGTTATATTAAATAAAATAACAATCACTTTGTATAAAACCACGAAATTTATTATATGTCAATCGGTTTTGCTTACTCAAGCTTCATCAGGAAGTATTTAAAACTGAACATAAATACAAAAAGAGTGCACTTATATATATACATAAAGAGGGAGACAGAATATAAAATTATTTGCGAAAGAGAGAGACAGAATACATTACAGATAGACGGAACATTAAGGGATGGGAAAATATAGTGTTGATGAATATTAAATTGATTTTAAAGGAAACATACCTAATATGGGGCTAATGGATAAATTAATTTGATTATTAAGAATTGGCGTATCACTATTTATTGCCTTTTTTATTTCGAGGGCTTCTAAATTGTCCAACCCATTTTTATGGAGGATATTATCCATTTACACTGTCGAAATCCTTTAATCAGAATTTTTTTTTAAATGTATGTTTTATATCTATTATACATAATATATTATGTGAATTATGCTCTTCACTGGTCGGTGCTCATCCGCTGTAAATTTCCTTGATAAAATAATTATCTCAAATTATTTAGTTATTGCAATGCGTGCGCTAGCAATATTTAATTGATTAAATTTATTGACATATCTATCTGACACGCTTATCTAAGTATGATTAATGTACAGTTTTTATTTGACTTATTTTTACATTTTTGTACCACCAATAGAACAATTATCGTTAACAGCATAATTATCTTCCATATAATGAAACAGAACTTTTGTGTGTGAAATCAATTCACTGGTCGTATCCATACGTTCTATACAATTATTGTTATTAACATTTCTATAATTCTATAATACAGTCATGTCCCGATCATAATTAAAGGGTTACAACAATATTTTATTATGTTTCATGTCAATAGTAACGTGTGTTAAAAGCAATGATGAAAGACGTTACCCGCTCTATATGCAGCATGCACAGACATGTGATTCTGCAAAAATAAGGTAGATGGCTCTTTCAAATAATGGAACGATTAAATATATTAATATCAAAAAGGTAACATATAGGTTCGAAAATTTGTCGCTAAAAATATTGTCGCTGTAGCATAGTTGGATAATGCACCTTCCCCGGTTTGGAAAGAGATCCAGGTTCGAATCCCGGTGGCGCGACAACAATATTTTTCGATAAAATTGATTTTATATGTGTATATCTTTCTAATTAATATATTTAATCATATTTAAAATATCACAGACCGTCTGTTCTGAATAATTACAACTTCACAATAAGAATGTGTTCTCCTAAAAATAAACATAATTTTCTAACTCATTAGTTAATTATTGTGAAGTTGTAATTATTCAGAACAGACGGTCTGTGATATTTTAAATAATAATTAAATGTATTAATTAGAAAGATATACATATAAACCGCGACATTATTTTTGACGACAAATTTTCGAACCTGTATGTTACACTTTTTCAAATTAATACACCTATCGTTCCATTATTTGAAAGCCATCTACTTTTGTTTTTACGGAATCTCAAATACGTTTGAGTAAACCGATAGCAGACGCCAGAATTAACAATTCATTTTTATTAAATTTTGGACACATTTATTAGAAGAACACATTCTTATTGTGAAATTATAGTTATTCAGAGTCTGATATTTTAACGACAGATGTATTCATTTGAAAATTTGTCGTCAAAAATAATGTCGCTGTAGCATAGTTGGATGATGCACCTTCCCCGGTTTGGAAAGAGATCCAGGTTCGAATCAAGGCGGAGCAACAACAATATTTTTCGATAAAATTGATTTAATTAATACATTTAATTAGTATTTAAAATAAATTTATTTAACAAATGGTTGAGACATCTTGTACTAACAAGAAGCATGCAGTAATAGGTACTTGTAAACTATTAAAGAAAGGTTGTAAACAAACACCACACTAAGTAAATAAGTAGTTCTTTGTCACCATTATGATGATATCTGATAACAGACACGCGTAACTAATGTGGTATTTAATATTTTGCAACAAATACTAGTAATTATGTATACGTAATGATAAGCTACACACACTAATACAGAATAAAGTTGTGACAAATTTGAACATTCTGAGAGAAATGGCGAAAGATTCCCAAATCGATATATGCTATTTTTAACAAATCAAAAGCATAGACGCTGATGAAGCTAGAATATTCGCCAGCAGTACGGAGCATTGTGAAGGCGCGTCTAGCTATTTAGTTTGTTATTATGTTAGATCTTGAACGATACTCCAATGTTAAACGCGTATCGAATGGAGAGCATTTAGAATGAAACCGCATTGCATTGTTATGAAGAGATTTATATCGGTCCTGCCATAAACACGTTACGGTTTAATCATTCTATTAGGTGCAGGAAGGAAAAACAATATATACCCCACGTGAATGTGTCACTAATTAATTACCATCCGGTTAACACTTTTTTAAATATATTATTTATTCCATTGATTATATTCAAATTAACAACATAATTATGATAAAATATAATAGTATTTTGTACGTAGTAAAAAGCGTCACAAGTTTCTAATTATGAGGAAATTCTGTTTCTTTTTTTGTCGCAACTGGTTCGACCAAAATCGTTGAACCTTACAAAATGACGAATAAAAATTTCCAACCGACCCGTAAACTTACGATTCTGTCTCGTAATTGTAGCTTGTTACCGTAAAAGAGCCAATTACCTAACAAAGTACAAATGTCGTTTCATAATGCTCAACAAATATCCCATAATTATTTCTTTATGCTGCTGAAATTTCCTCGATTTGTACGTAATTTGTATTGTCTCATTTTCCTCTTAATAGAATATGTCGAGGGTTACCTACGATAGATATTTATTTGAAATTAATGCTAATGATCAACGAAGGTGTTTGACTTTTTATTACTGTAATAAAAGTTAAGAACCGCGTAATATCGTAAATCACTTTTAAACATTACATAGATTTACCCTTAGTTTAGTTTCATTCCGATAGTAATCTATACAGGTTCACGATTTTATGTACCTACTTTTTGGTACGTTTACATTTTAAAAAGTGTCTGATACAGCCAACGTGTCTTATTAATAAGTTTTCCAACCGCCGATTCTTATCATACGATTTAGATTTTTTTTCTCATTCTGGTCTAATACGAACAGTATCGCTGATTCTAATCAAATAAGTAAAGTATTAATAGTAAACTAAATATTATAAATAACCAAATCCTCTTTGCATATAGTCACATTTAAATTTGTTTTCATATTAGTTCTTACTTATTCACCACTTTATCGTTTTGTTTTTTTATCTGAGCTTGTATTTTTAATTTCAGTATACATTTTGTTGTTTCCTGAAGAAGATACCATAGGTATCGAAACATGTTGATTAATCAATAAATAGTGGTTTAAACAAAGTATTTTGTGTAATTATTTAAATAACTAAAGGATTCTATTTACTTATTTAATATTAGGTTACAACACTAATTTGATGTAGAGTATAAAATCAACGCAGCAGTGGAGTTCTTTGTCTTGAGTCTTGTAAATTTCAAATAAAGACAAAGGGAAACGTTTATAAAACAGCGGTTGAGCCAACTATGCTCTACGAGTCAGAGTGTTAATCGAGTATAAAGAAGCAAAAATTGTACAATATTCAATATATAACCGTGATGAGAATGATCATGTTTCTGAATAAATTAAAGAAGGTCGAAGCTAAGACCGGGAAGATACGAGTTAGTACCTGCTCCAAAATGAATGCGATGAGGCGAGGACAAAGAAGAAAAGTTAGAAAACAAATAATAAATAAGTTCTTATAAATTTATCAGAATTATTAATTAATAAAACATTATTTTATATTGATAATAATTAATCAAAAATTAAAATAACATTACGGATCCACGTTAGGCATCAATGGCAATATCATCTGTCGTGGGAAACGTTTGATAAGAAATATCTAAACATAAAAAAAACTGATTCTGACAAAATGTTCAGTGATTTTATTTTCTTTTATCGCGAATCATGAATGAGGAAAGAAAGATTTTTTGCTGAAATGGAATAATTTATAAATTGTAGTATGATTGATACAGACACGGTGCAAAAAATATTGCACATTACTTCACAAATATAAATCAAATAATTTTTCGATAAATAGATTTTTTTTTCTGTATATCTTTCTAGTTGATTAATTTAATTTGTATTAAAAATAATTTGGAATTCGTATAATTTCATTTAGATTAGAATTTTTAAATATCACATTTATTTGTGTATCTGTGTGGTTAAGTGTAAAATAAGTTATGTTTGTAAAATATTAACTCATTTCCTGTGTCTGGAATATCTGTAATAATTATGAATTACTTAATTAATTAATACTTTAATATTCAATTAAATGATAGATACCTACTAGGTGCATGGTGAAATTTGATGCTATACAAATTAGACTAACTAGTGAAATTTGAGTTGTATCAACATTAAAATAATTCTTGTCGTTAGCATATCGGTTTCACTTTTAATAATGTAAGCCATATTTATGTACGCGTTATTTAAATAAAATTATCTGTGTATAAATAAGTCTGGTATACTTAGGATGAACCTACCAATTATTCCGTGTATATTTGAAAAAAATATATTTATCCTGTCATTATTATTGGGATTTCATCTAATAAGGGATTTAATTATTATTGTTATCCATATTTTAAACTTGTTTACTTACATTTTTTGTTTTTTTTCAAATTCTGCATTAACCATCATCATTTAAATCAGGTGTGGACAACCTTTTTTGGTTGCGAGTTAAAATTAACCAAAATGTGACATGGGTATTTTCATTTTAAAACAGTCCGTTAGTGAATAATAAGATTAATTTTATTGAGATAACCATTGCAATATGCTTTTAAACTAAACATAATTATTATAAAAACAAATATAATTGTCAAATTTTAGTTCACGGGCTCTTTCTCATTGGCCCACGCCTGACGGATGCGCGCGCGCCTTATAAATAACGAAAAGGATTCTGACCACCTCTCCATCGACCACCCTACGCATATTTATGTTTTATAATTTATTTTTATATATTATACTTTATTTGCGGAACTCGAGTGGGTCACTCGGTGACCCGCGGGTCATAGGTTTCTGATGCCTGATTTAAATCCTTCGCCGTTCGTATATGGCGTGTGGTCTGATCACCCAATCACGAGTTCCACTCGTACATGATGACAACCACATTTGGTCCGCACCTCATCATTCCGTATACAGTAGATTTCTTATTATCCGAAAAGGGTGGAAAATTAATTAGTCGGATATTTCATTAGGGGATATAGATCTCAGCCGTCAGAACCGAGGCGAGACGTGAACGCGACGATGGTCATTGGTCAAGTATTTAACACGTAATTCACACTGATGTGTCACTTATGTAGCATTATGGTGAGCTGGACATAGGACGGCATCTGTGGACCCAAAACCAAACTAACATCGCGATGTCAGCTGCGAGCGGCGGAGCACGGACCGGCGCATCGTGCCGTGGAGTGTGGCCAGCGGGCTTTCCTTTTGAAGATTCATGTCCTCACTGTAAACCAAGTTCAATACATACGTATCTGAACGCAAATTAATGATTGAGGCGGATTATAATTATTTTTGCAAAGCCTTCTGATAGCTTTTATCATAACCCACCTCCGTAGTATGGTAAAGGTAAGTTTGACGATAAAATCAACGCAAAACACATCGAATATTTACGCGAGTCCTATTAAGAAAAATGCTTAGGTTCACATTAAAAAAAAGGAAAAAGAGATAAAAAAGATCCCGTTCATCACTGGTACAAAACTCATTTATTTATTTATATTCGTAAGCATTATTTATTATATTATACATGTCTGAATGATTAAATGCAATTTACAGACTAGTGAAGAGATTAATTGCTACTCTTGCTTGACTGGTATAATTGGTATTCGATCAGCGATTAAAAACTGTGATTTATTGTTATATCGCAATGCATATAATTATTAAATTATACTATTACATCTTTATAATTTACAGATTCCTAACATTAATAGTAATAAGTAAATCTAAACACCTATACCGTACCACGAAAAAAAAAGTATATTTATTAAAATAAATATTTACGAGCTGTGACAAATTAATTCCCGGAAACAACCTTTAAACAATATACCTGTGAAAGTGTACACTAAGTGGCTACTATCGCTTTCAAAGTATCCCCCTTGGGCATCTATTATTATTTATCGCTTTTTTGGCCAGAAAGTCTCTCACAGGGAGCACCTGTGATTGCTCTAAATTTCGATCGCCCATTTTTACGCCAAAGTGCATATGCAGATATTTGTTACTTTACCAATAACTAACACTGGCTTTATCAGTTTGAAATTTACGCACGTAAAGGGTGTTTTTTTAGAGTTATAAAATTTTCAAATGAAATTAAACAAATAAAAATCGTGGTAATGGCCATGGTATTGGTTTTATTGGAAAGATAATTTGATGCCATTAGTGTTTAAATATGATTTCGCGCATATAAGCGCCGCGGCTGACTCAAATCTGGAAGTCCAATTTTTGACCACTTTTTAGAGTACCTGGGGCCGTATATCGGCAATAATGCGACGAATGTTGTCTTCCAAGTCGTCAATAATCTCTGGTTTATCGGCGTAGACTAGCGACTTCACATATTCTTATAGAAAATAATCCAAAGGTGTTAAATCACACGATCTTGGAGGCCAATTCATAGGTCCATTACGCGAAATTATGCGCTCATCAAATGTTTCCTTCAATAAATTGATTGTGGCGCGCGTTGTGTGACATGTAGCGCCGTCTTCTTGAAACCACAGCTCTTCCACATTAATGCCATTCAATTGGGGAATGAAAAAATCAGTAATCATGGATCTATAGCGCTCTCCATTGACTGTAACGTTCTGGTCAGCATCATTTTTGAAGAAACGACAGCTTCTTCGGTGCGCACTGTACGACGTCTCTGCGGATGCGTATTATCAATTAGAGAATGCGTGGCGCGAAAACGTTCCACGGTTATTCGAATTACTTGCTCGGATGGACGATTATGTCGACCGTAAAATGGACGTAGCGCACGGTAAGTTTCGCGAACTGAACCACGATTTTCGACATAAATTTGCAAGCATTGATCTGGCGTAAGTCTATTCAAGGTGAAATGGCAAACAAAACTGAGCACAAATCAGCTGTTAGGTGTCATATTGGCTGTCGGTGGAAAAAGTGTTGCCAATTTGAAAAACAAACCTCTAAAAAAACACCTTTATTAGCTCAAACTCACGTGATTTCGATACAAAACGTCGCAGGCCGTTCCGGGAATTAATTGTCACACCTCGTATTTTAGTTGACAATACTTGCTGCCAAAAATCACCAATCACAATATTTTCACGTGTTCGATCACTGCTAGTGATTTTGAGCTCGTCACTAATTCAGACTCGGTTAGTCCGCAGTCCGGTTTATCCGATCACGGATAATCGTATTTGTCACGACCATCAGACCTTATACGATGCCGGTGAAGATGATTAGTAGCGCGTTCGTCCGCTGTTTTCCGCCATTGTGATGCGAGGAAGCGCGCCATTTTGGATCCATCATGAGATTGACATCCGTCGATGGAGATCATTACAATAATATAATGCGCCTTCCCGGATATGGTCAAACAAATGCGTTGCTCGTGTGACTTTAATTACTTCGGCACACCAAGGCTGTGTGGACGTTCATGAGCGTTCACTCGCTGTCGTGCTGTCGATGATCGGTCGATCACGAATCGCGTTAATTACCAGCGTCATTGCTATTGTATTGTCTTCAACTGGCACTTACGAATTACAATTATACAATCATTATTATTCCATTCTCCCCTGGTTGCAATAAAGGCTTTGACGTTTAGATTTGGATGGAGGAATTTATAAACGATTGGATATCACCCACACAGACAGCTATATACCATAAGGCGAGTGTGGGTGGTGCGATGCAGAAAACGGGAGCATGTTGAGACGACCTGACGAGCTTGTACAGATGGGTAAGTGTCGTAGAAACGAAAGGTATATTTCAGGATAGGATTTAATTATATTTTTTCTTTTTATTGCTGCATTTTTCTTAATAATTTATTTTCATCTGAAAGAATAACAAATTACTTTTGATATTTGAAAATTTAATATGTTAGAAAATGGTTGCTTATCATTGTACTTTGTAGATAGGTACGTATCGCGTGCATACTGAATTCTGACTGTCTTGGTTTTTCGAACATGTGAACATTGACGTTTATGGGTAGTAAATAAAATATGTAGTCATCATGGTAACGAGAATAACATATTTGTTTACGTTTCGTCACATTTTTCTGAGACTACCCTTGTTTATGTAAATACCTTCGATAGCTGGTACCCAGGTTTCCGATTAACAATAAGCACACATATGATATGAACTGCACTAACCTTTTTATTTTTGCTGTCTTTCTGGTCCGACGTTGTTGTTCTTTTAGTTTCGACCGACCGAAGCGCGCACTTGTGGTTTATTTGGACCGTTGGACTGGTCGAAGCACGTGATGTAATTGAATGATGCCTGTCGGTTATCGTCTTCTTAGCTTTCCGAAAAAAAGGGCGGCAATACTCACACACACACACACATGTGTTGTTGTCAGTGTTACAAAATAAAATTTTGAGACTAATAGATATACTCGGATCAGTGCAATGCTGAAATATCTGAATATGAGATGACCTTTAAGTTTAAGCAGAAAATATATTTTAATATAATGGTATTTATTTACAAAATCCTCAATAAGAAAATATCAGCGGAATTTACACGAGAAATTGATGTAAATCAACATGAGCACGAGCATCGTACAAGAGGAAGGGATAGACTGAGATTGCCATTCAGGAAGTAGGCAAAATCTCATAAATCGATGAAGATTTTTAATGAAATACCAGAAAACATAAGAAAGGAAGAGAAATTGAGTAGATTTAAAATGAAAAGGACCAAATATGTAAAAGGTAAAAGAATTTTTTTAAATCTTATTTATATTAGAGCATACGCATTACATACATTATGCATGCACTATGTTAAGAATTAAATAAATAAATATAATATAAACCAAGAAACCCGGTGGTGCCGATCGAAGTAACAAGGGGCGTAAACAACCCTAGTACAAATTTTGTTGCGATCGGCGCGAGCTAAGATGTTTAGTATTTGTGCGCTCGGCGAATGTATGTAATTCGGCGATTGATATCATATTTTATTGTATATAATTGTAAAGTAATTTTTGAAGGGTATAAAATAATGCTTATTGTCAATATTCAAGTCGACTTTTGCAAAATCGACGCATCTTCCACCGGCATTGTAAATTGTAACTGGTGTAACAGTAAATCAATCGATCGTTAATCTAGAAATTTAATTTAATCGCAATTGACTGTATCCAATTTTCTTAATCGCTTACTTTCGAACATTATAGCGTACCCACTTCATTGGATTATCGTGTGATCAGGAAAACCAGGCAGGCAGTCTTCCGTGATGTGAAAATGGATGTGGAAGGTGGGACAGACTCAATTAGAACCGAATAATGTAATCTGAGAACGAATTCCATATTTCATTCGGCAGGAAGCGTGCAGTCAGTTATGCCCGCCTTCCTTGTGCTAATGAACGCTGAATTTTGATTGAAAGTTAATTAATATGTTTTTACTAAATATGCAAAATCTATGAAATAATATAAAATATATGAATTGAACTCTCTAGCGACGAGTGACAGGATGGTGAAATAGATAGCAGAATCGAGGCTGCTCTAGTGAGGTTTTACATTCCTTTTTATAGTGCGGTTATAAAAAAATCCGAATAACTAACTAACTTACCATCACGCCGTTTCCTCGCGGGGGTAGGCAGAGAGGATAGAGCGCCACACTTCTCTGTCCTGATACAATTCTCACCTCATCCACATTTATACATCTTATCATACAAGCTCGCCGATTGTTGAGACTTCAAACAGAATCATCCTCCATTATCTGATATAGTTATAAGAGAACGGTTGTGGAATGTACTCTCTGATTACGGGGTGAATAGTAAATTTATACACGCAATCGCATCCCTATATGAAGGAAATTCTGGAATCAATGGAACATTCACACCATGGTTTGACATTACAAAGGGCGTCAAGCAGGGTTGTGTAATGTCTTCATGCCTGTTCAACTTATATATGGATAATTGTGTGAAAGAACTGGAATGTATGAATGTAGGAGCAAAACGTGGCGATTTTATTGTATGCTGTTTATTGTACGTCAATGATGCAGTACTAATGGCGAATAATGAACAAGAACTACAGAGGCTAGTGAGTAGAATGTACGATGTATGCAAGGAAAGCGACCTTATTATGAATGTCAACAAGTCGAAAGTGATGGTATTCGAGAAGGAGGAAAGCAAGACACCGTGCTAAATACTTGGAGAAAATGAATGGTCGGAACAAGTAGATGAGTTTGTGTATTTGGGAAGTATGTTTGATAGAAACGGAAAGGCTGAGAATGATATCGAAAGACCAAACTGACTGATTTAAAACCGTGTTCAGGGCCACCAAATATGGATGGAGAAAATGAAACTAAGAATCCAGGCTGCCGAAATGAGATATCGGCATGGAGCCTCTACTTCTATATATATATATATACAGTTCTCGATTGAGGTGGCTTGGACACGCCTTGCGAATGACGATTACAAAGATGTGTCTTCTTGGTAACTTCGGTAGGAAAACAGTCGGCGTGTGGCCCCAGACTAAGTTGGGTTAAACAACATCGACGGTAGCGCCACGATCCGCGCTCTGGAAACGATCGGACATCTTGCCGACTGTCCATTCCCTTTTTGGCCGGCTCCCTCTAGATGCACCCAGCTATATGGCTGGATCCCACTTCGCTAATCGTAGTATTGTTTATTGGAAATAATACATATATAAATATATTGTTAGCATTCGACATGAATAAAATAAATGGTGACTAGTATGTGATATCCTAACGTATTTCACATGGACAAGAAAACGACACGAAATAAACATAGTACTGTGTAAAAAAAAGTTACGAACATAAAAACAAAAACATGAAAAAATCATTTACATGTTGCATCGAAGAATATAGTTAATTAGGTTATTGAGTATAGGTAATAAAATAGAAAATATATCAATGTCAGTGAACAAATCGTTGTAAGCACATTCTTACTATAGGATGTAAGCGATGTAATTTTAAAAAAATATATATTTACAAGTATTAGCAAACTGATTTTTTTTTCATGTTATCAGATTAGATACACTGACTGGGCCACGCCAGAGACTAAACCTTCGTTAATCGAATCTAATCTTACTAATCCAATTGACATGTCCTGCGCGACTTGTGTTTGGAGAAGCAATGCATACTTTGAATAAAACATTTTTTTACAAAATGAACGATGATTTTATTATTCACACCGAAAGCGATAGAATGCCGTCACAATAAAGGTTATCTGTTTTGATTGTATGATATGTACGGGAACATTAACCTTTTTAGGAAGGAACATGAATTAAGATTATAATGGGGGTATTTCCATTATATTCCAATTAATATTTATAAACGAATTATAGAAGATTACCGGAGCAGAAATATTTTATTTGTTTCTCTGTAACTCGGCACATTTATTCTTAGTCATTGAACATTCACACTGTAACTAATTATTTGAAAACCTTGGATTTAGAATTATTAATTCAACGTGTTAAAAAACGTTAATGGTCGCCATCCTCGTCATCATATATACGTAAGCGCTGTTTGGTTCGGTTCAATACTACAAATGATATTCCTGTCAATTCTTTTTTCGTCTATTATCCTCTTTTGCCTCTGTCCTAGTGTCTAGCTAAGTTATTTTTACCAGTTTTTTATATGGAAAATCAATAAAGAGTATTACGCATTTCAGCCCACATAAATACCGTACCTAACAAATAGGCATTTGATTAATTTGTAAGTGGCAGTATTTTTTTTTTACAAAATATTTGTATATAAAATACTGCCTAAATTAATCTTTGTATTGTAAAGGTGTCTCAGATTATTTTTCGTTTTTGGTTTGACCGTTACGCGTCAAACAGATAGCAGGGGGAGGTGAGTGATCTCAAACGCTTGGCGGGCTTGTTTAGTTTAGAAACTGGGAACACAATGCCTGATAAATTAACTGGGCGCAAAAGGACATTGAGAACGAGCATGAATGTCGACTGCGTTCGCCAGTCTGTTATGGACGACCCGCGACAGTCACTACGATTGAACGCAGCTTCTCTAAATTTGAACAAATCCACGGTTCATCGCATTATTCGCAAAGATTTACATTTTCACCCGTATAAAAGTGTAATTGTTTCAGGGATGAAGCCCGATGATCCTTCTAAACGAGTTTCAGGACAATGAAAAATAGTTTCAGGAGTTTCACCACGGCCACGGGAATAAACAAAATTGCAGACACTGGGCTTCCGGTAATCCGCTAGAACTGCATCAGAATCCATTATACTCGCCGAAAATTGTCCTTTGGGCTGCCATGTCAAGTCAAGGATTTATCGGCCCTTACTTTTTTTGAGGATGATGGCCGTGATCGCGCTCAGACTGTTAACTCCGATCGATATTGCCATATGATCCGGACTTTTCTGGCTACAGAAATACAAAACCAGATTGGCTACAACCGCAACACGTTTTTCCAGCAAGATGGAGCCACGTCCCATGTTACAAATGACTCGTTAGCTGGTCTTCACGATTTATACCCTGAAAGAGTAATAAGTCGCCGAGGAGACATCAACCCCTTACATTTAACCCCTGCTGATTTTTTTTTATGGGGCTACTTAAAAAGTAAAGTCTACAACCCGTTGCCACACAACCTGAAAGTTTTAAAGCAAAGAATCACAGGCGAAATCAACAGCGATGCTCCAGCGAGTGATTGAAAATTCTAGGCTAAATGAGTGTGAAGAAGTGGATGGTGCGCATTTACAAACGGCTGTTTTTCGTAAATAAAATTCAAAAACTGCTCTTTAATTTAACAGTAAATAAAACGAGTTTGAACTAATTCTGATGTTTTTTTTTACATATCAAAAACGAAAAATACCGTGGAACCAAATTTACACAGAAAAATGGAGCAGGTGAACCCAAATATTTCAATAAACTAAGTTTTCCCATATCAATTCCATATTCCGATATATGACAGATGGTAAAAAAACGTACGAATCCTATTTCGACTGCACAATGGATGGATGCAAATAATCATAAGGAAAATCAGCTTAAAATAATTCCCGCACCCCCTGGTTCTCCAAAAGAAAAGTCTCCAAAACAACAATATCTAATATATCTGGAATGAGAATTGGGCATTGCCAGGCAGCCTCACATTTGTTCAGATTTAACTTAATAGATTCACCAATGCGTGAGTGTGGTGCCGAGGAGGAAACCCTTGACCATATCTTTTTTGCCTGTCCATTGCGGATCACAGGTTTTTTTTACAGTAATCTCAACAATGGTAATATCCAACTCCCGGTTAACTTGTGTCATCTTTTTTTCCTTAACTCGCCACATTTAATCTATATAATAGCAAATTTTTTGAACGACAATGGTATTGTCTTGTAATATAATATTTCCTATTCGTGTACTTTTTTCTATAAAATAAAGTTTTAACCTGATAAATGGTACATCTTGAATGGTGGATTGCGTATTTAATTAAAGAAGAAACAAAGAAATTAAAAACATTTTCAACTCCATTTATGATTGACTTAAAATGTAGATTTCGCACAAATTAATATGGATAAATAATGCATATTTTAATGAGAATTACATATATTTTGCTGCAATAATGACAATTAAGAATTATAATGATATTAATATTAGGGAGTGGCATTGTCTTTAATAAGGTCCTCCATGCACGGAACATTTTCCGCGCGTTTAGCGATATATAATGGACACGCAACTTAAATACCCCGTAAAAGGCACAGTATGTGCGTTTTAGTAGTAAAAATAAGTGCGAGTAACACGCGCGGAAAAATGTAACGTGAATGAAGTCAGTGTCAGCTCAGCACGACGAAGTGTAAGATTAACAATTTTGTTAAAAAGACGTCCACCATTGGCGCGCTGGATGTGCTGGAGTCTTAGAGTCTCTGAGTAAAATAGTAGCTCTGTTATTATTCCTCACATCAACATTTTGTTTTTGGCTAATGAAGAAGAAATGCAACGATTGTCAGTTGTTGAAAAATAAAGCTGTGAGAATAATACTCAGAAAAAATAGATATATAGAAAGAGCTGAATATGATGCATATGATTGAAGCAGAAAATATATTTGAATATAATGGTATTTATTTATAAAATCCTCATAAAGAAAACATCGGTAGAATTTATACGAAAGATTGATGCAAATCAACGTGAGCACGAGCATCGTACAAGAGGAAGGGATAGATCGAGACTGCCATTCGGGAAGTAGGCCAAATCTCAGAAATCGATGATGTATAGTGCGATGAAGATTTTTAATAATATGCCAGAAAACATAAGAAATGAGGAGAAATTTAATAGATTTAAAGTCAAACTGACCAGATATGTAAAAGAAATGTTTATATTAAAGCATATACAGGAGTGCTTATCTATGCACTATGATAAGAATTAAATATATAAATAAATATAAACTTGAGCTGCGTTATGCTGGGAGATGTATACACGGAATATGTGTCACATCATTATTCTTACTATTTTCAAACTAGGCTAAACGCTTGTGCTATGAAAATAGGACTAACATTGCTGGTCTCCTAAAATGAAACTCGATCTTCCCGACCACTGGTCCGCTAGGCGGGTGTCCTAACCACAGGGCCAAGCACGTCGAATGGTCTGACTTCAAACATAAAAGATTCGTAAATGCGCTTTATTTAATTTATTTAATTATTATTAATAATTTAAGGGCTTTTATTTAAATGAAAATATATTTTTCTTGTGAAGTTGCAATTTCAGCACATATTTGTGATACTGAAATAAATTAAATTAATCAATTAGAAAGATACTCGGAAATAATCGGTCTATCGAAAAAATATTTGGAAACCACAGGAAAATGGCATTGATGTATTATTTATAAATAATGCATAATATCTGTCTTAAAATTGTCGGAAATGTAATGGTTAACGTACCGAAATCTATTATCTATTGTCTTTTGGAGTACAGGGTGTGGTAGACCCCTCGCTCCTTCATCATAAAGTATGCCTTAACCCTTAACACACCATGATAGAAAATATCCGTTCGCAACCATAATGTCAACTTGTGTTACCATGAGGAACGTGTAATTTATAAGCATTTTAAATGAGAAAATAACTATTTTCTTAGTTTTAATGACTGTAAAATAGTTGTTAACATAATTTTACACTAAATATTGAGTTTTTTTAAGGTGAAATGTTTATATATATATATATGATAATATAACAGCATTCATTATACGCAATCTAACGCAAGTATTCGAGGGGTAGACCTATGTCACTGCATGGCTACGGAAGGGTTAATGGGTTGTTAAATTTTATGTGGGGCAGGGGCATATGGTAACGTATTTTCCGGATAGGAAACGTTCTGGATTCGTATTCCGGTGGTAACCAAATATGATTTCCGATAAGTTGATTTTCTCTATATATTTTTAATTGATTCATTTAATTTGTTTCCATATTTTTATTTTTATTTAATTTAAAAACGGCAAATGCAGAACAAATACACGATAAAAGCAAAAAATAATTAATTAAAAAATAAAATTATAGAATATTACTTTACTGCAGTCAGTGTGCAGTGGAATGCATCAATTAGCTCATAGTAACAGTTTCCAAGTCTATACAATTGGGCATGGTGAACGGAAACAATAATTATGGACTTTATTATCCATACAGAATGGAGTTTTAATAACATGAAAATTTATCTAGGCCAGCAAATCTGTTTTTTTGAATAAGATCAGATCGAAATTAAGATACACACACAGGGATTCAGACGTTTTCTGTGAACTAGCAACGTCCAAGGGCGGATAGTCCCGACTGCGGGATTTCTCTCGGTGTGCCAATTTTTGTTTTTATTTAACAAACTATAATATTAACTATGAGAACTGTCATTTTGGACATGTGTGTATGTGTGTGTGTGTCAGGAGAGTGAGTAGATGAGTGGTGGGGGACAATGCTTATAAGAGGCTGTCTCTGGGGGAACGGGTGGGTCTCTTTCCATCGCCACTTCTCCATAATTACTAGTCTATCTCGGAATTGTATAATTGTTAATTAATATAAGTACTTCTTATAAATAAAGTGTAATTGTTACCTGGGCACCGAGTTATTATTACAAGGACTCGACCCAAGTAACTCGACAGTGAAGAGAGGATAGAACACCGAGGGAATCTGGTGATACATCGAAAGTTACCACATTAACATTTATCCTAAACTAGGTAGGTAGTCAGCAATAAAAAAATGATTCCGAATCCTGCTATAAAACATTTCTTTTAGCGAAAATTAGCGAAATACATGCTATTAGTGACAGTAGACTACAAGATTTTATATTAATGTCAACATTGAATGATATTGATAATGAAAATAAATTTTTAAGAAGAACTCATTATTAAGGAGAACACATTCTAATTGTGAAGTTGCAGTTTTTTCAGAACATAGTTCTGTGGTATTTTAATACAAATTAAATGTATGAACTACAAAGATATACAGAAAAAAAAAAATTATCTAAAAATATTTTAGTTGCTAACGGGATTCGAACCTGGATCTTTTCCTAAATTCTGAAAATGTGTTACAAGTTACACCACGCCTACAGAATTAGTTGACAAAAAAATCCATTTTCGGATCCCAATAGCAACTAATTGATTTTTCCACATTTAATTTATATTTTAAAAAATTTGCGAGTTTTTGGAATTTTCAGAAAATATGTATTTTCCACTGTACGTCATTTAAATGTTACCATACCATACATAAAAAAATCATTCAGAAAAATAATATTTGTAAACGATTTTAAAAATTGAAAATTTTCCTGGTCGGTCTCAGGTCGCCAACCCGCCCCTGGTTAGCGTCACATTTTCTTCAAAAAAATCCCAAATAATACCTGCGATCTATCTTGATAATCAAAAAAAAAAATGCAATTCCCTTATCACCAAATTGGACTTATCGTAATAATTAATGGGCCATCGCTTTTGATATGCGTGCCGCTGACGAATCCAAGAGGTGCGGGACTTTCCTCTCCTGCGGCCGACCAGTTCGGCCGGCGTGGAAAACACCACGTGACCGGCGGCTGCCCGGTGACTGGTGACCCGCTTTCCTCAGGCGGCCGGGGACGGACTGCTGGCGCGAGACTAATCGCAATATCGACGAAATAATAAAGTAACCACCATTTTTATATTCGTGTAGGTGGGTACTTGATAACGAAACACGTCCACGATATCTGTTACGAGATTTTTTTTTATAATAATGCGTGCGATGCGTATCATTGAGGACACGTAATTTGTAAGATAGGAAAATAATAAATATTTTACTTATTTATATTTTGAACATCTGAAACGCCACGCCATTCCTTAACGCTTTCGATAAATATTTCCCATTTCAGGTGTTTCGATTTTCAAATTGTCGTTTTTTTTTTAACATTTCTCGACATACTTCTGAATGTTTAAAATGAGTTTTAAAATGCGTTACATCCTAGATTTATGAAATTGTAGAATTTTTTTCTAGAATTATTTCATTTTTTTTATCATTATTACAAAATTAGAATTTTTGTTTAAATTTTTTTTAAATAATATGCGAAACTGCCCTTTTATGCAACGTACATTTTTTCATGATTGATAAGTATTAACATTCAGTGACATCTTTATAATTTTTTTTTAAATTTCGCTGATACCGATTATTACCGATTATCAGTTGGCATCCAATACCGATTATAATAATAAAGATAAGATAAATTCAGTATTTATTTAAAAATTCATAATTCATCAGAATCGCTAAAAAAATATATTAGAATATATATTTAACTTATACTTCGTGTAATTTAAGGAATATAACACGCGTAACATAACAAATACTGATACAATTTAGATTGTGATGAAATTCATATAAAAATATACTTTATAATTTTAATTAGAATAAAATACTATAATAAAATGTCAGAATGGGTTCCTTTGTGTGTAAAATATAAATATAACATTTTGATTTATTCATAGTACAAAATTTAATTGACATAGCGAGCCGAATGTCAATTTCACATCTTAAATCGAGATTATTTTTATTCAATTAATTGTACAGAAATACCCTCTATCGGAGGAATTTTTTGGTTTCATTTATAATGTTATTTTTTAACAAAGAGAGCAATATTCATATCGGTTCCGATTGTTATCGATTTCAATAATCGAGCCGATAGAGTAGTATCGATTGATACGTACAGCCTTATTCAGTAATATATAATTATTTTTTATAGTTGTATTCGATGTGCACAAAATATTATTGAAAGGTCACAGAAATTCAGCGAACAATGCGTCGCGTGTTATTATTATGACGCTTAAACAACGACCAGTTTCACCTCAGTATTTTGAACACAGATAAATCACACTAGTCGCTGGCTGCGTTGGATCGCGCTATTCTAAACTTCGACACTTCGAACGTTAAATAAACATGTATACATTAAAATTAATCTGTTTAATTATAGGCTACAATTTAATGAACAATAAATTAACTAAATACGAATTAAATATATTAATTAGAAAGATATACATATAAAATCAATTTTGTTGAAAAATATTCTTGTTGCGCCACCGGAATTCGAACCTGGATCTCTTTCCTAACCGGGGAAGGTGCATTATCCAACTATGCTACGGCGACAATATTTTTAGCGACAAATTTTCGATATAAATACATTTAATCGTTCCATTATTTGAAAGAGCCATCTACCTTATTTTTACAGAATCTCAAATACCTTTGCGTAATCTAATAGCAGATGCCAGAATTATCAATTAATTTTTATTAAATTTTGGACAGTATTTTTATATTTTCAGTCTGGTATTTGTTGTATCTGGAATGGAACTACATATATATATATATATATATATATTTAATAAAAGTAGATAGGGCTGGAAATATAAAATACACGTTTTTTAAATTAAAATTTGAACAGTTCTATTAATATGCATAGTCGTGTGCGACACAGTTTATATGAATTATTCACGTACTTTTAGATGTGGAGCGATTTGCTATTTTTTTGAATTTGTTACGTTTTTACTATTTTCACTCGAGAAACTTAAGCCTTACTGTTTCGTCTTATTATATTCATCTTATTATATATATATTATTCATCTTAATCGAATTATAATATTTTTTATAACCAAATTAAAAATAATTCAACAATTCTTAAAATAATCAAACTTCAATTATGTTATATTTTATATTATGTATAGATCGTTCGAATAGGTAGGCGTATGTAATTATAAAGTTTAAAGCATTGTAAACAATTTGAAATTAATTATTTTTTTAATTTTACAGTGTTTTAAACGATATGTTGATAATTTGTACATCAGAAATAAATAAATTAACTGTCACTTTGGACATGTTCGTGCGTGCGTGCGTGCGTGCGTGCGTGCGTGCGTGTATAGATATGGAGATTGATTAATGGGTGAGAATGGTGAACGTTATATTTGTATAAAGTGATCACTTAAGCCAGCCGAAGACAGGTCGTAAGCTCTGTAATTAATTACCCATACTTCCATAAATTTCTATTAATTTTTTTTTTTTAAATAGCTTCGTCTCTATGAGGTATCCATTATTTATTTATGGCGATATCAGTAATATTTTTTATATCTGCTAACTTTATTTTCCATGTACGCTCTAGGTACCAGATGGGCTATAATAACTTGTGTTTTTGATAGGATATATGATTATTGCCATTTTGTTGTATGTTAATTACAATTAAGTAGAGAGTGTTGTGCTCATTTAAATGATTTCCAATGATCGCATTCTGCGCGAAGAATTCGCCGAAAGCGTTTGGCGAGGCCGAGCGCCTATTGGGCATTAGATCATAGCCGCTATCGGGCGGCAGCTCGGCAGCTGGGGGCTCGGGAGCTGGGCGTGCCGTGCCAGCTTTCGATTCAATGTCATCTTGTGAACAATTTTTGTTTTGTCATTAATCGTCGCTCTACTCAAGTGTCGGACCGCTGGCGGCGTAAATTTGCTGGTTGAACTTCGTCGTCGTGTTCCGGGACTCTTCGCACTTAATAAAGCATAACCAAACAAAAGTTGAACTTGTTTATAAGTACAATTTTCTGGAATAAAACCGTGTGTAGGTTCGCCAAATGAAAACTATTCTCCGTGTAAAAAAAATAGCGCGAGCTATTGTTAGTCTGTCGATGAATGTAGTTGGAAATCTGTGTTGTCCGCGTGCCCTAGATTCGCGATCACAAGAAGAACTGAAATTTTGCATCATCTCCGGGTCGAACACATTGTGACCTTGGAACGACAAGATATCATCTGACGCTTGGTTCAAAATGGAGTTTTTTTACATTAAAATTTTCTTTTTAAAAGTATGTTTCAAGTTAGTCAAATTTCCTAGTAGTTTAGAATATAACGAGAAAACAAAGTCGTGTTTTATCACTCTAAATTATAAAGCAGCATTTTTATAAAAATTTCACCTAATGAGGTAACGGACATGGGCAATGAACCAAACTCCGCCGAAGAAATTGAATAATGGTTTGAAGCTCAATTTCTCATTAAATGTCAAATGATACTGTTTATGTAAATGCCTTCGATAGCTGGTTCCCAGATTTCAGATTAACAATAAGCACACATATGATATATGAACTGCATTAACCTTTTTATTTTGCTGTCTTCCTGGTCCGATGTTGTTTTTTTTAGCTGGGTTGTCTTCTTTAGATTTCGACCGACCGAAGCGCGCACTTGTGGTTTATTTGGACCGCTGGACTGGTCGAAACACGAGATGTAATTAAGTGACGCCTGTCGGTTACCGTCTTCCCAGCTTTCTGAAAAAAGGGCGGCAATACTCACACACACATTTACATTATCGGTTAGGATAATTCGCAATGTAGTGTATTTAGAAAAGAAACTAGAAATAATCGAAGCGATAGAAAATTGTGGTAAATTTGCAGTTGTAGGTAGGAATATCAAATTGCCTGAATCTACAGTGCGATCAATTGTGCAGCAAGAAGACATAATTAAAAAGGCTGACGAAAGCGTTACTCCGATTACAGCGACAGAAGTTTCGCGAACCAGAAGTTTATTGATGACACAAATGGAAAGTTTATTAAGCAAATGGATAGAGGACCTAAATCAACATCATATGCAAGACGTTTTTAAAGCAAGCTAAAGTTGGTTTGATCGCTTTAAAAGAAGATCAAACTCGCATTGTCTTAAAATGATTGGCGAATCGGCTAGTGCAGACGTAATTGATTATTTGACGGTTATAGACAAATTTTACACAATAAATGTAAAGAGGCCAAAAACAAGGAAATCTAGATTCTTTTTTGCAAAGCGGAAAAAAAAAATGAATTATATTTTATATGACATTGTTATTTAATGTTTATTTAGAAAATAAAACGTTTTTTAAAATCTTAAAAGGATTTTTTTTTAAATCCCCCGTTGATCGCGGAATTTCGCTTATCGCGGCCATGTTCAGAACGTATCTCCCGCGATCAACAATTTGCGCACATGAACATTTTAGCGCTTAATTGGCTTGTGTTTTAAAAATAGGGCTCGACTTGAAGTTTTGCCATTGTCAGCAGAACGCAAGCGCGGACGTGCAGTGCGCAGACAGCCGACGATGTGGCTGTTAAATAGTCGTAAAAAAGCTTCCGCTTTACTGAATCAGCGGCCTTGTACGTTTAATGCATGTATTTTAGTACAGCAGTTTTTCTCGCTTTTGTTTAAAAAACAGTTTCATTTTTTTTTTGTTTATCTACTGAGTCAACTTGTTTCGCTAACTGTAAACATATTTTCGCACGAAAAATGCAAAAGAACAATGCTGTCTCGTCTCATTATCTAAATAATTTCGTATGTCTGTCTTTTGATACGTTTTGGGATATGATTTTGCATTAGAATTTTTTAATTTTCAGTATAACTGATCCCAGAATCTCGCATAAATATTATGTGAATCCGTCGGTAGATTAAAATAGTAATTATTAAATTATTATTTTTAAATTTGAATGTTCTATCTTTCTTTTTTGGTGGATCTTCTAGAACGTTAGAAATATCTCAGGTGTGTTATTATGATACATTTATTTGATACGTGTAACGCCTTTTTTTTGTATTATATTTTAACTATGAGTTGAGAAATCATCAGGTGTGATCTGTAATGAATTGATTCAGGGTGTGTGTGTGTGTGTATGTGTACAGGGATGACTTTTGTCTCGAAACTTTCAAGGACAGCGTATAGCTGAGCGCGGTGTGAGCTGTCATTCGTTGTTTATTATATTTTGTACGCAGAGTAGAATGACCAACCGATTCAATGTATACATGCACTTTACGCTCAATTATGTACTGTCCTTTATGGGTTGTTTTGAAACGAGTCTCATTCGTGTACATGCACCGTTTGGTAACCATATCATATGCTTATCAGGCACGGGCTTAGCTAAGGTCACGCTCAGATTCGAGATCGGAGAAATTTTAATAGCAAATATTCGGAGAGTTCTGAGACCAATTCTCAATGAAGTCACCAAGATAGAAATTCATTGTACAATTTTTTCTTCCAATTGGTAACATTTTTGAACACAGAATCGTCTGTCATTCTTACATTCCCCAATCCTGAGCTAGCTTCGTTCGCGATAATAATAGTCTCACAAATAAAATCAAGGATGCTAGATACAAAACGCGTATTGTCTGTATTTCATTCGAACTGTCACACGTGACCATCCTCCACCTGACATGGGTAACTGAGAGCCAATCGGCTTCTAGCTATAGGCCGCTCGCAATGGCGGCCAGTATATCCGTAAAACCTATTTTTCAATGTTGAAAATAATTTTAATTCGTAATGAAACTTGACTCACAACGCTGAAAGTTTTAAAGAGCAGGCATTTGTGGCGCTACCTTGGCGGCAATTTGGCCGATATCATATTCTATTCATAATTGTAATAAACTATATAATCGATAAATAAAAACCAAATTTAAAAAAATATGTTTAATTTCCTAGTTATTCAAAAACAACATCGGCCTGGAACATAATATTCACCCTGTGTTTAGTCAGATAAATATTTAATTTCGCTTTATTTCTCAAAATATATAATTACCTACAGCATATTTCAATGCACGCGCCTGCTATTAATACATATAAGTATTTTCTGTTTTGTATATATTCACGACTACTCTGGTACACGCGTGCTTTCTTTGTAATACCAATCATATTTAGGTTTTGCACGACTTGTTGTCCTAACTCGTAACGAATATAACGTTGAACGCGAGTCAAGAGCCGCCGGCCTTCAACCAACCACGTGACCGTGACAGCTCTTGTGTGCTGAACACCTGTTAATCAACACTCTGCCAAAATATTCCATGTTGAAAACGAACGTATGAGTATATATCATTTTAATGAACATAGGATCACATACAGTGAATACGTTTTCTCTTTCCGTATTGTTTATACATATAATCTCATTTAATATACCGATGATGTCTATACTGTTTAACCCTTAAACTGTCACACGGCAGTTTATCGTTGTTTGATCATGTCGTTCGCGACACTCTTAAAACATTTTTTCGGTCGTTAGATTACGATTAGCGGAATTATTAGGTTCGGAAAATATTTTATTTGTTTTATTGTGTTTGTCGAAAGTTTCCCGGTTAAAATGCGTCACGAATCTGCGTTAAGAGTCTGTAACAGATGTGAGAGTGATATATTAGAATGTTGTTACGGGTATTTAGTATATTTAATAGACACCGACAAAAAAATAAAATAATTAAAGAATACTATAAATGTATTAATTACAAAGATATAAAATCAATTTTATCGAAAAATATTGTTGTCGCTACCGGGATTCGAACCTGGATCTCTTTCCAATTCGGGGAAGGTGCATCCAGGTATAATTAGTATTTAAAATATTATAATTACAACTTCACAATAACAATGTGTTATCCTTAATAAAATACTATTTGAACTGGAAATAAAATTCAGACAATGTTGGGGCGAATCAGAAAAACACATTATAGGTAATGTGATTTTTTTTAAATGTTGACAGATTAGTAAGTTGCCATCTACTTATCTATGGAAACGGGAAGCGCGACGACGCTTCTACGAAGCGAGCGCATCTATGCACTTCCGAATGAACTTGATTGAAAAAACATGTCGACCGAATAAAGCCACATGTTGCAGGCGTTTTATTAAGAAACTAACAAATAATCAACATGGTGTCAGAAGTGCCCAAGTGAATTAATTTACAAAATAATGTTAAACATGTATATATTTTCCTACACTGTTAAAACTAGGTTATTGTGAAAATATATATTAAATATACCAACTATGCTACAGCGATATTATGCACCTTCCCCGGTTAGGAAAGAGATCCAGGTTCGAATCCCGGTGGCGCAACAACAATATTTTTCGATAAAATTGATTTTATAAGTATATCTTTCTAATTAATATATTTAATTCATATTTAAAATATCACAGACCGTCTATTCTGAATAATTACAACTTCACAATAAGAATGTTTTCCTAAAAATATATATTAATTGGACGTATCAGCTGAATTTTTTTAATATACGAGTATACCTACATCATTATTTATATTAAATTGCCTTGTAAACTGACAATGTAAGGCCCCCAGATGTACACTAGAGCAGATGTGCGGCATGCTATCCTCTGTCCTGCTCTGCGTTATAGTGGCGTGATGTGTATGCGTGTAATTTTAGTTTTAACCCTTTCCCAACAGATGTCCGTTTAAAACAGATTTTAATTACGCATTGATTTTGATTCTATGTGGCCGATATGATTTTTATCTTTCGTAATTTCATATTACATATAAACTATTCATACTTCGAATAATATTATTTTACGTATCTTCAATGTATTTAAACATTATTTATAGTTTTTAAATTCGTTGTGTTTCTTTAGTTCCGCTGTTTTATAAATTAAATAAAAAGTGATTGTTTCGTATTCGAAAAAAATAGAAAAATGTCGTATGAATAATCACTAATTTTGATACAAACACATACAAATTCCACAGGATCCGTTCTAATTTCATAGAAATATTTTTTACTTATTTTTTTTGAAAATTTGATAATTTTCATTTCATAACAAAAATACAAAACAGAAGTAACAGTGTTATAAAAAACTTAATAATCCGATTTTGAAGAGGAACATGAAATCGCATAATACTACGCTATAATCGTCAGCGTTGTGGAAAAATCTGTTCAAAAAAAAAAATTGGTCGTTGATATGCAAAAGGACAATCCCTTATTCATAAAAAATAGATTTCCCGTTTTTAATTGGCAATGTATCAAAAAAATTGGGCCGTTAATCGAAACTAGACCATAATTTAAGAAGACTTGTAGCAAAACGGCGTGAAAAGAGTGGCCGTATAGCGAGGTACGAGTTTAAAGATAATTATTATTATATTTATATTTCAAAAGTAAACAAGAAAAAAAATATGCTTAATAAAGTTTTGGGTGTCGAAGTGTTAAAAGATTATTCCTCCGCTTTATTATGTGTGACTCGCCTCTACACGATGCACAATAAATAACTTGTCTATTTTGGTCAGTGAAAACACCTAGTTAGTCAGCTTGTTACCGAATGTATTAAAATGTTCGTTTTATGCCATCGGGCATATTATTTTTATCCGGCAGTCTTATGAACTTGCGCGAGTGTTCGTTTGACGTTTATATGATCGCATTAGAGGGGTGAGCGCAGACGCTGGATTGTGGATTACGATGGGATTTCGTAATTTCTTTATCTTTGTAATACACTAAAACGCTGCTTATCCAGGGCTCAATTATCCTGAGGTTGGATTAGCCGTGGTCCTCTGGACATGGACATGAAATATATTATCTATGGTTATATATTGTGAGGGTAAAGAACGGCGTTCTATCTTCACCACCGGCTAGTTAGTGGAGAACACAAGAAAGGCGAGTTCTTGATCTGTCACATTATGCCTTCGTCCTAAACTGGAAAAATTTATTATTAATACCTGGGAGAGATAAATGAAAAGATGTTTTACATTATAAAATGGAATCTTATCATAAAACAGGTCAAATTAGAACAAATTACAATCCAAATCAAATAATTTAAATTCCGTCGGGTTGAGCGTAAATCCGTAGAGATTCAGAGCAGGCTGGTGACAATAAGATTCAAAATTTAACAAAAGATAGCGTAACCTCAAATTCCATGCTCGTCCGTGCATATTCCATCGTATTCTACGGACTCCTTACGGGCCAGATGTCATCGTCACCCAAATCATGTCTCTCTAGTCATCCATCCAAAGTAGAGCATCCCAGTGACCCATCGTCACGTAATTACCTTCTCAACTTTCCAAGCCGACGAAATAAGATGGATAGAAAGAATTGTAGAAAAAAATAATGTATTGAGAAGTAATATAGACCTAACATGAGGGTGTTGTTCGTAATTACTAAGCTAGTTGGCGTTAAAAATAATGACGGGGCGATTTCGAACGTGACATTAGTTTTGTAATGTCACAAGCTATATGAACCCGGGTACAAAAAAATATGCACGATGAATTAATAGATAGTGTGAGAACCAACATCAATGGCAGGACCTTGTATTCCTCGAGAATAGGACGATGTATACACTTGCAAAGCAATTTATAATGAAGCCCTAACAGCTGCAAAAACATTTTCTTGAATTCTGTGAAAGCAAAATGATGTTGATTACAGCGAAGTGTTGCAAATTCGAGGGCATATAAGAAAAATTAAACAAAATAATGTTTTTCTGACTTTCTGTGCAAGTAACGATTAATCTGTATAGTTTTATATGCTACCAGAATGTTTGTCTTATGTTTTTATATTTGAATTCAAGCCGAGTTCAAGCGTCCCCCAATTTCCACGAATAATTAAACAGTTTGGGTATTATTTTGTGACCATATCACTGACACAGTATCGAAATGTCGCGTTGGCCTTCCTGTCAAATGACAGTCCGGAACATAAGATATCCCCCTACACGTTTGTACCTGTAATAAGCGTAGTATTTACTAGTCGCTTCCAATATGTATTATAGTGCGTTGGTTAGTGTGCCGGTTGTGTGATCGTTGGTAAAAAATATTAACTTCTCGAAAGTACTTCCCGTTGTAAACTCATTTTACTCTCCGATATTCGATAGTAAAAACGAGAATCGATGGTTAAATATGGCTGACTCTTCACAGCTATTCCAAAAGTCATCTGACACATGAAACTACTTTGAAAGTTGCAGTACACGACAGTTGGTCATTCAATATCCCGCTATTTTAGTGATGAGAGTTCGTCCGATGATAATCTGAAAAAAATTCACCACCAAAGTGATAGATTTAGAGGCGAATAAATCCATAGATAAAGCATAAAATAGAGCACATTTCATGATTATTTGTCTCGCCTATAAACACCGCATCTATGCTTTGGCAAGTAAATTTGACGTTCAAACAACCAGCAGTGGGCGATAGTAAAAAGTTACTACAGTAAAACCTCACCATGGTTAAAATTTACTACTGATCACATAACCGGCCCTAAGATTCACAAATAGCAATAGTGAGTCCCCTATGAAAGTTTTGGAAGTGAAGTATTCGATCTGAAGCCGATGATGTCTACGGTGTCTTCTTTCATGTAATAGTTTAACAAGATAAAATTTACTCTAAAGGAATAGTCGAGCTTTATTGTAACATATATTATATTTCCGCCCCAAATCATTGACAATATATTTTATTATTGAATTAAAATTACATTTCTAATGTTCTCTTTAAAATTTATACAGAAGAAATGATGTGCGCAACATGTACAGCATACATAATTATATTACGCCAGTAGTGTACGCTCTTGTCGGATCGCTCGGCACTCTCGGCGGACTCGGCAATCGGTCATTTGTGGAAGGCAGTGCGCGTCTGTCGCGTCATCGCCGGAACGGTACATTACTTTTGTAATTATGTAAAATTATTTTAAGAATATGTCTGATTGGGTATTTATTTGCGTTAGTAGGAAAAGTCGGGTTATACTGTGGTAGTCCATTTCCCTTTTTTTTAATAATAAATTACGTTCAACGTTGAAAAGCAGATTTTACGGAAACACGCCGTGGCCGCACAGCGACCGCTATTGCGTCATGCGACGTGACGTATAGATCCGTAGCCTAATGAATAAATCATTTAATTTATTTCCGTCTTTTGTCAATGTTCAGTGTGACTATTACATACAAGCAAACTGTAAACTAGCGCTGGAGTTGCAAGCTAGGAAAAGATTTATCTACTTTTTACAAAATTTCTGTGAACTGAGATTTGAATCATGTGAGCAGAAAACGTAGCTCACTACCTAATTTCACTGAAATAAAAATATATTATACCATACTTCCACGTAGTTTTACGCTATCTGCAAACCAGCTCTGTGGTTTAACTGTTTCCCTTTTTGTTATATTATAACCGAAGTGTCTTGTCTTCAACTCTCCAAGTCTTGAGTGATTAATAGTAGTCACATCTGAAAGTAGATCATCGTTTAATGCCTTGTCATCAAACATTTGTATCATTTCTTTGACGTTGTTAATTTCGTTAATTAAAATTTTAAAATATTTTAATATTCGAGAAACATTAATTTATTTTAGTTTTTAATATTAACTACATCCACTTCTAGATGAGGGATTTCTCGTGTTTAGAATTGGACTATTGTAGTGCGTAACTAACACAATTCACAGAAAACAAAATCAATTCATTTGCGAATTTATATATGAGTAATATAAATATTTATTTAAATTAGGAGAACACATTCTTATTGTGAAGTTGTAATTATTCAGAACAGACGGTCTGTGATATTTTAAATATGAATTAAATATATTAATTAGAAAGATATACATATAAAATCAATTTTATCGAAAAATAATCGAATGAGTTCTCCTAATAATAAAGTTGTATCAATGTGTCCAAAATTTAATAAAAATGAATTGATAATTCTGGCGTCTGCTATCAGTTTACTCAAAGGTATTTGAGATTCTGTAAAAATAAGGTAGATGGCTCTTTCAAATAATGGAACGATTAAATGTATTGATATCAAAAAGGTAACATATTGGTTCAAAAATTGTCGCTAAAAATATTGTCACTGTAGCATAGTTGGATAATGCACCTTCCCCGGTTAGGAAAGAGATCCAGGTTCGAATCCCGGTGGCGCAACAACAATTGATTTTATATGTATATCTTTCTATTTAATATATTTAAATGTTAACATTGCAGTGGAACCTCTATATTTGTCATAAATCCGTATAGAAACAGTTTTTCCCATAACAAATAACTGAAATTCAATTAATTCGTTCCCAGCCCCCAAAAATAGTATATAAATGAATAAATTTTATTTCAAAACTTTACCTTTATTGTACTGAGGAGAAATGATGGTAAAAGCGGAAGAGGAGGAAAGTCACTAATATTTAGGAGACAATATAATAATAACTCTAATTCTGGTGGTGGTTTTCGTTTGCTGATGATTCAGTAGCACCCGATTTAACAAAGAACTTGCCCAATGTTGCCTGTTTCTGTCCATTTAAATTATGGTTAACTATGCCAACATTTGGGTGCCACTTTTCTGCATTTTGGCCCAGTTAGACAGCATTGCCGGGGCGGTGGAAGTGACAAATATAGAAAATATTAACGAATATAGAAACATTTGTTTGTGATAGAAATGCGACGAATATAGAGGTATTTTTGTTGATTTTTGAATATAAATTAAGGTTACAAAAACTGTTATTTTCCCGTCATTATGACGTGTTGGTAAATAATTGTTATCTTTTATAATGTGATTGTTAATAATTTAGCAACGAAGTTGAGATCCATGAAATCCGGCGACGCGCTCTAAGCGGGTCAGCGGTATGAATAATAATTAGTCACAATTTCCGGGTTATTGTAAAAATAACATTTGCACGTTGAGGATGTGTCTAAATAAATAGAATAAAGGGAACAGTGCTCTTGGACAATGTCCAATATTTAAATAGGAGCCAATCGAAGTTCTCCATTTTAAAAATATTTGCGATATTAAAGTTACATCGGCAAAATCAATTATCGGATAAGTTATTTTTCTCACATCTTTTATGTTTATTTCGAGCATGTATCATTTATTACAAACTTTCCTCATTCAATATTTTTTATTATGCGCTTGAATGCGCGCGAACGATACGGCTGTTATTTCCCCGTAAATCAAGAATATATAATTAACTTGTTATATTCTGTGTATCAAAGATTTATTTATGGCACATTTTTTTATTCAAGGTTTTAAATAACTAATATTGATATATATTTCAGTTCATTTCCGCTCCGGCAAGAAACAATTGTAAAAATTATATATGTCCCGAAGATAACGTTGGGCTGAGAAAATGTCAGACGACAGGACACCGAAGAGCGAACCGACTATGTGGATGAGTAGGTCCGGGAAGTGGAGAAGAATGGACTGAGAAAGCAGTTGTGGAGAATAAAACAAAGTAAAATTTGGTTATAATGTAAATTTTTTATAACTTTGTTTTTATCCATTTATTTGACATCCTGATAAAGGAATAGGTATTTTCCGAAATCGGTTGGTATGTTAATTTTAACTCATAAAAGTAATTAAAAACAAAGTTATAAATAATTTATATTAAAATGAATAAGCACATTCTAAAGTTTGCAATAAATATTTAAAGTATCACAATTTGGTTAATATCGTTCAACGGGTGTAGGATTGTATAAACAACAGATAGACATATTTTTAGTTTTTATATACGGATAGATTAGATGATTAAATAGTTTCTTCCGTGAAGCTTGTCTGCAGGTTCATTTATATAAATAATGCTAAAATGTATGAATAATTTATTATTATATTGATAGGACGTTTCGATCACATTAAAGCGTTTTCTTCTTCAAAATTAAGTGTCTTTGACTCATTTATATTACGTAGGAGGTACTGCTAATTTATTGAGCATGGTGGGAACAATATATTTCAAAATCCAAGCACGATACATACGTATTGTTTATTTTAGGAATACCGTGTCCAACATTTTCAGTAAGTCATTTTGTCAAGCTATAATTGAATTATTATTAGTTACTCGACCTACCCCTACATGGCAATGACAGCGTATTTTGAATTATTGTACATACATGAATTGCGGTCCACACGCCCTCCCGTTTTTTAGGAAAAGAAAAAATTGCGCGTGACATCCCAGGTTAGCAATACAAGTAGACTTACTATAAATTCAAATTTCAAAAAAACATAATTACTTCAATGTTTTAAAAAGTATTATAATATACATAATTAACCACTTTCTATATATTAAATAATAAATAAGAAGACGAATTCCATCAGTCATCAGATGAGTCGTTTATTACCAAACCACTCCATGACTGATTTTTAACCACACCATAAAAATGGAATTTTCATCTAAATGCTTAGATATTTTTAAGATACGGTGTTTCGATAATTTGTATAGCGCCATTTTCGTAAAAATTTACCTTGAGGACGCAGAATACAGAACGCAGAGGATACAGAAAATGCAAAAAAAATCACAAATACTTTGTCGATTTTGAGAAATTACGAAATTTATAATTCTTATAGTGGGATTTGCCATTCTATACCATTTATAGAGGTGTTTGAAATTAGACACGCGTATTTTAGAGGTATTTGTCACTAACAACATTATTAAGTCAATTGGAATTTAAGTTAATTTTAATTTAAATTAAGAGTTTTGACATGAAAATTAAACTTGTTTTTTCTATAACTTAAATTATTATTTGTAGTAAAGTTTTGAACCAAACGTAAGTATTTTTTTTCCTAGTAAAACTGCATTAAAATATTATTTTTGATTATAGAGGGATTTGGAAGTAAACTACTGAGATGCTACTTTGGTCTCTAAAATGGTCCTAAAGTCCATTTATATATCACGCATTATCAAAATTCGTGTATACGTGTATAAGACATTAAACTATTGTTAACGTAATATAGAAACTCTTTAAAATTCCAAGTGTTTGAATGCAAAATCCTGAGTAAGGTCTTTGGCCCTATTTTCGATAATAACATTTGGGGTCGCCGCTACAACCTCGTACTTTATAAACTCTACGAGGAACTCGAAGGAATCGTCGAATATATAAAAATCCGACGATCCGTAAGCACCTAACATTTCATAAACCGGAGGAACCCGCGTGCTCTCGAGGTCGTCGACTGGCCAAACAAGGCGCAGAACAGAAAGGAATGGAGGGATCTCCTTGAGGCGGCCATGTTCTGCCCCAGGCTGTAATGCGACGAATCATACCAGTTCATTTATAATACCAAATAAATGTATTAATTAGAAAGATATACATATAAAATCAATTTATCATAAAAATATTGTCGTTACTACCGGGATTCGAACCTTGATATCTTCCTATCCGGGGAAATGCATTTACTGTGTTGGTGTAGCACAATCGGACTGGAAGAGATCCAGGTTCGAATCCCAGTAGCAACGACAATATTTTTCGATAAATTGATTTTATATGTATATCTTTATAATTAACACATTTAATTTGTATTAAAAATATCGCAGACCAATGTTCTGAAAAATTGCAACTTCACAATAAGAATGTGTTCTCCTTAAAAAAAAGTTTATTTGTAGATGAAAATGAATTGTTAAATTATTAGATCAAAACAGATGTGTGTGTTGATAGTCTATTATTATACAGATAAACAAAGTACTACGACTACTCGAAAGACTTGCTTGTTCAGTGTTTCTTTAGATACATCGTCCTCGAGATGAAAATCTCACGAAAGTGAAGCTGTATAAATGAGCGTCATCATCATTACCGTGGCGGGAACTTTCACTATCAGATGATGCACAGTTTTCTCTCAAATTTCATTTAAAATTGAACGTAGATTACTAAATTCATTTATATTGAGATCACGATCGCTACTACGTATCGTTCAATAATTTGCTTTTTGATACAACTCGATGAGAAGATTTCCTTCAATTTTGTCCCTTTTGACGTTGGCTGATTTCTATTTTAGTACATAAATTAATCTATATTTATATACCATTAAAATAAATCAGGCTCTTTTTATGTAAAATTAATACAGCTTTATGGCGAGTTTCACTTGTTTAATATACCGGAGATAATTAATTAAATCATGGTTCACCTTGGAGTAAAATATTAACCATTTTTTAATAACATTTGTTAATTATTTTACATACAAATTAAATGTATTAATTATAAAATCAATTTAATTGAAAAATATTGTTGTTGCTACCGGGATTCGAACCTGGATCACTTCCTATCCGGGAACGTGCATTAACCGATTATGCTACACTAACACAGTGCATTGACGACAAATTTTCGAACTTATGTTACACTTTTCAAATTAATACATCTATCGTTTTTTATTTTGAATAATGTAACATATAAGTTCAAAAATTTGTCGCTAATGCACTGTGTTGGTGTAGCATAATCGGTCAATTAAGAGATCCAGGTTCGAATCGAATCGAAGGTGGCGCAACGACAATATTTTTCGATAAAATTGATTTTATATGTATATCTTTCTAATTAATACATTTAATTTGTATTTAAAAAATATCACAGGCCTATGATGAATCTTTACAACTCCACAATAAGAATGGGTTCTGCTAATATTTGTTTTTATTATTAAAAATATAATGTTTTGAATTATTATTAATTACAATACAATAAATTTACCTCTTACGCTATTCGTATTTTTGAAAATTTAACTGACATTCAAAGTATTGACGGGTAAAAATATTTCTTACATCAGCATTTTTTAACTTGTGCGATTATTCGATGTTATACAAGAAAAGAGCTCGTTATCCTGAACTGTTCAGTCGTGAAGAGAAAGTGAGGGGAAGACTTAAAGTTACTTATGTAAATAATAAACAGGTGTCCACACACATATTTAGCTAATGCTGTTTGTGAGAAACAAAGTTGAATGAGTACATCCTATTGCTATTATATATGTTATTACTATTATATGTTTTGCTCATGCATTATTAATGGTTACACACAATTTTCGGTAATACAATATTTTTTCCTCATTAGCACTCAACATCTGTACAAATGTACATATTTTAAATATGAATTAAATATATTAATTAGAAAGATATACATGTAAAATCAATTTTATCGAAAAATATTGTTGTTGCGCCACCGGGATTCGAACCTGGATCTCTTTCCTAACCGGGGAAGGTGCATTATCCAACTATGCTACAGCGACAATATTTTTAGCGACAATTTTCGAACCTATATGTTACCTTTTTGATATTAATACATTTAATCGTTCCATTATTTGAAAGAGCCATCTACCTTATTTTTACAGAATCTCAAATACCTTTGAGTAAACTGATAGCAGACGCCAGAATTATCAATTCATTTTTTCCACCCGGTGGCGCAACAACAATATTTTTCGATGAAATTGATTTTATATGTATATCTTTCTAATTAATATATTTAAAATATCACAGACCTATGTTCTGAATAATTACAATTTCACAATAAGAATGTGTTCTCCTAATAAATGCAATTTATAAAAAATGTGGAACGCATTCTGAAGGTCAGTGGTGCATTCCGGACCGCATTGAGTGCTCTCAGTAACTTTCCTGACAATACCGAACGCTTAGTCATCTTTCTAATAAACTTGCCCTTTGTTTTGATAAAAGTACTACGCCATAGGTAACGAATTATTTAATGATGTGTGGCTTGTAACAAGCAACCTTGTAATACAAAAGGTAGAGTTTTTTCTGTATTGTAAATATAAAGGTAATCATCTGCTGAGCCTTGGGCAACGTACGAGTATTGTACATGTGTCAAAATGACACACCGATATACTTAGGTCACCACAACTGCTGTCGGAAAAAAATGTCATTGATCTTTAGAGCTGTATTACTGGACAACAGTTGAAAACTTCGTATTGCAGTCAAGTATTTGTTTTTTTACTAATATTCAACAGTATCTTTAAATTTAACTAAATAACTAATAGATTTATCTCGTTATTCTAAACGAATTCAATCTGAGCAATCAAATCAAAAATCAATCAGCTTCGCTGATTAATAATGCCGCAATAGTGCAAAACCCTGTTTTTAAATAGAGATGGAGAAATAGATTGGTTTGTGTCATTGCTAAATTAAATTTTTCATTTCGCTGGCTGGGGTTCGATCTGATTCTGATTTCTGAACTTGGCGTCTCAACGTCACAGACCTTTCGATATTGTATTATTCAATAAATGTGCAACATGTGAAGTTAATTAATTCAAGCATTCTTCTGTTATCATCGTTAGACCTTCCTTCTAGTGGTGGTAAACCTTTACGTGACTGTGATTGTGTCGATGATTGGTAACTGAAATTTAACGATGATAGATAACTAAGATTTAACTGTCGAAGACTTACTTTCTAGCGTAGCAGTCATTGCTCGAGGAATAACGTTAATCAGTTATCAGTCATCGTTACAATCGAACAAAATCACAGTCACAATAACAGTTTAAATAACGATTTTACCATCACTACTCCCTTTCCCACCATCGTCATAATCTTTTTCACAAATATGTTCAACCCATTGCCACTTGAATAGGCATCTGTCACAGTTGGTTCTCTGTCGAATTTGTACATTAGGTTCTCCATCTCTCAGAGATATTCCAAGCATAGCGTTTTCCATTGGACATCTTTTAATTTGTCTATGACATTGATGGCGAAGGTTCATATCTAGTTTACATGTGTAAGTACTCAGAGGACGCACTGGTTGTAAACTTTGGTGTTTGGATATATACTTTCCTGTACTTCATATCAATTACCTACTTAGTTTTAACAACTACTCCAATGGATAATATGAACAACATAGACCAGGTTTTCCAAATTTTCCGTATAACCAAGAAAAATATAGTAAACCCGAGACCTCGTTAATTCTGGCTTCTGTTATCGGTTTACTCAAAGGTATCTGAGATTCCGTAAAAACAGTAGATGTCTTTCAACTAATGTAACGGTAAATGTATTCATTTGAAAAATGTAACATATGGGTTCGAAAATTTGTCGACAAAGATACTGTCTATTGTAGAATTGTTGGATAATGCACCTTCCCCGGATTGGAAAGAAATCCAGGTTCGAATCCCTTTAGCAACAACAATATATATTTCAAATTTAATTAGTATTTAAAATAATAACTGTTTTTATCGGATCTGACGTTCAATTATAGGTATACAGTGCTTTACAATACTGTTAAAGGAAGTATTTGTTGATTTAGAATATACTATAATTTACAGCAACAAACTATTAATTGTCCAGTACCAAAAAAAGGTATAATTTTTGAGAATAAGTACAATATTCATTATATGCGTGAAAGTTTATTGCATAAGACATTTTTCTCCAGTAGGTACTCACTCGAGTCTGCGTTAGAAATCCAAAAAAAACTATAAAAATACACGTGGATACATGGATACAATTTGTACAAAATGCATGCGGTAATGTATGGCATAGTTCACTTCGCGTTCAACTCTATACTATCCTTTATGCGCTTTCGAGACGAGTTTTCAGTATATTTTCCAAAATACCTTCGACCGATTTAATCAAAGGAGCCCATTATTCAGATAGAGCGTAACGAATCTGCTAATTAGCTATATATATAAAAATTAATGTTTGTTTGTTTGTCCCGTATACGTTCGTATACCGTTCATCCGATTGCGATGAAACTTTGGTGAGTTGCTGTGCGCACGCCAGCGAAGGTTTCTGAATTAATACAACCATTTTACAATGAGAAAGTTCGCCGAAGAAAGCGATCTTCGCGCCACGGCTATCAGTTTCATGACTAACCATATGTCGTGAAATGTGAAATTCGGACACGTCGATTGGCTATTTTTAGGATTCCCTGTGGCGAATTTTCCAAGAATTATCGCTTTTTCTAGCGACTTCTTCGTATGCGCGCACCAGACGGAAAAAAAAATATTGTGTATCCAAAAGCACTTCAATAATCAGAATTAAAATACAAACATTTTCTTTCTTTGAGTGGCATTACAACGCATGCCGGGTACTCGCTAGTATTATATAATAATAAGAAGGCGCTGATGACGTCACACGCCTTTTGTTGGCGATTTGAAAGATTCTTTACAATTTCATCATTCGAAATTAGTCTTCAGGCGTAAAACCGTTTAAAATCTAATTAACTGGAAATGTGTATACTGAATTAGATTGAATTTTACAATATGTACTGACAGCTCTGTATCCCGAGGGTTGCTAATGGTGGACTAGGTTAGTATTACAGTAATTTTTAAAATCTTAATCATATTTTGACCCTGAAGATAGTTGGCGTTCGGTAGTCGTTCATTGTGTCACACCTGAAAATGTGGAGCGACAGAACTATTTGTCCTACATCATTAACATTTGACTATAGCATGTAGCTACCGAAACGAGTTTTAATGAGTCTAGGTATCGCAAGTAATGTATTTACTGGATATTTATTGACGTCATTAAAATCATTTGAAAAGTATAAATAGGTAATTCATAATCCTACTTCAATTTGGTCGATGGTTTTAATACAGGCGGCCCAATGGTCGGCGGCGGCGGCAGAGTGCTTCTGATGCCGACTCCGCACAAGTAAAGCGCGCGCACAAACCACAGAACCAAATCAAAATCGTGTCACCACAGAAATGAATTATAGTATACTCTTGATTTTCCGTGGTCGCATTAACCGGGTTGCGGATAAACAAATCTCTCCAAAATCTAATAACAGATGTCGCACCCACAGCTCCTTGTTGTCCATAATAAATTAAAATAATTCAGATTTTTTAAATGTTGCTTTATTTTCAATTTTGTAAATAAAATGAAGCGCGCTGTAATATTTCATATTGTACTATAATTCATAGTAACACCCGGATCAAAAAAACTCTGAAACTGCGCACGGCACGTATTAATCGTTTAGTAAATAAAAAACACTTTTGTGCCATTTGAGAATGTATGATATAACGGTTAGCATGATGTATGACGCGAGTTTTGATGGCACAAGAAGGGAGCCAGATATTGGTTAGAAACCTCAATATCGCATACACCTTGAGAAGGTTTATTAATGTGGATGAGGCGGAGTGCAGAGTTGTGGCACTCTATCCTCTCTGCCTACTCCCGCGGAATCGATGTGATTAGTAAGTAAGTAGGTACTTTCTCAATTATTTTATTACTTACGTCACATGTAACAAATGCTTGCTTCATAATCATCCAATCAAAAAAATTTTTACGCGTTTTTTTGGTGAATGATATAGATACTTACATTTCAACACTGACGGCATGAATTATCATTTCGTTACCTTTGAACATACGCTAAATAATAATGTTTTTTTTCACAATTAAATAAATAGATAATATAATTATGCGCTATAATTCGATTTCACTGGACAATTTTGTACCTACATAACTTCTGGTATCCGCGTAAAACAATTCTAACTCATTTATTTGATGAAAAACAATGCCGTAAGCAAAATAAATGCAATATTATTTTGAAGTTACGAAACCAATCTGACTGCTGTCCGATGTTGACACAACATTGTAATATTTCCAATTAGGCGCAGACATTTCTCGCCAACTTTTCTCTCCGAACTAGAAAATGACTCACCGAACTGATCGAAAAGGTACAATCGCGATTCGAGTAGTATTATATAATGTTTAACTTCAAAGTATACTTAAAATAATTTAAAAATAGGTACCCACTGTTATTCCATTTAATCCGTATCCGTGAAATTTTTTATTCGACGTATAGCAATCAAACTTATCGTCGTTGATTGTATGTAGAAATACAATGAAATACCATTGCAAATACCGTTTCAATACTCACAATCTTAACAATCTTACCTAAAATATGATATTGCGGTTATTCTCGAAAATCTCTTCAGGCAATTAGAGTGGGAGGGAAAACGCATTCATATAATTAATTGGCGAGTATTTAAGCCATCTATGTTTTGCAGATGATATTACGATCCTCTCTGATAATCCAGACGATCTTCAGAACTGATTGCAGGAACTTTAGAAGTAGAGCAGAATTGACGATAAACGTTAATGAACTGCTTTATTGACTCGATAGTCATTCGGCTTCGTCATTCATTTTGTTTTGGCATTAGGTATCGGTTATCCAAGCAATCTATTCCTTTACGATGTGTCCACGCTTTCTACTCCATTTCAAAGCTTCTATGAAGGCTGCAAGTCATCAGTGCTATTTAAACATTAGAGGCAGCTCTTCTGAAAAATAATAAGTCAATTTTTGTTGTAAAACTATACGGTTTTCTAGCGGCACACAAACTGATTAAAACCTATTGATTCACTACATTTTTAATGTCCGAAGGACATTGAGCTTTATTCGCCCAATTTCGTATTAATTTCATATATTTTTCATTTAATTAAACTCATAACTCATAGACTTTAAACCTGGAGTATTATTATAGTTTTCAAATGATTACAGTTCTACCGCGTTTTACATTTCGTGTTCAGTGTTCGGTCGCGCGGCCGTCCAGGTATATTTACATTATGCTATGCTGACACAAGGTCGTCTTGTTTTCAGTCAGTGCGTCTGATTCGTTCATAAATTATTTATACTAACGACACGTGTTCGAATATTATTATTACGGAATTATCAAAACACCGAGTGCGTTCATCAAATGGTGTACATTTTTGCCCGCCATTCTTATCATCAAGCTGGCAACAATTTTGGTAATTTTGCATTCTAAAAAGTGCATAATGCTAGATGTTCATTCAGTGGGCCCTAAGTAAAATTCATCACGAAAATTCATGTCTCACTGTCATCTTTACAAGCATACTATCGGCGATAGCGGCTAATATTTGATATTCAATTTAGTGCAGATAACATTTATAAAATTATCTCGTGGTGCGTGAAATATGCACGAGTACACTATTCTGGTCGTGCGTTAACCCAGACTTCAAATTCGCATCCGAAGTGAAGGTGTAACCTTTTATGTTACGTCACGTCATCGCTTAATTAAATTTCGCCAACTAATGCACCTCCACTTGCCAGAATACCCCTGTTAAGCAGTACGTACAATTTTCAGGCTAAACTGAAATGACAATAATGTGAATCCTTTTAAAGTACAGGTATCTTTAATATTATATAAAGTTTTATTCAATTTACAGGCATTCCGGGTAACATTGGACCATGTTGAAATGTTTTCTTCTTCAGTTGCAGCTATTTAAATTACTAGGTGTTTTTAAAACTTTATGTAATTAATTTTGGCCACAAAATATACGAAAATACAGGAAAACATGACTAAAACCCCGTTTTTATGGGTGTTGCAATTTGTATTAATGTTGGAATTCAGTATTTTTGGTAATTATGAAGGTGTCTAGCGGAAAATTTTCAAGTTTAATATTAAATGAAAAATAAAACTACAATGTTATTCTCATATTTTATTTATACAAAATGAAGTTTAACGATAAGGATTTTACGTTTTATAAACAATATCGCCTAAATGCCGTCCATTTCTCTCAAGAAACTCTTGCAATCGGACTCTTAAATTTGCGAACACGCGAGAGCAAAGCGTTGGTTTTCTTGTAGGGCCTGAATTGTTCGAGGATTGTTGCTGTAAACTCTCTACTTAAGGTATTGCCACCAAAAAAATTCGCACGGTGTAAGGTCCGGTGATCGAGGTGCCCAGGGTATGTCTCCGTACTAGCTGATTAATTTCCCCTCAGCTTCTCCATTGAAACTATCTGTGTGTGGAGTGGCCCCGCCTTGTTGAAATTGTGTTCTGTTGTTGAACCCGGAAAACAGCTGCAGTTACGGTACCAAAAACTCGTCGATCATTTGTCAATACACGTCAGCAGTGACTGTCTCTCGTTGGTTAAAAAAATAAGGGCCAATTATCCCTCGGGCAGAAATTGTACAACACACTGTCGTTTTTAGACAATGCAAACGTTTTTGATGGCGTTCCCTTGAGTTTTCGGGGCACCAGTATCTCATGTTTTGTTTATTAACATAGCCATCGATATGAAAATGTGCTTCGTCAGCAAACAATATGTTTCCAAGCATTCGTGCTGTTCCAAAACGTTCCAGCATCGTTCTCGCTAAGGTTTCACGTAAAGAATAGTAATTTTCATTGAGAAACTGCACGATTTGCAGTTTGTATTGCAATTACAATATAATCTTCCGCTGGACAACCTATTGAAACATTGAAATGTACTTTTTTGTTATAACGGACTCCTCTGATAGAGGATTTAAAAAAAGTATTGACTCGGTACCCTTCTCCCATATTAACCCCATACCTGATTCGAACAAATAAAAAACTTGTTTATTTTATGTTTTTGTTACTTTAATTGTATCATATTGTATATTGTATGTATTTTGATGATCCTCACAAAATGTTTGGGTGATGATGTCTATATTGTGTACAATTTTCAAGTCTCGGTATTTTTTGACCACTCGGTACAAATATTGCATCTATCCCAATACTAAATTATTTGTCGAGTCGCTGAATAATTTTTACAGATTGTGTAAGTGGCGTTGTTCACATTACTGTCGTTTTCAAGGCATTTTGCGACCACTCAGTGCACACGCCGCACATCCGATTTATCGGCTACCGACGGTCAACAAATCCCACACAGCCATCGTCCTACACCTCGCAGGTTTCAAAGCGAAATTACTACGCTAGTCCGCCCTAGGTCGGTGTTCTCTAACAGACTATCATTGTACTTATTGTAATCCCTGTACCGTTCTTACACTTATATTAGATATTAAGTGTAATAATAAAGTGAACATGTCAAACAAATTAAAACAGTTTAGATATACAGGGTGGCCCAAAAAAAGTGAGAACATCTCGTAACACATGAGTTATTTCAAAACATGATATTATTAATTATAATTCTTAATTTTTTTTGCACAATATTTAGCTAATCAGATATTATCAAAACACCCCATATTGCATAATCTATTGGGTTTAAATCTTGGGTGTTCGTTGGCCACATGCCTGGCTCGATGAAATTAACATTCTCACGACGAAGGAAGTTGATTGTATTTCTGGCTGTGTGAGATGGAGCTCCGTCCTGCTGTAATGTCTAGCTATACTCCAGGCTTTGTTTTGAAACTCTTTGATCATTTTCCTAGCACCTCAACGTTTTTCAATTCGCAAATTTTTTTATCAGAATACGGTCTTCTGCAGTGATTTTTGTCATTCTGGGCAACAATTTGAAAAAACCTGATATGAATAATGGGAAAATTAATAATCAAAGATGGCGACCGGAAATTGTCGAAATAAAACATAATATAGATAAATAGGTAAGTAAGTAAATTAGTAAACTATTTAAGCTATTGTTGATATAGTTAAACTAATTTTGATGTAATTATATCACGTTTTACTAAATTTTCTCACTTTTTTTGGACCAGCCTGTAGATTTAATGTAAATCATGATCCGTATACAGCTAAGATGTTTTATATATTTAAAAAAATATTTTAATTATCGATCCCGATACTAAAGTGTAGATTTATAAAAAAGGCGATGAGCTTGTCACAAATAATGAATGTGTCCACTCAATCGTACCAATAAATCCAATTTGAATGGTTCAATTCAAATTTACTAATGCTTTTATTGCGTCGATGATTTGGTCTCACATAAGTTTCCATTAATTTCACGAGTACACCTGCGCATTAAATCTATTAAAAGGAAATGTTTTATTAATAAGTCACCACTTATATATATTGAAATATAAATTATGCCTAAGTATTAAGACTATTTGCCAAGATGTAGAATTTTTCTCACCTGTAAAAACCTTATTGAAATCAAGTATTTATTGCTGTATTAGTTAAACATGTTTCAATGATTATTCTACTTTTTATTGTTCTTTGTAACTATGCTTATGAACAAATATTATACGATATCGGTTTTATACTGGTAGGAACTATGTAGGTGCATGTAGAGATGAGAAGAAATAATAAGTCAAACAGGTCTATGCTATGAAAGTTAAATTATTTTACGTCTGCCAAATGTGGGATCGAATCCTCGACTTTTGAATCCGTAGGTTTCTACGCACCTACTCAGCTGCCGAGTCGGTCTGAATTATTATCGATATAACCATATTTTGTTTTGTGACGTCGGAAAACAAATACACCACAGTCCGTATAGATTTTATTAGACACTAGCGAAAGCAATCGGTTAACGCTAGTGTTTATGGGATTCATAAATCATAAAAAATAATTGTTTATGTTGGAGCCGTTATCCCTTGTGCAAAGTCCATTGAAAAATGATTAATAAAGTATAAGCTTTAAATTACAGAATACCGAGGGCGAGGCAGCTGCGACGCGTTTTATGAATTTGATAAACAATAAAACCAATTTTTCAATGTTCAAAGCATAATTTATTATCAGACAACCAGTTAACGCAAAAGAATACTATTTTTAAAATAAAACACAAACATGAATATACCCGATCTTATCTAAATCAAAAATACCCATGAAAAAATGAATATAAAGAAATGACGTTCTGTTCATGTGATCATTTCCATGAATCTTTGCTCAGTTTCCTTTCTGCCAACACCCAATAACTAGCTCCTCAGATGGTGTTTGAGATTATCCATCGAGAATTGTTTCATATGGAAGGATTGACCAAAGCTTGTTTTCATTTTAGGCTTCACGGTGATCCTATTCTTTGTTGCTCTCGTAACATAACTATGAGATGGATATTGATGAAGCTCTTTGTTGGAATGAAAATAAAAGATCAGCCTTTTTACATACAGTTGTCGAATATCAAGCTTTTATTCGGTAGGTAGTGCATAGTGACAACCGACATGTGCGACTGTTCCTTCAATTTATTAAATTCATGACTGAAATAGAAAAATAGGAGGCCAATCTTTTTGAGTTTACCCCCCGTCAATTCCATATCCCGATGTATGACAAATTTAATATGGTAAAAAAATGCACGAATTCTATCTGGACTGCACAATAGATGGGTCCAAATAATCATAAGGGTATCGTTCTCAAAAAGGAAAGTCTCCAAAAAAACAGTATCAAATATCTCTAGAATGAGAATTAGGCATTGCCAGGTGGCCTCTAATTTGTTCAGATTGAACTTTATAGATTCCCCAATGTGTGAGTGTGGTGCCGAGGAGGAAACCCTTGACCATGTCTTTTTTGCCTGTCCATTGCGGATCACAGGTTTTTTTTTACAGTGGTCTCGTCAATGGTAATTTGTCTCATCTTCTTTCCCTTAACTCGCCACGTTTAATCTATATAATAGCAAGTTTTTTGAACGACATTGGTATTGACTTGTAATATAGTATTTCCTATTCTACAATATCATTGTACTTTTTTCTATCAAACAAAGTTTTTAACTTGATTAATGGCACAAATCACTCTTGAAGGGTGGATTGCCTAATTAAAAGAAGAAATAGAAAAATACATTCATAAAAGTCAGGTACCTAATCCATGTAAGATGAGTCTGCCGCTTCTCATTTAAATGGTTAGATGTCGCGTGACAATACAGTTGTCGAATCAGCTCAGCAGTCACGCCGAAATTTCGACTTACCTCACGCATACTGCGCGCGTACATTTCGAACCATTTTCGTATATTCGAATTAATTACAAGCCGTTTGACAAAAGAAACAAAGCGCGCGGTAGCGATACACGTTACATCGGCTCACGTCTGATGTCAGATTCTGTCCGCGTGACCTTCACGCGTGTCTAATCTACGGAACATTTTGTTTCATCTCGCGTATGTGAAAAATATTTAATAGACGAAATATTCAAACCGCCGAGCGGTGTCTTTTCACGGGGCGTCGGCTTTAATTCGCAAAATGTATGTAGCCGGCTTTTGTTCGCTCGTTTGACCTCTGCAGGCGAAATGGATACGGTTAACGGTTTTATCGTGTCGTCTAAACATAGAACGTGTTCGTGACAAATATACCGACTAATAATTATTCAAAGTATCGGGAATCTGTGCGGCGCGACCGCTCAGGGTGCCGAGACAAGTTTAAATGGAGCGCTTGTGCTTTAAGGTTAAGCGTTAAGATGCGTGCTCGTATAAGTTCAGGCTGAGGCCCGAGCCTGCTCGCGAACGTTCGGAGTCGGTATGAACACTCCGTGATTTAAATATTTATAAGCTGAAAATTAGCAGATCCGTCAGATCCTGACTGGCCCAGTTGTCGAGTTTTTTTTTGCATTTGCATCGTACTGATGTATTAAAACGGTGACCTATTATGTATTTTTGTAACTATGTGGTGGTTTGAAGACTAATGTATTATAGTATAAAATAAATATCAGATATCTCATAGAAACGAAGCTATTTTTCTTATATTTAATGGAAAATATATAGAAGTATGGGGTAATTACAAGAAGCGAGTCCACATATTAACATATATACAACTTAATTTTTTTTTTGATAGATGTGGAGATTGATGCGGTGAGAATGGTGAACGTTGTATTTATATAAAGTGATCACTTAACTTAAGCCAGCCGAGGACAAGTCGTAAGCCCTGTAATTACCCCATACTTCTATATATTTTCCATTAAATATAATAAAAATAGCTTCGTCTCTATGAGATATCTGATATTTATTTAATAACAGTACCATTGTAGGTAAAAATCCAGTAATTGTGTGTTCTTGGACATATTCAAATATTGCTAAAATATTATATTATATATACGAGTATTAGTAATGTTACAATTTTATAAAATAGATTGTGCTTCACTCGGTTTTTGATTTGTGTTCAAGGTGAAAAGGGTTGATTAATATAGGTGTAAGAGCGCCGGATTTAGTTTATATAGATATAAGAGCGCCGGATTTAGTTGATATAGGTGTAAGAGCGCCGGATTTAGTTGATATAGGTGTAAGAGCGCCGGATTTAGTTGATATAGGTGTAAGAGCGCCGGATTTAGTTTTTGAATAAAACAGTTAGGTCAGTTGGATGTTGTAGTGAGGTGTTTCTTGATACGTCTAATTCATGTGAACGATGGCGAATTTATGTCCCTGGGATTTCAGTAATACTTTCTCTCACTGCGGCTATGTTTTCGAGTAAATGCCCGCTACGAGGACGCATGTGTGACCAGGATCGAACCAGAAATTTTGAAAATTAATCTTCGAATTGATTACTTATTTGAACCTTTATTCCGTCGAAAATTTCACGAAGGTCGTGTTACTGTTTTCAGCGAAACTTTCCCAAATTTTAAAAATAATAACACGTTGTTCTTTCGTGTAGCGTTCCGTATTTATTAATCGCAAGACTGACAGATGACATTTTTAGAGCCGCCAAACCCTATAAAATAAATATGGCGTGAAATTACAATTCGACGCTCTTAATGGGACATCCTATATTTGATAGAGGATTCGTAGTAAAGGAAACATAGTTAATTTTCCGTCATTGATACCTAGATTTATTTTTAATAATGAAATAATGTTCACCTAGTAAAATAATAATGCCAACAAAATTAATTTCCCCGGGGTCCAACCGCTAGTAGCACACACGGAAAAGAATGTAATATACAAATAAATATTTTTGAAAGAAACAGTGTTCACATTTTGTGTGCGTTTCACCTACACGCGTGTGTCTATGCTATTAATATAAAAGAAGATAATAATTTAGGCTACTTAACAGCAACGATCGTTTGCATTGGCGATCATCGCGATTGATTCGACTCGGCGTGCGTTCGGCCCTGCAAGTCGCCTAGCTCAAGATTAATCCCGAACCGGCTCTGAACGTCTCTCCGAGCCCGATGTTTCGTTAATATCCCACCTTCAAACCTACGTTAATCCGGCGACTTTCAAACCTGTCGATATAGTTATTTCTAGAATATTTTATTGCAGTTTATTCAGAGTTGCTGACCGGCTGCCACCTAAACAGCTGGCGTCCGGCTTGGCGTTCGAATTTATTAACACATAACGACGCTGAGAATTTTGTAACTTATGATGGTTAAATCGTTATGTAAACCGTTATTGTGTTCGATTGTGACAATGATTGGTAACTGATTATTCGTAATTCTTCGAGCAGTGACTGGTACTCTAGAAAATAAACATCCAACAGGTATTAATCATCGTCAAAATCACAGTCACATAACGGTTTACCGTCACTATTTGTAAAAGTACATTTTAACAAGAAATTCAAAACAAATTTAACATATTCATTAGTAATTTAATGTATTAATTATAAATATAAACATATAAAATCAATTTTGTCGAAAAATATTGTTTTTGCGCTACCGGGATAATATATATTTATAATCAATACATTAAATTAGTATTTAAAACATCACAGACCGTCTGTTCTGAATAATTACAACTTCACAATAAGAATGTGTTATTCTTAATAATTAATAATATTCAATAGTTTATCGTTTTTTAAATGTTTACTTAATCAGCAATGTCCAAGAACACACAATTACTGGATTTTCACCTACAAGGGCACACAAAATATTAAACAAATAATAGATCATTATTATTATTATTATCATTATTTATTATTTGTTTAATAACAGTGCCTTTGTTGGCGAAAATTCAGTAATAGCGTGTTCTTCGACATATTCAAATATTGTTAATAATATACTGGTCAAAATAAGAAAATATATAAAAAATGAATAATTTTTTTTTAGGCGTATTCTAGTATAATGTGTTAAAAACATTTTACAAATAAAGAATATTGCTTCAAATAATTAAAAAAAAAAAAAAAAATTTCATTGTGACGTATATGCTGTTTTGAGGGAAATGAATATCAAATTTAGTCCATAGACGGAAATAGTGTAGTGGTATTCGAAGTGTTTCTACATATTAACATATATATAACTTTCAAAAATTTGATTGATATGGAGGTTGATTGGGTGGAATGGTGAACGTTACATTGTGTAAAGTGGTCACTTAAGCCAGCCGAAGTCAGGTCGTGAGCCCTGTAATTATCCATACTTCCATATTTTTCCATTAATATAAAATAGCTTCGTCTCTATGAGATATTTATTATTTGTTTACTTAATCGTTTAAGTACTTTAATGGTTGGGTTGCTTTTTGTTACCTTTTACAAACAATTTTGTCATTTACCTATCCTCTAGATAATACCTTTTTGGACATTAAAATGCTGCTCTCGTTGATAGTAAAGCGAAGATGCTGGACATAAGAGTAATATTTGTGTTTGTGAGAATAGGCTGTGTAAAATTGTTTCGATTACAAATCACCAAATTTGTTTGTTGTATTCATGGACTAGGGAGTCAGAATTAAGAAGGTGACTATATAAAGAGACGCATTCAGTTGGGTTGGGCAGCACTTGGAAAGCTAGACCATATCATTAAAATTAAAATATCACAATCTCTGGAGACTAAAGCCTACAACCGGTTCGTGATCTCAGTACTTACATGAGACTCTAGACGTGGATCCTCACCGTCAATGTCATATACTTAATTTAATTATTATTAAAATTTGACGAAAGACGAATGGAAATGACTATTCTTGCATTATCTCCGAGAGATCCAGTAATAACTACTCAAATTCGTCAGGTAACAAATATTGTACATATTTCAAGTGGCAATGGGTTGGAAATAAGGTCCTGGAGCGGACACCTGTAGCGAAAGAAAAAGTGTTGTTCGTCCTCATTCTTGATGAAACGGATATCGGGCAAGGGATGAAGATATAAGGAATCCTTCGATCCTTGAAGGAAGCCTATGAGTATATCCAGCAGTGGAGAGATAGAGGCTGTGATGGTGGTGATATAGGTGTAAAGGAGCGTCTTTTACTATCTCGATTGATGCAATTTTGAAATACATCTATTGTACAGAGGCCAGTGAGTAGAATGTACGACGTATGCAAGGAAAGCGACCTTATTATGAATGTCAACAAGTCGAAAGTGATGGTATCCGAGAAGGAGGAAAGCGAGACACCGTGCTAAATACTTGTAGGTAATGAATGTTTGGAACAAGTAGATAAGTTTGTGTATTTGGGGAGTATGTTTGATAGAAACGGAAAGAGAGAGAAATATATCGAAAGGAGGGTGACTGCAGGGAATAAAGTGAACTACGCTTTGAATGGAATTATAGCTAATGGGAACTTATTAACTGAGGCAAGACTAGCGGTTCACAATGGAGTCCTGGTATGGAAGTGAGGCCTGGAGCTGGTAGAAGAGGAACGAAAGTAGACTGAATGCAGTGGAAATTAGGTCACTTAGGCGTATACGTGGCGGATCCATTTATGACAGAGTACAGACTGAAGAAATAAGGAAAATAATGTAAAGCTGATTTTAGTACAGTGAGTAAGATTAAGGAAGGATCTCTTAGGTGGTTTGGTCATATGGAACGGATGAATGAGGAGAGAATGGTAAGAAAGGAAGACTTGGCACGACCAGGTAAACCAGATACTGGAGGATGGTCCTGTTACAAGCCTCAATAATCGACGAGGTTGTATGAGAAGATGTATGAACGTGGATGAGGCGAGAATTGTGTGTCAGGACAGAAGAGTGTGGCTCTCTATCGTCTCTGCCTACCCCGCGGGGAAACGGCGTGATGGTAAGTTAGTTAGTTAGTTAGTTCTATAAATATTGCATGATAGAAAATACATATTTCTAAATTGCAAGCAACTGTGTAGGTAACTTTGTAACATCCCACGCAGCTCTTTCGAGAATGTGATAACGAAAGCACACATGTGATATTTTCCTTAGCTTAGTAATGCACTAATACAATCTCAGCAAGTAAGCCGAGCTAAAGTTGGTTTAATGGTAAGCGAATCGAAAATCGCCAATGTTTATTGTCTTTCTCAGAATCATTGTACCAGCATTTTAATGACTTCACTTAGCACCATTTTGGGGCTCATCTGAAAGCAGGAGACAATCGTTGGTTTATGAGCCTCGTTACAGCTGATTTGGCGTTATACTTTTCTAATAATATTTATAAAATTACTGCGCTTGCGTCTTACAACCTTACTTGGTTGATATTCGCTATTCACGTTTTGACGTGACATATTCTAGGGCCCACCAGGTACAGTAAACTAGCGAAAGCCGTCAAACGAAATCTTGTTACGGAAGTGACATTACAATACTCCCCAGTTGTACTACTCGGTACACATTGCACCCACGTGGTACAGTGCTATAGCTCTGCCGATTCAATGTTCGTATTTATTCTACTCGTCTGACCAAACTCCTCTAAATGAGGGATACGAGAAAGATATTATAAACTGAAAAATACTTTCTTTCATTTTTTAACATCGCACACGATATGCCGTGTTAATTTCTCAAGTTTTATTTACAGCTCCTCAAACGACTTCAACCTAGCCAACGCTGAGTTCACCACCGGCCACTCATTTCCCTCTTTCGTATTCGTAGACTTTCCATATTTGCCTTTCGCGCCGCATGTTCACTAGCAGAATGTTTCATGTCAATCTACTGTGATATATCGAGGTCTCATGATTTTTATTTATTGTTATAGTACTTTAATTAACAGTTTTTTTTTTGTAATTTTAATGTGTCATATATGGTTATGTACTGTATGTGCACAAATCAAAATAGAATTGCCTATTGTGTTATGTATTAATTTACACTTTTTAAATTGAATGCAAGTCGATACACTTGTTAATTACTGTGTCTATATTAAGAATATTGAAATAGATCCCGGGAACTATAATAGTATCACAGTATGTATTCATGTTTTGCAGTACTGTTTAACCAATATAAAATGCAGCACAATCCACAAAGTTTTACGTTATAAGAGTAAAGGAGTATTTGAGATGTTTGAATAATAGTGGGTTTTCAGAATTTTCTAATCATTTGTTAGAAAATGATCATACTTTTGATAAAAATTTGAGATTGTCTATTTTGCATGTAAACGGTGTTGGTCTTAAATTAAATCATTTGGAATCATTGAAGATAAATGAAGCGTGTTAAACTAATCAAAATATTATAAACAACCAACTAAATTTCACCACAAGTCCCATTCTAAAAAATATTCTAGTAATTTTGTATCATCAAGTAACAATTTAAGTTAGGTACTATATTTATTTTTTATGTTAAAGAAACAATATAACATATGTTTTTGATTAGTTAATGACATCCTGAAGAAGAAAATGATATTTTTCGAAACCGGTAGATGTATTTTTAATTCATTAAGTGGTTAATAAAACAATGTTAACAATTTAAAATAATGAATTTTAACCACAAATTTGATTTTGCTAATCTTAAAAATAATATAATGATTGTTGTTTAATCGATAGTTTAAAGATAATTAATTTGTTAACAATTTAGACGAATATCAATCTTTTTAAATCTCTGTTGACAATCTCTGACCTTCTTTCTTTTCCTGGAAATCGGTTTCTTTTCCTCTTTCTCGCGAATGAAAAAGAGTTCCGGCACACTATTTTGCAATACTTACTTTTCTGGACGATTTGTCCTGGTATCTATGAAACTCTATTCACGTATATGTTTTAAACCGAATATTTTTTATTTTTATTTGCATACTATTCATGGTTTCGTTTAATAATGAAAACATCGTGAAAAATTAGAACATAAGTGCCATTTCAATATCACACTTTGTATGAGTTTTATATTTTATCGTTTCAATGTAAGATTATTTTACATTTTATTATTGACAATTTTAGTCGTAATCAATAATTTTTTTATTTTTTTTAAAGTTCTTACGTCTTACGCTGTTTCTCCGCAAGAATAGGCAGAGCGGATAGAGCGCCACATTCTTGTTATGGCTTCTAACCATCTTCCAGTATCTGGTTTACCATTCTCTCCTCATTCATCCATTCCATATGATCAAACCACCTAAGTGATCCTTTCTCAATCTTACTCACTATAATAAGATCAGCTTTACATTCTTTCCTTATTTCTTCATTCTTTAATCTGTCCTAAATGGATTTGCCACATATACTCCTAAGTGATCTCATTTCCACTGTATTCAGTCTACTTTCGTTCCTCTTCTGCCAGCTCCTGGCATCACTTCCGTACATCAGTGTCGGTACCAGGACTCTATTGTGAACCGCTAGTCTTGCCATTCGCTTTATCTTACTTTCTTCCTTCTCCAATACCATCACTTTCGACTTGTTGACATTCATAATAAGGTCGCTTTTCTTGCATACGTCGTACATTCTACTCACTAGACTCTGTAGTTCTTGTACCTCATGCGATGTTATCTCTAAGTTTGCTTCATGGTGTGCAAATCTCTTGTACAATTTTAAGGTCCAATGCTATTATTTGTGCGCTGGGGGAGAAAATAATAAAATCATTATCTTACCACTGTAAAGGCTACTGGTAGGGTCTGGGATGACTACATCACTATTGAAGTTGTATTAAGACGCATAAATAAGTCGATAGAACTTATAACGCCTATCAAGGGAAGCATGGACACATTCTCCGCAATGAACAATATGATATTTTACAACTCGTTTTGCAGAGGGAGATACATGGCAGCAGAGGCGTAGGTACAAAGAGATTATCGTAGATTATCTATGTGCAACCTCAAAAAGTAGTTAAGTGTCCAAAATATTGGTCTTAAATATACTGCAATATAGTCGCTAACCTTCGATAGAAGGCGGCACGCGAAGAAGTCTTATTAAAAATTGTGTGCACGCTATATTTTTGTGTGTACACTATCATGCCAAATCGCGTGCGCGCGCACACCTGCTCACCTTAGAGGAAACGTTGCTTATATATATATATATATTTATTTGACATTTTTACAATTTTTACCTTTTTGATATCAATACATTTAATCGTTCGTTAATTTAAGGTAGATGGCTCTGTCAAATGATGGAACGATTAAATGTATTGATATCAAAAAGGTAACATATAAGGTCGAAAAATTGTCGATAAAAATAGTGCCGCTGTAGCTTAGTTGGATAAAGCACCTCCCCCGGTTAGGGAAGAGATCCAGGTTCGAATCCCGGTAGCGCAACAACAATGTTTTTATTTTTCGATAATATTGATTTTGTATGTATATCTTTATAATTAATACATTTAATTCATATTTAACAAGAATTTTTACATTATTTTACATTATTAAAAATACATGATTTTTTTTTCGCTTACCTTTATTGTCTATTTGAATGTACCTGTATAATGGGTATCCCAATGTTTTTCTGCATATCATGTGTACGATACATTTCATTGCAGTAATTTAAAAATTGGAATTGAAACAGTCGTATTTTTGATACTAATGTTGTGTAGGTAGGTGATTATTATTTAGTACCTACATGTTTTTTAGATACGTCCTTTAAACTTTTTTCAAAGTCAAAACGTTATAAGTACCTACTATTTTTTTTTCAACGCTTCTAAACGTCGTTTTTTAAAAAAGTGTTTGTAGTGTTTCATTAATATTGAAGATGACCTAGCGACGTCCTAGGACGGGCTTTAAACATTAATTTTTAAATAAAAGATAACCTGTCTAATTTGAATATACACTCGGGTCTCTTTTTATGCGGTTGATACGTTCCACAGAAAGACGCATAAAAAAAGACTAGACACACGTATAAAAATAAAGGATACTTTTCATAATTTTCTAAAATCGCTAATTCGTAGTTTGACGTGCCGTTGCAAACTTGCCTTCGACAGTGATATGAAATTTAATAAGTAAATAACAATGTTAACAATCATTTTATTAATTTAAAATTATATAAAAAAAATTATGTTATGTTTTGTCGCTGACAGCTGTAGGAACCATAGACAGTTTAGCAGTAAACTAACAGACGGTTATAGGAATGACCGCCGGTAAGATTTACTACCGGACCATCGTCGGTTAGTTTATTGTCGGTAAACTAACCGATATTTGATCTGACGTTTATAAGAACGGTCCTTAAAGTAAATAACGTACCTGCAACACGTCTGAATGTCGAACGCTCACTGTCACTGGTCTGAATACAATGGAGGGGAGAAACGCATCCAGACATGCACAAATTCACTTGGTTTCGGCTGTATTATACTGGTACAGACTGTGTTTGCATATATGTACAGATAAAATTCTCCGAATTTTTGACCCATGTCAAATTGGTCTAAAATAGTTATTTAAAAAAAAATATATATTCTTGAAATATAAACCGTATAAATTCAAAACCGCATACAAAGAGACCCGAGTGTACTACATTTTTGTTCCGAATACTCCTTGTAAAGAAACTACGTTATTAATGTTTTCAGATTTTGTGTCGGATCATTTTTGAGGTCAAAGACCTTGTGTGTAACTTTTTAATGTTATAAATATCAAATATAAACATGTGTACGTCCGTTACTCGGGAACATAGAGCAGCATCCCGCTCACCTGGTCTCTTGTATCTCTCAAAACTACCGACCGGTTTAGTAAAATTTGCAAATTGAATAAATTATCAATCGCTCTCAACCGTAAAAAGGCAATCGCAAGCTGCGGGAATCATAATTATATCGATGTTTTTCGCAATTCGTGAGAGTAATTCTTGTTTGGAGTGCCTATGACGTGTGTGTTACCGTAAACTACCGAAAACCTTTACAACACGAATTGACGAGTGATGATGATCGAGTGATATCTAAATGTATCTAAGATTAATACAAATTAAATACATCAATTAGAAAGATATACATACAGATAATCTCAATTTACCGAAAAAATATTTAAGCTGCCGTCGGCATTTGAACTATTCAAATTGATACATTACATATTTGAAAGCTATCACATTTTTATTGCGAATACCTACTTTGAGAAATAATCGCTAAGAGACGCCAGAAATTTTTAAATTATTTGAAATACTTTAATATAATGTATTACACAAATAATAATGTGTTAACTTTAAAATATGTAATTAATATTTGTTGGTAAAACGCTGAATGACAAGATAATATCGATTATTTACTGCAATTTTTAGTCAAATCCCTTTCTTACTTCCTGGTAATAGTTAGTATCCGAATTGAAACGTTCGATAAGAAATAAAAAAGGTTAGGTTATAATATAAGAGGTATACTAGGTTAGGTTTGGTTAATTGAAAATAGGTTAGGTTATAATATAAGAGGTATACTAAGTTAGGTTTGGTTTGGTTAGATTTCGAATAAAGCAATTTTCTTTCTTTGAAAATGGTGTGTTTTATTTTTACAACTAAATATTTCGATTTTTTACTATTACAAGTGTAGTAAGAACGGGATTTGACTACAAGTTGCAGTACATATTTGATATTATCTTTACATTCAACGTTTTACTAACCACCTCAGTTACTTCTAGATCTCACTAATAAAAACCCAAAGTTACTGATGATCGTGGAGACTTTTCGCATATTTACTAGGATGTTCGCGTTGTAACAATTTTTCGCGATTTACGGTAACACGTAAGAATAAATATTTTAATTGAAAATTCAACTTCTTTTTTGAATTACTTAATTATGTGACCTTTGTCTTTCAGGGTTAATAGGTTCGTGCGAGATCAGGTCATCGTTGAATATTTATGATGAATATTTTAACCGGTGTCTTCTCTCATCTGTGTCATCGATCGTGTTTCTTAATAAATACGTCGTTGAAATCGCGAAAGTCACGTCACTGATTTGGGTCAAAAGTGTAATCATTAGATTTGAAAAAAATTATCGATGAACGAGTTTGTGAATTAGACTGTACTTTTTACTTCAAATTCAACGTTGATTTTAGATTCGCGTTTGCATTTTATAGATACGCGAGTTTGAATTGTATAATAATGTGTTTTTAATTTATCTGCGGTTTTTTTATGCCAGCAGTCCACTCTCGCCGAGGCTCCTCGCCCGGAAAGAAAGACCAGTAAATGAATATACATGAAATAGAGTGTACATATAGGAGAGGGGTTTGGAACATTAGTTGCGGGACGAGACACATTCTTTGTGGAAACATAAATCCGATAGTTTATGACACATTTATGCAATAGTAAAAGTATTTACTCTTCTAAAATTAAATCTCTGTGTAAACAAGACGTATTTTTTACATTAAGGCATATTATATTGTCAGCGTTTAAATTTTTGTTTCAATCAAGTCATATTTTTTTTTAAAGTCGCGGAGCTATTTAATTGCGTAATTAGTGCCAAAGCGATCACATGGGTGAGACCAAAATGAAAATATTGGGACGAGAAATTTGCGTTATTTGGTGGTCTGTGAGTGAATATTATCCATTATATTTTAGATGTCCGTGTTTGTCTATATATATATACAGGCTATAACAGACACATATCTTCAATATTCTATGAGTAGATATCTGAATAAATTACATCGAGTCGAAAATGTTTAAGGAGTATGTACAAATTATGTACCGTTACGGTTAATATTCTTGTATGAGACCTTCACCAAATCATGTTAAGCTTTAAGTCTACGAAATTGGCCCATTTTTATTCTGTATTTTTGCTTCAGGCCCTAAATCATAAGATAAAAATCAGTCTGCTCGATGTAAGTTCGATGATGTTTTATTTTTTTGTATTCAAAGAATAATTTGGAACCAATTAATAGAAATTAAAAGCATTTACGACTTTTTAAAAATAATAAGCATATTTTTAATATGTGTCTACCCTTAAAATATCGTGCACTAGATGCGTTACACACAGTAAAGGGTTTACTGGGGTTATCTTTTCACGGCGGATAACGTATATACGTCTAATTCCAAAACCCCCTAAAACGGCTTTCGTCTTATCAGCATTTTTAAAAGAGACAATCTGTAATTTCTTTTTTCTGCATATATCGTTCTGCCAGCCATACTGGATTTTAGTTCACGTGATCATCAGTAAGCGTTGTGATTGGCTGATTTAATTTGTACTCTGTCTGCTTTGGAGTATTTTGGAACTAACCCCGATTTTAAACATGTAATATCAATGGATTTAAGTGGCTTTTTGCGAGAAACAATGTGTTCTGCATGTAGCTGACAAAAAATCTACAAAACTGCATATTTAACTCTATATTCCGAAATTCATTTTAGGAGATTTTGGAATTAGGCGCTACATAAGTTGATCTATAGCGAGCGGGGGGTGGGCTAACAGTTTTAAATGGTTCTCAATGGTTCTAGAAGTTAACAGATTCTACCCGTGCAACGTCAGGTATATCAGGTAGTTAATGATAATTCAACAGCTTAACTCAGTTAGAACTGCGACAGGTTTAGTTTCAATCGAATTTAGCCGGTTGACGTGATCGACATTTATTGCGATGGGAACAGTAGAACATTGTATTGGAAATTGATGAGTTTAAATCTTAATTATAACCATTTATTCCCTCATATTTTTGCATTACCTCGCGGTTTTTTTTTATGTAACTTAACTCAGTTCGAATAACTTTGAAATGCATAGGAAAATAAAGCATGTGTACTGGAATATACCGACCCCTTAAGCGTTTGAGGATTCTTTCGGTACTAAAACTGCTTCCCTTTCAATCTGCCTTCCACCCCTTTGTCTATTCCGAATCCTTTGAAAGCACGCACAGTCGCCTGCAATGATGAAAAGATGAGTAGAAATCCGGTCTAGCCGCCATCATCCCCGTGAAAAGTTAGGCCTTCACGGGCGCCGAGTGGAAACGGGACTCGTGGGGGGCCCTGCACAGAACGGGATGCATATTTGCACAGTTTGATTTGTTTCTTTCTTTCGAGTCTATCTTCTCTTTCAGAATTTTTCAATGGACCGGGTTTCCTTTGTAAACTACATGTCTACGGTAATATCTACAAGTTGATGCGTAGATTTCACGTTCGTCAGATAATAATGAAGTACAAGATGAATATTATGTTCCAGGCCGATTTTGTTTGGCCACCATTTTCGTTTGGCAGACATTTGTCAGTTCGCATTTGGTAGTCGTAGAGAATAGTTTATTACAATTTATTATGGAACATTTAACGCCTCAACAACGTGTTGAAGTCATTAGAACATTTTATCTAAATAATAATGGCAATGCTGTAATCATCAATGGTGATCGCTATCGTCACATGTTAGAAAACTTTTTGTTGGCCGAATTGGGTCTGCAACACATTTGGTTTCAACAGGACGGTGCCACCTCACACACAGCCTGAGCTACGCTTGAAATTTTGGGAGATATTTTCCCGGCCGCATTATGTCAAAAAATTGTGATATCGACTGGTCTCCTCAATCATCTCGATCACGATCAACAACAATTCCGATGCTATAGGACAATATTAATAATATATATGTTATAATTAATCAATCAAATAATAGATAAAATTACAAAATTGTTATTAAACAAATGAAAAATATATGGAAGTATGTTAAGAGTGCCTTTGTAGGTAAAAATCCAGTAATTGTGTGTTCTTGGACATATTCAAATAATGCTATTAAAAAAATGTGTTCCATTTCCTTGTTACTCAAAAACAACATCGGCTTGGAACATTATGTGCACCCAGTACATATATATCGTATTAGTAAGGTTTGGAACGTTTCGGATCGCGTTTCAATGCCAGCACTGGCCACAATATTTACACCGAGAAAACGACAATTTTCAGAATAAATATATTTTTTAAATATCAGCATTGTTACTTACCTTGATCTTTATGCAGCTATTAGAAAACAATATCTCGGAGAGTAGAGGAAATTGCGGCATTGCAGTATTTTTCAAATATCTAAATCTATTTACTGTGTCATAATGTACTAAAATACATTTTTTATTAAACGAAAAAAAAAAACAGACAAGGCGTTGTCCAAGTGTAGAAATGGTGAGGTAGCAACAAATGACCGGTCCCCGGGCAAACGTGAACCGGTATGCCGGACTCCTACTTGAAAATATTTTTTTTTTTTTGAGTTTTTGAGCACACGCCATTTTTTGAGTTAATATCACTCTCAGTCTCGGGAAGAGCAGTCCTTGCCATCTACAGGTGTAAATTTAACTAAATTAAATGCAGTTGGCTATGGGGGCCGCAGGGGTGGGAGTGGCTTTATTGTTTATTGGAAACATCGATAATAGCGGTAAAGTATTTGAAAATGTGAAAATTGAAATGTGTTTTCTCCGAATTCAAATTTTTCTGGATTTTTATCATTTCAAGATTATTCATCTTCCCGAAACTATTAGTGATATTAACTCAAAAAATTGTGTGTGTATAGTACAAAGTCTAAATAAAAATTATATATAATATTTTTTAAATTAAAATGTTACACCACGAAGTAACTGCCAAATCAATCAATGATATAATTTTATATGTTTATTTGCGTGTATTTAATAATAACTTACAAATTAAATGTATTAATTAGAATGATATACACATAAAATCTATTTTTTTAAAAGGACAGCTGGTGAGGGGGGACCTTTCCCGGGACCGGTTTCGAAGCTAGGGCTTCCTTGTCGCTCCGGTCCCATTCATCAAAGCTAATAAAATACGCTACTTTAATTCAATAACAATTTAAGTATACGCAAAACGAAAAAGAGAAGAAATTCAGTGTGGTTATCAGCAAAGATTTTTAAATTTAGACCCTCCAGCGTCCCTTGAGTGCTGCCTTTATTCATAAAAATTATATAACATAAATCCATAGAACATAGTTTTACATACAGATGGAAAATTAAGGTGCAGTAGTTCAAGGCAGACACTCAGGTATCCATTCATCAAAAAACACTCCCAATAGAAGGACAGTGGACGAGACATAACATGGATTGAGTCACACTTAACGGACAGACTGACGGAGTTGCAAAATACGAGGTATGGAGAGTGAGAGGTAGACGCGTAGGTGGAGTCTCAAGGAGCTCCAACGAGTCTCCCATACTCGAATAAATCCTTATATAAAACATGATTCGTCCAATTACTAATTGGGTCTGCATTTCTGGGCGGGCGTTGTCTAAGTGCGGTCAAACCACCAATCATACGTTTACGTGCATCTCTAAGTATCTCACAAGTCCACAAAATATGGTCAGGCGTCTGTTCCACTCTTCCACGTGTACACCACGGGGCATCCACAAGTCTAAACTCACAGTTTATTGCGGAATTGTCCATGCCATCATCATCATCATCATCTGCCATTCAAAATGATTTAGGTCTGGAAGTTTCAACTTGACGGCGATGTTAGGAAGAAAGGAATAAGTTCATCTTCCTTGCGTTGCTGTATCCCATCTCTCTTGCCACTTTCCCAGCGTTAACTGCCTCATTCTTAGAACCAAATATTTCAAGGACTGTTGGTCTAAAAGTGACGCCTAGAAAAGTCATAACGTGTAGTTAATACTATTCGATAGTACAATGAAATTATTTTATATTAAAATTTTAGATATACCTGCTCATTTTAAACAAGTTGCGTTTGTTGAACTTGTTTCAGCGATTCCGGGCCCAGAAGGTAGTTGGTAGTTACGCCACTGTGTGGAAAACTCTTCTTCCCGACCGCAGGTCTTTAAAATTCTAGCTCTTTCTGAAAGTCATGCATCGCATTAATAACACATCTTGTTGTATTCCGTATTTTATACATGCTAAAAAGTTGTTAACTATTAATCGGAATAAATTTACTTTTATACTGTACTTGTCTCATGACATTCAAGCGAGACAGACGTAGTACAATATGAATTATGTATTAGAATTTGTATAGATACAAGATAAATAAATAAATGAATCTAATTTGAGGGTGTGTCAGAGCGCCCCGGGGGTGGAGATGGTGGACCTCTCACACCTTGTAAGTGTGGACCGTAAATTTTTCTGTTTTTATGTAGGTATAATTCAAGAGAAAAACATATTACACAGCTTCTCGGTAATACATTTATTGTGGAAAATTTACTTCCGTGAAAACAATTTATCTTCCAAGTTTCCGCTGCGTGTTTTTTTTTATTAATAGTTAAATGTATTTGTTTTGTTCCTGATGATCGCAGGACCACTGTTGACCACATCAGATAGTTGTACCATAATCACAAATTAGTTCCGTAGCTCCTTATTATGTAGTTCTTTCTTCAATTTCTATAAAATAATCCATCCTTTTGCGAGATCACGTTATAATCTCCCGTCAAAATCGACAGAAGTGGAAAAAAATAATTACTCTCCCCATACTCTCAGACGTGCCCTCATCCGTATTTCCGTGCTGGCATACGGCACTTACGTCCTTTTTCGAGGACCCTTCAAGAACTGCGACTGGAGTTAGCGGTGGTTTTAGTGTAGGATTTTTCTTTTTAAAAATAATGCGTTAACCAACCACTTGTCGGGGTAAAAGTTTAATATTAATTGTATGATTACTAATTAAATGTACTAATTATAAAGATATACATATAAAATCAATTTTATCGAAAAATATTGTCATTGCACTACAGGGATTCGAACATGGATATCTTTTTCCAATCCGGGGAAGGTGCATTACCACAATTATGCTACAGCGCTAGTAATTTTGACGACAAATTTTCGAACCTATTCCAGGTTCGAATCCCGGTAGCGCAATAACAATATTTTTCGATAAAATTGATTTTATATGTATATTTTTATAAATAATACATATAATTAGTATTTAAAACATCACAGAGCTATGTTCTGAATAATTACAACTTCACAATAAGAATGAGTTCTCCTTAGTAATTATATAATTGCTGCTTTGGTGCAATATTTTTATGATACGCATTATGGCAAGCTATTATTATTTACATTCACTAACTTATTTTTTTCGTTATCATGAACACTACGTACTTTACTGTGCTATGCAGTGGCGTGTATTATTTAGGTATTGATTTAGATTATGCAAGCTAATATAAAAATATTATTGTAAGTATTGTCACTAGAGGTTGAATTTATTAATCTGAAAGAATACACTCTTTCGGAAGCATGTTTTTGTTCACCCGTGTGAGTTAATTTCAGTTTTTGAAAAATATTTATATCATTACTAATCTTGGGAAACGTTTCAAGTTATTAAATGAAGTGTTAATGTACTCGTATATTTAATGTGTTTTGCAATAGGTCTGTTCAAGCGAAGACGTGTGTTCAGAGCACTGCGCGAGACACAATGTATTGGGTTTGGTTTATACATAATATACGTTGGGGGCAGATTTTATAAAAAATATGCGAAATACATGCGCAGCTTTATTTGTCATTCTAAAGTCTTTCGCTAGATGGTTCTTGTTAAAACATTAACGTGCGAATTGTAAATTATTTGCGCGTGGGCGTCCACGTATATAAATATTTAATTTAGATTTATTTCGTAAATATTATCGTTATGCAAAGTTTTTATTTTATTGTATTGAGTTACACCGCCCTTGATACTATATCGTCCAAAAATATCCATTTTTATTTGGTAAACGGATGGTGAACTCTTTTTTAAAATAGTAATAGTTTAATAATTGTATTATTAATTCATTTAAAATATATCTAATATATTACAAATGAATCTCCGTTCTTGCTCAGTAAAGTTTATTCTATGTCTGTCTACGTCCTCGCCGTCCATACGCTAGCCCAAAGCTGACGGAGTCTCTACACGTCCAATGAAAAAGGCTAAAAAGCTTCTTAATGATACTGAAATCTAAACAAAATTCTTGAAACATTACGAGTTCTTGAAACGTCAAATTCCATTCTGCAATTTTTCTTAAAAAATCAATAAATGTTTTTTTTTAAAACAAATCTATCAAGTTGAATGTAATTTTATCAGTTTGATGCTGATTCAACAAAATTTCTAATGATTTCACTTTATTAAATTTGATCTTTTCCGCAACAATGAGTAGTGTATTATATGATGCATACTCGTATATAAAAATTAGTGTGCTATCATACACGTTTATAATAATTTATACTGTTTTATTTTTTAAATTTGTCTATTTCATGTAAAGTACGGGCACAGCTAGCCGTGTGTTACATTATACATGTGCTACGCTACGTTCACGCCGACAAGTGCGAATGCTTTAATTGCAAGTGCTGCACATATTTTTGCTGAAAAATGCACTAGAATTCGGTACATAATAGTACCCGTCCGTCTGGGCTGAAGTGTCTCATTCACTAGCTGCAGCTTACTGCGCGGGTATGCAACCTTTTCAAAATGCATGTCGCAATAATTGATAGAGAAGGTGCGACGTCTACCTTTTTGAACGCAACGGGCACCCCACTTTACATGGTTCTTATCGAGTGAGATGCAATCGATGTATTATTTCGCAAGGATATATGCACTGGATAAATTTCAGTGCCCAGAGTAATGTTTTGATTGTTATCTCGTTTCGATACCGAAAGGGGGGGCCTTGCACTTATTTATCTTCCTGTCAGTAGCGGATTTACCAACAGGCGCTTAAAAATATATGAATTTTAACCACAAAGTTAATATTGGTAATTTTAAAAGTATTAAAAATATATGTTATAAAGTGATTATTTTTCACGTTATAGAAAATATCGCCAAACAATTGAAACTCGACCATGTGTATACCTACTTGTATTTAGATGTTATGGATTATGACTATAGCTACTGATATCTACCACAATGATGTATAAATTAATTTTCAGATCGAAAGTCGAGAGATGTATTTTAACAGATTTGTAAATAATAAATATTATAATTATTGACATTTATTTTTATGAATTTATTGTTATTAAATTTAATATAATTTTGTCTTAAAGTTAAATTATATAACGTGCGTAATAATATTCGTATCAATTTACCAAATTTTTATTTTATAATTATTTTTCAGACAACCTAAATCTGTCACTGGTTTCTACATGTTATTCCTATGTGTATGGGTCCAAAGTGTCATTTGAGCTTTTTCAAAAAAATTTACATCACTTTTGAGCTGTTTCCGGACGAGGTTTAAAGAATTCAGTGCTCATTACGGTCGCTTGTCTGTCGTCCTTTCTGGAAAATGACTAGAAAGTAATAATGAAACCACTAGAACAACATGCATTCATGGATACTGTCCATCTTATCTGTAGGGACTTTTGCCCGCTACACGATCATATATCTGACTAGTTTCACTAGCAACCAAACCAATTCGTCAATATTATTGTCAGAAAATTAAATCATCATAACATTTTTCATTAAATTTATCTCTATTGAATTGAATGTAAATTTTTAAATTTAAACTACACAGGTATTAATTTGATTATTCAATATTCGTCCATGTTGATATTCATCGTTTCTGATATTCGTCCTTTCTGATATTCGTCTCGTTTTGTTTGATATTCGCCCGAAAAGTCGATATTCGTCAGTCCCGAGACTGAGTAGCAGTTTTAGCATTTTTTAAATAAACATTTGATCGACTTGCTAATGAACCATTAGGACATCAATAACCAAAATCGACAAATCCTAATACCATAATAGAAGGTGACTCTCCTTTTAGACAATAGCCTAATCTCTATAAAATAAAAAATCATCGTTTGTATCATTAATTAATCATTGTTGAATTCTATTAACGTTTTTATGTATAAGTAGAGTATACGTAATTAAAATATATTTGCGATGCGATTTCTTATTACTTACATATAAAAATATTTTTTAATATCAAAGTACACTCGGGTCTCTTTTTATGCGGTTGATACGTTCCACAAGAAAACGCATAAAAAAAGACTAGACACACGTTTAAAAATAAAGGATACGTTCCATAATTTTCTAAAATTGCATTAAACTAATTTAATAAGTTGAATATCAAAAAACGCATAAAAAAGGTTTATTAAATTTCAGAAAAATATAATCTTAAACATATTCCTTCCAAATTTATGTATAAAAATTTTATAAAAAAACGTTTATCTCAAGAATTATCATCGCTATATGGCAATGTTCAGTATAATTTGCGAATTGGTTAGAAATCACTTTCATCACTAGAAGAGATAGCCAACGCATCAGATCTATGTCCTGAAGATAATGATTCTTCACAAATAAAATTAGCCTCAACTTCGCATGCATGACTGCTAATTTTTTGTACAATTCCTGATATCCAGAAATGCAATTCTGATGCTCGCGTTCAAACTTGAATGCTCGTTCAGAATTATCATCTTTTGGACTGGAGTTTCATTTTCTTCCGATTCATTTTCGTTTTCTTTTTCTTCGACGCGTCCAGAGAAATGCCCAATTTCACTTGGTTTCAGCTAAATTGTATTGGCGCAGACTGTGTTTGCATATACAGACAAAATTCTCCGAATTTTTTGCCCTTTCAACGTGTCAAATTGGACTAAAATAGTTATTTAAAAAAAAAAAGCTTCTTGAAATATAAACCGCATAACTTCAAAACCGCATACAAAGAGACCCGAATGTACAATAATAATACTAATATAATATATTAAAATATGCCTTAGTGAATACATTATATTACATAATTCGTCATTTTAATCGTAATTTTAATATACATAATTACATAATTCTATAATTTTGTAACCTAGAGATATTGTTTGAGTTTGTACATACAAATATTTATGTATTCATAAGTAATTGTGTGTCGATTTTTTACTATTTCGAAGGTTCGAGACTGTCGCCATCAAAAAGATACGCGTATTGCGTGTAAAGGTAGTATGTAAAAGGTCATTCGTATTTATTTGGTTGTCGATTTTTTCATCTTCCAAATTACGTATTTTACATAATCTTTTTCCTTTTCGTAACTTATTTATCATGCTATTAGTATCTTTTTAAATCAATGAAGTTAAGGCTAATGAATTCAAAAAACCCGAGCGTGTAATACACTCAATAAGTATGTTTCGAAGCAGTTTAACATTTTTTGTAACCGGCAGGTTTAGAAAGTAGGTACCTCGCTCCATTGAGGCGTTGATGAAATCAGTGTTGAGTTGTCGATTTCAATTTTTTACCAATATGCGTGCAATGAAGCGTTTTTCTACCGTTTGAAACGCGTTTATCTGGAATGTGTTCTATTGACACGGTACTTACTTTCGTAACGAATATATCCTTTATATTGATTTAATATAAGTAAACATTTTTCACGTCGCTCAGTCCTATTACATTTTACGTAAGTATTCTTAAAATATGACCATTTCATTACGGTCCGATAGAAAATTCGCTATAAATGAACACTCCCGAGTAGCGAATGAAAATTTGCATGGAGACACCCCTAGATACCTTAATAAATGTTTGACTATGAAGTACATTGTTGCAAATTTGATGATACATCAGTATGGTTCGTAAGTCTCGGAGTGATATTAGATACTTTTGACGGATTTAATTTCATAATTATTACAAACAAGATTAATGAGATTTTTTTTACTCGACCTCATCGAAGAAAATCTATGTCAGTTATTACTTTTAACTGACCATATATAATAATTATTATTTGTAATTTGATATGTAATATTATGTAACCTTCTAAAAAACATAAATCTGTATTTGAACAACCTTCGAAGACTATGTCAATACTGTATTATCTAGTTACCAAAACTGCCTACTAATTATCAGGTTACCTTTGGAATTGAGATTGTACAATTTTGGTAGGTGTGTATTAATTTTTATTTATTTATTTATTCCTAATATAGTGCATATATTTATATACGCTCTTAATATAAACAAGATCAAAATCGTTCTTATTTACTACAACTTATCTTTCACACATTTGTAGTTTCTCCTCCTTTCTATGTCTTCTGGAATTTCATTAAAAATCCTCATCGCACTGTACATCGTCGACTTTAGAAATTGAGCCTTCTTCCTGAATGGCAGTCTCAGTGTTTCTTCTCCTCTTGTATGATGTTTGTGCTCATGTTGATTTGCATAAAGTTTTCTTATAAATTCTGCCGATATTTTCTTAAATTCTCAGATCATATTATTCTCAAAGTTTTATTTGGCAACACTGACGATTGTTGCATTTCTTCTTCATTAGCCAAAAACAAAATGCTGCTGCAGTAGTCGATGATGATGAAGAATAATAACAGAGTTGTGTACTATAATATTTTACAAGACTCTGTACTAATGAATCTTCTGATCCTTCCCAGAAGTGAGATTTTTTAGTCACGTGTCTTGTATTAGGCGATAAATAAATTTTGTATCTATTATGATTCCCAAATATTTTATTTATATACCATCATATACTATTTTATTTAGCCTTCTTAAAGACTGGTAATGCGATTAACCTTGGTGGTCGTACGTCGCTAAGGAGCTCTACGCATTTGTCATCTCCGATTTCCTTACAAGTTTGGCGACCGAGGATCGAAATGGCATTGAAGCCATAACAATATGCGGTTGAATAATATTATATTAGCTCTGTCGTTTGTATGAAAACGAGTTTCAACAATAATTTTAATATTTTCACATAAACCGCAGACAGACGGAGCGGAACGGCTTGTCCTACAAGGGTCGGACTTGTGACCTTTCGCACCGTGGTAAGGTAAACTTGGCTAGCCATCATAGTACTTAGAGCCGGTTAGTAAACTTTGTCCATAGTAAATTTTTACTATAGTAACGCCGGAGCATATCCTCTGGGACTGTGTGATTATAAATGATACACGTGAGATCACGATTGCGGGATTAGAAGGAATAGGTCATCGAATCCCCCGGAACGATGACCCATTAAGAAATGAAAAGAATCTCGTACATTTTCGGGATTTATTAGGGTGTGGGTCTCCCGCTGGGGGTTTCTGGGATGGACGATGTCGGGAAAAGCAGTGGCTAGAGAGACCTAACGGAGCATTCTACTGGCTCTCTCTCGCACCTCTTGCGACCTGCACAGGGTGAATTTCTGCCGGACTGTGACCGAGCTCTGCGACCGCAACATGTAGATGTGACGTCTACCCTCCCTTTTTGGAGTGTATGATTTATATATCTTCTCTCAGGCAGCCTTCTGAATTTAATGTGATAACGTGTCTCACGTCAAATTGTACAGGTATGGCTCTGGTACGATGATGCCGGAGCCAACCTGTGTTGGTATTGCGATGTTAATAATTAAAAAAAGTAATATTGACGAATTGAAACGAGAGTAAACTTTCAAAACGATTCGGGATAGGGTGTAGATAAATACAGTAACTTTTTACCATCGCCCTGTGGTAAAAAAACGTTTGCAAGTTAGTATTTTATACTTTATCTATGGCTTTATTTGTCCCTACGTTCGAAATCTGTCACTTTGTTGATGAAAAATCTATTAAACAGCAAGGTCATCATCGGGCGAACTCTCATCAGTAAAATAGCAGGATATCGAATGATTAATTATCGTATACTGCAACTTTCAAAGTATCAATGTGACAAATGACTTTTGAAACAGCTGTGAAGAGTCCGCCATTTTTAACTGACGATTGACGGTTTTACCATCGGATATCGGAGAGTAAAATTTGTTTATTACCGCTTGTATTTTCGAGAAGTAAATATTTTTTATCAACGATCGAACGACCCGTTTTCGTATTTTTTTTTTTTACCAAAGTAAAAAACTTACCACCGATCACACAACCGGACCTCAGTCAATATTGCGTTTCAGAATTCTGAGCGAACCGAAAAGTTAGAATGACTTCTAAATATCGAGGGGATTTTAAATTTCACTCCATTATTTTAAACGACACTCACATAAGTATACCTCTATTATATTTTGCACAATCGTGATGGAAAGATTGGGTTAACTTTCATGTAAGAAAAACCTGCACCGGCAATTTGCGCTAAGCGATTTAAAATTGTTGTAAGAGACAGTTCCGTTTAACTATTCTAAGCACCCAATTTGGGTCGTCTGCAATAATATGTCAGAATTGAAGTAGAGTTTGACTACAACAAAATATCGTGGAAAATGCCCGGTACGACGATTTAACTTTCACACTTTGATATATTTCTTTAGATTATTGATTTTATTATCATTAATATAAAGTGTAAGTGGACTCCGACATCTCGATCGTTTAGTCTTTTCACAAATTATGTTTAAATCGATCGCATTTCCATTGCAGTCTAGTTTGATCCTTCACGTTGCCAACATGTGCAGTTTCCTGTAGTTTATAAATATTTAGTGTGCCTAAGTGAATACTGTAATTTAAATATGATGAACTTTTCGTGTTTATAAATTATATTTATTTAGTCCATGATTGATGTTCAAGAAATTCGTAAATTTATATATCCTATTAAATTTGATAAAAGAAAATTGATAACTTTTAATTAGGATCGCAGAGATTTATTGTGATGTTTTTAGAATGGTCGATTCATATTTTTAGTGTGATTTGATGAGTCATCTTGGGTTTAACCCGAAATATTACCACTAGATAAACGATAAATAACAAATCGTTTATGAATCTGTTTTTGGAAAAACAATCATTTTTATCATTAATTAAGCTGGTTTTCTATATATATTATATGATTTTCTTTAAGATGTAATAATATTTATATATTTCTTGTTATATTATATTACCTTGGTTCTAATTCATTTATATATTCTTGACCGCATCTTTAAATTCTTCTTCATAAATGCGTAGTATGGAAAATTCCAGCAATATCTTTAATGTTATGTGTGGATTTTCTCGGAAAAATCGTCACAATTATTAATAGGGTCGTATATGTTAATACCACAAATAGATATGAATTAACACAAATTCTTTGTCCCAAAATTTTCATTTTGGTGGCACCCACGCGATCAAAGAGCTCCGCGACTTTTTTTTAAAAATATGACTCGATTGGAACGAAAATTTGAACGCTGGCAATATAATATGCATTCATCTAAAAAATACGTCTAGTTTACACAGAAATTTAATTTACGAAGAGTAAATACTTTTACTGTTGTATAAATGTGTCATAAACTATCGGATTTATGTTTCGTTGGATAAACGTTTGTAGAATGCCCCTTGTCCCCGCAAATAATGTTCCAAACCCCACTCCTATATATACACTTCATATCATGTCTATTCATTTACTAGTCTGTAGGTAATACTCATTTTTTGAAACTAAAATATGTGTGCGTATGTTTGTAAGGCTAGACAATGAGAATAGGGTTCTAAATATGAATTAAATATATTAATTAGAAAGATATACATATAAAATAAATTTTATCGAAAAATATTGTTATTGAGCCACCGGGATTTGAACCTGGATCTCTTTCCAAGTCGGGTAAGGTGCATTATCCAACTATGCTACAGCGACAATATTTTTAGCGACACATTTTCGAACTTATATGTTACCTTTTTGATATTAATACATTTAATCGTTCCATTATTTGAAAGAGCCATCTACTTTATTTTTAAATTGATTTTATATGTATATCTTTCTAATTAATATATTTAATTAATATTTAAAATATCACAGACCTATGTTCTGAATAATTACAACTTCACAATAAGAATGTGTTCTCCTAAGAATAGGGTTCCTTTTTAGCTTCATTTTGAGACATTAAACATTGCAAATGTAGCATTTTTTGTAAGATGAGACTTGTTTCATGGAGGTAAAAAATAATATCTAATTTCGAGTAATTATAAAATTAATTATATATTTTATCCGTTTAAATATCGATTGATTTGATAACTAGATTTCTTCCTGTCCAAAAAAGTTACAGCAGATGTTCAATGTTGCCTTCATTCTGTGATTCTAAAGTAAAAAAGTGGTTAAATAATAAATATATCAGTTCTTTCATGAACGGAATCTCAGTGTTTCGAACTGAATTATTTAGTATATAATTTGTTATCTGATATCATTTTTGAGTTTTCCCCCATCGATTCCATATCCCGATGTATGACAGACTTAATATGGTTAAAAAACGTACGAATTCTATCTGGACTGCACAATGGATGGATCCAAATAATCATAAGTGTAATCGTCTTAAAGTAATTCAAGCATCTATTCCCTGCACCCCCTGGTTCTCAAAAAAGAAAGTCTCCAAAAGAACAATATCAAATATCTCTAGAATGAGAATTGGGCATTGCCAGGTGGCCTCTCATTTGTTCAGATTGAACTTTATAGATTCCCCAATGTGTGAGTAGGAAACCCTTGTCCATTGCGGATCACAGGTTTTTTTTTTACAGTGGTTTCAATGGTAATTTTCAGCTCCCGGTTAACTTGTGTCATCTTCTTTCCCTTAACTCTCCACGTTTAATCTATATGATAGCAAGTTTTTTGAACGACAATATAGTATTTCCTATTCTACAATATTATTGTACTTTTTTTTCTATAAAACAAAGTTTTTAATTTGATTAATGGCACAAATCACTCTTAAAGGGTGGATTGCCTATTTAAAAGAAGAAAAATAAGAATATTATTTTCTGCTTTTCAATATAAAATAACATAATATTATATTATATATGGGATCTGTAGCCGTGTTAAGTAACAAGTATGTACTGTATTTCCAGTTCATATTTGCATCATACGTGTACTGTACGGAACGAGATCACCAAGGGCTGTAAAGGCAATATAGGGGTCGAGTTGAATCTAAGCATACTTCGCTTAAAACTTAAGGCATATTTTTACAAATCACGGTTTCAAATTACGTCGGTTTTTACCATGCAGTCCAGGAATATCGGACATCAAACATTTGTTTTTGCAACTCGTAATCTACTACGTATTATAATTTATCTTTTTCTTCCCCAGCTGTGCGAGTGCGCGGACCTCGTGATAGAGATCCCCGGCAACCTGGGCCAGGAGGGCTCGTACTACCGCCTGGACTACCATCCCCCGCGGGGGCATCCTCCGCCCAACACCACCATAGCATCCAAGGACATCGGTGACGTCATCCAGTTTTCGCAGGGCCTTCCCGGCACCAAGTACGAGTTCTGGTTGTACTACTCGAACGCCACCGTTAGTGAGCACCCTACGTGGTCGGCCTCAATCACAACAGGTACCTACATTATGTTATATGCGGTGAAACACATAAAAAAATCACGTTAAAATTGAGATAATTCTAAAAAAATATTAATACATTAAATAAACATTCGGTAACGTAGTTCGACAAGTCATTTTTTATGAGTGGTGATAAAATGCGACATTTTTGTCCCTTTTTACATTTATTAGTGTTCGCACATAACGCGATACCTTTGTTAACAAAAGGCTATAAATATTGGTATTAAATATTTTTTATAAGGGGAAAATAAAAAGAAGCGATGAAACGAAAACCATAAATTGCAGCAAAAAAAAAAAATGTTTTGTACAAGAAAGGTTATTCTCCAAATTTCATATTATCAAATTTATCCTTTCGTATGTTGAATGTTCTGGAAAAATTAAAAACTTCATTTATTAAAATCTAAATGTATATATTTTTTATACATTGAACATTGCACTTTATTTACTACTATATACCGGAAAAACACTACTATAATACAGTAAAATACAAGTATAGCAGGCAGGGTATACTATACTGTGAATCACATAAATTATTATTGCGCGTAGCCTATAAGGAAATTAAAATCTAATCGAATAATGGCATAAAATTAGACATCAATTAATATTTAATTTTATGCCATTATTCATTACATGTTTTTATTCCCGCATTTATCGTTTGATACACACGGTCCCTTTAAAAACGATCAATCAAACCTTCGCTGTATTTAATTAACTCAACTTTCCGGTCAGTGCTCGAATGTTTTAACGCTTCAAGGATACACATTTGTATAACTTAGAAAATATTACCCGATCAGTAGGTAAACTATTCGCTAATTGATAGGTTCTAGTTTTTTTTTTACATTGCATGCACATACGTGTTCAAAGAGCTATCATTAAGTACTATTTTTTTTATTGGAATAATTATGGTTCACCTTGTCTAACGGGGCAAAATTGATTTCCGTTCACCGCAGAACAACGACCTCGAATTTGAATCTCCCGCATTTATAAAGCGGTGATGAATTCTTCCGGATAATTATAACGACATCTGTTGATACGTTCCATATACTTGAACATTCAGTCCGATCAATGTTGCTTGTTATCAACGCATAATAATAAGTTACTCTTGCTTCCTTTTAAAATCAAAATTGGATGGCGGCAGAAAGCATTTTTGTGATGATGTAGAATCGGTTGTGCAATCGAGACAATAGAATGCTATGTCATACTCGTGCTGCTCTATGGAGTCGATGTCTGAACGTTGCAATAAAGAAGCCACTTTTAGAAGACTGGAGGCATTTGAGATGTGGCTGAATCCACGCAAGAATGAAAGAACTAATAACAACTATTGAATTCGAACCATAAATCCTCCACTGATAGGATCCAAATGAACGAATTCAAATTGCGCGAATCTCCGGGTCCGCAGGTCCCGCGGAATAGTATACGACAATTCCGGTCGTAAATCGGAATCACCGCAATGTATGGGAAGGAAGGAGGAAACCTTGGTACAGGTTGAGGTCGGTGAGGGGATAGGGATTCCAGTCGAAGGACCGGTGATCTCGGAAACCGGGATTCGAAAGGACGGCTCCGTTACCCCTGCAGTCGGCACCGAGATCACACAATGGCACGCGGATGAGCCGATCTCCGATCCCACTTGAATACGGCGATGTCACGAGTTCACCCGCGGCACACAAACAACAAACAATACGTGATCAAACACAATATCATAAAATACAGTGCTGGTGCACTGGAGCTGACAAGTCCACACCGCGAATGCTATCGCGATGTCGAGATCGAACAAATATCAATCAAGTTGAAGGTCACAATTCACACTGACAAGACGGGCATGAGGAAATTTATAGATGGGAATTTGGACGGGGAAATGTGTCAATAACATGGGTCGCAATCGATTCGAAAAGACGCGCCAAAAGGGTGTTGACGAATTCGGAACAACTATCAAACGAAGAAAAGCTGAATACTGCGAACACATTCTTCGCAATAAAAATATGACATCTTGCAATTCATTATGCAGGGGAAAAGAGGCGTAGGTAGAAAGAGATTATTTCCAGAAAGTGGCTTAATATCAATAATACTGCAATTAGGTCGCTAACCTTCGATAGAAGAAAGTACACGAAGAAAAATACTTATTCTTATTTTATCATAAGATTAAAATCTAAAACATAAATAAGAATCCTGACTTAGAAGCAGAGACGTAACTACGCCAATACGGTGCATTGGGGCCCACATAACTAGGGCCCAAAAAGTCCGCGCCCTGTAATACATTTAGTATCGTATTATTGTCGGGGCTAAAATGAATTTTTACAATCCACCATAGTAAGAAATGAAATAATAATAATTTTAAAATCTATCACGAATGCGTGAATTTGAATATTACAAGACACCAATTTTATTCATACTATTCAGAAGAAATGCGGTGCAGGAAGAAGACGCATCTCGTGACTGAAGACTGGTTCCATTGCATTGGTTCAGAGTGAAAATAGAACTTTGAAGAATATGACGTAATGGGTAAAACCACGTACTTAGTACTTAATATTCGTATGTCTTATGATTTAAAATACGTATGTACGTTTTAGGTATGAATTGAAAAATATTGTCAATTGAAAGGGCATAATATTAATCGCTTTTACTTAGGCTTTGCAGTTTACAGTGTCAATTTGATCGGCCGCAGTTAGATTGTAATATAAATTCATTTCCTAGAAGTGTTAAAAAACATACGTATTCTATCTGGTCTGCACAATGGATGGATCCAAACAATCACAAGGGTAATCGTCTTAAAATAATCCAAAGATATATTCCCCGCTCCCCTTGGTTCTCCAACAGGAAAGTCTCAAAAAGAACAGTAGCAAATATCTCTAGAATGAGAATTGGGCATTGCCAGGTAGCCTCACATTTGTTCAGAATGAACATAATAGACTCCCCAATGTGTGAATGTGGTGCCGAGGAGGAAACCCTTGACCATGTCTTTTTTGCCTGTCCTTTGCGGATCACAGGTTTTTTTTACAATGATCTTGTCAATAGTGATTTTCAACACCCGGTTAACTTGTGTCATCTTCTTTCCCTTAACTCGCCTCATTTGAGCTATGTAATAGCAAATTTCTTGAATGCCAATGGTATTGACTTGTGATGCAATGTTCCCTGTTCTATAGTATTGTTGTACTGCTTTCTATGAAATAATGTTTAGACTTGTTTAATGGCACAAGTCACTCTTGAAGGGTGGATTGCCTATTTGAAAGAAGAAGAAGAAGAAGTGTTATGTGTTGAGTACATTCTGTCTGATTTTATACGTGGGTCTGCCGGTTCTATAACATTTTGTTTTGCTGAAATTCTTATTAGAAGATGAAACTTTATATGACGATAGTTTATTTCTTCCAAATTATACAAATTGTACACAGAAATATACATTTTAACAATAATATGTTTACAGGGTTTGATTAAGATTAAAAATAAACAAATAATCATTACTATAATATTTTGTTAATGTTTCGCTATTTGAACTTTGGGAGTGGGAGCTGTTTGAGTGTGGATGGGTGCATCCGTAACAAGTGACAATATTATCAAAATGTGTTTCTATTGTAACAGTGTTTCTATTTTTGTCATTTTATCGTTACAGTTTTGTATTTAGTTGTTAACGAAGACGTGCTATTTTAAACATATAATTTTTTCATTCACAACTAAAATAAATCTGGGGCTTCTAAGTCGGGTAACAGCACGGGCCAATTAGTGTCGCCATAGAGAGATTAGGTGGTTTGGGAAAATAAAAAACATATCATTTTCATTGTTTCCTTTGTTGTTTGGGCGATGCAGCCATTGTCTTAAGACGGGTTCCGTACAATTGTAGATTAAATTGAGTGCATTCACCTAAATGCTTTCTTTTACGCTCTTATTTCCTGGAGACCAGCAAGGTCGTGGTCTACAATCATGTCTAGCATCGAAATCATTATCCATGTATTGGTAAAGTCTGCTATCACGCCTAGCCTCCATATCCATGCATTAGTACAGAAATTTTACAACAAATAATCGAATAATTGGATCTGTTTATCCGTACAAAACTCATTTTATATCATCACTTAATTCTATTAAACTGTATACTTTTGCATTTTTAATTTTCCAACAATTAAAATATTACAAATATTAAATATATATATAGATTGAATGAAGTTTGGACCAAAACTATTCAACATCTTGTGGTTCCTTGTCTTAATTCCTGGAAAATCACAGTGGTTGGTCTGAATAGATTTCTTATTAAGGAGAACACATTCTTATTGTGAAGTTGTAATTATTCAGAACATAGGTCTGTGATGTTTTAAATACTAATTTAATGTATTAATTATAAATATATACATATAATTTTGTCGAAAAATATTGTTTTTGCGCTACCGGGATACGAACCCGGATCTCTATTTCCAATCCGGGGAAGTACACTACCAATTGTGTTATAGCGCCAGTATTTTTCATGACAAATTTTTTCAAACCTGTATGTTACACTTTTTCAAATTAATACATCTGTCGTTCCATTATTTATCAGACATCTACATCCAGGTAGCGCAAAAACAATATTTTTCGACAATATTGATTTTGTATGTATATATTTATAATTAGTATTTAAATAGATTTCATTTCATACCGTTTCATTTACATTCCCAAAAGCTGCAAAACATTAATACTTATTATTTTATATATTTTTATTTTATTTATTTATTAACCTGATATAAAATGTGATATTTTTGACCAAAGTACAATAAACTTTTTTTCATGCTACACTTATCGTAGGTCGTTTTGTAACCGAATTTATGGCCTGTTATCTTGGAAGTATTTCCAGTTTAATCCCATACAGAAATGTCATTCATGAATGACTAAATAAAATTTATTAAATTTTATTCGTCGATCGTTTTTGCTAGTATTTTTGTAAAAACTATTTTCCAATTTCAATATATAGTGAAACCTCTATCTATCATTTTTGAAGGGACCTATTGAAATAAACTATGAATGAGGGAAAACAATGAATGCGGGAATATAGAAAAAAGTAACATTTTTCATACTTAAATGTATAATGCATATTCTAAATAAGGTACATATTTCATATATAAATGAATGAGTTTAAATACAAATAATATTAGGAAGCTGCACATAAACAAAAAACAATTAACTAAACTTTGTATTGTATAATGTCAAACGGCAGTCAGCAGCAGAATTCTTTCTCTCTTTCAAATGTTCCGCTCATTATTTAAGAGTGCCGTTAATCGAAACCAAGCATTTAGATACAAAGTAGGCTGAGCAATTTAAACGATTAATACGGAAAAATGATGCACAGAGGAACGATCCATGCGATCTATTTTTAAGTGTTTTGTATGAAATTAATTCGGGATTGGGCGAAATAAACGATACATGCGGGAAAACGATTATTCGAGGAACGATCGATCGAGATTTCACCGTTTATTGAATTGAATACGTAATGTACCGTGACACAACTTCGACGCCGCTAATTTTAAATTTTATAAAATGTACAAAATAAAATAATAATTTAAATTTTAAAACAAAATAATCGCAATGATAAAACATTTTTTTATGATTAAATCGCCCAAACTAGAGACACTTATTTAAGTAAATATAAAGTTTTATTATGTTTTTTGTATAATTATGACGCCCGTTTTTAATTAAATTAAAGAATTGAAAGAATTCGACTTTCTCACTTAAACTTTGTATTTCTCGTCGTATTTATTTTGATTGGTTACTTATTTTTAGTAATCTGCGAAAGGTTATATACATATTTCAGTCACCTCTCCATTTAAAAAGCCTCTCTTAAAAAAATCATTTTGTAATTTTGTTTGTGGTCGTTATGTGGTCGTTGGATCTAATATCGCATGGATCAATGGTTGGCTGGAGCTTTAGTCGGTCGAAGCTTTTGTCGGCCGGAGCTTTTGTCGTGACACGCTTTGTGCATGTTACGAGACTCATCTGCTCTCGCTACATGTCCCGCCTCCATGCTTTCATATTCCTCAGGATATCTGGGGTGGTATACCGCCCCCGAAGTTCCAGGTTCTTTAAACCTCTCCAGCGGCGATAATTACTATTATTATTCCGAAAGATTTGTATCTTTAATAAATGCTGCGTAGTGTAAAACGCGGGTTCTTGCATTCGTAGTATATTCAAGTATATATTATAGATGTTAATCAGTTTATATATGGCATTCACATTTAGATAGACATCTGCTTGCATTTATCCTCTTTGCTCAGGTAATTACTCGATTTATTTAATCTGTATTTTTTCATATCTGCAATCCTGTTTTTTATGACTCAGTTTAACCTTGTGGATTTTCCTTAACCTTTACACAATACATTTAAACCTTTTTTTATGCGGTAGATGCGTTCCGCGGAAAATCGCACAAAAAAGCTATGACTTACATAGAAAAAGTGAAGATGCGATCCATGGGTTATAAAAATTGCATAACTTTGAAACAGCTATATAAAATGTACCCAAAATCGCACAAAAAAAGTTAATCGAAAATCAAGAAAACTATAAGGCATTCAAAAAATATTTTAAAATCTTTATTTACTTTATTTTACTAAACAATAACATTTTAAGAATGTCTCGCATCATTGGGCAAATATTAAGGATCGCTGCCATCTCTAACGCCAGACATCCACTAGAGAAATAATAATCATTTTTTATTATTATGAAGTTGTAATTATTCAGAATAATAAAGTTGTATCAATGTGTCCAAAATTTAATAAAAATGAATTGATAATTCTGGCGTCTGCTATCAGTTTACTTAAAGGTATTTGAGATTCTGTAAAAATAAGGTAGATGGCTCTTTCAAATAATGGAACGATTAAATGTATTAATATCAAAAAGGTAACATATAGGTTCGAAAATTATCGCTGTAGCATAGTTGGATAATGCACCTTCCCCGGTTAGGAAAGAGATCCAGGTTCGAATCCCAGTGGCGCAACAACAATATTTTTCGATAGAATTGATTTTATATGTATATCTTTCTAATTAATATATTTAATTTATAATCATTTTAATTACAAACTATTTAATAATAATTTTCGATAATTTTCGTTGCGATTTGCGATACGGCCCAAAATTGCTCTCTTCTTCGGAAGAAATAGTATGCACAGTCGTAGTATCTCATCATTGTTCTCTTTCTAACAATATAATTAGTGATCAAAGTTTGTTCGGATTTTCTTGTTTCGATGACTGATTGTTTATGCAGTTCTTCATACCCAGAAATACAATTTTTGAGTCCACGTTGAAAGTTGAAGGCTCGTTCAGAATTCGTATCATGAAGAATAAAATGATCTTCCAATTTACGGCAAAGTTGTAGACCTTCCCGAATTATATTTGCCGTGAGGGTAACCGGTATTTCTTCCACCATGTCATCGTTTCCTGGTTCTTTGTCAGTATTCAGAGTTAAATCGATAATATCATCATCACGTGTAGCATTATCCATAAGTAATTCGTCGATATCACTTTCGTTGAAGGTATCAAACCCCTTTCCTCCAAATCTATGCGCTAAATTAACGATTTCAACATTGACTGCTACACATCCAGGCCATGCTGCTTTCCAGCATGCATTTAAAATGTGTGGTCATAATTCAGCGATAGCAGATGCAACACGATTTAAACAGTCCAAAATTATTAATTTTTTTCCAAATTTCGGTTAGTGTTGATCATTCATTTTCTATTTTAACCAAAATATGTATTTTAAAAAAAAAAATTGCATTTAAAAAAAACTGCATAACTTGGAAATCGCACAAAAAGAGGGTTGAGTGTACATTATAGTGTATACTAAATTGGAACCTATTAGTTAGACTTGGAATTAAAAATGTTAAAGTAAAGCATAATAAAGAAAACTGTTAATATAGAGATAATAAGTTCAAAAATCTGTTCCACCAATAATTTCATCACTCTATTGTATGCGGTCAATGTGCAGTTGAATATACCAATCAGCTCAAAGTTTCCAACTCTGTGCAATCTAGGTATTGTCAAATAATTAAGTTAGTTCTAAACCTGAGCTATCCTAAATGGAACAAGGAAATTTATTTTAGCTAGCAATAGTGTTATAAATATTAAATTGCAACAATCTCACACATATATATTTTATTTTATTATTCCAACTTTATTACATACATATATAACAGTTTATATATAATTTAATGTACGTCTGTTTGTTCTCTACATAATCCTACATCATTTGACCGATCTAAGCCGAATTTTGCATATCCATACTCCATATCCCGAACGTCTCACCTTCACCTAACCTGGACCAAATTTTTCTACGTCTTTAGGGATAAAACAAAGGCACCCCGATCCCATAGTCCCCCCTTTACAATTATAACTAAATCTGAATCATGAGCAACGCCGAGCGCGGACAGGTATAATGTACATACCTTATTTAGAGGAATAAATTTAGCAAGCTATTTTGCATTTTTTACGAGCGATCTCTGTGTACATAAAATCTATTACGAGTTTGTTTACCAAATGAATATTATATTACGAATTTGATTGCGCGTCACTTATCGGACCCTCGGCCATTATTATGTTATCTGCTTGACTTATCCTATCCCGGCTTATCCTACTCATTGATATCAACCGTCACACGGCACAGCTGACTTATCGGGTCCGGCTGACCTCACGCTCACAGTGAAAAGGGATAGTCCAGAGAGGCAAAAACCAAAAACAACATGCTGATCACAACCGCAATGATGGCCTCACCGCAAATATTAAATATTAACTTGTTTATTGTTATCGCCGCATATTAAAATAATTCAAACGATATCGAAATGACCGCAAATTCTATTGTTTATTTGTTATTATATAATATTATGTGTAAAAATACATTGTGCTTTAATTATTATTTATTTAATATGTTATTTGTACATAGGGTATTTTAATATTGCTTCACTGGGCTTCGCCCGTGCTAAGGCAAACATTTTACATGGTTAATCAATAATCATGTATAAGATTAAATAAAATACAATTACTATTTAAAACTAACCATAAATACAAAAAGTATGCACTTATATATATGACAGAATACATATACAGATAAATAGTCAGACAAGTCTGTCTTGATGTTCTAGTTCTTAACAAATAAAATGTAAATATTAATTAAATGTATTAATTAGAAAGATATACATGTAAATTCAATTTTATCGAAAAATATTGTTGTTGCGCCATCGGGATAATGGAACGATAAATGTATTAATTTGAAAAATGGTTTAACATATAAGTTCGAAAATTCGTCGTCAAAAATAATTTCGCTGTAGCATAGTTGGATAATGCACGTTACACGGTTTGGAAAGTGATCCAGGTTCGAATCCCGGTGGCGCAACAGAAATATTTTTCGATAAAATTGATTTTATATGTATATAATTCTAATTAATATTTAAAATATCACAGACCTATGTTCTGCTTCACAATAAGAATGTGTTCTCCTAATAAATAAAATGTAATTTGTGGTATTTATGTGAATGTTGAAAGATTGCGATAATCTGGACAGATTATACATTAAACCGTATCGTTTTTATTAGCGAAGAGGTATGAAAATGTAAGTGAATCAGAAAAAGTATCTTGGATGAAATGAAAATTTTGAAAACTTTCTTTCGTACCCGGGTGTAGAAGATGATGAAGAGTCTGAACTGAGCGGATTAACAAGGTTTTATTGCAGTCGATTATTTGATTCCTTTTTAGCTTTGTTATGTTATATGTTCCATTGATAAAATTGAAAGTTGATAAGATGCATATAACACGTTTTATACACATATGTTAGTACGAACGTATTGAACCATAGACGATTTGTACTTTCTCCTTAGAAAAAAAACATCGATACATTATATACGACAGCCCTGAATTAAATAATAATTGGAAAGTTAATTCTCCATACATTTTAGAGCAATATCTATCAATGTATCGACACATTTTTCTACTTCAAACCAGTTATTTATTATATTTTTAAATTTCTCGGTTCGTGGGTAATACGTCTCTACGATATATGAGTAGATACATAACACATGCTTTTGGGATGAGCTTACGAGGAATATATGTTACTCGTATGTACAATCAAATTAACAGATACAGAGACAGATTGTTAATTATTCTACATCATGTTTAGTTTCGATATCGTAGTATGTATAACATTGTATTTATTTGAATCATGTTGTAAACTTTATACTGCAGATTTCACATATTTAATGTCATTTTAAATAGCGATGAGAAAAAATCCTACTCTTGTCTCACTGGTGTGATTGTGATTGATATTCCATAATATCAGTGATTGAAAAGTGGTTCATTACTAATACGCATGCGCCGCACGATATCACAATACACGATATAAATTTATAAAAAAGCAAAATTTGAGCGTATTCAAACTTTATTTGCGTAAAAACATATTCTAGCATATATATAATTTAATATCTTCACAACGAGAATGAAAATCCTTAAAAAAAGAGTTTATTTTTTGGGTTAAATTTTCAGCATTTCGTTATTCGTTACGTTATAACGTTATTCCTTCATGAATACTTTCATTTCATATGCACATACGCCGAATCACGGTTCACAACCAAATATAATTAAAATATAAAAATGAATCACGAATCACGATATTCCCAGATATTCAATCACCAATAGTGAGTGTGACTTCAATCACTAATAGTGAGATATTAGTGATAGACTCACGGTTCGTGATTTTGAGCTCATCACTAATTTTAAATCCTTTTTTCTTCAAAGGTTGTAGATCATTATTGCTATTTGAACTTTAAGGGTGGCTTCTCTGCTTTTTTGTTGTCATACAAGTTCAATTAGCAGATGCATCGCGTTTCCCTTGAATCTTGTAGCGTTGAGCTACACTTTAAACACTTGTCAAAACCGGTAGCGTATTTTATATCAAATAATTAACAAATGTACATTAAATAAATTCTTCAAAACAAAACATCTAGAAATTGTTACATGCTTAATATAAAAGAACAGCGGCGTGCACTAGGCACGGACTTAGGTTATGCTGCTAATATCGGTGGGTATTTTTATTAGATTCATCATTCACTCTTTCAGGAGCGTTGTTTTGTGTCGGTATACCTGTGTGAGTGTGTATTATTACCTACTATTATTCTTGGGAAGTTTTCAAGGTATTAACTAAAGCAGTTAAAATATTTTATAATATAAAATAATATCACGTTTAAACTGTATTGGAATGCATGCGGTCAAGGCCGCTTCAAAGACACACTTGCGGCGTTTTACAACACGTCTGTTAAAGTGAAGACGTGTATTCAGAACGCGCGGTGCAAGAGTTGCATCTGGGACAGTGGAAAAAACGCATGCGCAGCTTTATTTGTCAATTTTAAATTCGTCCACTAGTTATACGGCTCTAGTTAACATGAGAACTGAATTATTTTCGTGTAGTTCTACATACTTAATAATTCAAATAAATATTTAATTTACTTTTATTTCGCAAAGATTATAGTTGTGCACGGCTTTTTTTGATTGTATAGAGTGCACGTCCCTGCCCAAGAAATACAAAAAATTAAATAAATCACTTTGTCACGACTGGGACTCAAAACAAAAAAAAAACAATGCATTTAAAAATATAGTCGCTTCCAAACGAAAAATAATAGATGTTTTACTAATAGAGTAACACATTCCCGTACGGTGAAGTCTGACGATAATTATTACAGGGTCATTATGCAAAATGTTCCGGATTCTAGTTTAGATTTCTTCTTTCTGTGATCTAAGTTGATTTGTTGCAACGTGTGTAGTTTATATTTGCGATCAAACATCAAATTTAATGTCGGTTGTCTGTCGAATACCCCACAGAGACGTAATAATCCATTTTCTGCACAAATACAAGAGATCACATAATACTGGAATGAATGCTCGATTGAATAATAGTTTAAAAGAATCGAAACGCCATCGACGACTATGGCCGACGGAGTAAAATATCTAACATCACAACCGGAATTTATTTCTTTTTTTTTTATTATACGTACGTAAGATTTGTTATATTGTTCAGTTTATACAATTTCTACAGTTCGGCTTGTTTCACGCGGTCGTTCGTTTAGTTCTCACAAAATAGCGGAACCATTATTCGCGAGGCCGATTGCAATTTAACAACGAACAAACAACGGTTAAACAATTAAAGTGAAACTAATGAAAAAATACACGATTGCTTGATTATTTTTTTTTGTTTGTGAAAAATAGGATTTTGAAAACTGTTTTTTTTTTGAAGTGTAACATTTTTGCCCGGCGTCGGTGTCATTTAAATCCAAAACGGGACGCGGAGACTAAAACGCGTCACAGAAACAAATTACATCATCCGCAACAGCCGCTGGCTCTATTGCCAACATTGTACCAGTTTGCGCCAGGTCCTTGTCCCTCGGCGGTAACAACTGGAGTACGTGACGCGTTTTCGTCTCAGTTCTAAAATAAAGAATATGTAATTTAACTTTATTTTTTAAAAAGTCTTTTCATATTGACTTTTGCTGCTTTCAATATTACAGATTGGTGGATTTAATAGGTATAATATAAGTATACCTAGCACGGATAATATATGGAGTTTCCAAATTCTCTCATATAACATCCCTTTTACATAGCTACATTGGCTCCGAGTTATATTTAAATTGTGCTGGATGATGTACAAGGCGACACATAACATGGCACCTCTGTATTTTCAAGAGCTTTGTATCCCATACAATTTAAATGGTAGACGTCAAACTCTCAGGTCAACCTCTATTTCAGCCGCAGGAAGGGTTGTAGAACCGACCGGCAGTTGCCAGAAGTCTAAATTTAGTGAATGAGTATTTGCGGTGACTTTATTTAAGAAGAGACTAAAAACGCACCTTTTCAAAAAAATCATTTCCATAATTTCAAATGACAATTTTTAATTTTAAACACAAAGATATGTAGAACTATAAACAGTTTGTTTGTAAAGCGCCCTTGAGGTAAAATTTTTTACGAAAATGACGTTATAAAAATTACCCAATGTTATTTTTATTATTATTGGGTGCTAGGCAACGGTGGCCGCTACGTGGCCACGCCCAGTATTTCCGTAAAATATTTTTTTAATAATAATTTATTTATAATAAATAATGCACCATGGTACACACTACCTATTTACAACACGGCACATACACGGCGTCTCCACCTGACAGTAGATTTGGGATTTCGCAAAATAAAGTGTTTTGGGTCTTGGTTTATTTTAAACTGACCGGCCCGCGATCTGAATCCACGGCCCCAGATCTGATTCTGAATCTGGCTAAGACTTCGGAATAAGGATATGACCGGTAATACTAATATTATTGTAATTATACAACATCATATGTGATGTACGACACTGGCAAGTTACTCACATTTATGGTAGAATATAATTTAGAATGATTTTAATATAGACATAGATATAAGATATTAAAATTTCCCTGCTTTAGAGCCCTCTTAGTATTGTGACTATAATATATATATTTTTTATCATTTGCATATTTTAACATTTCGGGGATTGTAAAAACCCAACTCTTTGAGTACTCGGTATTTACTATAACCAGTTTTTTGCTCGCTTCTTCGAACATCATCTTCATCTTGTTCGCAAAGAAACTTGTTATTCAGATAATGATTTAAAAGATTTTAAAACAAGTATATAATTTACAGATTAGTTATGTAATGTTAATCAATCTACTAAGAAATATTGTCTGTGAAAAGTAAAACAACAGAGTAATTAATATGTATTAATCAGGGGCAAGCAAAAAAGCAGTGCATAACTAAAAATTCTGGGAAACAAATATAAATTTAAAAAATGGATTAACATTAATGAAAACATTACTTTGCAATCAGTGCCATCTGTGTACCAGTAGAGACATTAATTGCTTAGTTCTAAAAACTCACCGCTGTACTCGTGGCGCTCTTTTTTTATTCGCTGCATCGTGCTATTTACATTACTCAGTTCTGTCTTTGAGCTAGTGAATTACTCAAGTTATATAAATGGCTATTTACTGAATTGAAAATTCCTTTCGGTTGATCCGTTTTGTATGGAGTCGTTACCTATGCTGTTTTTTAACAAAATAACATTAGAAAGGGTTACAACTGCGTGAAAATCATTGAAGTGTCTACTTCCTTTTTTTACTTATTCGCGAATTTTACTATCTTACTGTTTTTAATGTGTTGATTTCATGATTTTCTTTGTGCATGGATTTGGAATGGCAATTGGCAGAACTGTTTCCTACGTTAACCTTTAATAGAAATAATTATTTAATTTAGTAATTATGTGAAGGATTTTCTAACAATAAATTAATCATGTTCAGTCATAGAAAGTGTTTTTAAAAACCTACATACATTTTTTATATGGGTAAGAAGGTATTGTTTTACATAATAAATACATGGTAAGGTCATATAAACGATGGATTTATTTTGTCTAAAGATGTTGGTTAAACGAAAGTACATATATTGTATTACATATATTATATACATATGATTGTATAACGTCTAATTTTCTCCCCCTTCTGCATATATGTATATATGTAATATTGTTATTTTATGTTAAATTTCTAAATTATCGTTAGATTGCTAAATTAACATATTTATTAAACATTTTTCAGCTCCGGACCCGCCATCTAACCTCTCCGTCTCAGCTCGTAGCGGGAAGCAGGCACTCATCACGTGGTCGCCGCCCGTGCAGGGGCGGCACTCGGGCTATCGGCTACGTGTGGCAGCCCTGGGGGATCCAACTGCTCCCGCTCGGGTCGTATCTGTAGAGGACGGAGCGCTGCAACACATACTACGAGACTTGCACCCTGGGGCCACCTACCAGCTGCAGGCGTACACTGTGTTTGACGGGAAGGAGAGTGTCGCATACACCAGCACTAATTTTACAACTAGTAAGTCACAATCTATTCACAAACATGTGAGAATTTTTCAAAAAATAATTTTTCCTAATGGACGCCGAGCCACCACCGTGTGATGTGGATACGTAAAAATTATTTTATGTGAATAAAGTATATATATTTTTTTTCTATTTTAATAAAAATAGAGATGCATACACGAAATACATCCATCAATATTCTTACTATTTTAAAACTAAACTAAACGCTTGTGCTATGAAAAAGGACTAACTTTCTGGTCTCATGGAACAAGATGCGAACCCCCGACCACTAGACCACTAGGCCAGCGTCTTAACCACTAGACCAACAAGCTACTCTTATTATTTTGGAATATGATTTATTTATTTATATTGAGTATATTTGCTTTTATTCTTCTATTAGCTAAACGGAAGCGATTTTATAAAGTTGGTAAGACATATTTTTTAATTGATATCTGTATCTGATAGTGTATGTGATCTTGGAACACCGATGCACTGAGCCAAGGTCATTGCATGTTTTGAATTAGATAAGAATGTTATTAGTCATATTGTAGTAGTGATGAAGTAAACCATGATTATAACTTGATTGGTGTTGGCAGTTTGGGTTCTAGCGTACCAGTAATTGCTTGCTGAATTATGAGTAATTACAGTTACCAATCATCATTACAATCGAACACCAGTTAAATAATTATAGTCATCTCATCGCTACATTGTAGAGGAACAGTAATATTATATTATTAGTAAACTCCTTTTAGTAAACTAGCATTTACGTTACAATATAAACACAAAGTGGTGGGATCTATTGAAATTTTTGTACTTGACATGTAATATTGTTACTTTTTTAACCTTTAACAAACCATGATATAAAATACTTGTACGCAGCCATGCTGTCAACTCGTGTTACCGTAAAAAAATAGAGTTCTATTAGTCTTTGAAATGTGAAAAAATGGTTAATGGCATAAATTTACTATAAATATTAAGCAGTAAATATAAAACATTCATAAAGTCTTGTATAGGAAGTTGCATTATATAATACAACCTTCCTTTTTATCAATCTTTCTTTAATTAGTAAGAAAGAGACACCATTATATTTGTACGTTTGTTAATCTTTTCATTGTGAAATTAATATGTGATTTCTTTCTGTCTTGACACAAATGGTATTTTTGTCAACGTATTAATTTTACAGCAGATTGAATTGAAAGATAATTATTTTTGTAGGATTCGCCTTACATACTTGATTTTTCACTAGTCATTTCTAAGAGTGAATACTTTCCTTTAATTTGACTACAATATGAATTGCATGTTGCGTGTATTTACCGAAATGTTACAGGTTTAATTAGAGCAGTAGACTTGTGTTACTGCATGGTTTGGGAAGGGTTAAAATACCTCTTTTTGACATGCATAAAATCAGTTTTATCGTTACAACAGCGGGACACTGTTTTGCCATGTCGTCTTGACTAAAATGAAAAAGATTTTTTTCGATAGATCCTTTTTCATAATACCACCGATATGTCTTATTACAACATTTTTATAGACATCTTGTGAATTTTTTTCTCAAACTTATAATTTTAGATATACTTTTCTCGTCTATTGAATGAATTATTTTAATCATTATATTATTACAGATATGTGGAGAGATAATTTCTTATCAATTATAAATGATTTCTTTAACATATTATTAAATTATTATTCATAACTTTCAGAGCCCAATACTCCCGGAAAGTTTATTGTGTGGTTTCGAAATGAGACAACCCTGCTGGTGTTATGGCAGCCTCCTTACCCTGCGGGTACATACTCCCACTACAAAGTATCCATCGAACCGCCAGATGCTTTGGAGAGCGTGCTATACGTGGAGAAGGAGGGAGAGCCTCCAGGACCAGCTCAAGCGGCATTTAAAGGACTCATTCCAGGTTATTAATTTATAATATAAATAAAAGTTTCTATTTTTGAAAATGTTTTCAATCAAAATAGTTTCAGAAAAATTTATTATTATTCAATCCTCTTTTTGAAAACTACTACACCAAGTTTAATTTGTTGTTATTTTCTTAAGTCGCTTATTTCCCTTTTTATTTGAATATTTTTTTTTATGAAATGAATATTCTTTGTCTTGTCACAATTAAGTTCATGGTTGGAAAGATGGGAGAGAGAATTATTTACATATTTCTGTCATAAAACTTATTTATCCATTAGCCCCATATTAGGTATGTTTCCTTTAAAATCAATTTAATATCCATCAACACTGTCTTTTCCCCTCCCTTAATGTTCCGTCTAATTGTATATGTATTCTGTCTCTCTCTTTCGCATATAATTTTATATTCTTTCTCCCTTGATGTTCTATCTAGCTGTATATGTATTCTGTCTCTCTCTTTTACATGTAATTTTATATTCTATCTCCCTCTTTATATATTTATTGTTAATTTTAAATACATCCTGATGAAGCTCGAGCTAAGTGAAACCGGTTGGCGTGTAATAAAATTTGTGGTTTTATATAAGGTGATTGTATTTTATTTAATCTACAACTTTTTATTATGTTTTTTATGATATTGGACCATTATAGTTGTTTCAAAATATGTAAAATCATATGTCAAATTAGTAAAATCATAAACCAAATTGGTTGTAAGATTGAACATGAATGAATTTATTTTCATTTTTATCTCAGTACTAAGCTCTGAATGATATTTCTTCAATATTTTAGCATTTATTAACATAATTGTAAATAGAATTTATCCATGATTTTGTCTAATGAAGATATGAAAGGATAGTACCATAAAATATGATTTTGGATCTCAGTTTTGCCAATAAATACATCTATTGAATATAATATGTGATTACTGTCCAAAAACATATTAAAAATAAATATAAAGCTCCCCCTGGTTCATAATAGAGTAAAATAATCTCAAAATACCTTGAAACTTTAACCTTTCCAAGGACATCATTGTTTTGAAAATTGTTTAATTTGAAGAACCAAGTTATTTTAGTATTTAATATTATTCAATGCCTCAGTTGACAATTCATTTTGGACAATTATATTTCGGACGGTAAATATAAATTATAATTAATTCATGTAATATATAATTGGGGATTAGGACGGTGGTTAAATGAAAAAAATGTTGTAGATCTGTGTGTTGAGGTTTATTGAGTCGGATAGAACAATGAAGATAGATGAGATTGAATACAATTAATGAGTGAAGATGTAGAAGGTGTGCGTGAATTCCGGCGCGCATGGGCCGGCAAGACCGCTGTTGTGAAATGATGAAACTGGGGAGACTGCTTGGCGGTGAATGCCCGAGCCAGACTTGTAGCAGCAGCCGGCCGCGCTATTGCTAGCATTGATGCCGGCTGAGATGGTGATGGATATGAATTCTGATTCCTACATATTTAAATAATTAATTTGATTAAAATGTGTGAATTATTTATTAATTATTGTAGGTCGAGCGTACAACATATCTGTTCAAACGATGTCCGAAGAAGAAATATCTACACCGACCACTGCACAATATCGAACTGTGCCCCTGAGACCTTTGAATGTTACGGTAGACAAGGCTTCCATCACATCCAGTTCTTTCAAAGTCATGTGGGACCCACCTAAGGGAGAGAGGTACTTTTACTTACTTACCATCATGCCGTTTCCCTGCAGGGGTAGACAGAGAGGATAGAACGCCACACTCTTCTGTCCTGACACACAATTCTCGCCTCATCCACATTCATACATCTTCTTATACAAGCTCGACGATTATTGAGGCTTTTAACAGGACCATCCTCCAGTATCTGGTTTACCTGATCATGCCAAGTCTTCCGCGGACATTCTCTACTTCTAGTGCCATCACTTGCATCACATATCTTTCTTACCATTCTCTTCTCATTCATCTGTTCCTTATGACCAAACCACCTAAGTTATCCTTTCTTAATCTTACTCACTGTACTAAGATCAGCTTTACATTCTTTCCTTATTTCTTCATTTTTTACTCTGACATAAATGGATCTGCCACATATACGTCTAAGTGATCTCATTTCCACTGCATTCAGTATACTTTCACCCCTCGTCTGCCAGCTCCAGGCTTCACTTCCGTACATCTGTGTTGGTACCAGGACTCCATTGTGAACCGCTAGGTACTCAAGAAGGAATATTTTGTTTTTACGAAATGACAAGATGCTGTTCCAGATCTTTTTTATTAATTTAACCAACATAATTTTAATAAACAATCAATCATCACTTTTCAGTGAATTTGACAAATATCAAGTGTCGATTTCGTCTCTCCGTCGTATACAACCTGCCATGAGGAATAGGGAGGAAGGCCAGGCATGGTGGGAGTTTAAAGAAGAACAGCTGGAAGCTGGGAAAACATATCCTGTTATTGTGAAAACACTTTCTGGAAAAGTCACGTCATGGCCTGCCACTGGCGATGTGACGTTAAGTAAGTGATTTGAAATATAATGTCTTTTATGTTTAAAACATGTGCAGTACTCTAATTATCTGGGCTTAGCATCAACCGAGTTTTAAGAAAACTGCGTTTTTAGGGTAGTAATTTATTGAACTGTAAAAATAAGTTTTCTTATGACTGCATAATACACATGTACCAGAAATCATTCATAATACGTACTGTCACTATCCTTTTCAACTGACATGTTATAAAAAGTGTGATTGTTGTTGCATTTATTATCATACTAATATAATAGCAGGAAGGATATTAATACCTATACACTGGACTAGCATCAACTGCGGGAAGGGTATAAGAGTTTTTTCTAATTGAAAAAATGTAATTAAACTCGATCATTGTTAGCATGTTACCAGCCCCATCTACTCGAAAATTTATACTTAAAACAAGCACATTATTATATTTCTGTCTCTCTAAGCCTGATAAACAAGATGATGTGTAAAAATGAGTCAAAATAATAATCTGGTTAAAAGAACTCCATTGATTCATGTTACACACTAAGGCTACAAGTATTAAGAATGTGTAAAAAATGTATTTTTACCGCCAATCTATTATTATGCATGCATGTTTTTATGACAATATTGAAAGTTAAAAAACATTTATTTTATATTTATGGAATCGAAGAACTCCTGTTGAAATGTAATGTTTTATGGGTTCACTCACTAGTAGGTATTTTCGACTATAACTATTGTTTTTAATAGTATAGATATCTAGCCGTATTCATTATAATATTCAGCGGTTTATGAGATATTGCGAATTTGCAAAACCCTCAATTTTTATCCGCATTACGTCACCAGTTTGTGCCGTTGTCTAACATGAGCCCCAATGCACTGCATTGGCGTAGTTATGCCACTGGGTCTTTACGTATGATATACAATATACAAATTAAATCATTTTTATTGAACAAGTTGCAATTTTATAAACCTGTTATTCCTTTACAAATTATTATTAATTAATTTATCATTACAAAATAAGATACTATATATTTATATAACCTATTTTTAAAAAATGTTTCTAAAATTGCAACGCATTTAATAAAAATATAATAATACTGGTATCTGGTATCGTTACGATAGTTGAGAAGGTATGGAGAGAATGCACTCAATTCTGGGTGATTTTAAATCCAGATAGAATGACAAAATTAATCCGCTCAAACATTTTATATATGGATAATGTACACATGAAAAGTTATTAATTAGGTAACTACTTGTTTTTGCATTTTGAATTTACCTACTGTGAAAGTTTAAGGAAAATCTCAAAATCATCCGATGGAAATGTTTTAATATCATTCGCACGGCTAAACTGAAAATAATATTCAGCGGTTTCTGTTTTTCAAGTATTTATTACATCTTATATATTTTATACTATTTTTTGAAGTACACACTTTACAAACTACCTTTACGATTGATATTAAAGATCATTGGTATATTTTCAGAGCCCCTACCTGTCCATAGTTTGACTTCGTACATAAACGGTGACACCAATTTGGTAGTCATGTGGGTTCCTTCAAATGCCAGTACCCAAGATAGTTATAAGGTAATGAGTTAATTTTTCAAATCTAGACATTTATTTTCAAGTCAAATATTTCAATTAATCTTTTTACATATATATTTTTATCTATACTGAATTAATTAATTATCAAGTTTTATGTTTTATGGAAAATGTATTTTAAACTATACAAATTTTTATTTTGATTTTAGGTGAATTATCATGAAGTTGAAACGTTTACCGGAGACAGCAATACTGTTTGGACGGACAAAACTGAGATTGCTTTGGAAAGCTTATTACCCGGTCGTAATTATTCTATTACTGTGAGTTTGAAATTGCCTTGTATCTAGATATTATTTTGCACATATAAAATACAATTGACATACAATGTTGAATATATAATTCAAAGATTTTTGTGTCATGCTACCTCATTGTGAGAACTGTTACTTGTGTATGTGTATGTGTGTGTCAGATGAGTGGTGGGGGTCATAGATTATAAGAGGCCGTCACTGGGGGAACGGGCCTCTTTTCCATCGTCCCTTCGCAATAGTAATAATCAATATCTGAGTTATATAGTTGTAAATTACTGTAAATATATTATTGTAATAAACGAGTGTTGTTATGCACATCTACCGAGTTTCACTCCAAGGCAACTCAAGAGTACAAAATGAGGAAATAACCCAAGAGAATCTGGTGGTACTTCCAACATTACCACACTCTCTATAACAAAAAATCTAATGTTTAGTGAATCATTTACATTGTGTATGTTGCCGTAATTACCTTCGATAGCTAGTCCCGAGTTTTCTATTGGTATTGTTGAATATATTAATTCAATATATCTAAATAAAAGACACCAACTTTTGCAAAATTGTGCTGCCACTCCCCGATTCTTCCACCAATGGTCGCTCTCCCTGCAGTCTTGAATCTTCTTAAAACTTGGCTGGTCAGCCTCCGAAACTTTATACAACCGATAACTGAAAAATAATATACAGTGTTTTTATATCACCGCCGTAAAATATATCCGACTGATTCCGAAAACATCTCAGAACAGAAGCAGTTTTGCTTTTGTTTCCTTTTTTAAATTTACATAAATGGAATGCACATATTCAAACCATTAGGCCATGCCTACCCATCGAAGTATAGAACGTGTAAACAGTGTACATAATTTTAATATTTACAATATAAAACACAAATAAAATTAGCATATTACAATTTAGAATAGAATATTCTCAAAAGAATTGTGTATCAGACAAGCAGTCAATAATTATACAAAATATAATAAAGGTAAATATATTATTTGATGCATATACTGTAGAATTGGTGGTAGGAAAAAATTCTGCCAAAACAATCTGAAAAAAAATAAACCATAAACAAAAAATTTGATATGACACACTCATCTACTTGCATCAGAAATAAGCACGCACAAATGTTTTTAAAAAATTCGGAATTTTTGACTGCCCCGTTTCACGCAACCTAGATAATCTAGAGTTAATATAATACAGAGAAAAAATTCAAATTCTTAAAAAAGCAATGTGTGTAAGGATAATAAATATGATGGTTAGTGTAATCATAAAATAAGTCTGGGGAATAATTAAATATGTATAATCAAAAGATTAGCAAAATACCATTATACCCACTCAGATACCACAACACTTCAATGATCTTGACTGTAATGTGATATGAAATTAAATGCATTAAGATAAATTTAATTGACTACAAAACTTTTTAGTTTTTATTTATATTTTGTTTAACTATCTTTGTTAGATCAGCGAGTGTATTAACCTACTAGACCATGACTGTTTTTTAATTAAATATGTGTATGTATTAGGAAATTGTATCTTGCTTCAACAAATGTTTAACTGACATGCACAAAGTCACGCTTGAGATTGAGATTAATTAATTAATTGTATATTTATTGACTTTCCAAGAAAACTGATTTGCAGTGTAAATAAATATCTCACAAAAAACATTTACCACTTTCACAGGTACAAGCCGTTTCAAATAAAATGGAATCAAATGAATCTGTAATGTACGTAACCACTAAACCATCATCACCGATTATAGAAGACCTTCGATCAATACCTGGGGGTCTCAACATTAGCTGGAAAAGTGATGTTAACTCGAGACAGGACAAATATGAAGTGTGGTACAGAAGAAATGATACTACACACATAGAAAAGGTTTGATTTTTTTAAATTTTATTAAAAAGTATATATCTTTCCATCTCTAAATAATTATATTAAATTTTAAAAAGAAATGTAATTATGTAGTTAATACAGTAAAACCGCGATATAACGAAACCCGATATAGCGAAAAATGACGTATATCGAAAAAAAAATCGAAATTTAGTCCCTAAAACCAATTTTTCATACAAAAATGCATTTATATAACGAAATCCCGTTAATATTTATAACAAAATCATTTTTGTCCCGTACGAAAAAATGCCAATACATTTACGTAAATTTATAACGAAATAAAAAAATGTTAAAAGATGAAAATATTATTTCGCACTTACAAAGCCGCGCCGCTGCATCTGCCGTATGCGAACGGTTTAATGGCCTTTTCGGCGGTGCGCGGCGGTCTGCCGACAAGGTAGTAAAACAATTCAAACTTCTTCTTGGGTTCATAGTATCATATTTTGAAGTGGTTGCCGCCGTTACCGGTAAGTACCTTCGTAATTTATATACGACTCATTTTATAAAAATGCCGCGATTCAACTGTCAAATTTTTATTTTTGAATTATTTTTTATGTTTCATGCCCAAAACTATGTTTGAAGCGGCTCTACATTTAAACACAATTAAAATATTGTTTTGTGTTTGCAATATTCTGGAATTTACAAAAATATCTTCCAATTGGTGTTGAATAGGTTCTGTTCTTAATTTAATTCCTTTGATTATCCATTTGCTTATCTGTTTTAATAACAAAACTACTAAAAATATGTAGGTATTCAGTTCCCTATGGCCTTCTTCCTCCTTTGTTTGCAGAATTTGCGATCTTTTTTGAAGCCGCGCAACATTTTTTTGCGACGGCGCGTAACATATAGTAGGATTTTTTTTATTTATTTCGTTATATGTGGGAATTCGTTATTACGAATTTTTATTTTTTGGTCCCTTGGATTTCGTTATATCGCGGTTTTACTGTATTAACCAATGAAAAGAATACAAACTGTAAATGATAAATTTAATTTAACATAAATAATTGTATTTAATGTAAATGAATTAAATTGAATATGTTATTCATTATAAATTTTTGAAAATAACATCAAACAAATGTTCCTCTAGAGTGCTGACAGATTTGAATATTTTGTACGAGATATTTCATAATTCTTCCTAGAGTTTCTTGGTTATTTCGTCTTGAATGTTTTACTTGAGGTCTTGCAGAGTTGTTTGTGATATACACTTTTGATCTAAGATCACCCCAAAATTGGAAAAATCTGGTGAATTTTGAGTGTGAGGTTTGGGAAAATTATCACTTATTTCCCAAAATAAATCCTTACTTACCTTATTGCGGAATGCTGTTTAGGAGTACAGTAATTAGTTCTAAAACTTTTTTAATTTAGAACTCTTCAATGATCTGAAAGGAAATGCAAAAAAAAAATTAAGATTATAAAAGTTATGTGTAATAAAAACAAATGCATTTTGGGACACCTATTACTTATCTCTGAAATAACTTCTCTTTAAATAGGATAAAAATATTGTTTATTTTATTCAACTACAGGTTTCAACGATGGACAGTCGACTGCTGATTCGGAATTTATTCCCTGGCGGAGTTTATGAAGTGAAGGTGTTCGCCCTCAGTCACGAACTTGCAAGTGAACCGCATGAATACTTCCAAGCTGTTTGTTAGTACTATGAATATTTCTCATATTTTTTTATCTTTATTGATAGCAAAATCATCTTGATCTGGGTGAATAATAATAATTATATATAATTATTAAGGAGAACACATTCTTATTATATTATAAAGTTATAATTGTTCAGAACATAGGTCTGTGATATTTTAAATACTAATTAAATGTATTAATTAGAAAGATATACATATAAAATCAATTTTATCAAATTTACAAATAACAATAATTTAGTATTTAATAATAATCTAATTTATTTTTTGAGTCATAGTACATTGTTATAAGATAACACATTGCAGCAAAGTAAGACATGTATTGCGGCGCCGTGCCAGCTACATTAATATTTTACTGTATTGTAGCAGACAGTGGATAACAACTTTTCAGTACAGGAAAAAAGCTTATTTATAACAAAATGTAAAATGTTTATTATTAATTAATTGCATGTAGGATATGTGAATAAGACTTTTTTTTTCCAGGCTTTGTAGAAGGTTGTAAAGAAAAAATAATTTATTGCTCCAAGTTATTTTTTATATTTCTTATTACATATTAGACATGTTGGTAATTTATAATCTATATTTAAAAATACCATTTAATATTCTTACATAATGGGGCGTAGACCATAAACAAATAGAGTGATCAATTTCTTACTGATGGAAACTAATCTCACACTTTATCTTTAGTTCTTTATGATACAAATATTTAACCGTACTAGAAATATTCTGTATATCGAAACTGGAGATAAAGAATATATAAAGAAATGTTTTTTCGCAATTGAGATTGTTTTGAATTTCTACTATCACTAGATTGTCCACTATTATTCCTTTTAATGGTACGCAGTGTAGAAGTTTGAATTTATGACTATCAAAACAGTGATTAGTTTCTATTACATGATTTAAAAATTTAGAGAAGTTGAAAAATATTTTGTAAAAAAAAAATATTTTTTTTACTGTTGTAGTCAATCTACAATTCGGTTAATGGATTCCTAGATAATCAAGATTATATTGCATAGTGGACTAAAAGTAGAATGTATTATATTTTCTATGATATTCAAAAGGAACAAGCAGTTACGGAAATTAAAACATGTATTTTTCAGTGCCATTGCCTCCAAGCAATATGTCCATCGAGCGAGTGTCCAGTAATTCTGTCTTGGTCCACTGGCGAGGCCCTGACTCTGCATCTTCCGTTGTTAGCGAGTTCGCCATCCGGTATCGAACTGAGTCAGATACTCAGTGGGTGCGTCTTCCAACAGTCCAAGCTTCTTCCACTGAAGCCGAAGTCACCGACATGACTCCCGGAGAGAAATACACTATACAAGTAAACACTGTCAGTGCTGGGGTTGAAAGTACAAGCCCGCAACAAGTTAACCATACAGTTCGTAAGTAAAAAAAATGTTTTTTTAAAATATTCACCAGAAAGATAAGAGTAAAGATAGGTCACATAACACTTTATGGAAATTAGTTATTGAATGAAATATGCACATGAATGATGTTATGTCCATATAATTTCTCTTTCATATCAAGATTTCATATAAATTGTTAATATTTTTGCATTTTCAATGTTCAAAATATTACAATATGTATGCAAATTTATTCATCTGTTATTCACACTTTTTAGTGATCAGTGCTGTGAAAATAGAACTATCTTTAAAAATACTAGAAAGACCATAATCAATTTGCCAGTACTCAATCAATAATCAATTGTAAAATAAATATATTAAAAATGTTTTTTAGGGCCCAATCCTGTATCGAACATAGCGTTGCTGGTAGACTCAACCAACATAACCCTAGAATGGCCGAGACGCGAAGGGAGGGTAGAGACTTACATCGTCAGCTGGTGGAACGCAGACCCCGCAGAATCTGTTGTGAGACTAACGAAGAACATCACCAATGCCCAGCCCTCGACTTCAAACATTCCAGAAAATGAAATCAAACCTGTGAAAGTACTCGTTGGTGACTTGATGCCCGGTGTACAGTATCATTTTGAAATATTCACAGTTTCGTACAATCTCGAGAGCGAGAAAACCAAATTGACAACGCGGACAAGTGAGTTTTTGTTTATTTTATTAATCAACATTGAATGGTTTGACAATTTTGTAATAGCATGAAATCTGCTTCTTTTTTTCCAATAATTATTGGCTGTTAAAGTTTGCCTATACTCAAATTAAAATAACTCATAATGTGCTGTTTTTTTACTGCTCAGAATGTTCAATATGTTTGGTCTTGTAAATAACAATTATCTTTTAAAAAATCAATTCAAGACCATGTTATCCATAGGACATTTGTGGTCAATGACATTAGTAAAAAGATAATTAATAATTATGAGACCAAATTTATTGGGATGCCTGTATTCATATTAATAATTTCTATGTTATCCTATTTCCATTTTTAGTGCCTTTGATTCAGTCAGAAGTGGTAGTGGTGAATAATCATCAGGAGCGGGATTCGGTAACACTCCGTTATACGCCGACTCCTTCATCATCGTCGAGGTTTGATTTGTATCGCTTCTCACTGAGTGAACCTGATATTCCCGTCATAGAGAAACCGGCCAACGATTCCGACAAAAAAGTTACATTCCGAGGTCTCATTCCAGGCAAATTGTATAATATTACTGTTTGGACCGTGAGTGACGGTGTCTCGAGTCAACCGATTCAGAGGCAGGACCGGCTGTGTAAGTTAGATAATTTCAGTAATTTTCTAGAACTAAACCAACCATAAATCACCCATAAACTATATTGATTTTTAATTTTAAATAGTTTAAATGTTTTTGTGGTTTTATACAACTGTGTACATACATACTAAATAATATTTCTATTTAATATTTATTTAAGAATATTAAAAAGGACATTTATAACAGGACATACATAAAGGATCGGGGTACACCAGGTCAAGATATGTTATAATAAAAGTGTTTTTATTATATCGAAATGGAATTTTAATTACCTACTTTACTCTAGCAAAACTATAGTTAACTAATTACTAAATTTTACCATTACTATTGCAGATCCTGAACCTATTACCACATTAAATGAAACCAAAATCACTGACACTGAGATAACTTTAAAATGGGATACGCCACGTGGAGAATGGAATGCTTTTGAAGTGCAATACCTCAACACCGAGTCCATTCTCCTACAAAACGTCACATCTAATGACTACATAACCCTGTCAAACCTGAAGCCTCACAGAAATTACACATTTACCATAGTTGTTAGGTCTGGGACAGAGTCAAGTATTTTAAGAAGTTCCCTTCCTATTTCTGCTTCTTTCACTACTCTTGAAAGTGTCCCGGGAAAAGTTGATAGGTAAGAATTAATATCATATATATTAAGTCTAAAAAATGAATAGTCATTGTACATATTACATTCACGATAATTTCTTTATTTTCCAGCTTCCAACCAATGGACATTCAACCGAGTGAAACAACATTTACGTGGTCATTACCGACCTCAGAACAAAATGGTATTATCAGAAAATTCACAATCACATACGGACTTGAAGGTTCCATTCATACACTAAAAAAAGATTTCAAACCTTGGGAGACACAAGGCTCTCTGAAGAATCTCGTCCCTGGAAAGACATACATATTCAGGATCCAAGCAGAGACTAAAGTAGGATATGGTAAAGAAGTCATTTGGAAGCAGAAGATGCCTATTTTAGCGCCCCCAAAGCCTAGAGCCCAAGTTGTCCCCACAGAAGTATGCCGCACCCCGACAACAATACAGATCAGGTTCAGAAAGAACTATTTCTCGTCACAGAATGGAAACATTACAATGTTTACGATAATTGTAGCCGAAGACGACTCAAAGAATGCATCTGGATTGGAAATGCCCTCATGGAGGGATGTTCAGGCTTATAGTATTTGGCCTCCATATCAGGTATCTTATCTGTATATTACTATTATATTTAGTATCCTTGCATTTTTCTTGTCTCTCATTTTTCTTGTCTTTCTTGAGAAACACAATGATGATAATAGTAATAGCTTAGTTTTAACAACAACTTTAATTGTTTAATTATTTATTTATAATATTTCATTTCTTATTATATTATTAGATTAATAAACAATGTGATCATTTAGAATATTTTATTCAATGTTTAATTAAAATGTTACACCATGATTCTTATATTTTTCAGGTGATGGAACCGTATTATCCGTTCAATAACAGTTCAGTTGAAGATTTCACAATTGGTTCGGAAGAGTGTGATGTGCGCCACGTGGGTTATTGCAACGGACCTTTAAAGTCAGGATCTGTCTACAAAGTTAAAGTCAGGGCCTTCACAGCACCGGATAAGTTTACAGACACAGCCTATAGCTTCCCTATTCAAACAGGTAAAAATATGAATTATATTATTTATTATGTACCACTCATTAATTTAATTTATTCATATTAATAATTTTTAACATCTTAAACACATCTACATATGATTGATGGTCTATTGTCTTTTTATTTATATTTATTACATTTTCTGATCTGTTTTATGCTGCCATTTAGGAGTATTATTTTTAGGTGAGTTGTGTTGTGAGTTATGTTTTGGTGATTTTTCAAGCCTAAATGCTTTAAGCATGCATTATTTGTTGAAAATGTTTGTCTAATGTGTTTGTTTATTTGTGATGACGATGATAAATTGTGTTGGGGCTGAAAATTTCACAGTATGTAGTTTTTTTTTTTTGCCTATTACATTATATATGTAGTAAACTCTGGATGTAACGGGTAAAACGGGGAATAGGGTAATTTCACCACCTGCATGTTTTGTCTGAAAAATTCTATGCATATTTGAATTCTGATTAAATTAATCACATGTAATCCTAGGGCGCCGACGCCATCTATCAAAATCATAAATTTTATTCATAAATATTTATGATAAATTATTAAGTTAAATCTGTTAAAATATACAAAATATTCTTCATCAACTGTGTTAAAGAGTGACATTTTAATTTATATAGTTTTGATTTAATTTGAATAAACTAAATTATAAATAAAACATATTTTTTATGTATTATATATAAATAATTTTACAAATTTACTTGTGTACATTTAAAATGATATACATAATGAGTCGTACTATTGTGGGTTCAGTTATATATGTACTAAATATTCCATATATGTAATTCAAATGATGTATCCAGATTCAGATAACTGTGAACATAATATATATATAATACTATGTATTTATATTACTCCTAATTTTCCTCTTTACTTTAAAATAATGAATACATAATTATCAAAACGTGTCTCAGAATGTGCTGTCACTAATTAGAGTGTCATTTTATCTAAAATTTTGTATTTAGATTGTAATTAATCTAGCACTGAAAACAAATGTGTTATTTATCCCAGCTCTTATAGGATTAAAATCTTTTTTTAAATTCCTTCAGGCATGATGGTTTGAATTTTTGATATGTAGAATATTCCGTTTTTGTTTACGAAATTGTAACCTAAATTATTAACAAGTGTCATAAAAAAAAATAGATTTTTTAATTTTTACAAGAGAACAAGAGTTTAGTCTTGTACAACATGAAGTTACAGTATGCAGTACATATAGTTATATAGTAAAAGATATCTGTATGTGTAATTTTTAACTTTAAATACCCAAGTTCTTAGTATGTCATTTTTTAAATTTTCTTTTTTTATATGGAAAAAGGAGAACAGTTCTTAAAAATAATCTAATCTTAATCTTTACAGATACGGACAACACTCCCGTGATAGTGGGCATCACAGTGCCACTAGCCATATTAATATTATTGGTGATACTTATTGTCATTCTGAAGCGAAAAAGAGCAGCAGGCCGGAAGGCCAAGGAGGCCAGGAATGGGAACGACACTATGAGTCTTCCCGACAGTGTCATTGAAACATCTCGTCCTGTCAGAATTTCAGATTTTGCAGAACATTATAGAATTATGTCTGCCGATTCTGATTTCAGGTTAATATATTTAAAATATTTATATTTAAATATATTTCTATTCCTAAAAGGTTTTTCCATACATATTATTCTCTGACCACCACTTAATCCCCCTTAACACTCCGTAAGGGTGAAACACTTAAAAAAGTGAACAAAGAAAATCCCCACCATTGACCAACTCTTCCCGAGGCCAGCCTTCCCACAGATACATAACCCTGTCCAACTTTAAATCCAACTGTAAATCATATTATTATCCTATTTAATTATATTGATAGGGGAGAACATTGTGAAATTCCATGTCAACCTTGTATGTTTTGGAAGTAGTTTCACGTATAAAACCATTCGTCCACAGATTCAGTGAAGAATTTGAGGAACTGAAGCACGTAGGAAGGGAGCAGCCCTGTACTGCAGCTGATCTTCCTTGCAATCGTCCCAAGAACCGCTTTACAAACATTCTTCCTTACGATCACTCAAGGTTCAAGCTGCAACCAGTTGATGATGAAGAGGGATCAGACTACATCAATGCTAATTATGTCCCGGTACAATCATTATAATCAATTTTTATAGTTTATTTTCAAATAATGTCTCTTGTTATATTTCTAATAAAATATGTTTGTCTCATATTTGATTGGTTTAATTTTTATGTCATTTATTATAATTAATAATAATTTATCTGGACTTGATTTAATAATGTTTTTTTATTTTATAGTATTTTTTTTTTTAATTTTAGGGTTACAATTCTCCACGAGAGTTTGTCGTCACGCAAGGACCATTACATTCCACGCGTGATGACTTTTGGCGCATGTGTTGGGAGAGCAACTCTCGAGCGATAGTGATGCTCACCCGCTGTATAGAGAAGGGAAGAGAGAAGTGTGACCACTATTGGCCGTTTGATACCCGGCCTGTGTATTACGGTGATATATCAGTCACCATATTAAATGATAGTCATTACCAAGATTGGAGTGTAACGGAGTTCATGTTATGCAGGGTGAGAATTTGTATTTATATTTTATGACATTTATAAACAATAGATTGATTCACAAACCAACCATGCAAAAAAAAAAGGTGTAAAATAGAATACAGTATACACTGCATATGAAATAATAGAAGAATGGTACCAAATGTGCAAATCCGATAGAGACAATATCATTTCTAAAGAAATTGTACGAAAATCATTGATTAAAACTCTTTTTAATTTCAATTAAATTTTTTTTTAAATATTTGAGACATGTACATTTATTATATAAAGTAAAATAAGAAATAGTATATGCCCAAAACTAGATACACATACACATATTAATTACATTTTATTTGTTGTCACTCTCTTATGATAGACACATTATTTTGCATAAGACTGGAATAAAATTAATTTTGTCACTTTAAATATTTTGGCTGGCTTATTTCAGTACTGAAACTCTGCTGCTAAAGAAACTAAATTAGAACTATTTTCAATTACCTTTTTCTTTGATCTTAGCCATTCCTCTCCTTTAGGAGGTGGACTTATAGTCCTATTGGGTCCGACTTCACCGTTGGAAGGAAAAAAGGTGGATGGCAAATGAAAGATTTAGAAGTAATTACAAATCCTGGAGCAGGCATTTATTACATAGAGTTACGAGTCGTAAACTAAAGTCATTAGCTATGTAAATTATTAGATAAAGTTACGAGTTAGTAGACAAAAGGATTATTAAGAATCAATAAAGAATACATCCGCAGGAATGCCCTTTTGCAAGACTTTCAGCACAATCTACTTTGCCCTGCTCTCTCCTACAAAATCCTAAATTTCCGCATCAGCGGTCCACATATTTAATTCATATTAATTAATCACACTTTTTGCCAACATGAGAAGTGTAAAATATAACTTTAAGTACTCAGCTGGAGTTTCTCTGGGGTGGAAGACGTTCATCAAAGACGCCGGCGTGGTCTCTCGAGTCAGCCAGAAATGGCTGCATATGATGGAGCGGGTAGCATGATATGGTTTGACGGCGCCTGATATCGGCAACGCCTGTCTATGCCGCCGCTTGACTTGCGGGATTCCGATAGCGACCATTCTATCATGGCCAGCTGGGTAGTGGATTGCTATAGTTATTTACACGCAATAGTATATTGCGTCACTGATTGCAAAGCATCGGATCTATCACGGCCAGCTGGGTGGCGGATTGCTATAGTTATTTACACACGATAGTATATCGCAACACTAATCGCACGGTGTCAGATCTATCACAGCTGGCTGGGTAGCGAATTACTATAGTTATTTACACGCGATAGCATGTCGCGACACTGATCGCTTTTGGTTATGTTGGACGCATTTGAGAATCGCAATTTTAATAAATTGTGACAATTTCCAGCGGGAAGAAGTTTGCAACGGCACACACGACCTGTCGCTTTCCTGGTCTCTCCTAGACTGCCGCGCGGAAGTCGGGGGTGCATAGCTTCTCGAAAGTCCGCGTGTGAGCTGCGTGTCTAAGATTCATTAAATTTCTAAATTTGGCCAGAATTAACAGAACTGAATTTAAATTGAGATTTTAAAATAAACCCCATTTGAACCGTGTTAGATTAAAAAATATGCCGTGTAAAAATAGAATCACTATTTTTCTAAATCAAAATAGTGCAGAAAGAGAATTGGATGTTATTGTGTTAAGCATATTTACGAGGTAAAGATGAAAAAATATGAAAACAAAAACTATTTTTCTGTATTCCAGGGAGAAACTCAGCGTGCCATACGTCACTTCCACTTCACCACGTGGCCAGATTTTGGCGTGCCAAATCCACCACAAACCTTAGTCCGTTTTGTCAGAGCATTCCGAGAGAGGGTGGCGCCCGACCAAAGGCCCATAGTAGTGCACTGTAGTGCGGGCGTTGGAAGGTACCGTAAATTACACCATATTTCACGTTGCAGTAGCGACATCATTTTTGTGCTTAACATTGCAATTTTATAATTTATTTGTCTTTAGGTCTTGGTAAAACTAACAGTTATTTAAAAATCACATTTGTGTACAATCTTTTATTCTTGTAGTCGCTATGGGAAAATCGATTCTTAGTTAAATTGGCTGGATCCTTAATTTATTATGTAGATTTCAAAAGAAATACTATCTATGATACAATTTACAGAAAATTTCAATGGATTTTCTACAATCATAAAATGGGAAATGTCCTTTCCATACGTGCAGATGAAATCAACCTAATTCTTGCAGCCAGTGCTGGAAGGGATTTTTAATATTTTGTTCATTTTCTCGTAAAAGATAAAATTCTTTTATGCTTTACAAATGATACGGGGAATTTATGTGATTTATTCTTTAATATTGTATTATATTTTGATGCATTACCTGTCTATATAGTGTTACTCTGTGCCTCTGGCTGCACAAGAGTACTTTTTAATATTTATTACGAGTCTATTCATAGAAGTGAAAGATATAATCAATCTTGATTTTTTTCTAACACAAACCATGCATGTTAAAAATTGAACAGGTCCGGCACCTTCATAACTCTGGACAGAATAATCCAGCAGATAGCTGGTTGTGCCGAGTACGTAGACATATTTGGCATTGTGTACAATATGCGGAAGGAGCGTGTGTGGATGGTGCAAACGGAGCAGCAATACATCTGTATTCACCAGTGCCTCCTGGCCGTGCTCGAGGGGCAAGAGATGAACCATAATAATCAGTCACCGCCCCAGCACCAGATTCACCATAATCAAGCTTTTGAAGGTAAAAACATAAATATATATTATATATTTTGAATATGGTTTCCTTGCATTCTACAGTGTACATATGATACATACATACTATTTTATTGTCTTAGGCTATTTCTTACTGCTTACATCTCTACTTAAATTATTTATTTTTATACACATACAGTGTTATACTTATATATACAGTGTTATTATTTTAGTTTCATATATTAATATTATTTATATGTTCTTCTTATGTGGAAACTAGAAGTCAATAATGTAAATGATTTAGAATAGTTTTTCGTAACCAAAAGTCTGGTCTTAGGGCCGGTTGTGTGATCAGTAGTAACTTTTTATAATAGTAAAAAAAAATACTAAAAAAATATCTACTTCTCGAAAGTACATCCTGTAGTGAACTCATTTTACTCTGCGATATCCAATAGTAAAAACGAGAATCAATAGTTAAATATAACAGGCTTTTCACAGCTGTTCCAAAAGTCATCTGACACATTGATACTTTGAAAGTTGCAGTATACGACAATTAATCATTCAATATCCCGCTATTTTAGTGTTGAGAGTTCGTCCGATGATGATCTCGTTGTTTAATGTACATTATTACACATAATATGAAAAAAATTCATCACCAAAATGACATATCGAAAGTCTAGGCAAAAAAATCCATAGATAATGCATAAAATAAAGCATATTTCATGATTATTTGTCACACCTATAGACATCTCCATCTATGCTTTGTCAATAGTAAATTTGACATTCGATCAACCTGCGAAGTATTTTTAACACCACAGCCGTTAATAAAAAGTTACCATAGTAAAAAATTACTAATGATCACACAACCGGCCCTTAGTTATTGTGGTAAAATTGGAGATACACCAAAAGCGATAAAAATACATTGCATAATAATAAATATGGGACAATGGCCTTAGTAGTCTAGAGGTACATAATACACATAAGGTAATACACTGGCTAACAGGTTCAATTCCCATTAAATGAAAATAAATTATATGTAATAGTTTGTTTGAATTACGACCTGAGTGAGTGTGCCTGTGGCTAAATTAATGTTAATATTTTGTCAAAATATAATGTGAAATTTACAGATAATTTATACATATACGCAAATAATTAGTCATGAAACCTTTCAATCCTAGTTTGTAAATAGATAAAAAATGTTTGCATTTAGCAACGCTGCACAATAATCAATAATTTTTGTCAGTAAAATGTGCGTGGAGAAATGAGTTTGACTATTTTATTTCAAAAATTTGTCTAATGTCATGCAGATGGCAGTATAATGTCAGTGTTACAACTAAATTCATATATTATATTCAAAAATTCATTTGGTCTAATTCTTTTATACCATGCATTTTATATACCAGCCATATTCCTTTAGAGTTTAATATTATTATGATATTTGTGTGTATTTTTAGATTAATATCATTTATATGTATGGTAGTGGGAATACTTTATTAATCTAACTCAATCGTAATGGCAATGCAGTAAACCTTTTAACAATTTCATTATTTTCATGCCAAATGAATAATTTTATTCTGTTAGGCTTGTATCAATAATTTTCGTAGATAACTTAAATACTCCTTAACTCTTGTTATGAATGTTTTAAATATGACATTAATTATGTAGTTGATAATGGGTTATCTGTATATATCATTTTGTTCCCTTAATACCGTCCTCATTTCAACTTAATTCTGCTGCCTTTCATAATAAAGGATATCCCAAAAAAATGTATACACACTTTGATGGGATATAAATTCAATATTGATCAGCCAAATTTATGTTTTTTTATTTCAAATCAAAGAAGATAAACATAGATTTGAACTTGTTCATTCTAAATTGAGTATTTTTGATAACTCAAATGGTAAAAATTTTGTATTTGGCTGCATTACACCTCAACAGCTGCCTTTAATTTATGTCAGTTTTGCACCACCAACTTTATCTTTTACGTGTCCTCGTAAAAAAGTGCAATGGCGCGAGGTCTGGTAAATGTGGGACATATAGAATTTTATTTCTTCGACCAATTTGTTTGTTGGACAAGATATTCATCAAAATAGATCCTCATATCACAATGGTATTGGGGATGTGCTGGAAATAAAACTTCTCATTAACAAGTAAAACTTTTCCAATAGGCTCACTTTAAAATGCAATGGATGCTTTATTTTGAAACTCCTGTCTCATGTGTATACATTTTATTGGGGTATCCTGTATATCTTAAATTTTCCATTCTCAGTGTGAGGTTGTGTATTGAATTCAGGCAAATCAAATGGAGATTCTGTGGACACAAGTAGCACGAGTGTGGATTCTAATCACCAAGGAGAGAAGGAGAGATGATGCCTATTGTTTCTGTGCAAGTCTGACGGGTCCCTGTGACCCGTCGGTACTTGCTCAGATGGCTTTTGGTTCTGGGTCTGTAAATCACTGTAAAATACTAGGCACGCTTTGTATATTGATCAACTAACATTCAATCTATAAGTGCATGTATAATTATGCTATAAGTGGGTAATATTGCATTCCTAACTGATTTTTATTATTTTACTGAAACTAATCTTTTATAGTGAAAGCTGTAAATTTATAATTATTTATTTATTCATCATCCACGTTGGTGCCTCATGACATTGTGATCTCCAAAAACTCCCACCCTCTTAACTATGCTCCTCCATTTTTCTCGGCATCCTGCAGATCTTAGGATATCAGAGAAGTGTCTGTTGCCTTTTCCTCTTCGTCCTTCGACGTAGTCCACCACAATGAGCTTCTCCTATTTATCTTCCCTTCTCACAAGATGACCAAAAAATTTAATAATTCATCTCAGGCAAATGGTTGAAAGTTTGTCCTTAATATTCATTTCCTGCAGAATGGAGACATTTTCTTAGCACCACATCTCAAAGGCTTCAATCTATCATCTCTTCCTTGCCTTCGGGGTCTATAATTCCATAAGAATATAGAATGCACCAGAGACTGTACAAGTCTGACCTTCATTGTCTTGGAAATATCGTGGTCTTTTCATATTTTGTCAAGTCTGGACATAGAACTTTTCGCCGTACCTTTGCATTGTTTAATTTGTGGCTGGCAGCTACCGTCGTCAGTAATTATGGATCCGAGATAATTGAAATACTTGACAATTTCAAGGATTATTAATTTCTTAGTACAGTGTAAAATATATACAATATAATGAAACCAATGTAATGTGTACTCATTGTATAAAAATAGGTTTTGTTAAAATTGACATAATGACAATCAATCTCTCGTATGTAAAGTGTTGTAATTAACAAATGGTCACTTTGAGTTGTTGTACATTTTATTATATTGTTCAGTAGAACATAATAGAATATATAAGAAACAATCACTGCCATTTAAAATTAATTCATTAGGTAGTGAAACCCATCGCTAAACCCGGTTACAATGAAAAAACTCATTTTGTGTCTTTGGTGGAACAGCAAGGCATTAATTATTCACTTTGTAGTTCTTAAACCTGGACAAACGTTAAATGCACAATTGTATTGTGAACAACTGGACCGTTTAGCGGCGGAAATTAAAAAACAAATTACCCTTATTGGTGCATCCAAGACAATTTTTTTTTGCAGCACGATAACATATACCCACATACTGCGAAAATCACTAGAAAAAAAAAAATGACCTCGGATGGAAGACAATTCGTCAACCCTTGTATTCTCCAGACCTAGCTCTGCTTGATTATCACCTGTTTAGATTGATGCAACACTTTTTGGATGGCAAAAATTATAAAAGTTACGACGATGTTAAAAAGGACTATGTGACTATTTTGACTCAAAACCAAAAGACTTTTATGGAAGAGGAATTAAAATATTGCCAGAAAGATAGAGAAAGGTTATTTCGCAAAATGAAAATTATTTTTTAGAATAATATGCAGTTGAAAAATATTTTTTAAAGCACTCAAAATTTTTATTTAAAAAACGATATTCTTTTTTGGTACCGCTATTATTAGTATGTACTAGTAAAAATGACCTATTTGTTAGTTACAATACTTTACGTAGGTGGGGTCGATATACAAACAGTACTCGATATATTTGTTTACGTATGTAAATGTCAAAGATTCAATCCTCACATGAACCATCAAAAAATCCTAACACGGTCTTATCTTTTTTTACAAATGTATTTAGACATAGTCTGAAAATATGTACCTTGAAAGTATGTTAGAAGAAAAAAAATTTTTTTTTGGTCCTGAACAAATCTAATATGAATGCGTTTTTCTCTGTTAAAATATTTTCCACTGGTAGTATTTATTACAATTACAAAATATAATCCCCTTGTCAATGTTTATCGGGACTTCAAAGGAAAATTAATGTGCCTCGATATGCCAATATCCAGAAATTGTTTACAAATTTTGACATTATTTCACTTTACTCGGTTAGGTTACTCGAGTTAAAACATAAATAATGGGTTCTACACTGAAATAAGCAGTGTTAAATGAGTAATAGATGTTAAAATAAAAATAGTTTATATATTATCCCTTCTTGTATTATGCCAAAAATATCTGTTTTGGAACGGGATCAATCAATAATACCGTCGCTCTTTGTTTAGTTTGAAAGTAGTAAAAATATTGTATTACATGTACGCTTCTCTATTTATAAAATATATATGTATTGTGACAAATGTGTAATACTCCATTTAGTATAAATATGTTCTGTTATGGACACTGAGAACAGTAAATACCATTTATAATCGATACATAAAAACTTTATTTTATAAGACAGATAGACAGTAGACGGATAGGATAGGGCGTCACACTTTTGTGACACACATTCTCAACTCATTCACATTCATATATCTTCTTATACATGCTTGTTGATCGTTGAGTTGATGTTCTCTATTTCCTGTGCCATCAACCTCGCGTTACATGTATTTCTTATTATTCCCTCTTCATTTATTTGTTCCATTTGAGCAAACCACTTAAGCGAGCGACTCTTTCGTAATCCTGTTCACTGTGCAAAGATCAGCTTTACATTCATTGTGAATTTGTCTATTCTTTAATTATAGATGGATTTGTCACATATGCGCCTGAGTGACTTCATTTCCGCCGCATTCAATATACCTTAATTTCTTTTTGTGAAAATCGATAGTACTTTTTTTAAATTACAACTTTTTTCCTACACTTGTACACAAAATGCATGACTTGAAAGTTAAATTTTCCATTTTATTAATCTTTAAAAATGCCACGAGTGAGTTAACTCGCCAAATTTTGCATGACATAACGAGTCACAAGCGTGACTGTACATACTTTTCGATCGAAAGGCCTTGCAGAGACAGGATTAAATATGATTTTTAATGTTGTACATTTGAAATCGTTCTGCCGTTTGTGAATTATAGTTCCCAGTTTAGACAGTAATATATGTTGTAAGTCTTTTGAACTTATTCCTCCCACGTGTCAAATATTGTTGGCAGTTAGAAAAGTAGAAGAAGTTAGAAGGTAAAATAATATTTTTGTAAATATTAGATTAATTTAAGTTATTTAACTAAGAGAGGATAGAGTTTGCAATTTTCTTAAGAGCATGTATTACAATTGCAGATAAATAAATTACGCATGATTTAATTCTTCTCTATAACACCGATATTTCTATTGCACAGAGGAAACTCGTAACACAATACATTTTTAAATGTGAATATAATTTTTTTATTCTTCCAGCTTTTGTTCTACCTTGGGTGTCAGTTTTGCAGGGCTTTTAAAATTGTGTCAGTTACTTGAATTGATATATTTTTTGGTAATAAATGGGCATGACTTTTAATTTTTCAGAAAAATACTAATCATTGTAATTAGTTGTGCCTAGAATAGACAGCGCACAAGAAAAAACTTTAAATTAATCAAAGATTTATGCAATGTTTTATGAATAGATTTTATGACAGTAATTCATCATGTTTTTATTTCCTTCCAGATGATGAAGGCATTGCTGAATCCGGAATGTGATATCATCCCCCATGAACTTAGTGCATTTAAAGTGATTAACAAAGCAATATATATATATGTATATATATATATCCTAACTTATTTTAAGATCTATCCGCCACAAATGTAAATATATTATGCTGGAAAAACTTAGGATAGTGACAAAGACATTTTAATTTACAGTATTATACATGTTTAATTGCATAATACAATATATTTGTAAATTTGTGGGAACAAAACACTCGCCGTGTAGCCTTTTTTATAATGTTTGACTATAATTATTATTGTATTTTATATTGTACAGCGTAGGTATCATTCTAAACTATAAACACATAGCTTCATATTTGTAATTAATGATTTTTCAAATGATGAAATCCTGAATTGTGAGTATGAGAAGTTTCATATCAACCAGTCTGAAGAGTGTGTGACCTTGTACTGTAAAAAATATTTTATAAGATTTCTAGAAATTTTTTTACAAAGTGATGTTTTTTTTCTCCTGTTTATAGATGATTAATTTGTAGATTACATCTGTAGATGATTAAATGAATTTTTGAAATTATTTCGGTCCATTGAAAAACATTTTTTAATAAATTACATATACCCATATTGTTAACAATGTTATTATTAATGGTGGTTCTTTTAGAATCACTAATTTAGACTGATGCACCTTAGAAAATTGGTATGTGGTTTTTATTTAATAAAATAAGAAAATTAACCGAATTTGAACTTAGATAACATTTTTTAAACATTAACAGAAATAGTTTGAGTGATACTTGAAATAAATTAAAAGTTTTTATTTTTTTATTTTCACAATTTATTTACATAATCTAAAAAAAATAGTCCCACAAAATGTCTTACTAAAAGCTCCACTATACAATTAACTCACGTAAAATGAATAGAAATTAAAACAACAGTGAACAAAAGCAAACAAGTTATATGCAGGTAAAAATGAAAACAATGAATATACAATATTAAATTGAACAAAAACAAGTTAATTTAAGTACAGTAATACCCTGAAGTTACGCGATAAGTGAGACCGACGAAAATCGCTTAACTCAAATTCGCTTTAGTCGGGGTACAACTTTGCATATAAATACATACAATTTTGTTTAATTGGGACCAAGGACTAACAAAAACACTAGTTTAGAAAAAAAATATTTAATAAAATTGCAGTTCTTTATACATATTAATACAAAATATGAAGAAAAAAAAAGATTTACTTAAAAAAGTCATTTCGATGTTGATGGCTTCATAAAATCTAACGAATTCGTCTGACGACACAATGCTTTCCTTTTTTCATGCAGAATTTCTTCATAGCAAGCTAATAATTTTTTTATTTCTTGCTTTGTAGCTATAACGCGTTCTTCGTTGGAGTCTACGTTTTCTAAAAATTTTAAGCCATTTTCAATTGAGCTGAGACCTTCTGTCAAGCTTGCAATTGTCATGTGCTTTTCTGGCGGAATTGGGTTTGAAATGTCTTCATTGTCGTTTTGCTTACAAATCTCTATGAGCTCATCGATTGTTAGCTCCTGACTAAGTGAATCCAACAGCTCGTTGACATTGTTAGCATTGACTTCCAAATCTAATTGCCTGCCAAGATTAACAACTTTTCCTACCACATAAGTGATATCAGTTTCTAGCAGTCACATTAAGAGAAACACTGAATATAGCAGGGGGCAGTCTAGCGGCAGTGTTGTCTTCGATCAACGTCTAGCGGCAGTGTCGCCAAACGAACCGCGTAACTCTGAGTTCGCGTAAGTCGGGGTATTACTATACAATTTTTTTTATTTCAAGTTTGTTAAAAATGTTAATCTCTTGCCTTCTGATTTTCATTCCTCGTGTTTAGTGTAGAATTTCATTATAAATATAGAAATATCTCAGTTTCTGAAAATCTGATTTGCGATTTTTCTGTCTCGAACCAAAATATTTATATAAAATAATATATACATATAAAAAAACATCTGCAAACACAAATGATGGTTGATAAAAAACAGCACTGTAAATATCTATGATGATCTAATAAAAAAAATTCCTAACAGTTAAATAGATGTAAAACACATATGTCCTATCCCTTATTTGAACTGTAGCGAATGAATAAATATTATTTGTAATTTCAAATATGAGAGGCCAAAAAGACATTAAATACTAAATACGTATTGGTAACAATATTGAATTATTTTGAATTGGTGTCAGGTTAATGCCATATGCTTAGCTGTACAACAAAAATAAACCGTTAACTCGAGCCAGGCCTTAAATTAAATTAATTTTTTAATAATTGTTATTATTTTCCATAATATGTAATAATTCATGTGCGATAATTAGTACCCAACTAAGATTTTTTAATTATGTTATTTACTCACCACTATTTGCCTGATTTATATTACAAGGGCATCGTTTGGGCCGTTAATTGGTTAAATGATATGACAATTAATTGAACCAATTTATATTGAAATAGAAATTCTTGCAAAGATGAAATTTTAATTTGAGAAAATTTCCTTCTAAGTTTGAGAGAATGACAAACAGTAATAGAATTATTCAAATAAAATTTTGGTCATAAGCAATGAACACCAAATAAAAGTTAAATACTGGGACCTAAAAATGTTATCATCCCAGTTATAAATGTATTATTCTTTGTATATATATATTTTTTTCAAAAAGTCAGTTTCACCGGAAGCTCATTTTTAACCAATTATTACATATTCATCTTATTAATTTTTCAAAAATATAACATTTCACGAATATAGGCAAGTCTGAATGCGACTTATCCGTGTAATGTTTCGTAAAATATTTTAAAGTCTTTTCGTAATACTCATTTTGAGATTTCATTATTATTTACGACAGTATGAATTTATTATTTGTCTGTAACATAACCTTTACTGATTTATGATACAAAAATTAAATTAATCATCCAGATATGAATGAAACGTTCTACTGGTGTTTATGTTATAATAAAACTAAGCAATGAAAAAGTGTAATTTTTCTTATTGTAGTGTTCTTTCATTACAAACATTGTTGTAGACTAACACAGGTTTAACAATTTTCTCAACGTGGTTATAAAATCTCTTATGTCCATAATTGTGTGTTATCTTCGCCTGTCTCAGACGAGATAGTATGTTTGTGTAGTGATTTTTGTGAGAATGTAATGTGCAACACTTTAGGAAACCGTACAAGTAAAAACTCGCAGTCGAGTAATGAAGATTGTAACATTTTTCAAGGTCTGGTCATTTGTTTTATGTTGAAGAAACCATAAGATTCTGTTCTGTAGTCTCTTTCCGAATATCGTTATAGCGATGCACATTGTTAATGTAAGCAGTCTGTGAGTTCTTTCTATCCATTGTTGCGTCACGTAAGCGACATTTAGACTGCTCGCATTAACGACATGTGTTGCTATGCGAATCCTGGCATAATGCTGTAGACCTATAATAATAGACATATAACCACGCAACTTTGTGTTGATTTGAAACTGTATGTGGTCATATTAATTGTTAAATGTTTCAGTCAAATCTTCCCACTCCTGTTGTTTTTTTTTTATTAAAATATTGAGCCGTTTTTCTAAAATATCAGGTTTAAATGTTTGGTAATTTGGTAACCTGGTGTCTACGCTCAATTATGTTTTGTATTTTAAAACTTATTGATTGATGGAAAACTCTTCTGATAGTTAGTTGAACTTTTATAATGAGCTTTAGAATCAAATATATTTGAATTAGCTTTCTGCAATAATTTCAGTTATGATTTCAATAATTATAACCAAAAATTATAATTTTAATTCAATTTAATAAAACCTTCAAATTTGCATCCATACTCAAAATTATATTCATCAACAGGCTGCTGTAAAGATAGTCTTTATAAAAAAAATCTGTTATGGTTTATGTTTATTATCAATTTTTTAAATGTTTAGTTCTGTTTGAATACGTTACTAGATGCACATATTTATTATTAATTACACAATGTAGAGAAAATTTTTCATGTCCAAATAAAGGATACAAAATTGTGTTCCAAGATATTGTTCATAAAGTACAAGCGTTTCATGTTGGACGGTAGAAATGCTTACATGGAATACATATCACATTAATATTCTTACTACCTTTCAAAGTAAACTAAATATGTACATGTGCTATGAAAAATAGGACTAATCACTTAGTCAGTAGGCGAGTGAGTGACTTACTTACCTATTTGGATGCTTTTATATGTATGTAGCACTTTGTTCAAGTATTGCGAGATAAAATTTATACTATATTTATTTAAAATACACATATCCATGAGTATATTATTCAACTCAATATACATGTATTTATACATTAGTGTAGTGATCTCGGGTACATATCTATATAATATTATTACTCTTACATAGTATATCGTCTATGTAAATTCAATACCGAGTATGAGCCAATCATTTAAAAATACATTTTTTGGTGCTTTCAGTTGAACGGCACACGCACTATTGATTGGCGCATTCAAATTTTTAAATTGACCAATAGACTGCTTGCACTCGGCTAAAGTCAATACCGCAAATAAACTATCCCCACTAAAGAAGCAAGCTCTTTTTTGTCCCTCTTGAACATTTTGACAAATGGTTCTTCCACGGTATTGGACTTACACTGACGATTCATGCATTCATTAATTATTATCAAAGTTATACATTCACTATATAATATACTCACTAAAAATTGCGCTAATAGTTGTATAAATAATGAAGAGATTGGATTCTTTAGATTACTTTTTCTTTTGAGTTTTTCATTGTGACAAATATTATGACCATTCCCAACACATTTTACATGTACATACTCACTTCCTTACTCAAATTAAAAATAAAATAATTATATACTTGCTCAAAAAATATGAAATGTAGACTAATAAAACTTTATATTGAATAAAGCATTTACAAGATTTTATAACATTACCACTTCTTATAAATCCTTCACAAAATAGTTCATCTTTCAATGTGCGAAAACATGTGTCCAAATTAAATTATCTTATTGTGAGAGAAATTCATTTGATTTACTTACAGAAAGATTTAACATTTTGTGGGGCTATTTGATGGGCCTATTCGGTCAGTTTTATTATTCTTTTGTTTGAATATATATATATATATGAACAAAAACTTAGTTTTATTCCTAGTCATTTGCTTGATTGATATTAAAAAATGATTACAAATTAAAAAACAGTCTACATATTGTTTTTTTGTAAATTGCTTGTACCTAAATACTGAGATTTCAAAATTTACCTTCATTAATAGAAGAAAAACAAATATTTCAAATTATTATTTAATTATTTCGGTAAAAATTTCAACGTTTACTTTTAGTACAAACAAAATTTGTATTTGGGAATTAATTTACATCATGAATAATTCATTAAAGGTGTTTTAATTTAATGAATTTATTGTCACATGTTTGGAAGTAAACAATTTTTACCTTTCATATTTTTAAAATTATGTGAGAGAATGTTATTTTTAAGTATTCTGCGTGCAGGATTCCATATTGGATTCTGAATGATTTCTTGAATTTATCTTCAAAACTAAGAAACAGCTTTAGTGAATCTTATATCTGTGTTAGAATCTGACTTTGCTCTCCTGAATTTTTTTATTACTTTGGACGTTTTATTGTGTATAATATGTAATAAAATCATTGTTTACTTTGTGTAAATGTCTCCCTTGTGCCTTAAATGTAAAAATTTGCATATGTAATATTTTACTGATCAGTGTATAGTGGTTGAAAATGGTATAATATGTATTACCTATGTGTACATGTTTTCATGTAAAAGAATCTCTTCTGCTAGTTGCAGTTTGATGTGATTGTATAATACATAAAAATATTAGATAAAATGTATCACATTTTCCTCAGTTCACTGAAGTGAGAGATAGTTAAATATGTTTCTTTTCAAAGTTGGTTACATCATGACATTATACAAATACGACAATATTAAATTTATTTATCGAAATTTTAAATTTTTTATTATTAGTTATGTAAAATTATTATGTTAAAAATGAATGTTGTGAAAGTTTTAAGGTTAAAAACCTTTTTTAAAATGTGACTGCCTTGAATATTATCAAACAATTCTGTTTGAATTATGTTGAAATTTCCATTAATTTATATTATAGTACTTTAAGATTGTATAAATAATTTGGTAAACAAAATCATTGCATCTAACTTAAAGATTTTTTACTAATAGTTATAATGAAATACTACATATGGAGGGTACTAGTTGTAAACTCGGCAACCTCCATATTTTTTTATTTGGAGAAAAACTGGAACTTAAAAAACAATATATTTATTAATGCACTTCTTATTATGAATGATAATCCCTGTAGGCTGGTTTGAAATAAATGCAACACCTTCTTCCAAAAACAAACTAGTTCTCATAATTTGCAGCTATTTAATTTTTAGAGTAGCAACACTGCTATTAGTTGAATTCTAATATAAATGGCGGCGGGTAAAAATCAACTGATTTTGCAACTAAAACTGATTTTGAATGATCAATTTACATTAAAAAGAGCTAAAACAAATTAGAAAAAATAATATTAGAGGTTCCCGACTTTGCAACTATGTAGTACTCTCACATGTAGATAGTTACATACGTACACGTATCGTGATGTATTAAAAAAAAAGTTAAATTATATTATATATATTTTCATATACATTTTTTTGTAATTTTTTTTAATGAGTGCTGTGCATTTGTACAGATTATCTTTATTTTTAATTATGTATATTTTGTGGTTTTAAGTTTGTCTTTCTAAGAAAATATTTTTAATTGACATGCCATGCCACAAGTAACATCGCTATAGAATGGATAAACAAGTTTTATCTGTGATGATATCTTTAATGATCTTATAGTGAAACGTGCCATGACCCTGGGATGCTCGAGGAAGGCAGAGAGGGCGGAGTCTTATGAAATCCTTTTGTTATGAAGTACATCTTTAATTTGTGCACTTTGCTATTTTTAATGTTCCTGCGGCTGCACTCTTAGAAGTGTATTAATATTTTTTTCATATTGGGTTTTATATAGTCACCTCCAACTTTTTTACCCACACTATCCCTAAATATTTGCCTGAAAATTCTTTTATCAATGACTAAATCTAAAATCATTTTCTTTTTACCTTTAAATTTATTTTATATTCATCTCAACTTTCTGTTTTTCTTGCATTATTCTTATTCTATCCAACTTTGTGCAACGTTTAAATTTAGTTTACCAAGTCATTTGGTTTGATTTTGCTGGCTGTCCCCCCCCCCCCCCCAGTCGGTTAAATTAACAATTTTCAAGTTGCCCTCATCTGTTTTTTCCTTACGAGCAATGATTTAACCAATTATTTTTCTGTCCAAGAACCACACTCAGATCATGATTTGATCAGAATTTCAGAAATAATGAAAATTTATTAATAAACCATGTACTATTCTTAAGATACTTAGAGAGTGTATAGGCCAGCTTCATTGCATTCTGAATGGTAATGTTTAAAAGTAATGTTCCTTTAATGCAAATAGTTCCGCATGCATCAATATTTGCAAATTACTATGTCAAAAATATTTACGTTGCTCTTACAGTTCAGTATTGTTAGGAATATGAAAAAATCCCATTGTCAGAGTGTTAACTTAATCATCAAAATTTTAATTAAAATGGTATGTTTAGTAGATCAATTTTTAACAAGTTTGAAATTGTGATTAATAGATTGTGGGAACCAACTACGGAAAGAGATACCAGAAATTATATTTATTTGTGAGTCGATTACATGATGACATGTCATTGTAAAGATATATGTATGTATATACGTATTTTGTTCAAAAATAAAATATCAGCTGATGCTTTTAAAATGAATGATTGTTTTATTACTTTAAATTCAGCTGTAAAATATTAGTTCTAGATTCCTAAATGTACTTGTACTGAAACTCCTAGGAAACGGTCATCGTAACAAAAAAATTACCTGATACATTTTTCAAATTTTAGTGAAACATTACAATAAAAAGTTTGGCACCCGATTTGGGTGCGAGTTTGGTTGATGGGTTAAGAAAGGTAAACTTAGAATGTAATGTGTAGAAGAGTGAGAATTAGGAAGAGAGAGGTGTGGTTTTAGATAATATTTGGTAAAATAAATTACATTGTAGCAATTGTAAAATTCTACTATAGGGTGTTTGGCAGGCCGAGTATAATCAAATCTACAGTAGACGAATCTGCATTGGACGAGAGTTCACTCTGACCAAAATATACTTTTAATCAGAATCAGAGCATGAAATATTATGCTAATAATTTATAAGAAATTGTGTATAATGTATTTATGGTATATAACAAATAATGTTTGTAATATTTTTATAAGCACAAGTATTATAATGTACTTAACATGAAACAATATGTATTGTTTTATTAAATAAAGGAGTATATGATTAAATAAAATTAGTTTTATTCTGATCTTTGGTTTTATTACTTTTTCACAGATCAGGTCAATACCACATGTCAACATAATATATCATTGTAAATGCATTTTTATATTTTACAAAACTGTGATGTTCCTCATATAAATTAATTATATATTTTTTCAACAAGAAAAAATCCTAATAGCAATAGTACTTAATATTTTACTAAAATAAAAATTCTCATTAAAATAAGTAAGTTTAGACACTTCATTAATTAATCCATAGTCATAAGTGAAATGATTACTGGTGCAATTAAAGCTACAAAAACCGGCAATGATTCTCTCAGCATTGACCATGTAAGAAATGCAGGAGAGTATCTATCTCTGCTCCTGGTGACACTGTTCAGTAACATGATCAAGCATCTATACATACCTGCTAATATTGCTTTTTCTCCTTGTATTGTGCGCAATAAAAATCGCGATTGATCGAATATAGTATTTTTGTAATGAGGATTTTGTTTTATTTTTTGCCTATTCGTTGTAAAACAATATTCAGATGTTTATTACTACAATGATTATTGTTCACCAACGCCCAAACCCAGATACATAAATGCGTTCATGAAAATTAAAACGATGTTTTAAATACTAATGTAGCAATCGGAATTCAAATCCGCCGCCATCTCAGTCGGCATCTACGCTAGCGACAGCGCTGCCGGCTGCTGCTACAAGCCTGGCTCGATGATTCACCGCCAAGCAGCAGTCTCTCCAGTTTCATCGTCTCACAACGGCGGTCTTGCTCGGCGAGCGTGAGCCGGCAACTCGCTTCATTTCATTTCATAAGACACGTGCACCTCCTTCAGCTTCATTCATTTATTCTTCAATTCTATCTGTCTTCATTGTTTTTATCATACTGTCATAATAGAGACCTCAACACACGCCAATCACATTTATTTCATTTAACCACCGTCCTAACCCCAAATTAATTTAATGTAAAATTATAAATATATACTTACAAAATCAATTTTGTCGAAAAAATATTGTTTTTGCGCTACCGGGATTCGAACCTGAATCTCTATTTCCATATATTTATAATTAATACATTAAATTAGTATTTAAAACTTCGCAGATCTATGTTTTGAATAATTACAACTTCACAATAAAAATGTGTTACCTTAATAAAACGATGTTGGCGTTTAATGCGTCATATCCATTTAGCAGTTAATTGTCGAACGATTGCTCGACGATGTACGATGAACGTACCATAATCTTTATTCTATGAACGTACCTTAGAGTGACTACGCAAAGCCATCATATTAATTGAACGTAGAAAAAAGCAATAATAAAGGAAATTTCATTTTGCCCATCGCATGCAAACCACCGTTAACGAGGCCATGTGGCAGGAAGTCGTAGTCTGAATAAAAGACTTTCAGACGAGTGGCGGACGTAATTGCCCAAGGACCGTCTATTGAGTTGAGTCTATGAGTTGCGCAATAACTATTAAATGAGCTGGTCACCTTTTATAATACTGGACTCATTGTTTTAAAGGCATGAAGTGGAGGCAGTAATTCACATTCGGGTGACAGGTATAACGACCAAAAAAGAGAAGTTCGTTTTTCTTTTATCACAAGGGACAGTAAATTCCTAGAATTTCTCTTACCTAAGAAATAACAACCCTAACTTATAAATCAAATTCTAAAAAGCGACAAGATAACGGCCAGTGGAAATCACCAGCAAGGACACGTAATATTGGATAATTGTTTCTCTGGGTTATTGGTTTGTGAAGAGAAAGGGCGCGAAGACACAACTGATACAATGCACTGCTTTTGTTAAGTCAACCACATGTACCACCTTTCATGTAGGAAGCGGCGCCTTCATAGGTACATGAAGGAAACAAACGAAATCGAAATAAAGTGTTTAGATTAAAATAGGCTCATGGTACCGCGGACTCGCGCCTACAAATACATATGCATGTATACAACAATGTATGGGCAGGTTAAGACGAATATATGTAATAATATTGGGAATCCAGGGCGCACTTTTGTAATAAATAAATTAGCATGTACCAATTATAACCATATGCAAGGTCAAATAATAAACTACAATACCGCTTTAGAAAAAAGGGTAAGAATAATAATATGCAAATAAAAATAAGAGATTTTGATGTATAATGTAATTACTATAGAGATAAGCTTAATCATAATTGAATATAGAAAGAATGTATAGCGATAATATAATAGCGTTTATTCCAGTGTGATAGCCATAAAGATAATACATATAATGGAATACATTTGTAGCGATCGTAATTCGAATCCATCGCCATTTCAGTCGGCATCGACGCTAGCGACACCGTTGCCGGCTGCTGCTATAAGCCTGGCTTGAGAATTCACCACCAGGGAGTCTCTCCAGTTTCAGCGTTTCACAATGGCGGTCTTGCCGGCTCGCGCTTGTCGAGCAAGACTGCCAATTCATTTCACTTCATAATTTCCTACATCTTCATTCACTGTATTCATTTCTATCTGTCTTCATAGTCTTCATAGTCATAATAAACCTCAACACGCGCCAATCACATTTATTTCATTTAACCACCGTCCTAACCCCCAAACATATTGGACTCGGAGTTTTAGTTAACAAGGTAATGTTGAGTTTATACCTATAGATAATATAGACAAATAAAAAGGTAATTAATTTTAGGTGGACACTGATAAATAACGTGAATGAACTTGATTATAAGACGAAGACGAAGTCCGAAATTAGGCCTAAGATGAGAAGGTAGCACCGTTGTCAATGATGGACCTATAGAATGGCGTCAGACCTGGGATGGTGGAACTAGCCAACAGGCGGAGACACTCTTACCTCAAGCAATAAAAACGAGTGGAACGGTATTTTACAGGCAGTTCGTGTCAGAAATTTTACGGATACAGTCCAACAAGGTCCCTCAAGGATAGTCTGTCGGAAACAGTACAGTGCGTGTGTAACAGAGCTTTCTGGAGACAGCCGCGACACGGACAATGAAGGATGGTCCTCAGATCCATCAATTAGCCTCAAACAGTAGTCTCTAGACGTACGGAGAAAACCGAAGACATGAAGAACTAAGTGAAGTCGAGTGCAATTAATTGCACCTGTAGTTGCCAAACAGACCAAGCGAATAAAAGAAAGTACAGAAACGAGCAAAGCCGAATCGAATGGATCAACAGATGTTGACCAAATGGAGAAGCAGACGGCTGGCGAGCATGGGAAGCGAACACCACGACATGGGAGATAAGGAGTGGACCGCAACTTCGATTGCAGCGCAGATGCCCGGCCAAGCGGATACCAGAGCGGCAGAGTAACGCGGGCTTCTAAACCAGCAGATACCAGGATGGCAGAGGAAAACGAAGAGATGCGGATGACGAGACCGCCCTCCGTCCGGTCGAGAACAGGACGGGAGGTCGGCTCCGGCAACACAACGTGTCATTAACACAAGGTAGTCATAATTAAATTAAGTTAATTATTAGAAATTCTGCCTACCCGTTGTAGAAATAATAGATAAAGCGAAAGAAATGTATTGTTTTTGGTTGCGAACTACTACTGTATGAACAAAACGCTTTTTGAAAAATTACTCAAGACAAGATACCATATTTAATTAGACAAAATACAGTAATGAAGAAATCCTTAACAATTATCCTATACACTGCGGTTTCCTGCAACTAGACGTTCTTACGAACATCTCAAGTTTTCAGTTATAATATCTTCATTAACTATTTCGCAAGCTTTAATGGAAACATGTCAGGCAATTGTCTTCGTTCTCTAAGACTACATGAATGTAAATAATGTTTTTATTTCTTCTATAATTCAAACAGTTTATATTTATATAGTTACGTTTAGATTGATTTAGTTGAGTCAATAAAGAGAGGTTAGAGATCGTTATAATTAGCAAAACATCCGGCAAGGCAAGATTTCGTATAGTTCCAACACATTATCATCTTTACAGTTGGTAGGATCGTTAATGTCAACGTTTGCACCGTCCTCTGTCATTGCGAGTTGATGCAAGTAGACTGACGAACCCCAATACATGATCATTCCGACATTTCCACCCAGCATGATTGATGCTCGGATTTCAAAATATCTAGATATTCGTCATTCATGGTCATCAATCCTTCAATCATCACCATACACCATCAGTCCGAATGTTAATCTCACTCGTGAACATCTCGTGAACGTCATTCTGAATTGTTCTGAATGAACGTGTAAGGTCCGCTTATCAACCATGTGAACTTTGAAAGTAAGTACTTAACATTTTATTGTAGCTGATTCTTACAATTTGAACCCACAGCCATGAATCGATCACACTTAGTAGCCACAAAATTAAAAGCGGGAAATAGAATGTCGTATTTCTTTTCCAGCGTCGGATTTTTCAAGGAATTGGTTTATAAGTTGTAAGTTTATGTGCAATTTGTTGTAAAGAAAAATGACGGCGACATGTTTAAAAACTGAATCAGAGGTAAGAGTTTTTCTTTAAGGAGCAATTTTTTTTGAATTTGTATTATTTTCCGAATTAGGTTGTAAAAATATACTGAGAGCCATCAAATCAAAAATTAAAAGAATCCTCCAAATATGCTCAAAAGATTTTTTAAAGATTAGTATGTGTATTAATTGCACTCACGCAATAAGGATTCTTATTAAAATGTACACAATCCTATTGATTTGAAGTTTCACTTGCTATGTCTATAATAAAACTTTCTTGGCAAATTACAAAAGAATACAAATCAATAACATGATCGCTTTAGAAACTTTGGAAGTATCTCAACAAACTATTAAGATGGGTGTGTTTGAAATAACTTATTTAAGAAAAGGATGGGGATGGCAAGCACCACATTTTTATTTTTTCCTGCACCATTTGAATATCCAAACTTTTCTTAGAAGTATGACACACCCTAGCTAATATTGGTGTAAAACACTTTTCATTGTTTTCTTTTACTTTTTTAGCTCAAAATATGGCTAAAAGATTTTCAATTAACAGCCTGTAAAAACTACATAGGTTCTGTTTCATTCATGAAAACGTTTAGTGCAGTAGCCATAAGTATGGTTGCGTACAACAGAGAAATTTTTCCTAAAAGATTATTCACAGTTGAGACATACAAAGGGCAAAAGATACCAATGTTAAAAAGTAAGACCAACTGTATTCAGGCTAATTTATTTTATTCTTGGATAATTGGATTTCAAGATGCTTTAGAAAAACAATATGTAAGTATGCTATGGACATTTCTCAGTTTTCTCTCATTTTTGGAAATTTAATTTGGATTTAATATAATACGTATGTCAACTACTATTGGTTACCCTTGACCACTTGGTCATTAGTTAAGTATCTTCTCGCTAGACCAACTAAACATTAAATTAATATACTTTTCTAAAATAAAAACCATTATATAAATCTATGGATAGGTATCTGATATTTTAAATATTTTTATTTGTAGTTTCTTAACACTGACAATTCTGTTTTTACCTCTACTAAACAATTGTTCTTCATTGTGTATCCATCTGAACATTAATCTTTCTTTTTATTAATACAAATTTCAGCTGCGTAGTATCGTCCTTAGTTTTTATGGGGATGCGTCTAAACCAGAAACATTAATGGAAAAATACAATTTTTCCTTTATGTACAACAAAGGAAATATTTTGATGTCAAATACACTTTCGTAAGTAAATTAGATTTTATAATATATATGGCATTGTGTCACAAGTGGACATGATAATTAAATAATTCTATTGAAATCTATCGAGCTGATGTTAGTATAATGAGTAAGATTAAGAAAGGATCACTTATGTGGTTTGGTCATATGGAACAGATGAATGAGGAGAGAATGGTAAGAAAGATATATGACCAAGGTGTTGATGGCACCAGAAATAGAGGACGTCCGCAGAAAACTTGGCACGACCAGGTAAACCAGATAATGGATGGTTCTGTTTGAAGCCTCAACAATTACTGAGCATGTATGAGAAGATGTATGAATGTGGATGAGGCGAGAATTGTGTCAGAACAGAGGAGTGTGGCTCTCTATTCTCTCTGCCTACTGTAAGTTAGTTAGAAATCTATTGATTTTTATTGTTGGAATAAATATATTTTTATTTATATTCATTAAAAATATGTGTAAGCCTTTTATATAATGTATAATAATTTGTGTTTAAAAAAACCTAACTATGGTATAAAATGAAATATACAATAATTTATTATCCTATTACACTATAAATGCCAGAACTGCGTGTGGTGCACACTTTTGATGTTTAGCCAAGACACAAACCAATATCTAGTCTTTGGTTATGGATGTCAGTGTACCTATATCATGTCACAATATCAATATACAGTCGATTCCGCTTAATTGGATCTCTCGGTTTATCGGGACAGCCGGTTATTTGGGCCAAATCCCAAGGAACAGAAACCAAATAAAGTAACTAATAGTAATTTACTTGGGTTATCTGGGACACCATTCCGTTTAATTGGGACAGTGAATTAAAAATTAAAATAAATATGTTAATAAATGCCCAATGTCCGCAATGAAGGTCTGAACAAAAACACAAGACAGGCTTCAGTTGATGAATTCCTGCAGAAATATTTTTTATATTGTTATAAATGTATTTTGTACATTATTTTCATGACTATTTTTTAAAGTTTTTTTTAGCATTATTGATTACATTATTTTTTCATATTTATATATATTTAAACCTAATAATTATATATTATTTTTTTGTAATTCAATATTTTTTTCAATATGTACATATTATTTTTTAATTTTACCTTAAACTTCGCTTATTAGAGCGAAATCGACTGTATATTGAAATAACATATTGTCGGTGTAAGTCCAATACCGCGGAAGAACCATTTGTCAAAATGTTGAAGAGGTACAAAAAAGGGCTCGCTTCTTTAGTGGGAATAGTTTATTCGCTGTATTGACTTTAGCCGAGTGCAATAGGTCTATTTCAAAATTTTAATGCACCAATTAATGCGGCGTGTGCCGTTCAACTGAAAACGCCAAAAAACGTATTTTGAAGTGATTGGCTCATACACAGTATTGAATTTACATAGACAATATTTTATACTATTTAACAACATTTATTAAACAAAATGGGTAAAAATAGGTAGCAACAACAAAATTACAGATATATTGGCGTCAGTCGTACAACGGTCACCATTGGTCGCAAAGCGACTAGATCAGGAATAAAAAATTGGCAATAGTCGATTGCTTTTTGCTAGTTTTAACTCTCAGCATACTGTGATAGAAAATAACCTTACGCAGCCATAATGTCAATGTGTGTTACCGTGAGACATGCTAATTAATTTTTAAGCATTTTAAATAAGAAAAAATGTTTTTTAATGGTTGTAACATAGTTGACGTAATACCTTTACTATCAATATTTGGTATTTAATATGAAATAATATGATAATATAACACGGGAGTCAGTTCCGGCATCAAGTACCGATCTGTATTATATATATATTATATTATGCGTATCAAACGTATTTAGTACAGGATGGCCCAAATGAGACTGATGGGTTAAAAATATCCATATCTCTTTTGGTTTTATGTATTTTTGGTTTTTTTCTTTATACAGGTTATAAAACATTTTTTGGAGATATATAATGGCTATTTATGATGTGCAGCAATGTGTCAAAATTATAAATTTTTATATTATTTTGAAAGGACTATTATCTCAACTCAACTGAAATCCTTAGTCTCCTGTTTTGAGGTACAGGGCTCAGTGACAGATCTTTCAGGAAGAGATATTCACCAGTCTGTGTGTACTGAAGCAGTTGTGGAGGTTGTACAGCAGAGTGTAAACGACGATCCATCTGTTTCTACTCGTAGTCGTCATTCTACTCAATTTGGCATCTCCAGAAGATCCCTGTAACAAATTTTGAAAATGAATCTTAAAATATTTCCGTATAAAATTTAAATGGTGCTGGAAATGTTACTCCAAGATCCTCAGGCAAACCTGCAATATGCCATTCATATTAACCCTTCAGTCTTATTTGGGACACCTTTTATCTAGAGTTACATCAAAATACATTTGGCTGTGTCATTCAGTTTTTAGATGGCAACCATGCTGTAAAGATAATAATGTGCATTGTGTGCTTTATGAATATGAAAAGAATAAGTAAGTGGAATGTTTAAAAATTTGTATGTTATTTATGGACTGATTGTCATAAATATTAGTACATACCAAAGTTAGTTTACTAAATTTAAAAACTGTGACATGGGTCTCGAAAATGAATCCCCACTCTGGAAGGTCTTTTAAAATTGATGGTGACATTTTACGGGGAGTACTCGGAGAAAAGCCATAATCAATGAGACTAGAAATTGCAGAAAGATTCAGCATAGCACCATCAAGCTTTTTTGCTGCACATGATCTTTTGTGAGCCGGTGTGCCACACTGTGACACTGGAGGGAGCCGCGGCTAGCGGCTGCCACTGAATCGAGCGGCCGCTGGGTGGGGGGCCCTGCTCACTGAAACTGGTTTCGAAAGCAAGAGCCAAAGTGACATAAAAATATTTTTAGGGCATAAGGCGCCCAGTATACTACAAAGGGTATATTTTTAGTGAAGAACAGTCTGGGGCGGTCACCCGCGGTTAGGAATAAATAAGTTGTAAACATTATTTTAGTCTATTTGGTGTTATTTCTGTCTTTTCTGTATGTGGTTATTTTTTGAAGTCCAATAAGTAATTCCCGGGCAACCGCTCAAACCTGAAATATGTGAGGCAGCAGGAAAACATGATAATACAGGAATAAAACACTCGCGGTGTCTCTAATTACAACATTTATATGTTAAAATAAATTTAATGTAGCGTAAATTGAAATCTGTCAGCCCGAACGCTGCGCCGCCCGAATGTTGTTGCGGATCGCATGGAGTTGGGTAGGGCCTGTAAGCCCGCTTCCATTAGTTTGGTGCGAGACGGGGGGCCTCTCACGGCCGAGCCCGTCTTGTAATGAACAAATAATGCGCCAGTTTTATTTTGCCACTCGTTCCTGCTTTTTACTCTGGACCTCCTGACTGGGATTCTACCACTGGTTGCTACACTAGACTACGATTTTGGACCGGATTGGACCCTGCGCAACGCTGAATAGACATTGTCAGCCCGAGCTACAAGAGTGAACCGGCAAACCAATCCCTGCTGTACAGTTCTTGTTTCTTGTATGGAACAACGACTAGCGCATAAATTAAGCAAAGAAGATTTAGCTAATGAAATTTAGAATTATTCTTCTATTCTTGTTCGACATCACTATGAACCTTTCAAAGCGTTTCTTATATACCAAAATAATATTACATCTATCACGTACATGGTTTCTTTTTGATATTATATAATACACAATATAGTCAAATGAAATAAATATTACTTTTGTCATGTTTACCTGTTATGATGAACATATGAATAATAATAGAATTTGGCAGATTAGTGACAAACTGTTTGTTTCAACAGGTCTAATATTAGAGATGCGACAGAGACCTTTCTGAAGGGCTGTGGCAAGGTTGTGAACGAATTTGATAAACTACCTGAGAAATATGAAATGACCATGAAATTATTTTATTATGACGAAGGTTTGTGATACTGTAATATTAAAATGTAAATAGCTTTTCTTCACGCATGATCTATGGCTTATAAAAAGTTTTTGCACATTTCTTCAAATTACAAGGGTGGTTTGATATTAACGTACTTCATTTTTCAATATGGTCCCCTTGAAGTTCAACGTATTTACGCAAAATTTCTCCAGTTTCCGATTCCTTCGCAGAAATGATTTTCTTCAAGGCTTTCAAAATACCCCTTCATTTGACTAAAATTTCATCCTGCCAGAAAAGTTTTGAGTTTCGGGAATAGATGGTAGTCCGAGGAAACTAGATCTGATGAAGAGGCAGGATGCGAAAGCGGTTCATATTATAGCTCGGCCAATTTTTGCCCAGCTACTTGGCTTGAATGCACCGGTGCGTTATCATGGTGAAACACCATTTTTTTTTGCCATTCCCGGGCGTTTTTCTGCTACGGCTGCTTTTGACTGGTCAAAATAGTATTCCCCGATAATGGTTTTCCCCTTTTCGAGAATTCCTTTTGCATCCCAAAAATCTTGTTCTATCACCTTTCCAGCGAATCAAATGCATTTCGCCTTTTTTGGAACCGGTTCTCCATGTGCGATCCATTGTCCTTGCTGCTGTTTTGTTTCCGGGATATAGTGGTATATCCAGTTTTTGTCCATTGTCATAAAACGATGCAAAAACTTTACTGGATTATTCTCAGACACTTGCAAACTGTCGGCAGATGTTCGCATGCGAATTCGCTTTTGCTCTGGAGTGACTAAACGCGGCATCCATCTTGCGCAATTCATTATGCGAAATGAAGTGAAATGAGATGCTAAGTTGCGCTCTTTCACTCATTTGTCAACTAAAACCAAATTGCGCACTTTATCGATGATTTCGGGGCTCCAGGACATGGTGCATCTTTAATACTTATTCTTTCATGCTTGAATTCAAAACAGTTTCTTAGGAAGGACACGGGTCACCCAATATAGGTAAAAATTCCAGAAAAAATAATTGAATCACACCACGAACTTCAATTTTATCAATTTTTCACTATTACTCAAAACACTTCTGTTTAAGCAACTGTCAAACAATTATCACCATCTATTAGTATGCGAACCATGTTACTTATCAAACCACAATAATTAACTGAAAATAAATTAGATTTTTTCTTTTTTTAAATAGTCACAGTGGAGCAATATAACTGTCAACCTATCGTTGCTTACAGATACACCGTCAGATTATGAACCACCAGGTTTCAATGCGTGTCTGGATGGTGATGCGCAGTACGCAAGTGATCAAGAATCGTTTTTTAAGACGTTGGTTGGTTGCCTCAAAACACAGTACCATAAAATGAAAATGGTAACAATAACACCCAGGAGTAAACTCTCTTCAGAAAAGCCTGATGACATCAGTAACTCGGTAATGGTATATATAATTTATTATTATTGAATCTCACGCAAGAATCATGACTCATACACAGAGCAGATGAAAGGTTTTAAGCCAAAGCAATAGAAGAAAGTACATATTTATTAAATATTTAGGTATACAGAGTTTATATTACATTATGCAGTGGAAAACGTTTAATATGAAAAATTGATTAACATGAATAAATATTGTGCTACTGACAAAATGGTAATATATTTGATTAAATAAAATACAATCACTTTGTATGAAATCACAAAATTTATTATATGTCAATCGGTGTCGCTTGTCCCAAGCTTCATCAGGACATTAAAACATTAAAATTAATCATAAATACAAAATAGTGCACTTATATATATTATACATTAAGAGGGAGATAGAATATAAAATTACATGTGAGAGAGAGAGAGAGAGAGAGAGAGAGAATACATATACAGTTAGACGGAACATTAAGGGAGGGGAAAATACAGTGTTGATGAAATTTTTAAACACTAAAAATATGTATTGAGGCACATAACTCTATATTTGATTGAAAAGTTTTTGTACATTTTTGCTTTATTAGCCATACTCGCTAATATTATATTTTCATAGAAATCACTTTGCTAATTTATTTTCTTTTAACATGAAACAAAAAACACTTAAAATTAAAATACTTCACATCTCAGAGAAACAAAAGAATATTCCAGCCACCGTATTGTCACCAAATTGTTTACTCTTTAAGACTTTATAACTCAACTTTCTATTAACCTACATTTGATAATAAACAATAGATATAAGGATGCCGCTTGCCATACACTGACCTTACTATTTTAGACAGACGGGATTATCCGTCGGTAGAGTCATCACCAAACTGTTTATTGCACAAGACTTTATAACTTATTTTTCTATTAGCAAGGTTGCATCCGTCTAAACAATAAGATATACAAGGGCTGTCTGAAAAATTTCCAACCTCTACATGAAGATGGCAGCACTCTTCAACAAAAGTTGGGGTACATGTTTGCACATGCTTTGATAAGTACTCATCAAAATTTCAGCCATTTTGGACACGCAGTTGTTGTTTGCCAATCGTTTGACTGAGTTGATGTGAGTGTTTTTATGAAAATGGAAAAAATCGAGTATCGAGCTGTCATTAAATATTTGTTTTTAAAAGGCAATACGCCTACACAAATTAAAGACGAGTTGGACGCTGTGTACGGGGACTCTGCACCATCATTTACCACGGTGAAATTTTGGGCAGCGGAATTTAAACGTGGCCGTACCAGCTTGGGTGATGATGAACGTTTGGGATGGCTCGTAAAGGCACAAAAATAACACATGTGCAATTGTTGTACATAGTACAACGTATATATTAAGAGTCAAAATAAATTATGTTTATAAAATTGACCTTGTGTCACCATAGTAGAAAAAAAAATGTAACTTGTTTCCTGTGTTTGTTCAAACCCTTTTGATTATTACATCAGAAACATCAGTGAGTTTTAACATAAATTTCATTAACGTAAAAATATTTCAGTCTCCCATGATTCCAAGTTAAACAATGTTCATATTTAAAAAAAATGTATAGACATATATAATACATAAGCAATGATAACATAAATTTTACTTAAAACAGGTGCCTGGAGTTCTTTTGCTATATGTTGTACAATTTTAAGGTAATGAGAGTTATGAAATGTTAATAATACATTTTTCCTCTTTCCTCATACAAGAACAAACAGTAGAGTCTGCTGTTGGTTGAGGCTGATTTTGAACATATGTATTAAAAATCGTTCATAAAGCTTCTAATTATTTTTGACTCGTTAGCAGTGGCGTAACTATAAAAATTGGACCCCAATGCAAAATGGAGAAAAATGCCCCTGTATAATAAAAATATTAAGTACTACAAGGCACTCTTATGCTCTCGTAACCGCACAAAATCTTTGATTTGTTTTACGGAAGGTCTTCTCCGAGTCCGTCATATTTTACTCATGTAAGAATTAGGCATATTTTAATGTTTATAATTCCATGTCGTGCTGTGATAGATTTTAAAAATTATTAGAAAAGAATCCATGCAAAATGTATTATATTATAGGGCGCAGATGCACTTCGGGGCCCCAATGCATCGCATTGGCGTAGTTATGCCACCACTCGTTAGCTAATTAAGGAATATGGTTTCTGTATCTATGTTAATATTGTTTTCAGATCTCTGATACAGAAAATGGTTCAAAGTCGCAAACAGCTTCAGGACCACTTCATGACAGCAGTCGCAAGACCTCGTCATCTGCAAGTGTTTTATTCAATATAATACTAGATATTGTAATAAACAGATATACAATGACATTTTTTTTAAAAGAGTTGCGTACATGGAATACATATCACATCAATATTCTTACTATTTCCAAACTAAGCTAAAATGGATGCGGTGTGGAAATAGAACTAACTTAATTCAAGTCCACTGACCACTCGACCACGAGTCGTACTGTTAGACAATTATGTGTTATATTCTTCATCAATGTTATGAATTGGCTTGGTTATTTTGGATATTGCCAAGAGGTGTTATTAATATAATAAACACTCAGATCTGTTCAGAACACTAAACTTTGTCTAAAGTGAAAACAAATATTGCAAAATCTAAAAATAGATTGTCACTCCAATAGCACATTATTATTGATAATAATTTAGATAGTTTTGATTTATAATATTAACAGCTATCGCATTATTTTCATTTTCATAAATAATGTAATAATGATGTTTATTTATTTATTAGTTTTTATTGACATACATGTTTTTGTTGTAACAGTTAAATATTATAATAAAACATAATTATTTCAATTATATTGCTATAAAGTATAATACTCGAAGTTTATTATGAGGGATGCTGTAGAAATCCACCTCTGAGATATACAGCATTGTCTTGGCTACTTTACTAGAGTGCCATCTGTGTTAATGTAGCCATGTGTCAGGGCAACATTGTTCTATTTAATGTGTATTTTATTTATTTATTGGGAAATGTTTTTAAATACTGAAACCGTGCATAACACTGAATTAATCATTTAATTATTAAATAATATACAATTGCGTAGCTCTTTTGGTCCCGGCCAGACCTCTTCTACCAGTTGCCCTTTTCTGTGTGCACTAATTATGGCTTATTCTCTATCAATTATTGTTTTTTTTTGTCTTCCATACATCACATACATTTACGTAAATTTGTCTGCCAAAAAAGTGTGAAAATATAGACATATTGTCTAAAGATCATTTACCAATAATTATTTATAATATTACATCATATCAATTGTGCTCAGCCTCTTAACATGTTTTTGCCAAGCCACTGTCATTACTGAACGTTAGTAATGTTTATTTCACAAGGTCAGTTTCTTAATTTATCTATATTTTATTCTATATTTATGAAATCAATACATATAATCTTAAATTTTTCCTAAGATGCTGGGCCTGTCAATTTTTAAAAAGAATTATTTTTAGTATATTGGAAGGTTGGTTCGTGTTCGAGTAAAAGACCTTATTATATAAATTTGTTTATTCTCGCCGGGGAGAAGCCACCGAGAGCGAGAAAATGACACAAATATATAAGGGACAGAGTAAAAATAACATATGATAAATGATGCAAGTATTATTCGAAGGAACGAGTCGGGAAGAGCGGTCCGGTTGACTCGAGTGCTGTGCGCAAACTGCTTCATCACGTGCACGTGTGTCATATAAACGTCGGATGGCTTGGCTTTTCTCGAACCTTCTCCCTTAAAATAAAGGAACGTGGAGATGCATCTGGACAATGCGCGCGGGCTGTCACAAATACATTTGGTTTTATTTTCTTTAAAATGTTAGATTTTTTTTACTAATCTTCACATTATAATAATTTTTCAGGATTCCAGTACAGAAATTCATGCAGAAACCTCAGGACAATTCCACAACAGCAGTCACAGAATCTCGCAATCTGTAAGTTTTAATGGATAACCAATACTGCTCACAAATATTTTGGATAACACTAGTTCATTGAAAAAATTTACTTTGTTTTAGTATGATGACCCAGTTACTCCGAATGCTTCCCAACAAACTGTAGAGGACCTTTTTAATGGAAATAATTTGTTTAATATTCAAGTAACTCTCTTCTATATTTTTTAAATATCTTCATTATTGATTTCACCACTAATTGTTAGTTTATAGTTTGTACACAATTTTTATTCTCTAAATCTTTCAGAAAGTGCGCTAATTGTGTTTTGAGTGGCATATTTAAATTAGCAGTGTTTCTGGCTGAGTACATCTTCCACGCTAGTAATGTACTGAATGGCTTATTTTAATAATGCAGTTATTCTGGCTGAGTTTACCTTCCACGCTAGTAATGTACTGAATGGCTAATTTTAATGATGCAGTGATTCTGGCTGGTGCATCTTCCACGCTAGTAATGTACTGAATGGCTAATTTTAATGATGCAGTGATTCTGGCTGAGTGCATCTTCCATGTTAGTAATGTACTGAATATCATATTTTAATGATGCAGTGATTCTGGCTGGTGCATCTTCCATGTTAGTAATGTACTGAATAGCATATTTTAATGATGTAGTGATTCTGGCTGAGTGCATCTTCCATGTTAGTAATGTACTGAATATCATATTTTAATGATGCAGTGATTCTGGCTGGTGCATCTTACCACGCTAGTAATGTACTGAATGGCTAATTTTAATGATGCAGTGATTCTGGCTGAATGCATCTTCCACGCAAGTAATGTACTGAATAGCATATTTTAATGATGTAGTGATTCTGGCTGAGTGCATCTTCCATGTTAGTAATGTACTGAATAGCATATTTTAATGATGCAGTGATTCTGGCTGGTGCATCTTCCATGTTAGTAATGTACTGAATATCATATTTTAATGATGCAGTGATTCTGGCTGGTGCATCTTCCACGCTAGTAATGTACTGAATGGCAAATTTAATAATGCAGTGATTCTAGCTAAGTAAACCTTCCATGTTAGTAAAACTTCAATTCAAGAACAGTTTACCTCTACTAACTGTGCTTGAAGTTTTAATTCTTGGCTTTTAAACACATTTTAACGTTTTCCTTGTGATAACACGTTTTTCGTGAATTGTGTGGTTAGAATATGTGCATTTTTCAATTTGCTGGAAAATTTTGAAAATATATGAAAACTAATTCTTAATTTAATGTACGTAGATTATTTAAATAAAATGTTTCAGAATGTTAATGCAGATAATCCCACTAATCCCACTAATTCCGCTCAGGGCGATAAGATAATAGAAAATAGATTTAAGAAACTTTCTCTTAATAAGTTATTCGGTAAGGATTTTAATTAACTAAATGATTAAAATTATTTAATTTACTTTAATTAATTCGTGTTACATTGTATGTACAGTAGAAACTCGATTATCCAAGCCTCGAGTATCCGAGTTTACGTATTATTCGAGCTGAGAGTATTTTGCAAATTGTGGAATATCGCTGCAGGGAGGTGAGGAACAACTATGAAACAAAAAAAATGTAAAGGATTTTTTGAGAAATAAAATGTTATTGTTTTATCTTAGTGTATGTATATAGTATGCAATGCATGCAAAAATTTTAAATTTCACTGGCTATATAAGTCCAATTGTCACAATTTTTGTTGTTGTGTTATTACACTTGTCCCTGACGTATGTTGACATTGGTAGCCATATTGAATGCTAACTTTATTGTTGGCTGTCGAAAAAGTTATACGTGTTTCGGTGTGCTCGGTGATTTTTTACTCATGGAAAAAATGGAACAAAAAATTTGCATTACATTTTACTTTAAGAATGGAATAAAGTGCAACACACCGTATTGAAAATGTTGGATGTTGCTTTTGATGAGTCTTCTAAGAATAAAACAAGCGTTTACAAGCGGTACAAACGTTTCTAAGAGGACCATGAAGAAGATATTGGAGATGACAAGCACTCTGGATGCTTCAGCACAGTAACAACCGATGAACAATGTCGAAAAAGTGAAGAAAATAATTATGGACAATCACCAAACACTATTAGAGAGATTGCTGATGATGTTGGCACATCATTTGGGTCATGCCAAGCAATTTTTACTAATGTTTTGGGTATAATATGTGTGGCAGCAAAATTTGTTCTGAAAATGTTGAATTTCGACCAAAAGCGGTACCAAATGGACATTGCCTAGGAGTTGCTGAATGAAGTCAACAACGATCCAGAACTGCCCAAATAGAAAATTTCCTTCCACCTAACCACTTTTTGAGATTTGGGAACAGATAGAAGTTGCAGGGGGACAAGTCTGGCGAATAAGGTGAATGGGACAGCAATTCGAAGTGCAATTTGTGAATTTTATTCACTGCCACCGATGCGAAAAACAAAATTTTACATTTAGCCAAATGGTGTCGTTTCTTCCTTCCTTTTTAAGATAATTCATGAGAATTACTCCTCGAGTGTCCCATAAAACAGTTGTCATCACTTTGCCAGCTGATAATTTCACCTTTGCTTTCTTTGGTATAGATTCTCCACTTTCTATTCACTGTTTAGACTGCTTTTTGGTTTCTGGTGTGTAATGATGGATCTACGTTTCGTTAATCAAATAAAACAAATACGTAGAAATATCATTCTACGCAGTTTTCAGTAAGGATTATTCCTATTGGAGAATAGCAGCCTTAAACACAAATTGTTTGAAAAATGCATAAAATCCACAGATGTCAAGATACCAACATAGATTCAGTAAAAAATTATTTAGTTCAGTATAATTATTATAAGGATTGAAAAAAACAAGTTAGGTTCATTCAAGACTTAAGTGCTAGCAAATCGCGGAGCAGAAAGGATATGAAGTTGTAACAGATGGTTCGCAAATAACTCACGGCTAGACAAAAGTTGTGAGTTACGTCTTTTCATAATGTAGGTTTATTTCATTTTATTTTATTTTCCAGAACTTTTATTAATGCACAGATATTTACTTGTATACACTGCACACCCCTGCTTGTATATAACTGCCTGTATTATCTGAGTTTTTGATTATTTGAAATTGGTTCGGTTCACATTTTCTCAGGTAATCGGGGTTCTACTGTAATATGAATTATTATTGTTATTAAATACTTTTTTGTTGTGTTTAATCATTGCACCACCATCTTTAGAGATTATTATTGATGTATTTTTCTTTATTGAGTGTATTAATTAGTATTACAGTTATATTATGTCAAATATAGATGCCATGTATTCATAGTGTCAATATATTTGTTATCTATATATCTTTGGAATAGTCTTAATAAGGAGTCTTGTATTGTCATAATTATGGAAAATAACATTCAGTTTATTGGTTTTAAATCAGTGTAAAAGTCCTATCTAAGTAATAGTTTAAAAAACTCTAATTTATTGTATAACTTTTGATATAAATGAATAATTAAAACTCACATTTTCGTAAAAACGCAAAAATTGAATTATTATTTAAAGTTGCGCTTTAAGAGGAGCTAAATATTTATTTATTACTGCGTAGTTGTATTATATAAATCAAAATCAACTTTAAATATTAATTTCCTTGCTACAGGTTTAACTTTAGATAATTTATATATCGCCATTTTTATAAAAACGGTACTTTCAATATATACAAAATAATGACGTGGCTTGAATATTTCAGATGGTAAAGTTTCAGTATTTCACGAAGGAGGAGATGTAGAATTGCATTGTCCCTGTGGAAAGAAATTTATGGGGGACACTATTCAGTGTCGGTACGTATTCACATATTATATTTTTTTAAAACATGCAGTTTGATAATTATAATATAAAATGCTATTCGTTAATTATTATTTAAAATGATTTTTATTGATTGATCAATTCTGTTTTTTTTTTATCATTTTCATTTGAACAATTTTTTGTGGTGCTGTATTATTTTGCATATATAGATGGTATTTTTACATCTGGGTTTAATACATTTAAAATTATTACATATTGTGCCAGACAGTAGGTGTTAATCTTAACTATTGAAATACAATAACTTTCATTCCAATTAGTATATCTTTACAACAATTTTGTATTATTTAATTAAGTATGTAGGTATAGGTATATTTTATTAAACTACTAATCCTAGAATTTTTTTTTTAAATCATTTTATAAAAAATAATGTTACCATTGATATTTTCTGCACCACTGAAGAGTTTATGTAAAATTTATATAGTTTATGTGAAACACTAAAGTTTCTCAAATTTGTAATATTATGTTTGGGGGTTAGGTTGGTGGTTAAATGATAGAGATGGTTGGTGTTGTTTGTTTATTGGTGTAACAGATAGAGAAGGAAGCATATAGTGTTGCATTCAGAATTACAGACAATCAGTGTAACGATAAAATGTAGCGAAGCGAGTCGGCGGTCTCGCCCGGTGTGCGAGGGCCGAGCGAGACCCGTTGTAGTGGAGCGGTGGAATACAAGAGGTCGTTGGTGAGTGATCGAACCAGTCTGTGGCGGCAGCCGGCAGCGCTATGTTGCTAGTATTGATGCCGGCTGAGATGGCGGTGAATTTGAAATGCCCTACGTATGTAATCTAAATAACACTCATTACTGCATTCTATTTTCATTTGTTAATATGTGGTAATCAAATGTGGTGGAAATATGAGGAACAAAAGGAAGGCACTTACTTTTTTGATTCCTCTCCACCACAAGTACAAGCGTTGCGGCATGTATAGTAATACTCGTGAAAAAAGGATTATTAAGTATAATATAATTAGTGTAAGGTTATTAATAATAAGCGGTAGCGGAGTGAAGCGATGGTAGTGTTTCCGTAGAAAGTTCATAGCGCACATTGACCTTGCTGCAGATTTGATAGATTTTTAATCACTGCGGTATCTTCTTTCTTCTTTGTGCTTAGGGATAGGGATAGGTAAGAAATGGAACGATATACGCAGATTAAAATTTGTTAAATAGCAAAGTGAATGTATCCATAAGGCAACAGGTCAAACACCAAAACTTAATAGAATTAAATTAATTTTAAATGGCGCTAACAAAATGAATATTACTTTTATTTTTTTATTTCTTATTACTTTGTCTTTTACTATTTTAGATCCTGCAAAACATTCCAGCATTCTATTTGTTTTGGGCTGTTGAATAATAAAGAGCCTATCACTCACTACTGCGATCAATGTGCTTTGAAATATCCAGAATCTTCAGAAACTGATTTGGATTTGTTTGGTTTGGATCCCACATCAAAAAAGGTAATTTCAAACGTAGTTTTATTGTATGGAAACAGATATGGAAAAAAAAACAACAAGCATATTCCAGAAGTAAATACAATTATGTTTTCAAGTAAAGAGAGCCTATGTAACTCTTATAATTTTATAAATCCGCTTCATATTAGGATGAACTCCGAGTTATCCTCAGTTTTGGATTTTTGTGCCTTTGTAGATCTTCAAAAGGCATATGATAGAGTGTAAGAGAAAGGTTACGGAAGGTACTCTCTGATTACAGGGTGAATAGCAAACTTATATGAAAGAAGATTTATAATGATGATTTTTCATTCTATTATATTCATAATATTTAAAAATCTGTGGTAAGGATGGTTGGTGTTCTGGTGAAAACCATTTTTATCCGAACATGTTTGTTCTCATCGGGGAGAAGCCACCGAGAGCAAGAAACAACACAGAATATGTAAAGGTTATGGAAAAATGATGCACGGTTAGTGAAAGGTGAGAGTCGGGATGTGCATCTGCGGTCCGGTCGGTTTGGGTACTGGTCGCCGATTGTTTCGTCGACCGCTTCCTCTGCTGCATGTGTTGGTGCACGTGTGTCATGCCCGCCGGGTGGCGCAGTCCAGCCTTCCTCGAACGTTTCCGCTTTGTACGCGTGAGATGGTGGAATACCAAGAATTGACAGAACGAGGAACATCTGGACGATGCGCGCGAGCTGCCACAGATCCATAGGTAAAATTGTAATTTTGCATACCCAGGCATATGAAATTATTGATAATATCCAGTTATTTCTAGTTCATAGTAAAATAGTTGAATTAAAAGTGAACTATATTAATTTGTGGTATTTATTCATATTTCAGGAGTTGTGTTTATTTCGTAACGCTTTGGTATTGTGCACTTCAGCACGTTTAATGTCCCTAGACAATTTAATCAAAAACCTTCAAGTGTCCACTAAGACTGCCGTGGATATTATAAAGGAAATGGAGAAATCTAATTTGTTTTACTCTACCAGCATTGAGCCAGTCGAGTATGTCCTATTTTTATTTTATTTTGTATTCCTTTTATTTATGTACACAACATTCTGGTCACTAAGTTACTCTGGTTAATGGGGAGTTACTTAACATTAATATTATTTTCTGCTTTAATTTCTACAACCTATAATTAGTAATAGGCAGACACCTGTATCAAAAGTTTTTTTTTACAAATGTAATATTTTTTTACCTCTTTGTTTATTTTTGTATTATTACAATTTATGTTCTAATGCAACTATAAAAATTATAATAAATTAAAATTACATTGAGATATAGTAAAACATGAATTACAGAATTTAGGTTTCTATATATATTTTTGATCCATAAATTTATTAGAGGATTTATATTAATGTTATTGTAAATAAATAAAATAATACATAGTTGGTTTGTGTGTCTGTGTCGCCCTCATTACAGATTTTATATTTTTAAGTTAGTTAAAGCCTGTCTGTTAATACATAATACAGTATTATTTATTCTAGTTTAACACAGCCTCGTCTAATAAACCACACTGTCTTGTCATCAAGCGTACTCCCTCATTATTTTCTAAATAATCAGTCACGAAAAGAACCAATTATTCCAACACCAAAATTGATACCGGATGTGGATAATGACATAGATGACTACTTGGATGCCACTCCAAACGTCTTGTCCCAAAAGGAAATGGAAGACGATAACCCTAGTTATGAAGGAGGCGAGTGTTCAACAAACATGACCTTCAATGAACGGCGTAGTAGTAAGCGTACGAAGAAACCAGTGAAGAGGTACGCGAATGACCCAGTCATAGAGACACGTCCTAAAATCCGAAGGAAAAGTTCCATAATAGACTCAATAAAGTACCAATCTGATAAATAGCTAATAATTTTAGGCTTATATTTAAGAGATTCATCATATGAGACCCCTCCTGTGACAACATTGTATATCGGTTTATTCAAATGTTGATAGATAGACGGAGCGTCAGCTATTTTGGATGATATACAGTGTTGTTGCAAGAAAGCTCACATAGAAATTGTGGGTAAGAGAATATTTATTTTATATACCAGTCGATGTCCAAGAAGACGTACAACATTGTGGCATTCACAATGCAAATCTGCTCAGTACCGACATATGGTGTTGTTGCAGGGGTGGTCTCACATTTTTAAGTATACAATAGTTTTCTATATTTATTATTAATATTTATTAGGTAAAGTGAAAATAAATGTTGTTTATTATAGTGAAAAATTTTTTGAGAAAAGATAATTTCCATTGTTATTTATGATATTTTGTCACAATTGGGGTAATTTTTCAATGCCTCTTTTGTAAAATTCTTACAGTTTTGATTTAAAAAAGGAATCTAGATGTTTTCCGACCATTGGATTGAAATTTTCTTTTCTTTTTGAATGTTCCATTGACCGGAATAAATGATAATTTGATGGTGCTATGTCAGGAAAATAAGGCGAATGTGGTAAAAGTTTCAGATCCAGTTCCTTTATGTTGTCCTGTGTAATTTTCGCTGCGTGCGGTCTGGCATTGTCGCGTTGTAAGATGCGCCGTTGAATATTAACTAGGACTTCGTTTTTTTAATAATTCCACCTTTAATCTCTCAAATTGAGTACAACAAAATTCGGCTGTGATGGCCTGACATAACATCCAAAATATCCCACCAGACAATGATGGTTGAGGTGTTGAAACTGGTGTTTGACTTGGGGAAAGCCATTGGTTTTTTTTATGTGGATTGCTATAAAGAATCAATTTTTTGTCTCCAGTAATAATTTGTCTTAGAAATAGATCGGTTTCATACCTGCTTAGCAGCGAAGAACAAATTATCACACGTTGATCCACGGCCGACGGCGATAGACTGCGAACCCTAAACTATGCCTATGATTTTTGCCGAGCTTTTACTGTCGACCAGGAACAGCAGATCTCTTCTGATAATTCCTTGATGGTTCTGATTCTGCCAGTGAGTTTAACACGTCATTGATTTTTTGAAATTTTCCCGATTTTGATTTATCTTTTAGATTCCTATCACCGTTTTTGAATTGTTTAAATCAACATTGGCATTTCCGAATGTTTAAAATATCTCTGCGAGTTTCACAAATGCTCTCTGGGTTTTAATCCCTTGTCAAATAAAAACAACAAAATATATCAAACTGCTTCGGCCTCGACATTTTTGCTATGGGTGAAAATGAAAAAAATGAAGTGAAAACAGTAAGAGTATGAATAGAGCTACAAAATAATAACAATGCAGATGTACTTACTCGTCCACAGCCGAAAGCAAACTGACTTCAAAACAACGCCAAAAAAAGACATTTATTTTCGCTTTATCTAATATGATCCTCTTTCGATCCAATAAAAAATGTTAATGTTATTTAGTGATCATTTTCACTATTCAGGCTATATGTTACAATAATTGAATTCAGCAGCCCTTAACAGGGTCTAGAATCAATTATAAATGATTGAGATACGACAATAAGGAATGTATATAATACTGAGTTGGGTGTATTAAATATAGCGAAGGAACATATTCAGATGTTTTAAGCACAAAACCCTAAAGAAGTGGAAAGTATGTCAATCCCATATATCTTCCTCAGGAATAAGGTATAATGGCGTGTCCTTTTATCCTTACCTAAAGTATCTTCATTGTATGTACACAAAAATGAATGTACATACGTACTTAGAAAAATATATTTATTTATTACCTGATGTTGAAATAAAAAGTTATAATAAGAGGAATTTTATTTTTGTTCTATTATGTGCTAGTTTTTGAAACTATACACCACGTGTGAAAAATGACACTGGAAGCAATAATCAATATGATATTATACGTCTCGGTTGTATGCCGACAAAGGAATGCTATGGGTTAATATTATCAAAATTTCATAATGGGCGTTTAAATAATAATATAATGCCTGAAATATATACCAAAAATAATTTATTATTATTATATTGGTAGTTAATATAATTTACACTACAAAATAATTTTGTTTCTAGTATGCGAGAATAATATTGACACTTGAAACACTAGTGATTATTGTACATCACACATCGTTTTTATTTTGATTTAAAAAATTTCTGTATTTTCCAAAGTTTAGAAAAATTTATTGTCTGCCTAAAAGTATAAACTTCTAATTAGAGTAATTAGGTAGGCGCAGAGAATCCAAGGAAGTTATTTTTAATACGTAAACTGTAAAAGCAGTAATATTGAAAGTAAAAAATAAATATATATTGAGTTTATTGTGTACTAACATGCTATGTCAATATTATTTTTATCCGTCTTATAATTGCATAAAATTTTGCTCTGATTTTTAGTTTAAAAAAATTGGTTAATTCTCAAATTATTTACATTACCAATACTTCAAACATTTAGGTAATAAATACTCTGTAAGATAAGATTTCTACAGTATTTTTAATAAAACATGTTAAAATTATTTTATTCACTAAAAGTTATATTAACTGTTACTTTAATTTTAACTTTACTTTAACTGTTAATTCAATTTAATAAAAAGAAATTGTGCAATTATTCCATTTAAATATTTATATTAACTTTTATTATATTATTATGTTTGTTGTTATATGTATATATTACATTATATATTTTTTGTTTGTTGAATAATATGTTTTCCTCAATATGTAATATAATACATTTAATCATAATACTTATGCATAATTATGGTGTGTTCATTTGATCTTGATCTTAATTTTTTCAAAAATCTGTTTGTTTTCACTACATTTTTTTGAACTTTTTGTTCAATTTGGTTGTAACATAACACAACTGGTAAATATGTCATGAAATGGAAAATAAAGGCATAATAATGATTAATTACTAATGTTAAATAAATTGCTTTAAAAAAATAATTATTTTATTAAATATAGTTACATATTGAGTGGTTTCTGTGTGAAGTGAATATTAGGACCAATCAATTTTTTTACGTAATCTTAAAAAGCTAGACCCACAAGGTGTCTTACTAGACCCGTGTACAGGTTCATTATGTTGATTGGGATATCTGTTCATTGCTTGCGGTCCTTTATTATGAGCGGGATTGATGTAGTACAATACAACCCGATGTGGTAATGATATACTTTATTATACAGAGCTTACATATGTACAATGAAAGAGATGCATTTCTGACCATGGCTCAGATGCGAGAGAGCGCACCCAAGAGCCCGGTAATCTTTTATCTCTTTCACTCACTTCAGTCATGCCAACATGCGCGTGTCATGTATTCACTACAACCAGATACATTACACAACAATATTTTTTTCAATATAGTTAAAGCGATGTCTCGTAAGTATAAAGATTATAAAATATTTGTACGAGTTGGAAAATTATGAAGCCAATATTGATGGTTTAGTATAATGTTAATTACCTTCATTTTTACAGTTTAATTTACATGGGCGTCTATCAAACGGATCCTCCCTCTGTTCCATAAATATGCGATTAGTTATGTATTTTGTTCTGTTATAATGGTCATTCGTTTTTTAAAAATCAAAGGTGTGACTCCCATGTTTTTCACAGTGTAACTAAAGTTTAAGAAAAATATTTTACCATCCTTTTATTATGAGAGCAGATGAGAATATTTCCTCCATATTTTCCATCTTATTAATTTTTTCTGGGACACTTCACTTCGCAGCATATCTTTATTCTATGCTTCACAGGTTACAGTGTTACATACAGATTACGGGCATACGGCATACGGGTTATAGGTAACCAATATGCCTTTTGATGATCTCTGGGTTGCATTCAGATAAATGTTCAACATGACCAGTTAGAGCGAATCCAAACTGCAACTGCCTCTTTAAATGTATAAGTGAGGATTTTTATCTACTCAAAATTTTTTTTAGTTTTGACATTATTAAGAACATTTTATTTTGTTAAAGAAGTATCGAGGAACTCGTAATAATTCAGACAAAACAAAAAATAAATAAATAAACATCATAAAAGCTGCAGGGTTTAGAAAGGATAAGATACACCTGTACAAGATCACACATAATTTTGAATTAAAATGTTCTCGTATTTTTGGAATTTATGAGACCGCGTTTGAACTGAAGTTAGAATACCTGAAGACTAAGGACTTGAAATTGAGGATTTGGAAAATCAAATGGCTACCCATTCAATACAATAATTTTAATTATCGTTATTAATAATATTAATTCACCTTGACAAATAATGTTCTAGTAAGGTGAGTGTAGAATAAAATGTAAATTATTTAATTTTATTACCTTTAAAAAATCTAATTAGGGATTGCTATATTGACTTTCTAAAAATTAATTGTACCTCAAAACCTTTGCTTTCTGTAAGATATTTATGAGACGCTATTGCTGCCAAGCGGCCACATCTTTAGAATTGTTAAAATTGTATTTATAATTTCGCCACTCTCACTGGGTTGTGTTTGTATTGTGGCAAACATATAACACTTTTCGTATGTAGATACCTTGTAAATCAAAATATCGTTTAAATTGAGCAGTAAATATTAACAAATCAGTATTACAGGTTATTTACAGAAGAAAAAAAACGTGTTACATGGCCCAGATACATGTTCTATACCATCCATGCATAGAATATGTTTTGTGGTTCGATAAAATATTAATGCGGTTAAATAAATAAAATAAAAATCTCCCCAGTCTTCCACGTGACAGGTGGAAATACTAACCATTATGCTGCCAAGAAATCAATGAGATATAAAAATAACAGTTAACAATCTTAAGGTGTTTATTAATACTAGCTTCTTACAAAGTTCAATAGGGATAACTATTTGTGAAAATAAATTTAAATATTAGTATTAACATTTGATGGAAATGCATAAATAATAAAGTATATCAAAAAATTAATGCCGTAAATTTTAGTAGAAAAAATCATAATATAATGCTGATTTTTATTATACTTAAATGATTTTTTGACACGACGCTCTAAAGGGTGGATAGCAAGATTGTAGAGCGCTCGCCTTTCATGTGGGAGGCAGCGGGGTCAATGCTCGTCGTCTTCAAAATCATTTTGATTTAAAAAAAGTTTTGTGGGCGCTCGGTAGGTACTGGTAAAAGTAAAAATAAAACACAAAATAAGTGAGAGTTTATAAAAATATTAAGAATTTTTTTAACCTTTAACATACCATGACATAAAACGCCCCGAACGCAGCCATGCTGTCAACTCGTGTTACCCTAAATAACAGTTAGAAAAAATATTTTTAGCTTTAATGGCACGAATTTACTGACCATTGAATATTGACCATTCAATTTTGAAAAAATGGTGAATAACATCATTTAGAGCATTCATTAAGTCGTATACAACGTGTTCTTCCTTCTTATCTCTCTTCATTTAATTAGTGAGAAAGAAACAATTATATTTGTATATTTGTTCTTTTCACTGTGAAAATAGTATGTGTTGATGATATAAATTGTATTTTTACCAACGTATTAACTTTACAACGGAATGAATGGAAAAAATAATTGCTTTTGTATGATTCCCTTTTCATAATTGGTTTTTCACTAGTCATTCCTAAGTGCTAATATTTTCTTTAGGATTATCTAAAATATGAATTTTATATTGCATGTGTTTACCGAAATATTATAGGTTTAATTATGATGGTAGACCTGTGTTACAGCATGGTTTGGGAAGGGTTAACGTAGTTTTCGTGATAATTTTTTTTGGGGAATTCGCCGAAAAGATATATAATGCTAAAAATGAAAGAAGACATGATTTTCGCGTTTTCGTTATCGAGAGTTTGGGTAAACGTATTATCGAAGATTGTTTGGCACCGTTAAGACGTTAATCATGTAAGATTTTATCTCGCTCATTTCTAGTCCGTCAAATTATTTAATTAGCACAGAGATAAATGTAAGTAGGCACTTTTCTTTAATAATATTATCGTATTAAAATTTATTCGAAAAAAAAGAATGCGATAAAACAGATAAACGGATAAAACCTTATCTATGGATAAAACCATAACTTTTTAAAGTGCTGCTAGTTTTCAAAACTTTTCAGTTTCCACGAAAATACAAATATTTAAATTGTCAGAAAAATAGTTTTGCATAGATTGGTGTGGTGTCATATTATCGATTTGAATGGTCACATATTTACCTCAGTAAAAAATATTATTAAGTTAATTTAATTCAAATGTGAAGAAAGTTTGCGAAAGTTGAAAAAAAGTCCGTTGAAGCAAAAATATGATTACAAGTGCGGCAAAGCGTGATAAGAATGGAAATTTTTCAATGAATGCAGATGATTATTTCCCTTCTACCCCCCGTGACAAGAGTAACACGATAGACAAAAATATCTGTAAAGGATATAATAATATTTTACAGAAACGGTTACCAATGAACATTATAATCTCTGACACTGTATATAGGAAAAAATTTCAAACAGTCAGTGAAAATGTCAGCCTTGACGATGTTGATTTATCCAATTATGATCACATTTTTGACAAGCCATGCTCTCCGACCAAAGTGGTATGTGAAATACGTGATTCATTAAAATCCAACAAGAGGAAAACAAATACCGCAAAACCAAGTTATTCGTCGCAAGGAAAAAATAAAAAGCACGACTCTTCGAACGCATCGCTCGATAGCAAAACTTTTAAAAGTTTCAAAACAGATGCTCTCATTCAAACTTTGGAATTTAAAAAAAACGACAATCGCACCGATATCTGTGAACAAACTAATTCAAATGCAATTCAACCTTCGGACTGCGCAAACTTAAAAATAAAAAGAAAACACGAAGATGAAAAGGATTTAGTTGAAGACAAAAGGGTCGAATTCAATGGATTGGAAGTCATAAACATTTTCAGGTACAATTTAAATGAATCTCTCGAGTACGCCGCACAATCCACGATCTGGAAAAAACAAAGAATTGCAAGCTTGAAAACAAATAAGACTTAACAATTCTAAATATTTGTAAAAGGAATAGTTATGTACTTGATTATTAAGTAATTTCCGTAAACATACATTTTGAACGGAAATGCAAACATAAATTACATCTACCTAATCATTTTATGTGTGCGAGTCATTAATTAACGTTATAAAATAAATACAGTCATTCAACATTTTTAGTGTGGTTTAATTATTGACAAATTTAATTTTCTACCCAGTAATGGTTGCTATTTACCAGGGATCTCAACTGGAACCGAACCGAAAACCAGAAAAAAACGTTATTTTTGCCGGAACGAAAACCGAAACCGAACCGACATTTTTTTTTCGATTGACGAGAAAATTTTTTGCTGATAAAAGCTATATTGTTGTATGTAAATTTATATAATGTGTAGTGTGCATAGTGGCCACTAGATGTGTAGTGTATAGTGGCCACTAGATGTATCGTGAGCAGTGTGCAGTGTGCAGTTGTCAGTTCGTAAACAAACTGTGTACACAAACGTCATGACTTTGAAGAAGAGCACTTGAACGACGCAAGTTTCCTTGACGTTCATAACCACTGTTACGGGTATTTTATTTTTTATGGGGCCTATAAACTATTGCCCTGCACCCAATAACCTAACCTCAATCTGCGTATAGACTCGAGGTATTATAATGTCGAAAGGGATAAAGTTGATTTCTGTTCGAAAAGTCGATTCGCAATGTGTACGCGTGACATATTGAGGTTTCTTCTTCTGTCTTCTTTTATGTTATGTATGTTTTATTGTAAAAATAAAATGCTTTCAATACAGCAACTTTATTTTTAATTGTTATAAAAAGTATAAGAATAATTCAAAGGGCTTGCTGCCTTGGTATGATTGTTGGGTTCCTATGTCCGCAACACCCAGCAATATAAATATATGTATAATAGTTGGGCGGTTTCCAAGGTAACATTTCAATTTTGTACCTCATCTGGTAAACCTTTTTCAAAGTAATTAATAAATTGCCAATAGTGGTCAGTTAAATGATTTCTTTACAGATAGCTGCGCTGTTTCACGAGTATATCGCTTTATAGCTGTGCTGTTTCACGAGTATATCGCTTTATAGCTGTGCTGTTAAATAACATAAGACATTAAAATAGTAAAAAAATTCACCGGACTGTTCCGTTTTTATAATGTTAAGGGTGAGTATCCATAGGGCGCGAAACATGCCGGAGGACCATAATAATAAAGAGTGGATTGGATGAGTTTGGATAGGTATTGTAGCTGAAAGTTGGTTCGTGGTGATGCAAAGAAGGTGGCTGCAAAAAGACTTAGGCCAAAAAGAGGACCACAGAAGAAGATATTTTGGAAATTTCAATATTATCAGATTTAAAATGGACGTGAAAAGTGAATTTCAAAAGAAAATAAAGAATTCATTATTAAAGATGTTATTCTTCAGTCTCTGATCCTTCCTGAGCTAGCCAGTCAGCCAAAAGCCAACAGCCAACAGCCGGCATATCTTGAGTACTGCTTCTGGATTAGTTGATTATGAAGTCAATCGCCGACAGAGAAGTAATTGAGTATATAAATTATTATTTTAATACAAATAAATGCATAAATTAGAAAGATATACATACCTACAGATAAAATCAATTTATCGAGAAAGTATTTTAGTTGCCACCGGGATTTGAACCAAGAACTCTTTCTATCCGGGGAAGCGCGCTGACCAATTACAATATTATTCCATTTTTTAAAAAGCTATCGCCTTTTATTGCGAATACCTTTGAGTGCGCCAGAGATTTTTCAATTTCATTTTATTATATTTTTGGATAAACTTTAATACAACTTATATATATTTTAAAGAAAACACATTATTATTGTGTACTTTTAGTTTTTTCAGAACATAAAAAATATTATTTTATATTTTTATTATCACTTTGTTAAAATATATTAATACAAATTTCGTAAATGACAACTGAAATTATTTAATAAATTAGAATAAAGCGTTAAGTATATTGCTAAGGTATACATGATTTGACAGAAGGAAGGTCAAACATAAATCATGTGTTTTACCTTGTTAGACGTCCTATTTACTTTAGAGATAATTTTAGACGCTTATAATATAGATATATGTATATCAAACATAAATATATTATATGTATTGGTACTTATTTGTAATACACATCTCTGATTACAAGTTGCACAAAGTTAACATTTACTCGAATATAGAGTTTTCTTGCTTAAGGATAGCATAATTGAATAATATTTTTGCTTATAAGCCAAGTGTTAAGTTTAAAATTATAGTTATGAACAAAACTTATCTTCTTGGGGCATTAAAAATACACTAGACGATGAATTGAAAACAACCTTCAAATAATATATAAACGATGGTCTTGTCTTTTCTATATGCGTTTTAAAATAGTTTCACAGATCAAAGGTGTTTTTTTCTTAACTAATGTAAGCAGTTAAATTGGGTTTGTTATTTACATCAATTTACAGAATACTTCGTACTACAAGATAACAGAAAAAAACTTATTTTATCTCAGGTTTTATCCAATGTATATTGAAATCAATATTACACAAATTTGGATGTAACATTGAACCACATATAAAAACAGTCATGTTTTCCTGTATTTTCGTAGATTTTGTGACCAAAATTAATGAAATGAAGATGTAAGACCACCTAAATGATTTCATCTGACTGCGAAAACAAAAATATTAAAAACATCTAAAAGCGGTCCAATGTTATCCGAAATGACTACGTTATAAGTCCGTTAATAGTAATTATATTAATCATAATTTATTTATACTCAGTTTTACAATTCCGTTGCAATTTTGGATACGGATAACGTCATCATTCGGGCAACGACTAACAAGTTTAGAGATGCAATGTGGCAGCCAAGTTAGTCGTAATATGAGTACCTATAGTTATATCAGTCGTAATATGCAGCGTTTTAATGTCTTGACAAATCAGTGAGAATCAATAATCAGATTGACTTTAGGCATTGGAATTAGTGATCAGACGGATAGTTTGATTTACGAAATAGCAATAATACGGAGGTCAAAGTAAGGTAATACAAAAATTTAATGAAAACTGAATATAACGAGCTGACGTCAATGTTATGCGTTATTGCTCAACAGATTTGAAATTGACTAAATCTAATCTGCAATCACTTTTTGGTATTATTTGTTTTTAAAATTTCATAAAATCGGCGAATGCCGACTTTTTGTATTAGTTAAAATAGAATTATTAATGAGAACACATTCTTATTGTGAAGTTGTAATTATTCAGAACAGACGGTCTGTGATGTTTTAAATACTAATTTAATGTATTAATTATAAATATATACATATAAAATCAATTTTGTCGAAAAATATCCCGGTAGCGCAAAAACAATATGTGTTCTCCTTAATAATATAAGTTGTATCAATGTGTTCAAAATTTAATAAAAATGAATTGATAATTCTGGCGTCGGTCGCAGTCGGTTTACTCAAAGGTATTTGTGATTCCGTAAAAACAATGTAGATGGCTTTCAAATAATGGAACGACAGATGTATTAATTTGAAAAAGTGTAACATACAGGTTCGAAAATTTGTCATGAAAAATACTGGCGCTATAACACAATTGGTAGTGTACTTCCCCGGATTGGAAATAGAGATCCAGGTTCGAATCCCGGTAGCGCAAAAACAATATTTTTCGACAAAATTGATTTTATATGTATATATTTATAATCAATACATTAAATTAGTATTTAAAACAGAATTGACTATTATATATTTACATTTAAATTAATCATACTTTTCATTTGAAATTTCAGTAAAACATATCAGTCACTCTTTAAATTCGGGATTAAAAAAGACGTGTAAAAAAATATTATTCTTTTAATATGGGTAGGATTAAAAATATTTTTTAAAGATATAGGACAGATGTATTTCTACCCCTAAAATCTTTTTACAAACTACATAAATTACAGAAACTATTTATTGAAATTCAGTCGATCTTTAATACTTGTTAGTAAAAGTAAATAAGTTTAAAAATTAGATATTATCGCTAGTAACTTCATTTAAATTTTCTTCTTCAACATGTCTATACTTTTCGGTGAAAACCTTCGACTTTACTTTCGCGGTTCCTATATTCTCCGCTTCTTCAATGCTGTCCGGAAGTTTGACGTTGAGTGTCTCGGGAAACGTTAAGATCGACAAGCCGGAGAGTATGGCGGTCATTCCGAACAGGATCATGGGCAGCTCTCTCAAATATACTTCGAGCAGCGGCGTCTGCGGAGCGAGCATGCTGCCGAATCTGCCGAGCATCGAGCAGCACGCCAGTATGGAGTGTCTCAAGCTCGTGGGGAACAGCTCGGCCGTGTAGATGTAGACGACGTTGAAAGAAACGGTGATGAACAATTTCCCGAAGAGGTACGCGATGAGGCTGATTTGCTGCTGTCCAGAAGGAATTAGGATGAAGGCGAAGCAAGAGAGCGCGCTGCCGATGAGAGACGAGCAGAGGCACAAGCGCCGCCCCACCGTGTCCAGCATGAACACCACGACTCCTTGAGCCGGCAGCTCTACCAACGAAACGAGGATGAAGTTCAGGTAAGGATTGTTCTCGCTGCCCATGATCGACACGGCGTTTAATGATAGTCCGTAATAAACAAACGCGTTGGTCATCCAGCAGCAAGCGCAGATCACGAGTCGCATTATTAATGGTCGCGACTTCAACACAGATCTGAGCGGCAGTTTCTTGTTCGCTCTCGGTGAGCTCGCCTTGTCCGAACTCGCCTGGTCCGCATCGGCAGAAATGTGCTCCAAATATTTTGAAACTTTTTCGGACAACTTCACTTTATTCATTTTGGCCGCCTTCTTTATTATGTGACTCGCTTCTGATCGCTTTCCTTTTACTAGCAGCCAGCGTATGCTTTCTGGAAATGCCCACAATGACGTAATCATGATCACCGATGGTAAGTAGGTGACTCGCAACAGATGCCTCCAGTTGGGGACGAGCCACGCCGCAACTCCCAGGGAGATGGTGGCCACCGCGCAGACCAAGTTCATTATCGTACTTCCGAACACTCGCTTCTCCGGAATCATAATTTCAATCCCTAAAACAAAACTGGCACTGTAAGCACCGGAACCGACCGCGTTCACGAAAAATTCGAAGAAAAGGAATGTCCAATAGTCGCTAGCGTAAGATTGAGCCACTCCAATAATTCCGCTGAGGACTGTCGCGTATATCATCACACTTCTCCTTCCGATGGTATCAGAAATGAGACCACAGAATGATAAACAGACGAACTGACCGATGCTGTTGACCGTACCCACGAGGGTTCTCTTCCATTCCTGGCACGGAAGATCAAATTCTCTAACAATCGTCTCTCCATAGCCGTACACCCATTTGTCACATTGTTGGGTCGAGTGATTTTGGTACAATTCAACAGCGCACGCACCGCGCGTACCGTTCGTTTCGCTAGCGGAGGCATTGGCTATAGCGAAGCGTTCGCACTTGGATGGAGTCTTGTCTAGGTGAGGAATAACTTGCGCGAGCCACGGCGGTCGGAAGAGGCTTTCGGCGCCGTCGCACTGGGGGACGTGGCACCGGTACTCCGTGTCGCGGGCCGTGAAGATGAATAGCGCACCAGTTATGGAGTTGAAGAAGATCGCGACCGCGATGAAGAAGAAACTGATAACGTGGAATTTGCCGTGACCTAACTCCGCGATTATCGTATCGACGTCAACACTGACGATGCGGGATTCCCTCCCCATATTTCCCAAGATATTGAATTCGACTATGGTTCCGCAGCATCTGAGAGGGACGCTAGCACTGATCTAACTGCGACCTTACACAATAAATCACCCGATACACCAATCAAATATATGCGCGCGTGGTTTTCAACCTTCTCGTTCTGCGGCTTCGCGAACTCTGTCTCTACTCACTGAACGTTCCTTCTAAGCGTTTCGTGAAAATCTCCTTAAATATACCCACGAAGAAAAGAGAGAAAAATGTTTTAAACGATTATTATAATATTAAAGATGTCCGATGCGAGCTGTATTTGTGAACGAATTTTCTGGATGCCTAAATTGAAAAGCAGTGGTCCGGAGTGCCCACTTCGAATGCGCGACATTTAGCAATCACGGCACGTCTGCGAAGGATGCGCATAACAGGGATAAAGTGAATAATTCCCTGCAATTTATTCGTCGGTCATTTTGAAGTACACAGTACCTACATGTGTGAAGCGAAATCATGCCAACCTTCGGACATACATTTGTTGATGATTAATACGGGCCCAATGCACATAAAATAACTTAATTACAATTACTATACATAACAATTTATTTTCATTTTTTATTCTTCAGCGGCACAAAGTGCAAAAACGCTGGCAAGAAAAATGTTTTTCAAAATACGATATTTTTTCGAAATTAAATTTAAAAAAACCAAGGAAAGAGTGATTACATTTATGTTTGAAATTTAAAAATGTAATTTGTTAGAAAATTGTTGCTTATTATTGTACTTATTTTGATTAGAATTTTAAGGTAGGTAACAATGAATTCACAATTCTTGCGCTTCGGAACGTGAAAAGACATTTTAATTTTCGAATACTTGAGTGTTGTGGCTTTTCGAAAAGTGTTTCGAAAACGCTTTTTGACGTCTGCGAGGACTGAATAAAATAGGTAGTTACCATGGTAACGGGTGTGACGCATTTATTTGATATTTTTTTCGTTATGTTTTTTCCGAGATCATATCACATGACTGCATCAAAAAAAAAAGAATTACAACAGTTTTCGCTTATATCGGTGTCCAAATGGCGAACCAAAACTAAATATTTAACTTGACTGCGGATACAGTGTTCTTCCTCGGGACAGCCGAATGTGGCGTGATGTTTATTATTCATAACTTTTCGCTACTCGTCATTACTATTATGGCTCGTGTCCACGAGTGAGATTTCTCTCGGAGACTCGACACGAGCGTGGCGTAAAGAACGGCACAGAGTTCAGCGTGAAGTGATCAACGCGAATCAACATCGCATGTGTCAGAGACGTCAGCGTGGACACGGGCCTTTAAAAAAGTTTTTTTAATTTTTATTTTCGTCCATAACATTTCGCATGTAAATGTTATGTATGTACCTACCCTCCGAAGCCACATCCCTATCTTTTAGTTTATCAACCTTAATCTTTCTTGATTCGAGGAGAGTTGGAACCATTATTTTAATAATTTTGTCTAATCTTACTATTTATGCTTTCTGTAAACGGATGTGCATTGAAACGATTATTTCATATCATCTAATTTATTACTTTGTTTGCCCGGCACAGAACCCGGATTTAAGTTATCTTCTATATTATTAAATGGGAGAACAATCTACAAAATTATCTTTATAAACTGTAGCAAGACCCTTCGGTGGTCAGATCTTATCTAACATCCAAACGAGAAAGAACATAGAATAAAACATTTATGGACAGCTGTCCGTGTCGTATTTTATCTCGCGAAAGTAGTGTGCGATTATCGCGTCAAACAAAATTATTTTGCTATTGTATTGTAGTTCTAATTAAAATTTTGATGAATCAACAGAATTCAGTGGAATACAGATGTGAATTTCGCACATGACAAACTGCTTACTGAACTGTCAAAAAGAAAATATTGTTTTAGAACCCATTTAAATCTCATTATTACTATAAAACTTTTCTATGACAATTGTTGCGTAGGTATATGGACGCTACCATAGAACCACCCTGGGATATACGGAATGAAACAACGGATACATTTATCACAAGTTAAAGGCATTCTTCTTCTTCTAATACCCTGTCCGTTCAATGGACGTTGGCTATCATTACTTTGTTCAAGTGTCGGTCTCCAGATGGGAGATCCTGCGGAGAAGTGCTGCTGCTGAGTAGCTTCATCATTATTATTCTCTTATTCTACCTTCTGCCCAAATATGATCTGCGATGTACTGTTCTTGTGGGTTAAATCTACCGGCAGTGGTGCGTGGAGGGTGAGTCTCTTATATGTTTTTATTTTGTACCGTCTCGTTTCCCGGAAGGGAGTGCCTCTTCACTACCCCTCTGCTCCCCAGCCTTGTTAATTGTATTATTTTATATTATCTTTATGTTATGTATTGTAAATATTATTTACTAATAAAGCGAGTCAACCGGGAACAATGAGGGCAAATAGACGACGCGAGCCGAGAGCTGCAGTACATTCTCGTGCTCGGCTCCTCTCGCCATGCCTCGGTGAGAGTGGACTGCTGGCATCAAACGTCAAATGTCAGTCAGTTAACCATTGGCGTTGCATTCATCAGATGAGTGAATTTGTATCTATGGTTGTAGGTGACGTTTGTATGCATCTATAGACTCTCGCTGTCAAATCTAATGTCATCGCGTTTGAGTTTTTGTCTCTTTCCAGATTATAATCTCAACACGTGCACATGGCACTGACATTTATCTTAACTAAATCTCTGAGATTTACCTCATCGTGTCTCATTCCGTTGACAATGCAATAATGTCTCAAAATCTAATGATGTGTTAAGTTTTTTAAATGCTAATATAAAGAGCCTCCATTTGAAAGAGATCTGTTGATTCATTGCCAAAAGAGTTAAGCAATACTCATAAAACTTGATTCTGATTTAAAGCTAATGGTCTACCTATTATTTTTTCCATTTGAGAAGTTTGGCGCCTCTCTTTTACAGCAGTACTCATGACACATAATATAAAAAACAGAAGTAGATAAACTGAATTAATTATGCATCGATGCTAGCGACATAACGCTGCCGGCTGCCGCTACAGGTCTGGTCCGATCCCTCACCGACGATCTCTCTTCTGTTTCACCGCTCCGCAACGGCGGTCTTGCTTCACTTTCATAGTTCGCGTTCACCTTCTGTATCTCTTCATTTCTTCATTCTATTCGTAATTCTGTATTCTTTGTTTTGTCATACTGTCACAATAAACATCAACACGCCATCTCTTTCATTTAACCACCGACTTAACCCCCAACATTATATTCAACAAAACCATGTCAAACTCATAGAAGTAATGGATAAACATATTTCATCATTTTAGAGATCAAAAAATATGGCTGAGATTAATTAAGATACTATATGTCGAGACTCGTCCAATGTTTCCACGCTAACAACAACTCACCCCAAGCAATAAATCACGGACACAACACAAGACAAACAACGAACATCTACACGCCAGTTCCGAGAGCAACAACGACATTTTATCAAAGATTCTACATGTTCTTAGCTCCGAAACTGTACAACACACTCAGCACCAACTACAAATCGTTCAACTTCAATAAGATTACACAAATATGGACCCAACATATGATCCAACCGGGTAGAGAGCAATCGGAAGCATGGCTATCCAACATTCTAACATAATCATTATACAGTGCCTACATTAATAATTCACTAGTTCTACAACACTCTCACTACATTTTTTTCTCTATTTTTATTTATCTTTCTTGAATTAAATAACACCACAACAGAACGAAAAAATACTGTCTACTTTAACACAGACTTCGGTCTAGCAAAGTAGCCAGGACAACGCTGTATATATCAGAGGTGGAGTCTACTCCATCGCATACGATAAACTACGCGTATTTAATTGCAATACAATTGTATCTTATGCTTATCATGTTATATTATAATATATTCACCTCTGTTACAACAAAAATATGTATGTTAATAAAGTCTTAATAAATAAATTGTCCATAAATTCTATTACATCATTCCAATTACACGCAATCCGAGATGGATGCAATCATTGGAAATATTGCGGGCGGTTTGTCTCTGGACTTAGAGTGGAATGAGAGTTTCAATTAAAAGAATTACTTGACGTCATTAACAAAAAGCATATTTCGGTACTCCAACAGCAGAAGTGCACGTCATAAAGTATCAAAAAACGAGAACTGTACATTGAATGACGTCCATAAAAATGATTTTAAAAAATCAAAATAAAATTTTAAAATGAATTATTTTTTGGTGTAAAATGTTAACTGGCATATTTAATTGAATTAATGTGTAAATAGTACTTTTCGTCAAATCACACATGTCAGACTTGATAATTGATCAATGTTATTGTTTCGCATGTGGCGGAAATCACACAGTAAAGTTTACTTAATGTATACCTAATATTTTTAAATGATGTCGAAGATTCTGGTAGTGATGAGCTCAAAATCACGAACCGTGAGTCAATCGCTGATATTTTGAGTCGCACTCACTATCAGTGATTGAATATCTGATAATATCTTGATTCGTGATTATTTATATTTCGTTTTTAACCGTTATTCGGCGCATGTACATATGAAACGAAAATATTCATGAAAGAATGAATTTATAATTCGTGATGAGCGCCTTCTAGTAGATTCTTCCAATACGTTTTACGCATTTGACCGGAAATGCTGAGAATTTGACCAGAAAAATAAACTCACATTTTTTTAAGGGTTTTCATTCTCTTTGTGATGATATTAAATTAGACATATATTAATTATTGTGATGACTTTTGAAGTATCACCAGATTCCCTCGGGGTTCTATTCTCTGCTTACTGATTAATTCCTTGGGGTTCCAATTCCTTGTAACATAAAAGTCAGTATATCTGGGTAACAATTAAATTTATTACAACAAGTATTACAGTAATTATAAATTATACACTTCAGAAATAGACTAGTTATTCGGGTGAAGCTGTGATGTAAGAGAGCTGTTCCCCCAGAGACGGCCTCTTACAAAGTTCGTCCCCCATCACTCATCTACTCACTTTCATGACACACACACATACACATACATTTAAAAAATGACAGTTCTCACAATTATATATGATCAAATATGTTTTTTACGCAAATGAAGTTTGAATAATATAAGTAAATACGTTAAAAATTATGTTTTTAAAAAAATATTTCGTGTATTGTGATACCGTGCGGCGCACGCGTACTAGTAATGAAACTGTGATCACAGTCACAGTTTTCAATCACTGATATTATCGAATACCAATCGCAATCACACCAGTGAGTCATGACTAGCATTTTCTCTCATCACTAGATTCTGGACAACATAAATTCTACACATAAAATAGTATGAAAATAAACAGAGATTGATGAGATATATTACTTTTGTCTTAATTATGCGTGATATTTTCATAGAGAAGCATCACTATGACTTATGACTGTCTCGTAACCAGATATTTTTGATTCTTAAAAACAAAGACAAAACAACATATTCAGACTGCATTGATAAAATCATATCTGCTGAATTTATATTGATAAAATCTTAATCGGATATAATAGATTTCAGTCGCCTGTCGTACATCGCGGGACGAGTTTATATATTTAATTACTTACATACGTGGAAAACCATTGGCTGCCATTAGTGATGAGCTAAACCGTTATTTTAACCGCGATTGTGACTGTGATTCTGCGATTTGTGTTCGATTGTAACGATAATTGGTAACTGGTTATTCATAATTTGGCGGGCAATCACCGCTATAGGTAGAAACTGAACATCTAACAGTTAGATCTCAGTTACCAATAAACGTTACATAATCGCAGTCACAATCACGGTTTAGCTCATCACTAGCTGCCATGTTTTGGATATGTTATTGTACATTAGTGACTAGAAATGGTGCTTTATTGTTATTATTGAATGAATTTAATTATTTAATTTAAATCCGTTGTTGAATAAAGTGGTTAGGGTTGCCTTTGAAGAAAAAAATCGGTGATTCGAATCTCACTAGCAGCTTTTACTTAGTTTGAAAAGAGTAAGAATAAAAATACAGCGTCACAATCCTAGTGTGTCGTCTTTGCATGTTCTAATGTAAATTTGGGGGTTAGGACGGTGGTTAAATGAAATAAATGTGATTGATGTATGTTGAGGTTTATTATGACAATGAAAACAGATAGAATGAATACAGCGAATGAATGAAGATGTAGAAGGTGCATGTGTGCGTGAAATGGAATGAATTGGTGGTCATGCTCGACAAGCGCGAGCCGGCAAGACCGCCGTTGTGAAACGCTGATACTGGAGAGACTGCTCGGCGGTGAATTGAGCCAGACTTGTGGCAGCAGCCGGCAGTGCTCGATGCTGACTGAGATGGCGGTAGATTTGAATTATGGTCGCTACATAAATATTTATACATTTGAAAAATTGAAATTGATTTTATTTGCTACGGGATGCTTTTGTATATATGGCAGCGGAATAAGCCACCGGTCACAGGTATTTCTAACGCATAGATGCACTTGTGTTAGTTATGAGCTAATAATAAACATGTTCTGTGAAAAAAGGCTAAACTTGCTCCAAGGAACTTCTAATTCTTCGACACTGACTGTTGTAATAATTCAAGCATGTTGACAGACATTCCGCCAGACCACTATTAAATAAATCACAGTATAGTAGATCTTACGAGAAAATACATATCATCGATATTTTATAATAATAAATACTAATTTATTAGGAGAACACATTCTTATTGTGAAGTTGTAATTATTCAGAACAGACATGTAATATTTTAAATACTAATTAAATGTCCAAAATGTAATTAAAATGAATTGTTGAATCTGGCGTCTGCTGTCGATTTACTCAAAGGTATTTGAGATTCCGTGAAAACAAAGTCTTTCAAATAATAGAACGATAGATGTATTCATTTGATTCGCTTCGCTAATTGGCTTCGGATTCAAATAGGATAATTTTTTTGAAATGTTAATATTTATTATTAAGGGGAACATATTCTTATTGTGAAGTTGTAATTATTCAGAACATAGGTCTGTGATGTTTTAAATACTAATTAAGTGTATAAATTAGAAAGATATACATATAAAATCAATTTTATCGAAAAATATTGTTGTTGCCCTACCGCGATTCGAACATGGATCTCTTTTCCAATTCGGAGAAGGTGCATTACCAACTATGCTACAGCGACAGTATTTTTGACTACAAATTTTCGAACCTATATGTTACACTTTTTCAAATGAATACATCTATCGTTCCATTATTTGAAAGCCATCTACATTGTTTTTACGGAATCTCAAATACCTTTGAGTAAACCGATAGCAGACGCCAGAATTATCAATTTATTTTTATTAAATTTTGGACACATTGATACAACTTTATTATTGAGAACATATTCTTATTGTGAAGTTGTAATTATTCAGAACATGTCGCGGTAGCGCAAAAACAATATTTTTCGTCAAAATTGATTTTATATGTATATATTTATAATTAATACATTAAATTAGTATTTAAAATAACTAAACAGTTAAATAACTTAGTTATTACTGTATGAGGATCATATTATTTACAGTTTTACTTAAATTACTTTAAAACACAGAAACAGGTCCTACTGATAATTGTTAATTATGCTGACGAAACTTTATGTTCCGTACAGGAAACAAGAATGTAAACAAGGGTGGGGGTGGTTCGCCGATCTCAGCTTCTCTCAACCGGCGCTGATGATGATGATTATGAGGTGGAAAGAAATGAAACACAAAAGATGTTCAATGTAGGTATGTTACGACGGCAAAATCGAGAATGGCTTACTCTGTTTTTATTCAAATTCATAACAATACATATAGTATTCGGGGTTAGGACGGTGGTTAAATGAAATTAATGCTATTGGCGTGTGAGGTTTATTATGACAATGACAATGAAAACAGATAGAATGAATAAATGAATGAATGATGTAGAAGGTGCATGAAATGAAATGAAGCGAATTGGCGGTCTCGCTCGGCGAGCGCGAGCCGGCAAGACCGCCGTCGTGAAAATGATGAAACTGAAGAGACTGCTTGGCGGTGAATGCTTGAGCCGACTGAGATGGCAGTAGATTTGAATTCCGATCGCTACATAGTCATATTTGCAAGTACCTACACGGCGACAGGCCGCCGCTTGTGACGTTTTACTAATACGTCTTTGTTTTCCTGAAATCTATCCCACGGGTTTTTTAACGCCATGACGTCATCGTGTAATCATTTACACCTTTAAATTATTGACACGTGTCTTGTCATATCAACTATATGGCGCCTCCTCGGCGAGTAATTCTGTGCGATACAGTTTATATTATAATAATTTAATGAATGCACAACGTCGCTATCGCTATTCTAAGTGTTCTTCTTTAAAGTTGTTTTTAAAAATAACAAAGTACTCTTTAAAAAATTCTCTAGATCAGCGGTCGGCAACCTACTGCCCGCGGGTAATTGAATTACCCACCAAGAAAATATGACGATGATATAAAATTAGAATTCATTGAAATGTTCAGTTCTATGGACAAATAAATTTAAAGATCTTCGCCAGCATTTCGAAAACATATCATGCTGGGCGACATTACCACAAAAAAATTTATGCTTAAAAAAATTGCATTTGCTCTATTATCAGCATTTGGTTCCACGTATTTTTGTGAGCTAACATTTTCCCAAATGAAATGTGTCCAGAATACGCTGCGGAATAGACTTACGCTAACAAATCTCGATTCCTGTGTTCGACTAAAGTCAACCATACATTTGCCAAATATCGAAAAACTTTCTAATAAAATTCAAAACCAAGGCGGCAACTAATAAAAATATTTTTTTATAAATGTTTGTTTCATAAAATAAATTTGTATTTACGCATACACGTATATATTTTATTTTATGAAAATATAATTTTTCTTTAATTTTTTTTTTAACTTTTACCCACTTATCAAATGAAATTTTTTACCCAGTCTCTCAAAAGGTTGCCGACCACTGCTCTAGATGGCAGTACAGATTAGCAAAAAATGAATATTAGTGTTAATTTACAATCTTTTCACATTATGGTGTGAATAATTATTATATATAATTACTCGATAATTTTGCCTAGCAGTTCAAAATGGTTTTACACAAAATATCACATACTAAAGATTTAAAGTTAATTTTTTAATATGTTTATATTATGATAATCAGATCAATTTAAGATAGCTCTAGGTGTACATATTACTAATGTTTTATTTTTTATCACGGAAATAAAAATCAAAGTAATATTATAATAAGGGATTTCCGCATTGAAATATAGATTCTACGGAAGCTTTGGCCGACCGCAGGGCCTAGCAGCTTACTTTACCGTTAGTATAATATAATGGTAATGTAAACCGCTTTATTAGTGAGGTATAATTTAGTAGAACACATTCCTATTGTGAAGTTGTAATTATTCAGAACAACGGTCTGTGATATTTTAAATATGAATTAAATATATTAATTAGAAAGATATACATATAAAATCAATTTTATCGAAAAATATTGTTGTTGCGACACCGGGATTCGAACCTGGATCTCTTTCCTAACCGGGGAAGGTGCATTATCCAACTATGCTACAGCGATAATATTTTTAGCAATGGTGGCGCAACAACAGTATTTTTCGAGAAAATTGATTTTATATGTATATCTTTCTAATTAATATATTTAATTCATATTTATTGTATAAAAAGAAGAAGAAAACTTTATTTAAATGCTTCCATAATTTTTAAATGAGGTTTCTGTAATTTCATGTATATGCAGAGGCGCCTTCGGTTGACGGTTGACCCGGTCGGTGCGGAAGTGCGAAGGGGGTGTGTTAATTCAGTGGCGTAACTAGAAAAATTGGACCCCAATGTAAAATGGAAAAAAGTGGCCTCTGCGTATGAATTGTACATAAGATATAATGCGGTTTTTAATAATTAGAACACAATTGGTTTCGTCTCTCCTACAAATTTTCAAGAAACGAAAAAACTAATGTGTTTTTAGGTATTTATGCCCTGGTGTCTAATCAATATATTACTTTATACATCGATAATATTTTCACGTATTTTCCTAATACAAGTGAGAAATGATTTCTAAAATTTTATTTCCATTTCTTGCCATGATGGTATTTAAAAAATAAGTTATGTACGGCGCGGACCTTTTGTACCCCTATTTAATGCGGACCCCAATGCAACGCATTGGATGCATTTGCCTAGTTACGCCACTGTGTTAATTTGCATAGATTCATCCGAAGACAATTGCGTGATCCTCCTGGAGAGAATGCCATTATTACATAGCACTATACTCATACATATAGTAGAAATGGATAATGTTTTATTCTGTTATGTTCTGAGGAGCGACCTCTTTAACGCGCACTTAACTGCACCCGTGCGCGTTCGTTACGCGTGAACTTCGTGTGTGAATTGCGCAAATAAAGGAAAATAAAAGCGACTTAAGTGCGTGCGGCGTGCGTTGCCGCTAGAAGCAAATGCCGCCAGTTGTAAACAAGCCGTGGTCGCGCGTGGTGACGTGCAGTGGTCAGGTGCTGTGCCAGAACGAGCTCTCCGACAGGTCGCCCAGACAAGAAACCCCCGAAAGGTAACCAGGAATTTATTTGAAAATTAAAAAGTGCACAACCTTGCTATTCAATTATTATATAATGAAAGCAAAATCCTTAGATATTTATTTGTATCTTTTATTCGTTTTGTTTACTTAGGTGTATTTTTCATTACGTTTGGAATAAAGGAAGATTATTTAGTTCAAGCATTTCCATAGGCGTACGGTGGAACGTCATAATATTATATCCTTTTACATTTTGGTTAAATTAACGTTTGTTAAAACGGTAGAAATTTATTTTATTTATTAGATTTTATTGACATGCATGTTTTTATTGTAACAGAGGTGAATGTATTATAATATAACATGATAAACATAAGATACAATTATATTGAAATTAAGTATATACTAAGTGGAATGTAGTAGACTCCACATCTGATATATGCAGCATTGTCCCGGCTACTTTGCTAGACTGCCGTCTGTGTTAAAGTAGCCAGTTTTTTTCGTGCTGTTGTGGTGTTATTTAATTCAAGAAAGATAAAGATTCAACAGGAATAAAAAAAAAAGTTGTGAAATTATTGTAGATCTGTATAATGATTATGTTAGAATATTGGATAGCGATGCTTCTGATCGATCTCTACTAGATTGGGTCCATATTTGTGTAATCATGTTGGAAGTGAACGATTTTCAGTTGGTTCTGAGTGTGTTGTACAGTTTCGGAGCTAAGAACATGTAGAATCTTTGATAAAATGTCGTTGTTGCTCTCGGAACTGGCGGGTAGGTGTTCGTTGTTTGTCTTGTGTTGTGTCCGTGATTTATTGCTTGGGGTGAGTTGTTGTTAGCGTGGAAACATTGGACGAGTCTCAACATATAGATTTGTCTTATGTCTAGGGCATTGCACTCTTTAAATATAAGATCTGATGGATATCTAACTGATATCGCATCTCTGATCACGCCGATATGATCCTGTGTTGATTGTCGACCGTCACGCGGGATAAGAACCGAGAAAACTTTAAACTGAAGAAATGATTGTACGCGTTGGTCCATGTGGCGAAGCAAATTCACACACGACTTGATCTTTTCATCGCGTAATATTGACGTTCTGTCGTACGTGGTTATCTAATAATTTGAGTTAATAATTTTTCACACATAAAGAGACAGTACACGATACTGGAATGAAAATCTCGTTATATTCACGTCCAAGGATCTTTTACATTTTAATATCCCTGTAGGCTCTTCCATACCTGGCTTTTCTTAATTAAATGTGATGTTTTAAAGCGTATCACACAATTCTAGTATATACGCTTTAAAAATAACTATTTCATGAATAACCCCGAGATGGAAAGAAGAGAATGTCAGAATGAAAAATCGCCAATGTCGAATATTTATTCAAAATTTTAATATCGTTAATTAATCTTTTTAAATCCAAACAACAGAATTTTATAATGTGACTTCAGGCCGTATGGAAAATACACTCGAAGTCCCACAAGGATTCTTTTTCGGACCAGCCCATTTATAATAATTTAGGTATATTGTAAATGCTGTAATTATTTGTTTTAGCGGTAACCAAAAGATTTTACGCTATTGGGATTCGAACTTGGAAATTTTTTTTCTCGATAAAGTTGATTTTATATGTATATATTTATAATTAATACATTTAATTAGTATTTAAAACATCACAGTCCTATGTTCTGAATAATTACAACTTCACAATAAGAATGTGTTCTCCTTAATAATATTGTTATTCAATTTTTCAAACTGAACTAAGCTTTGTTACGGGAAGGCCTCCGTATGACTCTGTCATTCTCTACGGCTCTCCGCAAATCTTTATCACGTCGCTCCCACTGCTCCGATAATTTCATCTATCCGCGGAGACTGAGCGTTCTCTGTATATAGGCCGTTTATTGTCTCGTTTCCATTCAAGAATATTCTTTGTCCATCGATTATCTCTGTGCCTTGAAATATGGATCGACCATTGGCCTTTACACTTTCGTAAATAGTTTAAGAGTAATACGATCTTTTGGTTACCGCTAATACAAACAATTACGACATTGAAAATATACCTAAATTAATATGACTATGAGGACTGGTCCGAAAAGGGATTTTCCATAAAGTCTGAAGTCACATTATAAAATTCTGTTATTTTGATTTAAAAAGATTCCTTAACGATATTAAATTTAAGTTAACCTTTACCATACCATGATATAAAATACCCGAACGCAGCCATGCTGTCAACTCGTGTTACCATAAATAACAGTTATAAAAAATGTTTTAATTAACTTAAATGGTTTTAATGGCGCGAATTTACTGTAAATATTGAGCATTCAATTTTGTAAAAATGATTAATATCATAATTTAAAGTATTTATTAAGTTCTATACAATGTGTCCTTCCTTCTTATCTCACTTCATTTAATTAGTATGAAAGAGACAATTATATATGTATGTTTATTGTTCTTTTCACTGTGAAAATAGTGTGTGATCTCTGTCTCTCATATCACAAATGGTATTTTTACCAACGTATTAATTTTACAACAGTTTGAATGGAAAAAAATAATTGTTTTTGTACGATTCCCTTTTTATAATTGGTTTTTCACTAGTCATTCCTAAGCGGTAATATTTTCTTTAAGATTATCAAAAATAAGAATTTTATGTTGCATGTATTTACCGAAATATTACAGGTTTAATGATGACGGTAGACCTGTGTTACTGCATGGTTTGGGAAGGGTTAAATATTCGACATTGGCGGTTCTTTATTCTGACGTTTTCTTCGTTCCCAGTCAGGGTTATTCCAAGAAGTTAACGTGGATTTAATTGAAACAAAAACTCTTGATTTGCGATATATTATTACAACAAAAATTTGCAAATATTCTTATATCACGGATATATACGCGTTATCACATCTGTGAGAGTAGAATTTTTCATGCAGCCGGAAATTTTGTTTGATGAAGAATGCTGCTCAAACAATGTTGTGACACATATTCAAGGCTATCAAAAACACGATTTCATAATTAAGATATTTGTTTATTTATGTGGAGCGCGATCGAAAGCGGAGTGAGCTAGCGACAACATTATTAAAAAGTTTCACTTTTCTTGCGTTTAGATTTCTCTGCTTACAGAAATAACCTCAAAAGCGTGATTTCATCCAAAATATTCCGTGGCACAGCACGTTTTTAATATGACTATATATTTGTATATATAATAGACAAAGAAAACAACACGTTACATGGATTATACCATCTCTTTATCATCATCTAGTTCGAAAATAATATTAGTTTATTAATTCAAAATTTATTGGATGGTTATATAAATTGGCCATACGAAATGGTTTTGTATTGGGCGAGTACGGGTGCTCCTTCAACATGGCATTTATCCCGAATTACCAGGTGATCCGTGCAATGGCAAATTTGCAATTTTTTTTTCAATTTTTCAAAAATTTCCGATTCCGAAGACAAAAAAAATGGGGATTTAAAGAATTTTTGACTCTCACTACTGTATGTACGCACAAGTAATATGAGTTTAATTAAATATTTATTAATTTTTTTAATTGGTTCATTTGATATCTCGATCGCGATTGGATGACTTACCAGTTTTTATGTTTGCCACTTAACAATTCTCTATAAAAAACGCATTGATAATATATTTATCTATTATATTATTAGACAACAATGCGATACGTACGAATGGTATAATTATTATAATGTAGTACAATTAATATGCCAGCAGGTAGGCAATAGTTAATTTTTTCATATTTTACATTTTTTATACTTATAACAATAATATCATTTCTAGTATCGTCACGTTAACATTTTAACATAAAAAATATTATATTTAGCGAGTAAAATTTGTCACTAAACTGTTTTTTATTTTCACTTTTACCGAGATCGATTTCTGGCGTCACCAAAATCTCGGCACTTCTCACGCGCTAAGCTGGTGCTCTACCATCTTTGGTACTCGCCTAATAAACTGTGGTGTTGTATTGTTTTATAAGAATATAATGCAGATTTTTTTGTGTTGGAATTTAATGCATTGGATCGGTGGGTCCACTACCTGCTGTATGATAATCGTCAGATGGGATTAACTCAAATGTATTTCTTTAAATGAATATCACCAAGAAAAATTCGAGAGTCTCGAGTCTCAAGTCCCGGGACTCGAGACAGCAATAAATCATTTATTCCCGGATTATCTCGACACAGAATCCCTAGTGCGAACGCGGTGAAAAGTTTGTTTTCTATTGAATAGCCTTTAACTGCTTCTTCGTGAGGCTCCAATTTTCACGTCAATGTAAAACTATTGTAACATATTGATAAGAATAATTTTAAATTTTCTTTACCAAAAGTCATTTCCGAAGTATGAATATCTGTATTACGGCGACCTCCGTAATATTTCTCGAGTTTTGGCATTGCGTACAACTGAGGCTAACATGAAATAAAAATATCTACAATAAACTGAAACATTGTTAATTAACCTTTACCACACCGTGATATAAAATACCCGAACGCAGCCATGCTGTCAACTCGTGTTACCGTAAATAACTGTTAGAAAAAATGTTTTTATTAGCTTAAATTAGTGTTAGAATGCGAAATTACCCACAACGATATTTTGTTCAAGGATACAAAAGCACTTAGTCGAAGTAAGGGACGGACGGTAATAAAATCTCGTCTTTGGTGGAGGCACTTCTCCCGGCGGAGAATATGAGAAGACTCTCGACTATGGTGATGCATCCCTTAAGGTGCATTTGCCTACGTGACTTTAGTCACATTCGTCGCATTTCTTTATTGCTATACCCTCGTTACGTCGGTACACCTGCGTCTAACAATACCGAGTTTTTATTACTGTCCGTCCCTTACTTGTATCCTTGAACAAAATATTGTTTTGGGTAATTTCGCATTCTAACATTACTTTAATGGCACGAATTTACTCTAAATATTGAGAATTCAATTTTTATTTTTTTATTAATAACATAATTTAAAGCATTCATTAAGTCCTATACAATGTGTCCTTCCGTCTTATCTCTCTTCGTTTAATTAGTGAGAAAGAGACACTTATATTTGTATATTTGTTGTTCTTTTCACTGTGAAAATAGTGAGTGATCTCTGTCTTTCATATCACAAATGGTATTTTTACTAACGTATTAATTTTACAACGGATTGAATGGAAAAATAAATTGTTTTTGTACGATTCCCTTTTCGTAATTGGTTTTTTCACTAGTTATTCCTAAGCGCTAATAATTTCATTAGGATTATCTAAAATATGAATTTTATGTTGCACACATTTACAGAAATATTACAGGTTTAATTATGATGGTAGACCTGTGTTACAGCATGGTTTGGGAAGGGTTAATTACCATGTACGTGATAATGCTATCTATGTTGAGCTGAATTCATTAAAGTCAAATAATTCTTCACAATACTCAGCAAATCTCTTCTCTGCGGTAGATAACACAGGATGCTGCATCGTGCACGAGAAGGATGCAGATAATTAAGTAGGCATGTGGAAGATTGCGAACTGCATTTCAGAGATGGCGAGTATTTATGGTAAAAAAATCAACGGGAAGTTAATGTGTCCTCAGTCTTTATGTTAGGCTCGCGTACTGTCGTAATACGACATCCGTGTGCCGCGTTGTTACCGACAAGTTTCGATCAAACATTTCTTAATTCAGAAACAATATACACTCTTCAATATTATGTAAGTTTTGACGTATATTGCTTTTTGTTGACATGATGTAAAGTTAGTGCTCGACTCAATCGCTGCTTCTATATATGAATTAGATTCGTTGAACCAAGAAATTGATTGTAGTTTTCTGGGATTATACAAGATTCAAAGCGTAAGTAAAATAACATAAGTATTATAATTTCACAGCCGGTGTTTCCGTAAAACCTATTTTTCAACGTTGACAACGTAACTTATTAAATAAAACGAAAGTGGTATATCACTGTATTATTTAACTTGCCCAATTAACGCAAACAAATACCCAATCAGACATATCAATAAATGATTAAAATAATGACGTAACATACCATTTATCACACGTTATATTTTCGGATCTCGTTGGCTGTTATTATTATTAGCCTGCTTTTCAATAAATCAGAGCGGTTCGTGTCTCGGATAAATATCGACCAATGTCGACGTAACCCAATTGTTTTCTGATACATAACAGTTATTCGAATACTTGCCAGTAGGAAGATTTGAAAATTTGAAAAAGATTTTAGTCATGTCCTTTATTCGTGAATAAACGTCTATAAACAGAGAATAAGACATACGCTTTATAAGATTTGATTTGATATATTTTTTCTTACTGGCAATAAAGACAATATGATGATGGGTTCTTGCGTTCGTAGCGTATTCAAGTAAATATATAGATGCTTATATAAACGTTGTATGCCAATGATCCTGGATGAAATATACATTATTCAACTTGTACATAAATATTATTCACGTTTTCGCTAATACTAGGTGATGGATAGCGACCAATGGACAGCATTGGACATTGAACAATAGGGCCGGCGGGACAGCGAGAATTTTACGGTGGGCTGTTTAGAGGTCACCTCGTCTCCGAGGGCCGTGACCTGCTCAGGATGACTCCTAAACTCCTGACATGGAAAAACTTTAAATTGTGTTGATATTCAATTTCGGCATTTTTAGAAATCTTCCAATGAGATTATTATTTACATAGAAATAAACTCATACATTTAAAAAATATATTTTACATACATCGACCCCTTAGAATAACAAGGTTCCAACTAACATTTTGGCCTAATTTGAGTTATTGTGTGAAAAGGGCATTTAAAAGATATTAAAGGAGATAATAGCAAGTGTTGAAAGTTCCAATTGCATCAGTTATTTATTTCAATTTATGGATCATTTATTGTTAATTTACAATGTTTTTATTTTTTTTAAATTTTTCTCATCTCACAGTGGTTATTGATAATACTGAAAATAAGTTAAGACCATATTTGCATACGCAAAACAAAATATACATGAATATATGTTGAAATTCAATCAACACTTTTGAGCTCATTATCTCAAAACAGTGTCATTGTCAGATGGAACCTTGTCATTCTGAGGGGTCGATATCTTAATGGGGTTTATACTCCATAGATGTCTACATACACAGCTTGTATACAAAAATAGTCTTTAAATGCAATACGTATAACATTTTGTTAAAAGAAAAAAATATAACAAAAAAAAAAGCAGATAAAATATCACAATCATTTATATACCATTGTCTTGATTCAGCATCAAAAACATTACACTTATTTTTAACCATTGAACAATGGAATGTACTGATGTAGTTGAATCATGCACGTATATGTGCATACATGATTTTTGAGAGTGGATGAAGGATTCATGTTTTAGTATTGTTTGAGACATATAGTCATATTAATTATTGAATGAAATTAATACACTTTGCCTTCCCCCCTTCCCTTCGCCTCCCGGCCTCGCCGCCGACCAGTCGATTGGCGACCTTGAACTGGTACGGTTATACGTGTATGGAACAGTTTACAATGTTATACGAATCTCGAGACTTTGTGTCGGAACCTTGACGAAATAGTAAGTAAAAATAAACAATCCACATTTTGGAGATGTCAGCAGAATCCGAATTGTGGTGAGTGCCAAATTCCTTCCGTATCCTGTATTCTTCCTACATATATGCTTGTACGCAACAAGAATTAACAAATATGAATTAAATATATTAATTAGAAAGATATACAAATAAAATCAATTTTATCGAAAAATATTGTTGTTGCGCCATCGGGATTCGAATCTGGATCTCTTTTCTAACCGGGAAAGGTGCATTATCCAACTATGCTACAGCGACAATTTTCGAACCTATATGTTACTTTTTTGATATTAATACATTTAATCGTTCCATTATTTGAAAGAGCAATAGTATAGTTGGATAATGCACCTTCCCCGGTTAGGAAAGAGATTCAGGTTCGAATCCCGGTGGCGCAATAACAATATTTTTCGATAAAATTGATTTTATATGTATATCTTTCTAATTAATATATTTAATTCATATTTAAAATAACACAGACCTATGTTCTGAATAATTACAACTTCACAATAAGAATGTGTTCTCCTAATAAGAATAAACAGTATTGAAAAAAAAAATTATTAGATTAAAATGTTTATATGATTAAATACAAATATCTATAATGAAGCTTATTATCAATGATCCTTTCATTTAAACTCAAAAGTGTAAAAAATCAAATATAGTCTTGTATCAGGGATGTCCAATGGGCATAGTGAAGTAAATCGGCAAATTCTATGGTACGGCAAAATGGTGGCGAATATAAGTATTAAACCTTATAAAAATATATAATTGTTGACCCACTAATAGCTCTTTAAGGGTTCATTTCTGAGAACTGTGCGAAAATAATCCCACAAAAAAATACGGAAAAATATCAAAGGCCGTTATGGAGCTTTGGTGTAAAATTTGGCAAAAAGCGGTAGCATTGCACTTTTGCCCAGCAAGGTAATGTCCGGTCATAAAGTCCCTTTGCCCGGTCGTAAAGTCCTTTTGCCCGGTCATAAAACAATACAATTTCAGAGGGCAGTATGATCTTTAAAAACGCACATTTAAAGGAATAGGGTTAGGAGTAAATGAAAATTAGTAAGGGCGGCATCATAAAATTTGCTTAAGGGCGGCACTTCATCTAGGGGCGTCACTGGTGAGTATAATCAATTGAAAAAAGAGCTACTAAGGAGAAATAAAAAGAAAATGAAATAATAGTCAGAATACACATGATGGCCACGGACGGTGCAGGAAGTCGACGAAAAACGTTTTGAGAGGATGTCAGATCAACGAGCGTGAATAATAAGTACGCAGAAATATGGTATATTTAGAATAGGTTGAACCTTGAATTTAAGTGACTTAATCATATCAGAATAGAATTAATACAAATTAAATGTTATCGTTGTTGCTACCGGCCTTCGAACCTGGATCTCTTCCTATCGGGGGAAATGCATTGATTCTATATGTATATCTTTCTGAAAAATTGCAACTTCACAATAAGAATGTGTTCTCCTTAAAGAAAAGAATTGAATTTATAGGTGATTTAAAACGTAATATTATATTTTTAATGAAAACATATTTTTGTTGCGATGTTACAATTTCAGGACGTAATTCTATGGTATTTTTAATTTAATACAAATTAAATTAATCATTCAGAAAGACATTCTTATCCGAAGAAATGTGTTATGTTTACAACAAATTTGGAACATGTATTTTTTATAATTGATACATCTATTATAACATTTTTTTAAATATAGGAAATTGTCCAAGTTCGAATCCCGGTAACAACCAAATATTTTTTCAATACCTAAATAGATATTTTCTGCACGTCTTTCTAATTCATTAATTTAATTTGTAATATTAATAATATTATAAATGAATGTAAATGCAGTGGGCGACAAGCAATGTACACTTTATTATGTCCAATTTTAAAGTAATGATATTAAGCAAATCCAAAGATCACGACCGAGTGAATACTTCAGAGGCAGACCAAAAAAAGAAGTTGGCTGACTGTGTGGAAGAAGACTGGAGCAGGATGTGAGGGTCAGGGAACTGAAAGAAGAATAGTCAGGGATAGGAGATATTCAGGCCTATTCTCAAAATTGCAATATTGAAATGAAGGTGATTGTTACACCAACCCTCAAAAATAGTGTTATATTTGAATGAGAGAGAGGGAGAGAGAGTGAGGGAGTGAGGGAGATAAACGTACCATAATCTGTCAAAACTATCTGTCTATTTTTGAGGGTTGGTGTAACAATCACCTTCATTTCAATATTGCAATTTTGAGAATAGGCCTGATTAAGGAGATAGTTTTTGTCTGCCGTGTATGATTTATCGGATAGAAATATGTATTTCTTCATCTAAATGAAGAAAGTTATAATGGTTTATAAAACGTGCGGGAAAAATGAAATGGGTAAAGTCTCCATTTTCATTTGACATTACTCAATTTATGTATATTTTCAACCAGTTCCATATGCTTTACATTTTGTATGTAAGTGTCATATATACTCCGGTTAATGTCCTCGGGGCTCGCTTCACACACGGCTTTGTCAAGCGGGAGCAATTGTTCGGTATCTTAGTATTTTTCTTTCTGCTGGATTTTAATTCCGTTGAGGAAACTGCAGTGTCAATTTTGATAATCTGTGATGGGTAAATTATTAATAAATCATTCGGCTATAATAACTATAACATGTATAATAATAACACTGTGTACTATGATAGCATTGTTATAATAAATATCAATTGACAATGAGAGATGCCAAGGTTTAAGAACAACCGTACGGGGTATTAAAATAGTTGACAAAGTCATGCTAATTTGTGCTTCATTTGCACAACAGAATTGCACATTAGTATTCAGTGCCGTGAATGTGAGTAAGTCAACGTTCTACGCGAGCTTCGCAGGTTGTTGACTCGCTGAATGGCGAGAATTTTTCCAAGCGATAAGCGTTGTAATAAAAAAACTTTTATCTTGTATTCTGTGTTCTGTAATAATCGCATTATTGGATCAAACAATGTGCAAGAACGCGGCCGCAGGCAGCACTAATAAATATCTTACAGTAGGTGGAGGGTGGAGGGTGTCCAGCGGAAATTTTTCAAGTTTAACCTTTAGCATACCATGACGTAAAATACCCAAACGCAGCCATGCTGTCAACTCGTGTTACCGTACATAACAGTTAGAAAAAATGTTTTTATTAGCTTAAATGGCTTTAATGGCACGAATTTACACTAAATATTGAGCATTCAATTTTGAAAAAATGATGAATAACATCATTTATTCATTAAGTCGTATACAACGTGTCCTTCCTTCTTATCTCTCTTCATTTAATTAGTGAGAAAGAGACAATTATATTTGTATGTTTGTTGTTCTTTTCACTGTGAAAATAGTGTGTGATCTCTGTCTTTTATATCACAAATTGTATTTTTACCAACGTATTAACTTTACAACGGGTCGAATGGAAAAAATAGTTGTTTTTGTACGATTCCCTTTTCATAATTGGTTTGTCACTAGTCATTATTAAGCGCTAATATTTTCTTTAGGATTATTTAAAATATGAATTTTATGTTGCATGTATTTACCAAAATATTACAGGTTTAATTATGATGGTAGACTTGTTTTACAGCATGGTTTGGGAAGGGTTAATATTAAATTTAAAAAAAAAACTACAATGTTATTCTCATATTTTATTTATACAAAATTGAGTTTAACGATGAATCATCGCATTTTAAATATTGCTCAACCGCGAACACGCCGTGCGCTCCCGACCAGTGACTCATTGCGACTGGCAAATCTGCAAATGACGCGCGTCGAACAATGCCCCTCCCACTTACCTCACCCTGATGGTTTACGAGCAATTGCAATTTAATCTTGTAATTTTTCCGCTGGACACCCTTTACTTATTTATTTATACAGAGTGATACCCAGATACTGCAGTCGAAACGGAGCCTAAGGGACATCACTAGAAACTAACCTAGCTTCAATAAACGTTTAGAAGTTATTCAAACTTTTGTGAATTTAAGTAAAAGGGTTTTTTTTAGCCATAAACTTAAATATGATATATGATATGCTTGTGATAATTTTCATTACGATAGGTTGAGTATTTATGGCACAGCTATCATTTTTGAAGACAGGTTGAAAATTTCACCAAAGTTCGAATTAGGTACCTACTTCTAAACAGTTGAATTTCGGATAACCCTCTTTGACTGCTAGTAGGGATTCTGTGTTCTCGACTTTTTTCAATTTCCGGGACTCCAGGACTAAAATATCATATTTTACAAGGAAACACAACCCCCTGTTTGAATAAACCGACAGAACCATTTCCTTCAGATTATTTTGTTTGTAGTAAATATCTGAGGACTAATTTCTTCTTAATTCAAATCTTTATAGCTAAAAAAATACATATTTCGCATTATTGTAGTTAGATAAGAATCGGAAACAATTTTTTTAACATACTTGCACTGCACCGCTCATCCCTGTATTATTGTGGGATTAAATTAATATGTTATTGAATAATCTCATGAAATATTGGATTCTCGAGTCTCGGGTTAATTTTTTTAAAGTCCCGGAACTCGAGACAGCAAAAAACCATGGAATTCCCGGGTTGTCTCGACACAGAGTTGCTAGTGAAGTCGCGTAACCGTAGGCTCCATTTAGATTACTGTATCTTAAAAATGTAAAACGACTTCAATGAACATTTTAAATTAGTTATCATTTTTCTAAAAACTACGTCAAATCAATATTCTAACTATTTTCAAACTAAGTGTTTTGGGTGAAAGTGGTTGGTAGTTTCCTGGGACGACCCAAAATTTCTATCCAAATATTCTAAAAAAATAGCCATTTATATGACTTGAGTAATTCACTAGCTTAAAGACAGAACAGAGTGATGTGAATAGCTCGATGCGGTGAATACATAAGAGCGCCATGGGTACGGCGGTGAGCTGTCGTGGTAGTTTTTAAAACTAAGCAATTAAAGTCTCTACTGGTACACGGATAGCGCTAATTGTAAAAGAAATGTTTCCGTTTATGTTAATCCAATTATTTAATTTATATTTGTTTCCCAGAATTTTTAGTGATGCGCAGCTTTTTAGCTTGCGTGCACTGCACGCCCCTGATTATAGGGCACATTACGTTAATTTCATAGTGAGAGGGTAAAATTTTTCTGGTTCGCCCCGATCCACCTCGTGCATGTACATGTTCCACTCTTCAAACATCGTATTTCGTGTTTAGATGGTGTGCTTATGTGGAAATATTTATTTAGTTCTTAGAAATCACAGTCCACTCGCGAACCTCCTATGAAATAGTAGTTTGGTGATATATTTTAACCGGCTTTTTGACGCGACACTAAACGATCGTTCGTTCACACATCTCAAACGTTGAACTAGGTTAGGTTAGGTGGGTAAACTAGATAAATACAAAATGCTAAATAGCCACATGTCAGCATTTGTCTTTTTCAGCAATTTAAGATGTGATCAAGTACACTTATCACCCAGACAACCATGTCCTTGCATATATTACGTGTTTTTTTTCCCAACATCGGCAAAACTATCGACTATAAATGACCAGACACATTGTTATGTTAATGTTCTGAATGGTGACAAATGTATGCGATCGCTCACCGCGGGAATATTGGATAGACGCGTACATGCCTACTTAGGCAGGTCGCAGGTGAGGACATTACAAAAAGCTAATATAAAAGGTATCCGGTTTACACGTAGCAATGACACATTGTGTAAATTATAATGGATAATTACAGCGGCAACGGCCGTTAAATAAATTAAATTTACAAAAGCTAGAGTTTCCGATTGGCCCTGCGTGTGCTGCGGCAAGAGATGCGAAAAACAAAATTTGTGATTTGAATTCAAATTCTAAAATTATTTAGAATTTTAATTCTGATGTTCTGAGGTGTAGAACGTTAGGACTAGCGCGTTAGAAAGGTTTGTAACATTTTATACGAGGTTTGCACGTAAGAACGTTGTTATAGGTAGAAAGAAATATGAAGTGCGTTAGAAATTTTCGTAATATTTTTTAATTTTTTACTTTCTGGTTTATCGATCGGCTACAAAACCTTTTTGAAATATAAAAGATTTTGGGAGGCCCCGAGTATCTATCCCACTTGTTCTGATATGCTAAACGAGCGCTCTACCATCTTACTATTTCCCTAATATACTAGTGTCACGATTGTCTTAAACGGATATATGCTGATTTTTTGTATTAGAATTTATAAGAATTATTTACAAAAAAATGTATCTTTGTTGAACTTTGTAAGAAGATAAGCTTAAGATACATTTAAACTGCCATTTTCACATTACATTGACATCTCGGCAGCGTAATGTATGGCTACGAATTAATTTATTTTCAAAGCAGAAAAACATATTTTAAGTATGTAATAACAAATTTACCTACATAATATTACATTAGGGGTGGGGAACTTTAAATTTATAAAGAACTTCTGGATTCTTCTACGTTAACGGTTCAAATTTTCTAACTTAAATTTTTGCAAATGCCTAAAATACATAGATACCTACGTATTGTACTGGACACTTATTTACATACATATTTAATGTATCAAGTCGTAATTTGAAAAAGTTCCGCTTTGATTCAAATCACAGACCAGTAAATGAATAGACATGAAGTAAAGTGTACATATAGAAAAGGGGTTTGGAATATTAGTTGCGAGACGAGGGGCATTCTACGCACATTCTTAGTGGAAACATAAATTCGATGCAACAGTAAAAGTATTTTATCTTCGAAAATTAAATCTTTGTATTTAACCAGACGTATTTTTTTACATTAATGCATATAGTTATTTGGGTCACGTGGGTGACACCAAAATGAAAATATTTGGACAAGAAATTAGCGTTAGTTCATGTCTCTATATTTGGTTATCTGTGATTCAAATGAATGGAAATGTCATTATGTGGATAAGGCATATGATAAAAATAGATAAGATAAATGTTTCGGCCTTCATGCCTCGACGAAAATAAAAAAAAAATCTTGTTCCTCACTTATGTCTAAGAGACTGTACTACAAGATTCGCGTTTTTACTATCTGAAGAGTCAATTTAGTGTAAATTTTTCGATAAACCACAGAAATACGTGCTTTCAAAAAACTCAAAAAATGTCAAAAAGTATTGTAATTATCACCAAAATAATAAAAGCTCGGAACACTATTTAAACTTTATCGCAATAGCGTTATCTTTGGTACACTGAATCTCGAAATATTTCCTTTGTTTATAAATTGATTGTAAAATGTTCAAACATAAATTATTGCCTTTCAGAAATGAATATATTTGAACTGGTTATTAAATATATCGTTTTGAAGAAGATACAAATCTTCGCTCCGTCTTCTGTATTTCAATATCTATAAAACCATAATTTAAAAAAAAAAATTACCTTATTTTAAATAATTCAATAAAGTTTACTGAATTTCTAAGTAAAGCAGTACTAACATTCATGCAGTAGAAGACTGACAGCTTAACCAATTAATTAATTAATATAAATCTTACAAATATGTCACGCACTTGTCCACATTTCGGATTCAAGAGAGACCCTTTGTATCACCGCCCTTTGCAATGCCCTAAAGTTCTAGAAGATACGTAATTGGAATTTTAAACAAAATTCATCGCGTCAGTTTTTTTGTTGCGACCATACAAGACGATGTTGTGAATACGTCTTTGTACCTTTATCAAATAGGTCATTGAATATTATCAATTCAAATTAATACACATTGTTAATTAATTTTTAAATCGAGGATATAAGTATCATCTTTGGTAGCAAGGTTAAAAGATAGGATGTAGTTTGTTATAATATTTGTTGAAGTAAATACATATGTAGCGACCATAATTCAAATCTACCGCCATCTCAGTCGGCATCGACGCTAGCGACAGCGCTGCCGACTGCTGCCACAAGTCTGGCTCAATTCACCGCCAGACAGTCTCTCCAGTTTCAGCGTTTCACAAGGGCGGTCTTGCCGGCTCGCCTTAGCCGAGCAAGACCACCAGTTCAAATCATTTCATCATTTCTTACATCTTCATTCACGGTACTCATTTCTATCTGTCTTCATCGCATTTATCATTTGTCACAATAAACCTCAACACGCGCCAATCACATGTATTTCATTTAACCACCGACCTAACCCCCAAACATATATTTATGTACAATATACTAGAACAACAGCAAAAATATTATTTAAGTGATAACTTGATCATTTTTTTTGGATATCAACATAATATGCTTAGTACATTTATTAAAATGAACACCTGCAAAATTATTGACGAAGTAAATGTGCTAAATATTAGTTTTTAATAGTGATGAGCTAAACCGTTATTTTAACCGTGATTGTGAAATTTGTGTTCGATTGTAAATATGATAAGTAACTGATTGTTCGCAATTCAGCGAGCAATCGCTGATATAGTGGAAACTAAACATCTAACAGTTAAATATCAGTCACCAATCATCGTTATAAAAGAAATACCAAACGCACAATCACAATCACAATAACGTTTAGCTCATCACTAGTTTTTAAATATAGTAGTATATTAAACATCAGCATTGTTAGTACATTTTAAAAATATGGCAGTGTATTGAAATGTTTTCAAAATACAGCGGAACCCCGATTTTAAGTTTTTGAAGGGACCAACAAAAAAAAATGTTAACAGAGGGAAAATGTAAATTGAAGGTGAAAAAAAACAGATTAATTTATTAATATAAGTTGTATCAGTGTGTCCAAAATTTAATAAAAATGAATTGATAATTCTGGCGTCTGCAGCCGGTTTACTCAAAGGTATTTGAGATTCCGTAAAAACAATGTAGATGGCTTTCAAATAATGGAACGACAGATGTATTAATTTGAAAAAGTGTACATTTCAATCAATCCATAATTAGTATGTAAAATAGCAGATCCAGGTACTGAATAATACAACTCACAATAAGAATGTGTCTCCTTAATATTAGTATATTAACAACTTTTTGTAGCCAATAAATAATGTTACGCTTACTACACTTAACATATCGTCGACAAATGATTTAATGTATATTTCTAATTAATACATTAAATTAGTATTTAGATTAATTTATATTTAATCGAAATAATCAAACAATGTTTTTTGCTGCATGTTATTTTTAAATAGTTCTAATAATATTATAAATATAATCAAAGGTTTCTGGTGGCACATTACTAATACTAGTAAAATATGCTTTGAGGCCTTCAAATATGCCTCACGGCATCGTCTTTTGTAGGAACTGGGTTTATGGGATGAGCAGACACTTTTTTTTTTTAGAAAGTTTTCGTTTATACTGTCATCAATTTCATCAATTTCCACTACGTCCAATGTTATTACGTCGGAGTCAACGTCCAAATAAGTCTGCAAGGGTTATTCATAAATTCTTTCTCAGCCATCTGTCATGTTGTCTCTACTATCTTTTACGCAATTGTCTTGCTGATTCTAGTTTGTAAAAAAACAATAAATAAAAACGAAACGTAAAATTACGTAAGTATGAGAATGAAAAATGCGTATAAAACGACATGCTAACGACCTACACACTCTCGGCTCTATGGTGAATTGCGAACTGGTCGAACAAATTTCAATAAATTTTAGACGTAAATTGCGGGAAAGTCAAACGTAAATTAGGGTTTGTAATCTACTAAAATGACACGGGACTGCAGAAATAACACGCAAATGGAGGGAAAACGTGAATTCCGGGCATATGAAATCAGGGTTCCACTGTATTATATAATATATTGTTATGTATGTACCTACCCTCCGAAGCCACATCCCTATCTTTTAGTTTGTCAACCTTAACCTTTCTTGATGTGAGGAGAGATATGGGTTAGAATCATTATTTTAATAGTTTTGTCTTATCTTACTATTTATGCTTTCTGTAAGTGGATGTGTGTTGAAACGATTATTGCATATCATCTAATTTATGACTTTGTTTACTCGGATTTAAATTATCTTCTATATTATTTAATGGGAGAAATATCTCCAGAAATATCTTTTTAAACTATAACACAGCCCTTCAGAGATCAGATCGTATCTAACATCCAAACGAGAAAGAACTGAAAGTCTATTCGTTTCAATACATCTCCGTAGACACGCTACCTTGTATATTTGTGCACCTATAATATATCAATAAACGAGTTATTTACAAGTACCAAGTATACGAACATAAAAATATTAAACATCAGAAAAATTACTGACAAAATGAATATGTTAAATATATTTTTTTATATATATAGCATTATATTGAACAGCAGCAACATGAGTCGAAGTGGATATGATTAATACATTAAAAAAAATATAGCTGTACATATATTGAAAAGTTATTAGCAACATATCGATTTAACAATGAAATGAATGAGACAGTCACTTAGTAGATAGTTAATAATTCAGATCACATTATTATTTGCAGGTCGGAAGACAGCAGTCGTACTTGGCCGTACCTACCTGACACAGGACCAGCCCAAGTTAGTGACTGACTTGCGTAATATAATTAACATGAAATGCATCATTAGCGAAATCGAAGTTGAATTAAATTAATAAATATTATGACAATTATTATTTTGCTTAAACGAGATTTGAACAATGCAGACGATTACTATAAAATATTATTGTTATGTGTAGGTACTTAACACCTTAATGATTAAATAATGTATTTACTTACTTACCATTACGCCGTTTCCGCGAGGGTAGGCAGAGATGATATAGCGCCACACTCTTCTGTCCTGACACACAATTCTCATCTCATCCACATTCATACATCTTATCATACAAGTTTGACGATTATTGAGGCTTCTAACAGGATCATCCTCCAGTATCTGGTTTACCTGGTCGTGCCAAGTCTTCCGCGGACGTCTACTTTTGGTGCCATCAACACTTGCATATATATTTTTCTTACCATTCTCTCCTCATTCATCCATTCCATATGACCAAACCACCTAAGTGATTCTTTCTTAATCTTACTCACTATACTAAAATCAGCTTTGAACTGTTTCCTTATTTATTCATTTTTTACTCTGTCATAAATGGATCTGCCACATATACGCCTAAGTGATCTCATTTCCACTGCATTCAGTCTACTTTCGTTCCTATTCTGCCAGCTCCAGGCCTTACTTCCATACATTAGTGTCGGTACCAGGACCCCATCGTGAGCCGCTAGTCTTGCCTCAGTTGACAAGTTCCCATTAGCTACAATTCCATTCAAAATGCCGTATTATTCCCTGCAGTCACCCTCCTTTCGATATCTTTCTCAATCTTTACGTTTCTATCGAACATATTTCCTAAATACACACTCATCTACTTGTTCCAAACATTCATTATCTCCAAGTATTTAGCACGGTGTCTTGCTTTCCTTCTTCTCGAATACCATCACTTTCGACTTGTTGACATTCATAATAAGGTCGCTTTCCTTGCATACATCGTACATTCTACTCACTAGCTTCTGTAATTCTTGTTCATTATTCGTCATTAACACTGGATCATTGGCGTACAATAAACAGCATACAATCAATTTGCCCATTTCTGCTCCTACATTAATATATTCCAGATCTTTCACACAATTATCCATATACAATCCATGGAGACATTACACAACCTTGCTAGAGACACCCTTTGTAATGTTAAACCATGGTGTGAATGATCCATTGATCCTTACACATGCAGAACTTCAATATTTACAAATTATTTTTCATTGTACTGTTGTGTTTTATAGCTTTTATATTATCTTAATGTTTGAAATAATTTATAAATGGAATAATAAAATGGAAAGAAAATACAAACTTAAAATCTTACAAACAAAATAAGGAAAACTGCCTACATATTTTTAAGACTCAGAAACATCTTATAACTTACAAATCTGAAAATAATATATTACGCGTTTGTACAGTCACATTAGCAATACAGTATTATTGGATGGGGAGGAGCAAATAAATTTTCAATGTCACAATTAGAAATCACTCAAAAAATGATTATAAAAATTATTCTAAAAAAAAAGTCTATCCAAGTATACAACTATTCACAGATTTCAAAGTACTAAAAATAAGACATAAAAAAAATTCAATAATCCGAATTTTCAAAATTAAAAATCAATTAAACTTTAGAAGCGAATTCCGATCTACAAGATTTAGAGACCAAATTGATATTCCAAAACTAAAATATACCGGAACCCAAAATCACTATATTTATCAAGGCATCAATTTTTTTAATAATCTTCCCATCACAATTACAAACTACTATCAATTTGTATCTGAAGTAAAAAAAATATATACACAGACTATCTGAAACATAAATTATCTCGTATATACTCCTTCTCTATATACGAGTCCTACTCTCAGAGAAGAAATAAATGTTAAATGAAATATATATACATATTTCCTACTGAATCGTAAAAATATTGAAAATGCCCAATTGGCCCGTGTCCACAGATGAGATATCTCTCGGAGATTCGACTCGAGTTCGCATAAAGCACGGTACAGAGATTAATATGGAGCGACCTATGAATCATCACCACATATGTTTTTCTCCCGGATTAGAATGATGCATCCAGTACGTACTAACTCAGAGATTAAAGTCTTATTGAGAGATCGTCGTGGACACAGGTCATACAGCTGTCAAATTTAATCTTAAACTTAAAAAAAAATGTATATAGTCATACAACGCATGAACATGGATGAAATTTGTCTCGGATATTCGTCTCGAAAGTCAGTGGAATGAGGGCAGATTAAACTATGACTCATTTCCAATTATATTTTGTACGCTATACGCTATGTATCTGGTCTTTGCCGATAAACCTCTAAAACGAGAGATCTAAATCTCATTTGTGTATACGCATTATTATATGTAGGTACATATAGTATTTTTCAGTGGTGAAGTGCATAATAGGTTTAAGTGCTAGAATTAAATCATATTCATTTGTGCACTACAAAGACACAGATTCAGAGGTGTAAATAATTGGCTTAATACACATTTATAAATATTCTAGATATGTATATTTTCTTAAATATTTGGGGGTTAAGTCAACGGTTAAATGAAAGAGTGATGATGGCGTGTTGATGTTTATTGTGACAGTATGATAAAACAATGAATACAGAATTACTGATAGAATGAAGAAATGAAGAGATGCAAAAGGTCTCGCTCGGCGCGCGTGGGCCGGTAAGACCGCCATTGCTGAGCGATAAAACAGGAGAGACAGATCGTCGCTGAAGGATCGGATCAGACCTGTAGATGTCGGCCGAGATGGCGGTGAATTTGAAATCTGATCCTTAATAATTTTTTAAATTTATTAATTTGTTATAATTACAATGAAACAATACAATAATAAGTTAATTTTTTTAGTTCTACAACTTCTTTAAAAAGCATGTGCTTGTGCAGAGAAGGAGATTACATATTATTAATTATTGTTTACAGTTGCTAGCTTATAATAAATTAAAATACATAACAATAACGTTATAAAAATATACATTTCAGGGTACATGTTTATCTTTAAAGTATTTTTTGATAGCATTGATTATTTCTTTGTTATCATTTATCTTCCTGATATTTTCGGGTGAGCTGTTCAAATTATTTGTTTCTAGGTGCCTATGATGTGTTAATTTTTCAGCATGAAAATACAAATTTAAACCTAGTACGATTTTGATTAATAAATTAATATTTTTCTTTTTTTTTTAATATTTGAATAATAGAATTTCTTTTAAGTAGATCACAAAATGTAGGTACTTGGAATTCTTTGAAAAGTAATTTTGTCAGATAATCTTTTGGTTTTTTTAGTATTATTTTTATAAGTTTATTATAGATATTTTTTACTATATATTTAATGTAATACTTTTACTTTTAATATTTACTAATATTTGAACCTTTTTTAACTACAATTGTTTTATGTTTTAGGTGAAATAATGTTGTCATCATTGGGAGATTATTTTGTTCGCTTTTGTAAAAACATTGTTCCCGTGTTGTGCTTGATTTTTTTGACAACAGCAAGAAGTCAGCCGAATGAAAGGCCCCATATTATTTTCATATTAGCAGATGACTTGGTAAGTGAATTTTTATTTAAATATTTTAATGATTGAGGAAAAGTCAAGTACTTACTATACACAATTATTTGTAATATTTATTAGATAAATACAAATTTATACATTTTACAGTCAATCATTAAGGAGTTAGATATGTTATATTCGCGCGTGCAATGGGAAAAAAATATAGAATTTTTCATAACTATATTTAACACTTAGAAATTACACTCAGATTGTAGTATTAAATATAACATATTTTTATCAATTTTCAAGACAATAGCTATACAATTACTGTTTTAAACAACTTATAAACTACTTTAGGTCTAAGGAAATGATGGAACTACTAAATTTTTAAAATTATAGAGTAATATGTATATAATGGAAACTTGTAAATTGATTTTTCCAACATATTTAATTATTGTATTGATTATAATTGCTCAGTACAATACATTTTTTTTAAATTTCAATCTTGAAAAATCCAGATTAATAAGATGTCACATAAATGCGTGGGAGGTTCAGGGAATTTATTTATTAATGTATTTACTCTTTGCATAGACAAGCGTTATGGTATTTTTTAAAAATGTACTACTAATTACATGACCCGTGTATTTATATAATATTGTATACATATAGGAAATATATTAGTTTTGTGTTAAATATTTGACTATCGCTTAAAGCCCAAACAGGTTCTAAGAAATAGTTATTTAATTACTTTTCCACTCATTACTCAATAGATAAGGCAGCTTGATTTATATTCTGACATTATTTTAATCATTATCATTATTTTTAATATTACAAAAAAATAATTGAGGATGCCAGGGAAACACCCTAGTCTATGTGGAATAACAGCAACAAAGACTTTATAAAGGCAGATTAGGTCTTCATTGGTCAACAAGTACCGAACCGGCGCAAGGCAGGAGAAAATGAAAGTGCCTTATTCCGTACAGGAAACAAGAAATGTAGACAGGGGTAGTTCGCCAATCTCCGCTTCTATCAACTGGTGATGATGATGAGGTTAGAAGAAATAAAACACAAAATATGTTCAATCTAAGTACACTATGGCGACAAAATCGAGAATGCGATCCCGCCCGCAGAATACCTCCTTTCATTTTAGTTATAAATAGTACATTCATTTATTAATATTTTTCCCATCGTATTAGCAAGACAAATGAATAAGGCATTAGAAATTGAGAGTATTTGTTTACCAAAATCTATCGCACATCTCTCCAGCGCCACGCCGATGATTATACCTCCAAATCACTGTGTCGTGTTCTTATAACATCAATTAATTGGCGTCATCTCGGCGACTTCTCAATCCTGTGAGATACACGCCTTGTTGAGACTTTGGGCCCCCGACCCTCCTGGGATAAGACAACAATAATGATGATGAATAATGAACGTTTTCTTATTATGTTTCAGGGTTGGAATGATGTTGGTTTTCATGGATCTAATCAAATACCTACTCCAAATATTGACGCACTTGCTTATTCTGGCTTGATTCTAAACAAATACTACGTCAATCCTATATGCACACCCTCGAGATCTGCTCTCATGACTGGGAAATACCCCATACACACAGGTACTGCATTGGTATTAATCATTTTTCAATTACCAATGATGATGTGTACAGATCAAGCCACAGTATTTTTTTGACAAATAATAATAAAAAAATATAACACGGCATTGTGTTACAATTACAACAAAATTGTTAATATATATATACAAATAATCCTTGTAATTTTTAAATATTGTTGGTACATCATTAATCAGGGAGAATTGACTAATAATATGAAATCAGCAATACATTTAGAATAATAAAAGGTAAACAAAAAGATGTGAAAAATTGAGTGTATTATCTTAAATAATGCAAGGAAATGTTCGGAATTATCTGAAATTAATTGTATATATGAGATTATTGGTTGAATTGTAAATCTGACAAAGATTGAAATGGAATAAAAATAATTGTAACATCTATAAGAAAATGTATAATTATGGAAGTCGTGGTGGTACATGCATGCCAAAATATTACACTCTCACACTCTATCAGGATAGATATTTTCAACAATGTTTTGACTGGATTAAGTATTGATGGAGAATTTATGATATTTCAAGGCACTGGTAAAATGAATTTGTGCAGTTGTCTAAAGAGGACTGTAAAATAACTTTTAGCTATTTCTTTAAATGAAGATATCTGACTTAAGTTCTAAAGTTCGTTGCATAGGTTTATTACTTGATCACAGTTACGAATTCACAAATGTTTTTCAAATAGTCGAGAGGCAGTGGCCTGCATGACATGGATTAATATGTCGGAAGCATATGACGTGGCATTTAATAGGTTGTGTATAGGTTTGTGAAGTCAAAGTTTTAGTTTCTTATTTTACAATTAAAGGCATGCAACACACGGTTCTGTATGCTGCTGAGCCTCGAGGTCTGCCTTTGAAGGAAAAGATTCTGCCCGAGTACCTGAGAGATTTGGGATATGTCAACCATATTGTTGGAAAATGGCACCTAGGGCATTACAAGAGAGAATATTCCCCACTTTACAGAGGGTGAGAACTTTGTTTTATACCATACCATGATCATAGATTATTATAGTTGTCATTGGTATTATTAGAAATAAATATGTAATTGAATAGTTTGGTTGAATAACGGTCTATGTGTTTTTTTTTAAACTTTAGAGGAGACACAATAAAGGTCATCGTTAAATTAGGGAAATACCTTTTTTGCCCGGAAGTAACATAGATCATTATTCTATCAAACTTTTATGGCAGTAACATTACTTATGTCATTGTTTTCAGGGAATATTATTCTTCATTATGACTAAATCATCTAGTTTCACTTAATGTGACGGAACGTCAATAGGTTTATTAAAACAAGAAAAATTAATATTATAGTTTAGAATGCAGCAGTTTCATAAACATAACTGTAACAAGGCGATGTGCAATGGTAACAATACATAAAACAATGATCGCAACTGCGTTATAGACCGTTGTTCCAATTATATAACTCACGATTCCGCTGTGTATAGGTTCATAGCAACGACATCCGTTAGTTTCTATAGGAACTTACTTAAGAAATGTGTATTCGATTTCGCAAAAAACGTAACGTATTCAGCCGAATTCTTCAATTGTATTCTTATATTCTCAGTAATTTCTCATAACGGCAATTTTGTACTAATGTTTTAATAATTTAGAAATAAATGCCATAAAGGTGGCAAAACTTTTGCTACTCAACATATGTATTACTAAATATTTGATATTATTAACTGTTATAGGAATTATTTAATTGTACTGAATCATGGAAATGGATATGTAGTTTTTACTTTAAAATTTCCCTGTAAAAAATTTAAGTAGGTGTGTACACACACACATCTTCTTTTTTGTCTTATATTCGCTTAGCAAACCGAGTTTCACTTCAACTTGTTCATTTAGAGAATCACATTATCATTTCTAATTCACTCCAACCGATACAAAGTGTATGTCTGTACATCCTCATTTTAAAGGTTTTGATAAAATGAACAAATTGCATAATTTTTAATTGAAAATACAGACGGCTACATATTATTTGCATTTAAAACAACAACATTATCAGTCTCCAAGCTGTAGAACACATACAAATGGCTAATTATATAGCCAATAGATAACTAAACATTTATATTCACAGAAATATCTTAAATGTAAATAAGAAAACACCTTTATTTTATATCACTATTTACTTCCAATATAAAAGATAATAAAATAAAGTTAGCAAATAACCAACGTATTTGTTCTAATTCTTGCAAAATATTGATAGGTTTGAATCTCACTTGGGTTATTGGTCTGGCCACCATGACTACTTTGATCACACGGCAGAAGAAAAAGGATTGTGGGGCCTTGACATGAGAAGAGGTGAGATAATATTATATATAATACAATATATTGTTACGTTACGATCTGGCTTTGGTGGATAGAACCCCAGAACACCGCCACCGACTAAGCCCAGTCGGTGGGTGTGTGTGTGTGTGTGTAATGTGAGAATGGCTGGCTCAGATGGATGGAAATAGTATTGTGCAGTAAAAACACTAGTTTTAATACATTAATTACACTTTATTTACAGTAAACATAAGATATGTCCGATACAATTTTACCAACGAACTGTCCAAATCTTCGGTTTGTATCGTTTTTCAAACAACCTCGCCGCTCATCAGACTGACGCGGAGACACATGACAGGATTTCGGTTACACAGATTATTACTCTTTAAGTTGGGTTTTGGTGACGACTGACATGCGCCCAGATCAAAGTTCCATCATCTTTGAGTGTTGTCAAGTGGACGCCATTTTGCATGAGACCTGGTTGGAAAGCCTCGCTCCGTTACACGTTACACCCTGCCGGTAATCTCCCCACAGGTCCAGACAGGTGGTTGCTCTATTATGCAAATGAAACAAGGCCCATATTCTCTTGATGACCATGTGAAAACTCTCCTTGTTCAGATTCTCTGTCTTTCGCCATTATGCACGGCGAGCGCCGCTCCCGTCACCCCGGCAGCTCGTGTGGAAGTCCTCATCGCTCGCCCACCTCGAACCGACTTCCATCATTTGTCTGTCTCCCAGCCAATCACTGCTTAGGCTTATGTCTGTTGAACAGATAGAGGCGGCGGCTTGCCGCGTGAATTCAAATGTCACGCCATATTGTAGAGCTCTACAAATACCAATGCCAGATAGCCATACAGTCTGACCTTTTCATGATGTTTTGTTGTATTTGTTCTTTATGTGAGGTACATGTTATTTTATAAAAAAGGTAATATTAATGACATTTTATTTGTGAAGTTATGATTTCTTTTTACAGTTCCTTGATAATAAAAACAAATTAGATGAATCACTTAGAAAAGTATACATAAGAAATCTGTCTATCGAAAATATATAGTTCCACGATAATTTATTTTAAGTAACAAGATATGAGTATTTTGTGAAATCGTAACTTCACAAATAAAATATCATTTCAATAAAAATTTAGATTCTTAGTTTGATTAATGTTTCCGCTAATAAAATGGGTTTGAAGTTCTGGCACCACGTAATAGGTTCTACTGAAAGGTGTTTGAGAAATATTGTATGTACATAATAAAATATTAGTCACTTGCAACAGGAAAAAATAGATGTCTCACTTATGAAATTCAACAAAATTCTTGCTGTCTACCGGTAATATAAAGTTCTGAGTTCATGTCTTGGTGGGGACTATATTTTTTTGATAAATTTTTTGACTCAAATTGGAAATATTTAGAGGTAGGTTATTGCCAGCCTTGTTTGTCATCTATAAAAGAATCTTCTGTAAAATTATCGCATTACCTCCAAGTAATCTGTAAGTTTACATAAACATGTTTTCAAAACTCTTTTTTTTTCAAGATCAGGTATGGACGTTGCTTGGGATCTTCATGGTCAATATTCAACTGATATCTTTGCGGATCGGGCTGTCAAAATAATACAATCCCACAACACCTCCAAACCATTGTTCCTCTACGTGGCTCATGCTGCTGTACACTCTGGGAATCCGTACAATCCTTTGCCCGCTCCTGATAGTGAAGTAGAAAAGTTTGCCTATATTGAAAATTATCCCCGGAGGAAATTTGCAGGTAGATTTGCTAATAAATTTTTAGTTTGTAATAAAATGTTTGTAAGAATAATGTTATTAAAATATTTATACAAAATTCATACTTTTTCACCAATATTTAGTTTTATTCAGTATCTAATATTTTCTACTACATTTTTAACGGGTATGATTTAACAGTGAATTAAAATAAATACTCTGTTCCATAAAACAAATTGTTTGTGCATTATAACAATAAAAAAATAACATTAAATAAATATATTTTTGTTAGAAAGAAAATATCTAATGTAACCTAACCTAACCTTGCTAAATTTTTATTGTTTTATTGAACAAATAGTTCTAAGAATTCTAAGAAACAAAGTATTTCTTTTAATGTACGTATTAATAGTTCCCATTTTTAATTATTACATTTTCCACATGTACAATTTAAATTTAAAGTTACATATTGAAATTGAAATATTTTGTTTTTCAATAATATCCTTATATATAGATATGCTTTTTGTTCTTATATGGTAAATGTTATTTTCAATTCATAAAATTATTTATTTATGTTGAAAAATTTAAATAATTCAATACTGTCTTCAGTAAACTGGTATTTAAATTTTTTTATTTCTAGACCATATAAAAATTACTTTTAAAAATAATTTTAATAACAAATGCTAATAAAAAGAAAACATAGTATTAATTAATTTAATGAAATCACATTTTATCTGTTCAGTTACGATTTTTCGGAATAGTTTCTCGATGATTATAACATAGATGTTGCGTAGATTCGATTTGACAGTCACATAAATAATACTACTGAGCGCTGCTGTTCATTGTCTTTTGTATTTTGTGTGCAATGTATAATAGTATGATCAACTGATACGCACCATACATATTTACTGCCAAATCTATGAGATAAGAGATCAAAGTCTCATTCGTGTACATGTGTCATAATAATTGTAAAATTGCAGTCAGATTTATTGCCGATTATAAAACATATATAATTTTTTTTAGCAATTATGTCAAAATTAGACGAATCTGTGGGACGAATAGTGCATGCGCTGAGTTCATCCCGGATGTTGTCTAATAGTATAATCATATTTTCAACTGATAATGGAGGCCCGGCTGAAGGTTTCAACATCAATGCTGCATCTAACTGGCCACTGAGAGGGGTAAAGAAATTATCATTCATTTATAAAAGTCATTGGCGCTTGCTCTAGACCAGATTTCATTTGTAATCAGATTGTAACGTAGTCATTATTTCAGGTAAAAAATACACTTTGGGAAGGAGGTGTTCGCGGAGCGGCATTAATATGGAGTCCATTAATAAAGAAAAGACAGAGAGTTGCTCACCAGGTAATGCACATCACTGATTGGCTTCCCACATTGTATACAGCTGCTGGAGGGGACTCAAGGTAATTTTTCAAGGTCATTTTTTTATTAACACATGTATTAAAACATCCAGTGATAGAACCTTTCTTCGATAACTAAGGAAAAATATTTTTTACATGATGTACAGGGTGCCAGATATGTATGGTATACTGGTTTAAATGTCATTGAAAGTAAATAATTTTTGTGTTTTTGAAAAGTTTCTGAAAAAATATATGAAATGTACAAATACATGTGGTATGAGGTAGGAGACGTACGTCCAACGTCTTGGACGCCATTGTCAGGCGTACACGTAGGCGGACTATCCTCCACCGATTAGCAACAGGAGAGAGCATGAATTTGTGAGTGTGTGAATCAGAAGTTACCTAACTTACCATAATATCGAAATCCACCTTGCCATCTTCTGGGAAATAAACTTTACTAAAATAAAACAGTAAAACATGAAAGGTGATATATCATAATAAAAATGAGTGAGCAAATTTTACGTTAAATTTCATTTTAAAAAAATGAAAGAACTGAAAACTACTGTAATAATAATTTTGATAAATAAAAAATAAAATTTAAGTTCGGAACTACATAACAGGCGACGACGACAATAATAATTTCACAAATAAGACGTCGACCTGGGGCGATTCCTCTTGCTCCTACAGTAAAAATTAATATCTTCTTGCATCCGTTTTTCTTGGTGTCCTGGGAGCAGCATCTACCGCCGTTTCCGAGTGCCTGGCAATTGGTCAGAACACTCCTTCAACTGACGGCTTGCGCAGAAATCTTTTTCTACCAGGTGGACCGTTATAAGAAATTGGGGGGTGATGGGAAGAAGACGTAATTTTAAGTAGTAAAAAAAAGTAGATAATGAAGGAAATAAAATAAGGAAATCAAAGAAGGAATGAAAGAAAGGATAAAATAAAGAAGAAATATAATAAAGAATATTATAAAAAAGGGAAATTTCATTATTTCCCTTCAATTAATATCCTTGGCACGACGTCCAAACGCCTTTCTGGCATTGGCTCTGCGCCTGAATCCTGCACGGGCTCCATCCATTCTTCCATGAATTCCACAATATGCTGAAAATGGGCAACAGCGATCCTAGCGGCAAATATCGCAATCAGTACTAGGCGTTTCAAACTGTGCGTGAAATTAACCAATCAGGGTGATCGTTATTCTAATTAGGTACACTAACGTTACATTTTTTCGTATATTAAGAATTCGTAACGTTATAGTGGTTATATGTGTTACTCCGTTTACTCAAATATATACGACACTCAAATATACTAAGAGGTAAAAAGATAAGTGTTTATTTTGATACACAATGTATGTATGTATATACATCAATATGCGCCACAATGTGATTAAAAAATGATAATAAAAAATGAGAAAATTATCACATACAAATTATTTTCACAATAATATTCACAAAAGTTCATAAATTGCTTCATAAATATTAATATTTTAATTAAAAAGATACTTAATACACATTTGAAAATATCATATCTAAAATTACTGGAAAAAGAGCGGAAATGACATTGTTATGAAATTATGATTCTATATTTATAAGTTGTGTTATTATCTATATTACATATATTCATCACACCTACCATGTAAAAATAAATAATCTACTTTACATTTCCTGACAGCATGACGGAAATACATTGTGTTTTAAATATGACACATTTAAATTAAGGAAACTATACACAAGCACTTGCTGAAAATAATATGGTGGAAATATTTCAGATACAGATGCTTGAAGGCAATGTCTTTGAAACACTTAACACAACATTTAAAGGAGAGTATCATGAAAGTGTAAATACATTGTATATATATATATATATGAGTATGTAGTAAAATTCTTTATGTTTCTACATTGTCCAGGAAAGTTGTATGTTCGGACACTTGTGACAGTTTGGGGTTGTAAACACTGGAGGGAAACAAAAGTCAATATAAACGTCTTGTAATACTGATACATATTTTTATTTTTTTTCATCCTCTGAACTGCGGCTAATTGTGGATAATGGCATGAATGATCTTTTGTCACCTATTTCACTTTGCGCAATTTCATTCCTGGTGCAATCCAGTAGACTCTGCATCTAAGTTTTAATCAGGTCGATTCATCGTGTCAGCGACCTTCAACGAGGTCTGATTCTGTCCACCTTCCCTTGAATCACCAATCTTTCCATGTCCTCATCTCTAGTAACGTGGCCAAAATATCTGAGGATTTGGTGCGTACAGTTGAGGATAGACGCTTCTTGATGATTAATTCATGTATAAACGAGGCACTCGTTCTGCAGGCTGTCTACCCCAGCACTCCATTTCCAGAGTGGCTGTTCTCTTGAGCTCCTGCTCTTTCAGTGTTCATATTTCACCACCATAGATATTTATATATGTATGTAGCGACCATAATTAAAATCTACCGCCATCTCAGTCGGCATCGACGCTAGCGACAGCGCTGCCACAATTCTGGCTCAATTCACCGCCAGACAGTCTCTCCAGTTTCAGCGTTTCACAATGGTGGTCCTGCCGGCTCGCCTCTGCCGAGCAAGACTGCCAATTCATTTCATTTCATAATTTCCTACATCTTCATTCACCGTATTCATTTCTATCTGTCTTCATTGTTTTTATCATTTGTCACAATAAACCTCAACACGCGACAATCACATGTATTTCATTTAACCACCGTCCTAACCCCCAAATGTATATAAGAATACACTGAATTTTAACAACAGACAACATAACAAAAAATCAGATTTCCAAAGCAATTTAAATCTAATATTAAATATTATGTTGCGCGTCATAATATGAGTGAAATGCAATAAAATGTAGTTGAGATATGTAAAGATCTACAGTTAAATCTATATGTATTTGTACATTGAATGGTGATTATGTATTAAACCTACGTATAGAATATAAGTGTTATGTTAATTGAAATATGTCATTTTATAGTTTTTAAAATCATAAAAATTCTAGGGATATACTGCAGGGACTGGATGCTATAGATGTTTGGAAAGGTCTAGTTGAGGATCACCACACAAACAGAACTGATATTTTGCATAATATTGATGACATATGGGGAAGTGCGTCACTTACGATCGGTGACTGGAAAGTACATAAAGGTTTGATTAATACAATTATTAAGATACAGCCAAATTAGATAACATTTGGCAATTTATTTGTCCAATATTATCTAATTTGATTTAAAAATCAAGATTAAAGAGGGTAGTTATTTAAAAATATATCAATGGTGCTTGAAATTTAATTCAATTTGTCATTCAGTTACAATCAGCAAATAAATCACTTAGCTTTGTTGTTTGAGATATTCACAGAGAGAATGTGCGGTTCAGTCCTCTATGTTTGAGATTAGGTTAGGTTTTAGGTAAGTGTCTAAACAATGTGAAAAAACACACATATTACTGAACTTGACAAGACAATATTTTGACATTTTACTTTCTGTAACATCACCAACTCTATTATTAGAACAAACAAATATATATAGCGTTTCAATTTAAACACTACACTAATAAGTCAATTTTTTGGGCATTATTAATTGTGTTTATATGTTTTAAAAGATAATATTACAATTTATTATATTTTTGATTGAATTTTCCTATTTTTGCTATAACATCTGGAAATCATCTGCTGATATTTTGTAAAACAAGCTAAAAAAACAATTACAAATTTTTTTCTTCGATAGATTCAAAATTGTTAAAAGTTTCAAAATTGTACTAAACATTTTAACAATACATCTAAGTTTTGTAAACTCATACTTATTTAACCTCAAAATATTTCAGGTACTAATTATGGAGGGCAATGGGATAATTGGTATGGACCCTCGGGAAAAGGTCGAGAGTACAATGTGAGTTTGATCATAAACTCTAAGGCTGGTTTAGCACTTAATAATATTTATAAAGATCTTATACCAGAAATTATCCATCAAATGAGGTAAGCATTAGAATGGCTACATCCCAAATTATTATTAAATCTTATATTGCTTCTCAGGTACAAAATATATGAAAGTTATCTATTTTATGTTATAATTATTTTTAAACTTCTTAATTGTAGTCTAGCAGTGCAAATAGATCTTACTATCAAAAGACAATATAAGAAAATTAAACAAAACTTTTAATCCATCTCATCCTGAATTGACACTAGGGTATTTACAGTTTAACAGTTTTTAGTTTGAAAATACTAGAAATATTGATTTGATATGTATTCCGTGAAACAATTTTAATTTTTTAAAAGTGGTTGTTAGTTGGATAAGAAACAAATCAAATATCTCTAACGTGATATAAATTCAATAATAAAACTGAAGATTTTTTATTAATAAACTGTACACAAAAATTACACTAGTGCTGAGTAAATGAACAATTGATTAGTTTTTTTTAATGTGATTTCTTTGCCAAGGTAAGGGTTAGATCCCCCTTTGTTGTATGACCTCAATAATTATTTTACTATAATTATTGTTTATGTTTTTGTTGTAGGTTTGGTATCCCTGTACATATCACATAAATTTGGTACCTTACTTTCCCAAGATTTTTAAGAGAAAGAATAACATATTATTTTTTAATATCTTTTGAACTGGATGAATTTGTTTTTATTTTTAGAAATGAAGCACTTGTCAATTGCAGTGATGACATAAAGCCTGTTAACTGTAATCCTCTTGTAACTCCCTGCCTATTCAACATTAAAGATGATCCATGTGAAAGGAGAAATCTAGCAAGTGAACCTGAGTGAGTCTGTATTTTGATAATTACATGTGGTTGACAGACAATTTTATTATATTTGTTTACATTAGGAATGCAAGCCCCTTGAATAGCGAGTGATTACTATACTTCAAATATGATTAGAATTTTTTACTCAATCAATTTACTTACTTACATTATATGCTGATCCTTTTTCAGACACTACAACACACTGATGAGACTTTTGAATGCATTAGCGGAATACAATTCAACTGCTGTACCACCAGGAAATATGCCTCTCGATATGAGAGGTGATCCAAGATTTTGGGATTATACCTGGACTAACTTCGGCGATTACTCTGTAATCGGAAGTGCCATCAGTTAGCAATTAAATTTTATGCTTTTGCTGACAACACTTTTATGTTCATGCACTGATTTTTGGATAATATAGTCTTAATATAAAAAAAAAAGTTATCGTAATGTGTTTTTGATGATTTTATATACAATGTGTGAAAACTTCAGCATTAATTGTGTTTGATATGGGATAAATTATTAAATTTAACATAAATTATGCATATTTGAATTTATTATAGTCAGATAGTAAATTGTTAGCAACGAATCAATTTAGTACACATGTATTTAGATTTATGACACAAAATACTATTTTACGTATGATTTAGGTATTAGGTATTTTACGTATTATGATATACATAAGTATTTAATTGATTCATTGCATTCTATTTAAATACACATAATTTATATTAATTTTAAGAAATTCTATTAATATTTAACAACCCTGAAAAGGGTCCATGTCACCATGTTGATAATTGATAATAGTTCAGGTAAAAATAGAGTTATGAAGAAAAAGCCCAAATTTTTAATATTCAAGTTATTTAGTTATAGCAAAGGTGGTGTGATATGGATGTAACTAAAACTAATCATATTTGCTTGCCATAAATAGAAAAATAAATATAATCAAATTTTAGGTAGATTTCAATAGAAGTATATTTTTTTTACATTTCAATATACTTTTTTTGATCATGACCTCGAAACCACACTCCGTTAAAACGTTTAACCAAGATTGACTAAAATTTTGTGTACACAATAACCTCCCTTAAGTTCTTATCAGATTGCTTATTAAATTTTTATGAAAAATGAACCCCTGATATGCCATGTTGTTTCAAAATGGCGACTTAAAAAAATCATAACTTCATTAGTATTGGACCTAGAGAAAAAAGCAAAAACTTTCACATACATACAAAATCTACCTGCCTCCTGTGGTCAATGATGGAATGGTTTTTTAATGTAATCATTCGATATTTGAAATTTGAATGAGTCGTCCATAATTTTATGACCAAATATACACATTATATAAATAATAAACTAACCATTTGTATAATTTGTATCATGTGTGTAGATTAAGTATTTATTACTGTATTCTCCATTATTATAGCATTTTAAAATTTCATTGATCTAGACTGATTTCATTGAAATAATTATTTATGAAAACTTTTTTGTCAGAAAATTTTGTACTTTGAAACAGGATTGTATATTTTTTAAAAAGAAAGACAATAAATTTTAAATACTTTTATTATTGTCTTGATAAATCATCTGTAGTATACTTATAAGTTTTTATTGTTTTTTTTCATGATTAATTTTAGAAACCTAGAATCATTAAAAATCATGACTCTTTTCAATAAACTATCATAATATTATAAAAGTTGATTATAAATAAAATACATCATTTGTGTTGTCCATCATAATCCGCATACATCTGAAAATATTAATAAATAATAATATATAATAATAAAGTTGTATCAATGTGTCCAAGATTTAATAAAAATGAATTGATAATTCTGGCGTCTGCTATCAGTTTACTCAAAGGTATTTGAGATTCTGTAAAAATAAGGTAGATGGCTCTGTCAAATAATGGAACGATTAAATGTATTAATATCAAAAAAAGGTAACATATAGGTTCGAAAATTGTCGCTAAAAATATTGTCGCTGTAGCATAGTTGGATAATGCACCTTCCCCGGTTAGGAAAGAGATCTAAGTTCGAATCCCGGTGGCGCAACAACAATATTTTTCGATAAAATTGATTTTATATGTATATCTTTCTAATTAATATATTTATACATATACATATATAATATTTACAATAATTGAGCCATTTCAACCCTTTTGTATTGTCTCTAAATATCAAATATCAATACCACGAGTTTATGTAATAAAAGCATTTGAGTATACAGCAGAACCTCGATTACCCGAGATGGGCTGAACCAGCTTCGAATAATCTAAAACTTGGATGATATGGACATCCACAGCAATTATTTTTGATGCAATTAAAAAATCTTTAAACAAATAATATATATATCTCATAGAGACAAAGCAATTTTTTATTAATGGAAAAATATAGAAGTATGGGTAGAGATAGTGCAGTGGTATTCAAAGTGTTTCCACTTATTAACATATATACAACTTTAAAATAATTGATAGATATGGAGGTTGATTGGGTGAAATGGTGTAAAGTGATTACTTGAGCCAGCTGAAGACAGGTCGTAAGCCCTGTAATTACCTACACTTCCATATTTTTCCATTAATATCAAATATCTATTATTTGTTTAATAACAGTGCCTTTGTAAGTGAAAATCCAGTAATTGTATGTTTTTGGACATATTCAAATATTGCTAAAAAAAACTTTATCTGAAATAGTACGCCGATTTACATATTCACACTGACTAAAAATAATAAAATAACATTTTATTTCTTAAAAAAGCCCTTTATATTAATTATTTCATAGTTATTTCTCATTTCTTATTCTGCAATATTTCACAATTTAAAAATATATGTTCGGCTTGTATAATATGGGGACTCTAATAATCAATGTTCTACTGTATTTTAAATTTAAACAGTGATGATAGAATGCCACGCTCTTATGTCCTAGCATAGCACTCTTTTTTTTATTTAAACAATTTAAAAATTGTGTACCTTACATAAAATAACCTTTGTTTTTAATTAAACTTCGAGTGTCATATCAGTCCGTAAAGACTGTTAAGAACTGTCAGTCCGTAAAGACTGTTAAATTATTGGTCATTGTCACAATGCTCATTATCACTACTGTTATTACTACAGAATTTCTATAGGATATTTACCGAATTATGCTGTTATTGGGTTACTTTCCAAATTTTTTATTGTTACTTTATAATATTAACGAGAATTGGCATAGTAACCAGTTTATAAGAACTAAAGAGAAGGATTTATAATATTTAAAATAAACTCACTTGCACATACTGGGAACCCATTCAGTGCCCGTACTGCATTCTGGATACATCTCTTTGCACATACAGGAGCAGTTATTCGGGTCCCAAACTTTTCCCTGAAAACAAACATTTTTCAAAATGCCGTATTCAATTGATGGGTTTCTATTGACATTGATTGATCTTTTGATTGAAATAATTTTATTAAGGAGGACACATTCTCATTGTGAAGTTGTAATTATTCAGAACATAGGTCTGTGATATTTTAAATACTTATTATATGTATTAATTAGAAAGATATACATATAAAATCAGTTTTATCAAAACATGTTGTTGCTACCGGGATTTGAATCTGGATCTCTTCCAAATAATGGAACGATAGATGTATCAATTTGAAAAGTGTAGCATATAGGTTTGAAAATTTGTCATCTATGTACTGTGTGCTGTAGCATAATCGGTTAATGCACGTCCCCCTGATTAGAAGAGATCCAGGTTCGAATCCCAGTAGCGCAACAACAATATTTTTCAATAAAATTGATTTTATATGTATATCTTTCCAATTAATACATTTAATTTGTATTTGAAATAATTTTGATTATTATTTTTTCTGTTAACAATATCTTACCTCATCTAAACACACTTCCTTTTCATGTAAGTTAATACACTCACATCTGCACCCATTATGCACATATTGTTGTTTTTGTGTGCAATGATGGGCCATGACTGAACACCCACACTTGCATTTCACGTGCTGCTCGACATAAATAACGCCACAGAATTCTCGGCCTGTACGGAAGTCGTGTTTTCGAACCTGAAACCGTGGACATTTAATTTATTAACTTTATATTTTAAATGATAAACAAAATAATATTTAGCCTCTAAAAAAAAAGAGTATCAAATATTAATGAACGTTACATTTTTTCATCTTTGATTATTAATTTTCCCATTATTCATATCAGGTTTTTTCAAACTGTTGCCTAGAATGACAAAAATCACTGCAGAAGACTGTATTCTGGTCAAAAATTTGCGAATTGAAAAATGTCAGAGTGCTAGGAAAATGATCAAAGAGTTTCAAAACAAAGCCTGGAGTATAGCTAGACATTACAGCAGGACGGAGCTCCATCTCATACAGCGAGAAATACAATCAACTTTCTTCGTCGTGAGAATGTTAATTTAATCTAGCCAGGCATGTGGCCACCGAACAGCCCAGATTTAAACCCAGTAGATTATGTAATATGCGGTGTTTTGATGATTTCTGATTAGCTAAATATTATGCAAAAAGAATTAAAATTAATTATACAGTAAAACCGCGATATAACGAAACCCGATATAGCGAAAAATGACGTATATCGAAAAAAAAATCGAAATTTAGTCCCTAAAACCAATTTTTCATACAAAAATGCATTTATATAACGAAATCCCGTTAATATTTATAACAAAATCATTTTTGTCCCGTACGAAAAAATGCCAATACATTTACGTAAATTTATAACGAAATAAAAAAATGTTAAAAGATGAAAATATTATTTCGCACTTCAAAGCCGCGCCGCTGCATCTGCCGCATGCGAACGGAAACGCCGCGCACAGCCTTTTCGGCGGTGCGCGGCGGTCTGCCGACAAGGTAGTAAAACAATTCAAACTTCTTCTTGGGTTCATAGTATCATATTTTGAAGTGGTTGCCGCCGTTACCGGTAAGCACCTTCATAATTTAAATACGACTCATTTTATAAAAATGCCGCGATTCAACTGTCAAATTTTTATTTTTGAATTATTTTTTATGTTTCATGCCCAAAACTATGTTTGAAGCGGCTCTATATTTAAACACAATTAAAATATTGTTTTGTGTTTGCAATATTCTGGAATTTACGAAAAAATATCTTCCAATTGGTGTTGAATAGGTTCTGTTCTTAATTTAATTCCTTTGATTATCCATTTGCTTATCTGTTTTAATAACAAAACTACTAAAAATATGTAGGTATTCAGTTCCCTATGGCCTTCTTCCTTCTTTGTTTGCAGAATTTGCGATCTTTTTTGAAGCCGCGCAACATTTTTTTGCGACGGCGCGTAACATATAGTAGGATTTTTTAAATTTATTTCGTTATATGTGGGAATTCGTTATTACGAATTTTTATTTTTTGGGCCCTTGGATTTCGTTATATCGCGGTTTTACTGTATTATGTTTTGAAATAACTCATGTGTTTACGAGATATTCTCACTTTTTTTAAGTAAAGTAAACCCCGAAGCAAGATAATAATTTAAGAATATTACTTACTGCAAATGGAACTTCTTGCACATCCATTGGCAAACATGACGATTGGCCATAGCAAGACCCACCATCACATCGTTTTACAGCCACTTTATTAGGAAAAATCTGAAAAATTTGATCATTTATACAATAGAAAATTTACAATCTTGTAAATTTTAATACAAATGAAAGTTGAGAGATAAATCATAAATATGAATAATAACTTATTGAAATAATTACAAATATATTTGCTTTATAGTGTTTCAATAATACATTTTGTATACCATGATGTTGGAAGCTTCGACGATTACGTCGACCATGGTGTCTCGAGGTCTGCACACGGCCTGGTGCATTATGTTGTTCAGTTGCGCCATCTGTGCCCAACATTGACCTAACACAAAACAATGGTCTAATTAGAAACCACACTATCATGAATTTTAATATAAAGTTTTGTATTTTTAATATCTATTGCAAAAAAACGTTAAAAAAAATTTAAAATTATCTTTGTATTTAACTACCGTGAGTTTAATATATACACCAACCAGTTTCAGGTTTTTTTTTTATCGCCCTGATGAAGAAAAATGACTTCAAAACCGGTTGGTGTATATATTAAATTCACAGTGGTTAACAATAAAGTAAATGTATAATTTATTTAAAGTTTTGTATTTATTTATCATTATATTTATGAGATTTAGATCAACTAGTTGACTTAATGGTGGACTTATATGTCGTGAATGGTTGGAAGACGAAGAACACAAACCTTACGCAGTGTAAATATGAGTTTTAAAGAGAATAATATGAGAAGACTATGTGTGATTGAGAAAGATATTAAAAAATAATTTAATGCTGATGTGAGCTTATAAATAAAATAAACAACGATCTACTTAAGCCAAAAAACTAATTGAAGGAAAATGTAAGTATGTAGAATAATATAAGATATTAATTCATTAGAAATGCATGATCTACTATTACAAAACCCTAAACAATCTAACACATAAGCTGTACAAAATGTACTAAACTTTAATTATGTATTAATTTATGTATTTAGATACATATTTGGTGACACACGGATGATGTGGTTTTCTCAATCACCAAATAACACACATTTCAAATAAAAGTAAATTGATACCTTGCACAAATTTCATATTGGGATCAAAAATCATCTGTTTAACTTGTATGTTGTGGCATGTGCATTGTAATAATAAATGTATCTATAGTACTAGAACGTGGCGGAGCAACAGTCCTATTAAAGATAGAAGAAATAAAGTTTCTTAGAAGCTGGTGGCGACTAGGGTTTGGAAAAACCAGAGTTTTTTTGGTCTTGGACTGATCCGACGAGTTCGAGTCCGAGGCCGGGCCCAATTCCTATTCTATGAATTTTTCCCTATAATATCTCACTAATGAAACAAGTGCATATTCAGTAAATTATTTATTTTTATACATATATTATATAAAATATGAATTAAATGTATTAATTATAAAGATATACATACAAAATCAATATTATCGAAAAATAAAAACATTGTTGTTGCGCTACCGGGATTCGAACCTGGATCTCTTCCCTAACCGGGGGAGGTGCTTTATCCAACTAAGCTACAGCGGCACTATTTTTATCAACAATTTTTCGACCTTATATGTTACCTTTTTGATATCAATACATTTAATCGTTCCATCATTTGACAGAGCCATCTACCTTATTTTTACAGAATCTCAAATACCTTTGAGTGAATCTGATAGCAGACGCTAGAGTTATTAATTCATTTTTATTAAATTTTGGACACATTGATACAACTTTATTATTTTTAGGAGAACACATTCTTATTGTGAAGTTGTAATTATTGGATAAAGCACCTCCCCCGGTTAGGGAAGAGATCCAGGTTCGAATCCCGGTAGCGCAACAACAATGTTTTTATTTTTCGATAATATTGATTTTGTATGTATATCTTTATAATTAATACATTTAATTCATATTTAAAATATCACAGACCGTCTGTTCTGAATAATTACAACTTCACAATAAGAATGTGTTCTCCTAAAAATATATTATATATACAAAATTTTCATTGTTAATAACATTTTTAGATATATACAAAAGTTATAACAAAAAAAATTGTTTTGTGTATATAAACCTACAAAATTAGATTCAATAAAGTAGTACACAATTTTATGAACTGTTCAATAATAACTATTAATTTTTGTAGCACGAGAAAACACTAATTATTTACATATTTACAAAAAATTTCAAATCAAACATATTTACAATAATAATTACATTCCTAATGGTTACGTATCTATTGTCCTAGGCTGAAAAAAAACTGAATCAAGAATGATTTTATGAGTATCTATAAGAAACTTTTTTTTTTATACGTATGAAAAACAAACATTATTTATTTTTTATTCCAAAATAAAATTTTAAAAAGACCAGTGCATTCACTGATGTGTCTGATAATCCCAAACGTATTTTAGTATAAAAGTTATTCGCGATTGAAAAGGTTCTTTCTGCATTGGCCGACGTATTGTTTAAAATTTCACTAGGATTCAATAATTTACAAATTCCTTTGGTTTGTATTAGAAAATTATTGCATAACAAAAAAGACTCAGACCAGCCGAGTCTTAGACCGAGTATCAGGTCCGAATATTTCTATCCGTTAGCATCTATCGCATTGCATTAGAAAGCATTATTTTTACAGAAGCAGCAGTAGATGGACATAAGCAGTAGTAAATAGATAGGAACAAGCTGGCACTTGCGCCACACATCGCTGATGCTTTGATGTTGAAAGGTAAACTGAATCGGGAAAGGAATCCGATTATTAGGTAAAATGTATGATGTTAGGGTGAAATTTGAGAGGGAAGCAAGATATTTGGGAGTCATTATGGATGCGTCGGACTCCTTCTTTGCATATGTGAAGGCGGTGTCGGAGTGCGCGGCGAACTTTTTATTCACACTCGGGAGGATGTCTACTGCCAAATGGGGTCTTAAGTCTCCAGCCACGTGTCTCATATACGGCGTCACTTACGCTGTGGAGGTGTGGGAGCATCAAATTGCGGTTAGGTCATATTGTTTTTATTTTGTTTTGTCCTTTTCCCTTTCCCTCGGCTCCCTGACAAAAGTAAAATACTGACATTGTATAATACTTTGCAATCTTATATAATTATGTTGCTTACTTTGGATGGTATTTTCTCCTCTTATTCATGCTTATTTCTGAAATATTTATACACTGGTCTTTCCATTTATTGTTTATTTTCTTCCATGAATGTAATTGTAAATCTTAATAAATAAAAGTCGGGGACTGTGTGGGTTTTTGAGATGGCAGCTGTTCGGCTCCATTTTGTCACAATGTGCCAGATGAAGTTGCACAGCTGCCTATTAGCATTTAAAAAATGCCAACCAGGCGGCCAATGAGTATGACCATATAGGAGCTTTTGCTTACAAACGTTTCTGGGTAAGCGGTGGGTCCGACATTACAGATAGACAGAAATCATATACATAACAACAATCATGGCACTGCTGCCTGGGGTGGACCTAGGTCGCCTGGAGGAAATCTCTCCACTGAGCCATTTTTCACCAATCATTGACCCTAAAATCATACAGGTTCCTCTGAATCCAATTCAGCCAACGGAGTCGCGGTCTTCCAATGCTCGGTCTCTCCTCTGGTTTTATGAAATGTCAAATTCGCACATGATGAGGACTCTTCCGTATGAAGCTGATGCCCGGCCTATCGATGTAATTGGAATTCAATAAACTTGAAGACATCAGGCTTATCATAGATTTCAAAGTTATAGCGACAATGTCAAATATTGTCGCCGCTAATCCAACCAATGAACCTTCTCAGAATTTTTCATAATAATCTACTCTACAACTACTCCTCTAAGATTATACATGTTTTTACAAATTAATCTGAATTCTTTGTAACTTTACTAACAATCAAGAAAATTTTCATATCTAGGTGTGACATGATAATAAAATATTCCAGTGGAAATATTCACCGGCTCAGATGTACTGACGAATCTATTATTATATTAAACCACAAACGCTATGTATGATGTTGGCTCTGTACTGTACTGCCAATTGTCGCCAGGCGCCGTCACAGCTAGCCAATGGCTATGGAAGGTGGCGCGCGTGTATCGCGTCATTAGTTTATTACGTATTTAAAGAATGTCTGATTTGGTATTTGTTTGTGTTAATAGATTATGTAAAGTTGTACCGCGGTAAACTATTACTTACTCTTTTTCAACATTGAGATATATTACGAAAATCGTGCGAAGGCCGTGGTCGCCCAGTTGCCACCATTGGCCAATAGTTGACTCAATCGGCTCAATAACCATATTATTTATTACAATCGAATCATCATATTTCTTTTTTATAATTTTTCCAATATGCATTTTAAATCGTAAAAAATATGTCGCCATTCGCCAGTCGCGTTTCGACAAAATTCTATGAAATTCAGAAATGGATCATGATTCTTAACAGTTATTAGAACTATCATTTCCAATTATAATAATCTAATCATTTGCAGAAAAATAAATATTTATAAAATCTTTATTTGTGCGGTTAGAGCTTCAATTGCGGTTTGCCTTTTGGGTGGCGTCTGGGAAGCTAAAATATTTTTTGCGAATGCAATAATTCTTTTTCAGTTTCAATATTTACTAATATAAATGAAAATAGACTGCCCCTACACAACATGACATCGATAGAACTGTAAAATAGCCCGTGTCATCGATAATCTCTCAATGAGAATTTGATCTGCGAGCGTCGCTATAGATACGTGTCAGTGTCATTCTAATCCGCGCGCAAAACATACGGAGATGATTAAAAAATTGCTCTTTCGATCGTGGATTAGTTTGACGCCTCCATTACACACATACTTTTACAGGCTTTCGAATGATATCTCATTGAAAAATTATCTCGGACACGGTCCTTATAAGGTAATTTCTTACTTCACAGGCTGTCTCTGACTAGAGTTTAATCAGAAATTTAAAAAAATACTTAAACAAATTGGTTCAAATCGAACTCTGTGGTCGGGGCGTAGCCAAAAATCAATTTTATTGTTAGTATTATATATAAAAAACCAATAATATAGTTTCATCACATTAGCAGTCTCCAGGAATGAATCATAGACCAGGAATGAATCGTAGACCAGGAATGAATCGTAGACCAGGAATGAATCGTAGACCAGGAATGAATCGTAGACCAGGAATGAATCGTATGACACATTATTTTATCAACAGGGCGTGAAAATATAATAAGTAGACCCTTTTATTTTGTGTGAAATAAGAAATATAATTTTCATGTCACGTCATCGTTAGATTTGTAATACGACAAAGGGGGTCAATAGCCTCCGGATTGTTATGGACTCCGGGGCCCGAAAAATATGTAAATTGAAATAATCCATGAAAAACTCTCAGTACACCTGCAGCCAATCGCCAATACGGAAGGTCATTTTGTCACGAACTGGCACAATACTATTGGCCAAAATCGATTAAGTTCACTTTCTCTAACGTCAATAGTCTGAAATGTGTTAAAAATAATACCTACCTAGATTTTGATGAAATAATAAGCGATTTTGTAAATAAAATGCAACAAGTATTATGTATATAAAAAATATAATACGTATTATTAAGTTTTTTTTGGGCGCTAAATATGTATTAGCGCGAGACAATACATGTACTACAAGATGTACTATATTAAGTAACTAATGTGATAAATGAATATAAAATTAGAATTACCGGTCTTACCGGTAATCATAGCAGACCTCCAACATGGCCCTCCGTTTTTGTTGTTCATGTTAATATAATTAGTAAAAATAAGATATTTATATAGCAACTGATTATTTTTAATTTAAGACCTCATGAAGGTTAAATAAAATATGTTAGAAATACTAGTTCATAAAGATATTTTAACATTATTAATAGAAATTTATATTTTGTTTTTTCAAATTGTCACCCAGAATGACAAAAATCACTGCAGAAGACCGTATTTTGATCAAAAATTTGCGAATTGAAAAACGTTGGGGTGCTAGGAAAATGATCAAAGAGTTTCAAAACAAAGCCTGGAGTACAGCTAGACATTACAGCATAACTGGACATTACAGCAGGACGGAGCTCCATCTCACACAGCCAGAAATACAATCAACTTTCTTCGTCGTGAGAATGTTAATTTCATCGAGCCAGGCATGTTATTATATTATGTTTTGAAATAACTCATGTGTTACGAGATATTCTCACTGTTTTTGGGCCAACCTGTATATATGAAATGAATTTATTGAAAAAATATTGTATATCCCGGTAGCAACAACAATATTTTTTCGATAAATTGATTTTATAAGTTTGTATATCACTCTAATTAATACATTTAATTTGTATTAGAAATAAAATATGTTTATTGTGATTAGTTTATTATTAGTTGCAAGAAATCTTCTAGAACGTATACGTAGGTAAATTTCATATAAAAGGTGATTAATATGGACATTTGAATTCCTAATTGACGATTATGAACAGAGCATACAAGCATGTTTACTCCTTGTTCATTTTTTGAAACTTATTAAAATTAAAATTTATTTTGTTATTTATTCCTAAATTAAATATAAAAAATATCTTGTCACCTCTTTCAAAACGATGCGAAACACCAATTTCCCTCTGCTGGCGAAAATCCCCGTCCCTCACAGTCAGGAAGATTATACTTAAAATGAAAATTTGCCTCGGAAACATTTTGAAACGGAAAAACTGAAACCTCGATAAAGGCACCTACAACCTTACAAATCGATGAGAAAATGTTAACTGGCTCCTCTAGACATGTGAAAAGATTCTTGTGGTCAGGACTCGATGGGGATGACGAACAACCTGGCGGAAGTGAACCCACAATATCCCATGTCGATTATAGCGTGATTCAATTCCTGGGATAATCTTTTCATCGTTCTCTTTATTTATCTAAATGTAAAGGATGTCCGGCGAAAAGTTGTCAAGTTTAATATTAAATAAAAAAAAAACTCTCATATTTTATTTATACAAAATTGAGTTTAACGATGCTAATTTAACGTTTTATAAACAATATCGTCTAAATGCCGTCCATTTCTCTCAAAACACTCTTGCAAAATTTGCGAACACGCGAGAGCAAAGCGTTGGTTCAATGGCAGCAACTTCACGGCGGATATTTTCTTGTAGGGCCTGAATTGTTCGAGGATTGTTGCTGTAAACTCTCGACTTAAGGTATCCCCACAAAACAAAGTCGCACGGTGTATGGTCTGGTGACCGAGGTGCCCAGGGTATGTCTCCATACTTGCTGATTAATTTATTGGGAGAAATTCCCCTCAGCTTCTCCATTGAAACTCTAGCTGCGTGTGGAGTGGCCCTGTCTTGCTGAAATTGTGTTCTGTTGTTGAACCCGGAAAACAGCTGCAGTTGCTGTCTCTCGCTGGTTAAAAAAATAAGGGCCAATTATCCCTCGGGCAGAAATTGCACACCACACTGTCGTTTTTGGACAATGCAAACGTTTTTGATGGCGTTCCCTTCGGTTGTCGGGGCACCATCATCCCATGTTCTGTTAATTATGTCTATTAACATAGCCATCAATATGAAAATGTGCTTCGTCAGTAAACAATATGTTTCCAAGCGTTCGTGCTGTTCCAAAACGTTCCAGCATCGTTCTCGCTAAGGTTTCACGTAAATAATAGTCATTTTCGTTGAGAAACTGCACGATTTGCAGTTTGTATGGGTGAAACTGTAGTTTATTTTTCAAAATAACGTGCATATATTCCAGTACAGGCTGCAATCTTCCTTATCGATTTACGCGGATTGCGCATAATTTCACGTCGAACTTGAGCCACATGTTGTGGCGTCGCTGCTGACGTTGATGGTCCCGGAGGAGTTTGGTTAACCATTGTCCCTTCTTGTCTGAACTTTTGACCCGACACCAGATAAGTTGCGTGCTCGGCCCATCACTTACTCGTCGAATATTAAAGTGAATACAAAAAGCGCGATGCGCACGAACATTAAATATTGCTCAACCGCGAACGCGCGGTGCGCTCCCGACCAGTGACCCATTGCGACTGGCAAATCCGCAAATCACGCGCGTCGAACAATACCCCTCCCACTTACTTCACCCTGATGGTTTACGAGCAATTACAATTTAATCTTAATTTTTTTCCGCTGAACATCCTGTATTTAAGCTTGTGACACACCGTGCCTAAGGAAACTGGCACGGAATCCTGTTCCTTTTTACTTTATTGTATTAGTCCGGGATTCAGAATACGGTCGTCGGGCTCAAAAACGTCACTGAATAAATTTTTTTTGCAGATGCGTAAAGATAGTAATAAATGCTTTGAAAAAGATTTTGGTGTAGATATTGTATTGTTTCGGAATTTATTGTCATTATAGCGTGGTTTTATTTATTATCATCATCGTAGCTCTGCTGTCCGGGGAGGGTCGTGGCATGGTCGTGTCATGTGACAGGTCCATTTATGACAGAGTAAAGAATGCAGAAATAAGGAAAGAATGTAAAGCTGATCTTACTATAGTGAGTAAGATTAAGAAAGGTGGTTTGGCAAGAAAGATATATGACGCAAGTGTTAATGGCACCAGAAATAGAGGACGTTCGCGGAAGACTTGGCACGACCAGGTAAACTGAAAATGTTCCAGATACAGGAAGATGGTCCTGTTAGAAGTGACGATAGTTGGCGAGCTTGTATGAGAAGATGTATGGATGTGGATGAGGCGAGAATTGTGTGTCAGGACAGATGAGAGCATCGTGATGGTAAATAAGTAAGTGTGAGAATTTACACTTTGTTAATGTGTGTGTGTGTGTGTGTGTGTATCATGTCATTATGAAAGGCCGTCTCTGGGGTAAACAACTCTCTTCTGAATATCTAGTCTATCTCTGAATATATACTATATATTAATGTATAACGTGTTGTAATAAACGTATAATATTGTTACCTGGAAAGACCGAGTTTCACTTACAAGGAATTGGGACCCAAGTAATCAAGGGAATCTGGTGGTAATTTAAGAATTATCACAGAAAGTCAGTAAGACGTAATGCCAACAGAGTACGAAATGTTAAATAGAATAGATTTTGATGAAATTTTTGTCAACAAAAAAGCGAGGAGAGAATGCATATTATTTTTGAAGTTGTTTTTAATTTTTGTAATAAGTTTTCCTTTTGGGCCCCTAATATATATTAGCTCAGGGCTCCTTCAGGCGTAAATTCGGCCCTGCCTCAATTGCCCTGTTCCGCGACTTATTCCGCCAATTTTAGACATTGTTCTTAGATTTTTCTCTATCCATATTTCCAACGATCGACGTCGCGATCTTCCGACAGTCAGTCTTCCCACTGGTTTGATCAGACTCTACAACAGTGATGGCGAACCTACGACACGCCAGCGTTCACTAATATCAGAGTTGCCAAAGAACACGTGTTCCGCCACCAACGCCACCAACCCGACAATAACGTTTAAATTTATCACATTACATATGCATCAATCTATTCTGGGTCTCAATTTGTAAAATAAACAATGAATTAATTTTTAAAAAGATTATTTAACATCCTCTTTAACCACTTAATAAATGAATTATTTTAACATACCAACCGGTTACTGAAAATACCATTTCATTCGTCGCGGGATGTCAAATTAACTAACTAAAACCATTTATTTCACATTATTTTAATGTTTTTAAAAATAATTATTATTTAAAAATAAATCATGTACCTAACATAAATTATTACGACGATGAAAGATGTGGAAATTGACTTAATGATACAAAATAAAAAAATAGTTGGTTATTTGAGATTCTAAATTATTTCATTTAAGACCAACATTGTGTATATGACAATGTTTTTGGGAGGGGGGGGGGGGGGGGTGACACGCTAGCAGAGTTAAGTTAGATTCTCCGAATTTTTGACACGCCGAGCCCAAAAAGTTCGCCATCGCTGCTCAACAAAGATTCCGAGTGATGCTTGCGGGCAACATATTCGACCAATCGAATGAAATTGGTGACGTCACAGGTCTACAGGTCATTATCGTAGTACAAGTTCAAGTTATGACAGCTCCTTCTGAAGTTTTATTTATACTCACCAAAAGTTGTGGATTGTAATTAAAATGTTTATTATTTCGAGTTATTAACCTCCAAGTAAATAATATTGATTTATTTATATCTTTGATCATATTATAAAAAATAACCTAGAAGCGCGCCTAGTCGCGCAATATTTTCCAGTGTACATGCAAGTCATTCCATTATTCAAACACATATAGCATTAATAGTATGTAAAAATGGCACGTATTTATGGATGAGATTTATCTTTATAGAGAGTCGCCTCGAAAATAGCTTAAGACAGTAGGTATAGAGTTGAGCGGGTATCGATATATGATTCATCGTTTGTTGTATTTTCTATGCAGAGTGGAAATATGCTACTGGTACATTTTAATCTTTACTAATAACTCTCTGAGATGAGAGAACCGAGTCTCATCCGTATACAGAGTGTAACAGACCTAGTTCACAATATTTCATACCTGACTAAATTACGAGTCGAAAATGTTCAAGGAATGTGTACAAATTCTGCACTGTTGCGGAAAATATAATTGTTGGAAATTTGTACAAAATCATGTTAAGCTCTTAGAAAACGTAGGTACTTTGAAATAAATATTTGCGAAATTTATCCATTATTAATCAATATCTTTGCTTCAGGCCATAAATCACGTAACAAAAAATAGTCTGGCCACTCGAAATTCGATGACCATTAATTGTTTGCTATCAATATATAATTTGGAATCAATAAAATATTTCAATGAATTGAAATAATTACATAATTACGATTTTTTAAATTTTTATGTCTCTGGCATGATTAATATTAGACATATATTCTTTGAATATTTTCGAATCGTAATTTAGTCAGGTATCCATCCACCCATGAAATATTGCGGAGTAGGTCTGTTACATCTCGTATATGCAACATAACAATCCAATCCAATCACCGTTTGATTTCTAAAAAAGGTCTCATAAACAAACAAAAAACACTTCCAAGTTAATTACCTACTATGGCAGAGTGATATAGAAATCCAATTTGAGTAATGACTGGTTAACAACGGGATTTAAAGGTAAGCGAGCATTTACAAAGATTGACTGTTGCCAATGTTGCTCAACTTCGGTAGCACTCGTGTGCGCCCGTGAGCGCTATGAAGAGACTAGTCTCTTCATAGCGCTCTATTCATATCTAGATATAGATAGGAGTACATGAATAAGTAAGTTATTCTATAATCGAGCAAATATACTAATAAATAAAACGATTCGTTCGAGGGTGTCAACCGCGTAAAGATACTGGTCACAAGTAGCCCACGTCTAGGAATCATTGGCGCAATTAATTTATTCGCGCCTTCCGTTAAAACATAAAAATAATGAACATAAGCCAAGGTAATAAATAATACACGTGCACGAGCTTACAGATTTTTCTACCAGTACGTTTATTTCAAGTCGCACCCCTCGCAACGTTCAGAAAAAAAGCACGATTTTTGATATTAGTAAAGTTCTCAATTTTCTAAAATAATAGAACAATATTGACTATCTAAATTGTGACCACCAAAACTGCTTCGTAATCAATCCATAGCAAAAGATTAATCAATTGCAACGAATCTGCGTAGACTCACTTTTAATGCTTCCGTTCTAAATATATACATACCTGCTCACCCTTCAAATACACGAAAAACATACAAGTATTATGAAGTAAAGGAGTCCCTCCACAGACACACTTTTGCCTCGAGAGCAGTTGTAAAAACTGTTATATTAAAATACTGTTTCAATCTTCAGTTCACACAAATTTCACGATATTGACTCGGCACGAACTGACCTTTAAAAATATTGGATGGATTGAATAACGCTTTAATTATTTTTACGTAACATTTTTAGTAATCAGAGTAAACTTAACCGATATCCTCACCAATTGCCTTTCCATACCTATTCCACATTCTTATTCATTGTGATGATAGTACCTATGTATATATATTATTCAAGAAAATGTACAAACAAAAGCAATTAAAATCTGATCATGCTGAACTTAATAATTTTTTAGAAATAAAATATAGTACAGCTGTTTTCAATATTTTATCGTTATTACAATGCGTAATATTTTTTAATCGATTTTTCCCAATAGAGTTTTGTATAGTATTTTTGGCATCCATTCGATCACTATTATGAAATTTTTCTTGAAATTTAAAATTAGTAATACGATTTTGTGACTAAGTAATAATTTATTTTCAGCCGGTTTACAAAGACATTTAGATTCGATTAAACAGTCGTGAGATTTTTTAGGAATTAATAAAATGAAAAAAACTTTTTAATAATGCTGGTGTAAAGATTTATCGTGATTATATTTAGTCCACAGGAAAATAATAAATTATTTGCATTTCTCTTTTGGGTTTAATTATATTTTAATGTGTAGGTAACAAATGAAGAATAAAAATTTAAAACAATATAATTATTATAAATCTTGATCGTACAATTTCGAATACGCTATTATTTCGGCGCAATTTATAATTTGATATTTTTATCAGCTGTTCGGTATGGCGCACCTGGCGGAGAAAACTCGCAACTGCGGGACAAAAAATGAAAATCGATTGTTGTGCGCAAGTTGGCGCCTAGCGTGTAGTTAGCAATATAAACGCCAGACTGATTCATCATTCCTTGTCAAACTAACCAAACTTAGGGTTTTTATCTTTCTTATTTAGTGAACGTGGTTTTATATGTTTTTTTAAAATAGTTTACATGTGATTCTTTACGAAACATTTAATCAATATTTACTATCGAAAATTTGAGTGGTCTTCTCGATATGAATTTTATAACATTAACTGAGAATTGAATGATATTATATAAACAACCAACTTAAGATTGTGAATCAGAGTTCACAGTTGACTATGAATCGCATTGATTCATTTGTCGAGTTAATAATTATCGATTTGATCGCATATTGCTAACAAGCCCTTAGTTGAAATAATGGCTTTCGGTGCAGCCCTTCTAAAAGCACCCAGCGCCTTAGAACAATTACTGGAGGAAATAAACTTTCAGAGGACGAAGGAAATGAGGCAGTTACTTAAAGATGGTGAGGTTTATTTTATTATTTGCTGGACTTATCGCACGCTCGTGAGTAGAATTTCAAATTTGTAACACCAATCATTTTGTTGGCAACGCTGACTGATTAGCTGATTGACATTGGCTAGGCTAATATATAAATAAATGTTCTAATTGGTAGATCGATCTGACGTATGTGTAATTATTTGAGTGTTGTTGATAGACGTTTATTGAAACAATTTTTATAAATTTTAGTAAATTAAAGTATTTCCCATATTTTACACGGCGATTTACCATTAGTTTTTTGTTGTACCAATACTTTTTACAGTAATATAAGACGTCATTTTAAGTTCCGATAAAAATAAATGTGTGTGATATGATTATGATCTACAGAATCGTCAAGAGTAATTAGCAACACCGCGTATCTCAATTTTTTTAAAACTTTTTAAGAGAACTAAAGAACTTTATATTACTTTCTGTGTTAAACTTTGTTATTATTTTATTTACATTTTTTATACTTACTTAGAACTAACGCAAGTGCTGAATTTTGTTTTTTTTTTACCAAATTAGAACGAAAATACAAACCAAACGGTATATTAATCTCAATTTGTCAAAAAAATGAGATACGCGAAATTATTTGACGGTATTTGTAGTTTGTGTCACTGACGTATTGATATTTTGTATTGTTAAATAATGTTTTGATATGACAGATAACAATATTATATCACTCAAATGCAATCGAATCCAAATGCATCAAAATATTAACTGCATAATATTTTATATTGTTCAATACATTCACAATTCATCGGTAGATTTTATCTAGAGAAAAATATAAAAAGCCGTATGGAGTCAGGTTTCTAAACAATTTGAAGAAATACGGTATTATATTTGTAACAGATGAAATCCTTTCAGTTTTTATTACACCGCTTTTTTGGTTAACAGCGTAAATTATTCTACTAAACTGTTAATATTGCAAAAAAACTCTGTGAATTGTAAATACTACAAAAATTTGTGGTTTTTTACAGCATATGTCATTTAATGCAGGGCTACATCATCTGTATTGCGAGATATGATTTTGTGCGGCCCGCCTGTTTACTTAACCATTCCAAGTTTTTAAATTGATAAATCACATTATTACACATTTACTACAAGCTTCAATATTGACACAGCTATATCAACGAAAACCGATACCCGCAGAGCTTATTAAAATATAATAATTACAGTCAATTCCGCTTAATTGGGGCAATCACTTATATGGGCCAAATCTTAAGGAACGGAAATCAAACCATGGAACTGACAGTAATTTACATCGCTTAATTGGGACAGTAAATTTAAGATCACAATATATATTATACACATAACAAGCAATGCGTAATGAGGAAATGTTTGAAATTCATAATTATCAAAAATTTTCGACAATCGATAACAATTTACCACGTTTCAATGAAAATGAAGACTGAGGATGCAATTGTCGAAGTCATTAAATCAAAACACCATAAATTAGATTAAGATGTGCATATAACTAACCAGGAGGCAAAAAAACTTGTTCCCGGGTTATAGCATTATACCTGTGCTGATTTTGTAGAAGTTCTAACTTACATAAACAAAAGACAAAGTACACTTGATGCATTCCTGCAGAATTAAATTGTATGTACCTATTTATTATTATTATTATTCATTTATTATTATTATACATACCCTATTCAGGGATTAATATAATTTGTAAAATAATATAAAATTTCATCAGAAGTGCAATACACAAAGAAAAAAGTTATATGTCAGCATTTTTTTTTATAATCAAAATAAAAAAAAATAAAAAATATGAAGTAAAGCAATTTATCCGTCACCATTGAGTTGAGACACAGAAAAATTGTAATAATTTAGTCCTATAAAGAGTTAAATTTACAGCAAAAATGTTGACTATCTCCGCATATTCATTGGGGACTGCGAAGTTAGCTAATGCATATGTTCTGACATTATCACTGTAATTGAACAATGAATTGTGTCTCGATATCCTCAATGGTGCGTGAAAGTCAAGCAGACCAGCAATCTGAGGGCAGTCTATCATACCATTGATGATCCTGTATAGAAATATAAGGTCGGACATCGTACGTCTCACTGATGATTTTAATAATTTCAGACAGCTAGGAGATAATCATAATTGATATCCTCAGAGTATATATTTCATTTAAAATTAATAAATCTTAAAAACTTTCTCTTGATTCTTTCGACCGCCGTCGAGTGATGTATTTATTATTATTTTTCTTCAGAGTTAATATTATTTTCTTATAATTTATACATTTGTTCAAGAAATTATTAATACAATAATGTATATTTAAAGAAAAATTTCAATGTTTAATTTTACGCTCGTTTCGGTTATTTGAGGCAGCCGCTTACTCGGGCCAAATGTTACAATTAAGCAGAATCGATTGTATTATAATTGATTGGTGCTTAAGAGTGAGCGCACACTGAGGACAAAACAGTTGTACAAAAATTCATCACCAACTAATCTATCATTTGAAAATTTAGTCGTCAGTATGCGCATTGCCATACATTCTCATAGCCCTCGCCATCACAACAGAACTGTGTAATTATCAGTGTGCACTCACACTAATTGAACTTTGTATACCTACTTTGACAATTAAATTCTTAGTAAGGAATGTGAGTTTTCATTACGATTATTAGCAGTGCTTATAGCTCTGCTAGTACAGCTAAAAGTAGACTTTAAAAATTATATTTATATTTGTCATGTCATCCTCGGGTTAATCATATTTTTTAATGCAGCCTTCGGGTTACCTGAAGTCGGACAGCCATCGTATAAAGTATGAAATTTCCATACTTATGAATGTTTTATCATATAAGTGCTGGCCTAAATGTTCCCATTGTACAAATATTGGCATAAAAACTTCCGCCCATGACTTTTAATAATAACACTTATTCCCATTTGAATGTTGAAGGTGTAGATTTTTTACCACAACATTGAATGTGATTGTGTTGAGTCAACTGAAAACTCAAACGAACATCTTTGTGTGGTTAGGTTAGATTTTAACAGCAATTAAATATTAAAATTGTCTATAATATTCTTACATTAATTGTTTTATATTCCATGCAATGGGGTAGCTTCCAAACATATCATAAAACTCACCCAAATTAAACAAAACCTATTATACCTACAGCTTGCTTAAATTATAGAAAACCTACCACACACTCGCCCAAACAAAACAACTATAAAAAACAAAATTACACAAGTAAATATACTCGACAATAAAATAAACTCTAGAGATTCAAGTGATTTGTACCCAGATTTAACAAATATCAATCTCAAATACCCGGAACCGATCTATCTATTTATCATATCTTTATATCCCGTAAAAAATAAACAAGATTGAGAGTAAGAATTAGGCATTATGAGAATCAAGAAAGAGGAAAAGATTGCACGGGTTCTACATATGTAAATATTACTTCCTAAAATGAAGCATAAATTGTCAATCTTATTTTTCAACAAAACATGTATCGATAAATACATTTTTAATGCATTAATTATACATATTAATAATCGTAATGTGTTTGGAGGGCTTTTATTATTATACACTCTTGAAATATGGTTCTAAACCAAATTTGTTCAGAAAAATCTATCTTTTCTATTGCTTTTCACTTTTGGTGTATATGGGATAGCCAAATCTAAATGACCGTTAAGATGTAAGTAAAACCTAAGTGTTCGTAGATAAAAACAATTCACATTGGTATAACTTTTACCATAGCTTATATACGACCGCATGTTATATCAAAATTCTTGCAATTTTTCAAGAAAATTATGCACTTAACCTCTGTGTTGTTTTTTGGGCTATTATGCCATGTGTTTCCGAGTTCTTTGGCCATTGTTTTGGATCTGATTGAAAGGTTTATTATCAGGGTTGATATCGCTTATGAAAAATACAAACAACTTGCTGGATTCCTGGGGCTAATATCATAACCTGAAGCTCTTTTTCACTAAGTGAAAATTTTACAGCCAGACTACGTTAACACTGCATCCATAATGGGTCACCTTAATGAGTCACATTAATCAATTTTACAGGAAATATTATCCATACATATGAACATACATACAATGAGTCCCCAAGCTTAATTTTCAGAATACTACATAATAACCACATAACTCAAGTACGAGAAGAGATATTTGTTGTCATTCTGAAACAATAAATATTAATTCCGACCTACAGTCGAGTTGTGAAATCTGCTGCGTGTCAGTTTTACCATAATTTAATATCATAATGTGCAAACTAAAAATGAATTTAATATCATATGAATTATGTTGAAGATAGCGGAGTATTTAGAGACTTCTGGAAATTCAAATGCAGGAGTTACAATGTCAGCAATAAATTGTTCATGACTGGCGAAAGATGAAGCTCTCAATATCTAAAAACAAAACAGGTTCATCTTGTAAATATGTCATGTTTTAATAATCTATATATATATAAATGAATGTTTGTTTGTCTCGTGTGCATTCCTATACCGTTCATTTGATTGCGATGAAACTTTGGTGAGTTGTTGTGCACACGTCCTCAAAGGTTTCTGAATTAGTACAACCATTTTACAATAAATATGAATTAAATATATTAATTAGAAAGATATACATAAAAAATCAATATTATCGAAAAATATTGTTGTTGCGCCACAGGGATTCGAACCTGGATATCTTTCCTAACCGGGGAAGGTGCATTATCCAACTATGCTATAGCGACAATATTTTTAGTGACAATTTTCGAACCTATATGTTACCTTTTTGATATTAATACATTTAATCGTTCCATTATTTGAAAGAGCCAACTACCTTATTTTTACAGAATCTCAAATACCTTTGAGTAAACTGATAGCAGACGCCAGAGTTATCAATTCATTTTCATTAAATTTTGGACACATTGATACAACTTTATTATTAGGAGAACACATTCTTATTGTGAAGTTGTAATTATACAATACATTTTACAATAGGTGGTGTGTGAGTCGTTTCAACAAATGTGTGTATTTCATATAGCTTATTGCCACAAAACTTTGGTGAGTTGCTGCGCGCATGCCCACAAAGGTTTTTGAATTAGTACAACCATTTTACAATGAGAAAGTTCGCCATAGTAAGCGATGACTATCTGTTTCATGGCAAACCATATGTCGTAAAATGTGAAATACGGACACGTTGATTGGCTATTTTTAGGATTCTCTGTGGCGAATTTTCCAAGAATTATCAATTTTTTTGGCGACTTCTTTATATATGCACCAGACGGAAAAATAAAAAATATTGTGTATCCTTAAGCACTTCAATAATCAGAATTAAAATACAAATATTTTCTTTCTTTGATTGACATTGTAACGCATGCCAGGTACTCGCTAGTAAACTATAAAAAAGATTTTACCTGTCTGATGTTTATTATTTTTTATTTCGACTTATACTCATTGACCTCTGAATTTGAAACCTCAAAAATTTTACCTTGACTTAAAAACTCACATCACCTTACTTACACGTTAGTATTTATGAGTACGTAATTTTAGCATTCATTTTAAAACTGCACTAGTTTCGAAAGATCCATGTATACAATGGAACCTCTCATAATGAGCACCTCCCATAACGAGTAATTCGCATAACGAGCAAAACAGATCTTGGAAAAAACGCTCCCTTAACGGGTGACATTTCGCATAACAAGTGGGGAAGTCTCATCTTCACATCACTCACCTGTGAGCCGGTACTTCCGCGTCAGTGCGTCAGACTCTGGTTAGCACTCGTTCCGCTAGCACGTTAGTGTCGCGTGTGATCACACATTCTTCCAAACTTGTGTTCAGACATTATTTATAATTTATATTGTGCAAAGTTTAATAACCCTTGAAAAAATGTCCCTGAAGAAGAATAAAAATAACTAGAAATGAAACGTAAAATCATTGAAAAGCGAGAACGAGGCGTGAGGGTGGCTGATCTAGCGCGCACATACAATCGGTCTACATCAACAATTTGCACAATCCTCGAGAACAAAGACAAAATTAAGAAGATAGATGTCAAGAATGTCCACGAAACGGTTACCTTGATGATGTTGAAAGGTTGCTTCTCATATGAATAAACGAAAAGCAATTGCAAGGCGACACTATTAACAAAAACATTCCAGATTGTTCCGCTCCTTAACAATTTATAAGTATGTAATATAATTAGAATAAACTTTAAAAACATAAAAATTGATTTTTTTTAGCAGGAAACACATTATTGTCATTTACGTTGTTTTGTATGGAAATAATTGTTTCGCTTAACGAGTGTTTCACATAACAAGTAAGATTCTGGAACGATTTAGTCTCGTTATAAGAGGTTCCACTGTATATGTATTTAAAATCTAGGGAATCAAATTCTGGTATCCCGGCCCAGTTAAGAGTATTTATGGATTAGTATAATATTAATCCTGAAACTTTCGGGATTAATATTTTGGATTAATGAAAACCAAAATTTAATATGATCAAAATTATGAACACTTAAAGATTTGCTATTGCTTCGGGCATATTATACATTAAATAAAATAAATAAATGATTAATTTTTTTTCCATTCAAATTGTTATTTGTCGTCTTCTTCTTCTTTTTGTATCCTATGCGTTCAATAGATGTTGACTATCATCACTTTGTTTACTGCGGTCCGGCGCAGCTCTACAGTAGACTGGCCAAACCATTGCCTCAAGATGTTCTCCTTCTTTCAGGGCCCCGACTTCCAGCAATCTTTCCCTGCATTATGAGGTGCAAGATCTTGTACTTCTCCGTAAACTGTTCATTCTGGCCATTTTTATAAATGTAAAATTAATGAGCAAATAGGGATCATTAAAGAATTGGATTCACTATTAATTAGAATTCTACCACAAAATGTACAAAAACTTTTCACTTTCATGTTTTCGTTAATCTAAGAGATGTTTTTATTTAACCCATTAATGGTCCAGCTGTGCTATGCTCCTCCCATAAACCTAGTATCATTTCCAATATTTTACCTGAAGAATGTTGGAAAAACCTTTTCCCTCTTCTTGATTACCTTACACGTAATGGCATTTTTTACAACTTATATGTTCGTTACTAACAACAATAATTGTAACAAAGTTTTTGTTTATTCCTTAGTGGATTAAATTGCATCCTTATTGGTTTACTACCATCCACGTGTCATGTAAATTTAAGAACTCATCTAACAGAGTTAGTAGTGTTCGTTAATATTTTGTACCATTGCCAATAGTGGAATCTGAACCACCGAATAAGATTGTCTTACCTTTTAAGTAATGATGGTTAATTCAATGTTTAATCCGTTATTGTTGTGTTGTGTAATGATGATTTGTAACTGATTATTTATAATTATTCGAGTAATCACTGGTACATTAGAACAGTTAAATCTTAGTTACCAATCATCATCACAATCACATCACGGTTTGCCATCACTACTTCTATGGCATCTGTTAAAATAACTATTGCTTGTGGGAAAATCTTACCATGCAATAAAATGCCAGTTTTGTGCCTTCTCTGTCTTCAAGTAACTTAGCAAGTTCCTCTGTTATCATGACTTACAATTTTTTTCTCACGGTACCTGCTAGCAAAAGTTATTTAATCTACTTTTGTTTTGCATCACCAGTCTAAAGATTAAAAAAAAATACCACACAACTTAAACAGGATTTTTAATGGCTATGACCAACTTCTTTAGATCACAATGGGCCATTCATCACAGACAGTTAGTTAGTTAGCCAACATTGAATCATATTATAGAACTAGCAATGTGAGTTGTGAGTTAGTATTGGATGATAACAGCCGGCATGGTCTATCAGCTTTTCATCAACATTTATGAGGTCCAGAATCAAAAGCAGACATGTCCACTTGTTTTCGAGTAAAATGCAAAAAACCATTGTACCACAACTGTTACATTTGGGATCATGTTGAATATGACCAGTAACCACAGGTCACATGATCAAATAATGTCATCTTATTGGCTGAAAACATATTTGTCTGGCTTTGAATTAATTGCCTATTGAACATATCTGCAATTGAAGTCACAAGCGTATTTGTAAATGTATTTTTATATGAAATTTAGCAATATTTATCTAATTTTGATAGGCTAGTCATGTAGACATTAATTTTCTTTATATTTGTACATTCTTAACTTAAAAACCATAAAAACTGGACATGTCTGATTTTGATTCTATACCTCACATTTGATTATAATGATGTCGTTTGTGATCCAATAACATTGGACCTTTAAAGATAATCAGCTGCTGCGAACCAACATGGTAAAAATAGAGAATCGGGAACATTGATCGTTGTTATGATAATATATTAGGTAAAGCGAAAAGAAATGTAGTGAGAAAAAGTTTATTATAAAAAAAATATACAATACATATTTATTCCGAATGTTCTTATGATATTTTGCCACAATTTCGGTAATTTTTCGATGCCTCTTGATTTAAAAAATAAATTTATATGTCTTCTGACATCATGTATTGAAATGAAATTTTCTTTTCAAAGCAGAATAAATGAAAATCCGATGATGCTATGTCAGGAGAATAAGGTGGATGTGGTGAAGTTCCAGATTCAGTTCCTTTATTTTGTCCTGTGTAATTTTCGCTGCGTGTGGTCTCGCATTGTCGTGATGTAAGATGCACCATTGATTATTAATTAGGACTGATCGTTTTTTAATAATTCCACCTTTAATCCCTCCAATTGAGTACAATAAAATTTGGCTGTGGTGACCTGACCATTTTACTACAATACTTAATACACATAACTCGAGTCGGTCGGTCGAGGTGTTGAAACTGATGTTTGACTTTGGGAAAGCCATTCTATTTATGTGGATTGCTATAAAGGATTCATTTTTTGTCTTCAGTAAAAATTTGTCTCAGAAATGGATCGGTTTCATACCTGCTTAGCAGCGAAGAACATGTCACACGTTGATCCAAGATTGATGGCGATGTACTGTGTAGAACCCAAACTATGATTTTTACTAAGCCTTTTCAAATGATCTTTTACCATTGACCAGGAACAGCCAATCTCTTCTGATAATTCTTTGATGGTTTTGTGCAGATCTGATTTTACTAGTGAGTTTAATATGTCGTCATCGATTTTTTGAGGTCTTCCTGATTTCGGTCTATCTTTTGGATTTCTATAACTGTTTTTGAATTGTTTAAACCAACGTTGGCATTTTCGAATGTTCGAAATTACCTCCGTAAGTTTCACAAATGCTTTCAGTAGCTTCTTTGTTTTAATCCCTTGTCAAATAAAAACAACAAAATACATCGCAACTGCCTCTCCTCGATCTCTGGCCTCGACATTTTTCACTATGGGTGAAAATGAAAAAAATGAAGTGAGAACAGTAGGAGTATGAACAGAACTACAAAATAATAAAAATGCTGATGTACTTACTCGATCGCAGCCGAAAGCAAACTGACTTCAAAACAACATTTCTTTTTGCTTAACCTAATATAATAACCAATGTTAAATCATGAAAGACAATTAATAATCTCAGCTAAGGTTGTTACGTTATAGCAAACGTATATAACATACCAAGCTGGAAAAGACTCTTAGGTTTTTACCACAGTAGAATCAGAAAGACTACGAGTACTTTTGTAGCTCTAGTAACCTTGCTATATCTTCTTCAGATTGTTCATTGCCGACTTTGTTATTGCAATGCAATAAAACCATTACAGTTGATGATTCATTTGACAGATAAAACAGTATTTTAAAAATAACTCCAATACAATATTTGATTGCAGTATCTTCTAAATAACCTCTGTTTAATTTCTAATAGCTTGTGCTGTCACCGGGTCTGACAAAGGATAGGAAGAGGTTAACATTAAGTAAATTAATTTATTCTCATACTGTTTCCATACAGGGCTAATCTCAGAGAAGATGAAGTGCTACATTTTTCTGTCCTTGCATGTAACTCTTGCCTCGTTAGTAAATTTTGAAAATATATCGAAGGATGCAAGAAACATCAGTATCACTGGTTAAAATTACAAAAAAACATGATGATAGATCATTTGATTAGATACTCTTGGAACCAGTTCAATGTGTTATTTGATGGTGCAGGGTTCTCCATAAAAATAACACATTCTGTAGGTTCTTCAAGACTTTATTATAATTATTACACTGCCACAAAATGGGGCCTTAACTATCTCTATATCGGATGCCAACCTAGTTCGTTCTCCGCAGTAATCTCCCTCACTCCAAATGCAGCTCGTGCGTGCGCACCTGACACGAGTGTGAGAGCCAACCTCGCATCTCACTTACACTCTACACTACTAGGTCAAATTTGATCGAGCATTACGAAAATTGGGATCAGTTCCAAAAGTAACCAGTCAATTTATCTGATATTCATCTGGAACTGATGTTCTAGCAAATCGATGATATTAACTATTGTCAATAAAAAAATCATCTTGCATTATTTTACATAGATTCACACGATCGAAAATAATTTTTAAAATAATTAAATTAAAAAATATCCTACAAATATGCCCTTTTATTTAAAATACAACAGTGGAGAAGTTTGTAAGTACTAATCAGATTTTGCAAAATTAGCTTGTAGGCAAGGGTTATATGTCCCTGTTGCTTCAAATAATCGAGAGTAAGCTTGCATATGCTATATGTATGTCATATGTTATTCACGAATTGTGATCATTCGATAATCAGTAAGTTAAAGATTGAACATATTACAGAACATAATTTAGCATTATGTATTATAAAATTTCAGTTCGATATGGTAGTCAAAGTTACTGTAGGCAAAAGGTGCACATGATATGTATAAATGAAACACTGGAATATATTTAACACATTTATTTACATAAAGAACAGTCAAACTAAAACAAAACAGCAAAACTTAAGATTTATATTTGTTCAAAAACATTGGGGAATGTATACGTGTTATGCAAAAGTTATCTTTGCACATAATTGTAAAGGAATTATTGTACAAGTTTTGATAACTTGTTTTTATTTAACAATAAAAAATAATCAAAATAGTATATAATATATAAAACAATTTGAAATGATAATAGACGATTATAAAAATGTTTTTTTTTGTAAAATTTGTTTTGTAAATGAAAATAAAAATTTCTGTTTCAATAAATAAAAATAATTCAGTTAAATTAAAATTGATGACAATTGATTACAACATCAATTCCTAATTCAATGAACACATTACAAAAGCAAAGGATTCTCTACGGATGATTAGTATGTGTATATATGTTGATATTACGAGATTCTTCCGAGATTCACTCCAGTCAAAACCGTACATTTTCAACAATCAAAACTTTTAGAATGTTACAAGAATAGACAAATCTATATTATTTTATAATTCAATATTTATTATATACATAGAAAATCTATTAATATTGAGAGTTCGTTGCTAAGGCAGTATAAAGCCAGACTCGCCCGCCCCGCAAGGACGGGCTCATCTTAGAACATTTACAAATATCAGTAAAGGCACTTTTCAATTCAAGTATGAATACAAATGTATTTTTGGTTACTCGTCTCTCGGGACATTAGATACAATAGATACGATGGATATGTGATCAAAAATACAATACATTTTATTTGGTACGTTTGAAAATGTTGAATAACTGACATGTATAGAAAAAGGGATATCCCGGACAGCGAATTAAACATTGGAACAATCATTGTATAAGTTATAAAATGAATAGCAAAATACATTTCATAGAGGAGATGGGTGTACAGTACAATTAATGGAGACTTATAAATAATGAAACTTGTAGATTCAGGTTTCGTAGTGCTGCAAGGAACCACATACTGGACTGATTTGTTTGTGCGACATTTCCTGTTCCAAGACGAGCAGGCCATCGACTGTGACGATCTGCTATTCTTCGTGAGGAAGAAGCACGTCAAGGGGTCCTCTCGATATCTACCCAAATATGAGGTAACACTATCTGCAAAGCATTAGCACGACACATATATTTTCTGTTATATCCATCGTAATTCCTATAAATATTGAACATCGATCAACGTAAGATGAGTCAAATATATATTTTTTAATACATATAAAAATATATCAATTTAATCATTTCATATCAAATGGAAAAAGGACCAAATATACAATTGTTTTAGATCATGAATTACTAACATAATATGCAATTGTTCAGTACACATGGTGCAAAGTAGAATGCCGTACATAGAATCATCTAGCTGCACAATTATTTGTGTAATCGATACCACCACACAAAGCGAGCGATAACATTTAATTAGCAAATTCCATCACAAACGGTCCCTACACATACTAAACAGTCTAGTAGTAAATCTTTTTCATAGCAAAAATTGATATGATCTATTTATCTCTTTTTAATTATGTCTACTTGTTTCAATCCAAAATACTTTTCTATATCCCCCAACACTTACAGGCAAGCAACACCCCACTCACAGCCATTGATTGCTGTAATAAATAATGTATAATAGTATTCCATAAACAAAATTTATCACATTCACACATTAAATGAAATAGTATTACCACATACACGCTATTGATATTTTTGCAGACATCCGTGGATGTATTTCGAAAAGATTCAAAAAAGTTGCCTATCGGTGATCCGGACATCGATTGGGAAGAAACAGTGTACCTCAACCTCATCATTCACCAGTTCGACTACACTCTCACCCTCGCCATCTGCACCAGGACGAGCCCCAAGGAGCTGCAGGTGCTCAAGAGACATTCACAGAAGGTCGGTCTTACCATCATTGTCTTTTATCAGTCACTACTCATTTATGTTCTTCAATATTTACCAAATTTAAAGTTCATCAAATTACACGTATTCTCGAGGAGTAAATAAACACTTTGGGCAAACAAATTCAACGAATGACTGCGATCGTCTCATCCGGTAGCCTCTCACAGAAGGCTCACTATCACATTTTACAGCTTTAACACGATACTTGTCACGCGGGCTTACTCGGATCCGGCTTCGTAACGAGAGCACTAGCTGAGGCGGCTGAACAGTTTGGCCTTGGGCCAGGGCAGCGGCCAGTTGTATTGTCTCGGAACCGGGCCCCGTACATTCTTCTCGAAGTAACTAAATATAAAGAACCACCACTCTCTAGATATCATCCCGTGCGTGCCCTGTCTCAGCGGGCGGGCCACCAACGTGTGATAAGTCCAGAACAGCCTGGTGGTAATATAGTACGCTATCACAATGTCCACGACGTAGTGCGCGTGGGCCAGCAGGATGAGAAGCACTCCCGCTAGCGCCGCAGCTCCCGCCGCCCAGTGCAGTGCCAGCCCTCTCCTCGGGCTGTACTCTGTTATTATTAAATAGCTAAGCACTAATATCATTGTGTGACCGCTGTAGATAGAATCCCCACAATATATGTGCTTTCCATTTATGGACAACCCAAATCCAGAGAACAAGTAAACCATTCTCTCAAAAATTAGCAACGGGGTTGTGTGATTGGATTTAGGACTGCAATAATATGTGGTGCTGGATACTGGCAGGACTGTCACGTACATTGTGATGGAGCGGTATAAATACAGCAGTCCTATTATTAAGAATACACGCCGGGCTACGATGAAGCGATGCTTATGGAATATGATAACGGCTGTAGCCGTGGCCGTAGAGAGCATAATGAGAATTTCCGACGCCGAGAGCGCCCACTCAATAGCGGCCACATTGTCTAAAAATATATCAGGTAGCGGACCATACTGCGTGCGGTCCGGCACTCGCTCGTGAGTCATGGACAGAGACAGCATGTTGATTGTGACGCTGAAGAACAGGAAGAGGAAGGATGCGGCGGTCTTCCATATCTCTTTAGGAAAGCGTTCCTCTCTGCCTGCGGGGGGGATCTCTATCTGGAAGTCTCCGTTAGCGAGCGAGTGCGGAGCGGGCGGAGGGTCCTCGGGGTCGGGGTCAGACTCATCGGTCGGGAGATTAAGGCAAGTGTCCTGCTTAATGCAGCGTGCCAGGAGCGGCTGCCGCTGCAGACGCTCGGCGGCGCTGGGCATACCGCTCGTTCCTTCAGGCTTGCGCTGCTCCTGAGAATTCTTCTGCTCGGAGAACTTATTTTTGGAGTTGTTGTTTAGGTCATTCCTTTTGAGGAAGTCGGTCTCGTTCTCTAGGTACGAGGTGTCCGGGCCGATGGACACATCGTCGTAAGGCTCCGGGGGCTGGGGCACATGCAGGCGGAGCTTGTGGGGCTCGGACAAGAAAGTGCGCACGGACTGCACCAAGGGCTCGGCCACGTGTGGGGGTTCCTGGGAGGGCGCACTCCCGCTAGACACGGTCATCCACCCACTCTGGGCACCAAATGTTCCTGAAATGCACAAATATCAAATGAATACACCATTAAATAGAGAGAACTATAGACGAGCAAGTTTTTACTAAACCTTAAATCAGAAAAAGCAGGACAGAGTCAAAAATGCCTGAACTAGTTTTCCCATATAATATTATATATTGAATAAATTTTCATTTCATCTAGATTGTATTTTTATAACAGGATCTACATATTAGCTTAATCATAATATATTACATATAGACTTTGGAAAGGTAAAACGTTGTATCCCACAAAACTTCAACTTTACCTTTTATACTTAGTTTCCTTTGAGTTACAACAAATTAAAAAAACAAAATAAATTATGTTTCTAGTCATGTGAGGCTTACAACCTTTTACCTTTCCTACCAGGAGAATGACACCTTTCAGTTTGTGTAATAAACCGATTTAGACAAAATTGAGGTTTACAACCTTTTACCTTTTCAATGTCAAACTATACATATCGTCGCCATACAACCAAAACTGAAAGATTGAATATTGCAAAAAATATAAAGATGCATTTTTTATAACTTAGTTTGAAATTACCTTACACGTATTTTGTATATAACTGTTTTGAATTCTAAATATTTCAATAAATAACAATTTTTACAAGATCAAAAGCATTTTTATTATGATTAGTATGATCAATTTGATGGAATATTAAACAATTTTTACTTAGTATAATATTTATAGTAAATTCAATACAGATTTTTAAAGATCACCAAAATCTTTAAATCATTCTTCGGTGTAATTTGTCATTTATTCTGTATTGGCTGTATGGCGATGATTAAATAACGAGCTCATCGTATTTTACGTTAACACATAATAGGAATTTCACAAAACAATTATGATATTAAATTGTGTCGCTCAAATAGATTTGTGAATTTTTTCTTTCCATCTTAATGGAAATTGATCTATTAAATGTCTAACACATTCAAAATAAAATACAAACACGTATTCCAATTATGATAATATTATCATAGCTATTGACAAAACCACAAATTTCTTTCTCACAGGATAACGCCGGGTGATATTTGATAAAATTGTTAGAAATTCTTGATCTTATCAAACTCACCTAAATTGTATTTGTTACACGGCTATCACGTCAAACATTCATGTCTATAAGCTTTTCTGTCAAAACTTGTATGATATTGTCATCTTAATGGCATTACTCATAAATATAATACACAAAAACATTTAATTCCTTTCATTCAAATATTTGATAAGTATTATCTACTACAAATATTGAAATCATCTGTTACATATTGTCAGCAAATTTTCTATTCAACAGGACATAGGTACATTTTTAAAGGGACTTAATCATATTTTTATTTACCTAAGATTATTTACATTTAGCATTCCCCAAGTTGACAGTTGAGACTTGTTTACCACAGAACACAGTCATTTTATGCCTTCCCACTTATTTGCAAACAAATTAGTCATTTGTTTTAAATACTCTATACCTGATATATGTCGCTACTGTTGTTAAGTGATTTGATTTGTGATGTAAACATGTAATTTTTTTTATTAGAGTTCATTTTGAATGATGTTGTGTTTCTTAAACTATAATTCAAATCGCAAATTCTTTATGCAGGTATTACTGACGCGCTTGTATGACACAAGTAGAGTGAAACATGACTGGTGGGTTACTCATGTTTCACTTATGAAGAATTATAGCGTCACTGAATAGATTTTGCGATGTTAAAGATCACTAAACAAGTATTTATTATTTATACAATAAATCTAAATTGATATTTTTTTGAGCGATACATTTCACTATTGACAGATGCACTTGCGAGTATTTTGATAGCTTCGACACTCTTATTGCACGCTAATTAGTCGATTGCATCGCGAGGCACCTGGCGATTTTGTTCGTGTACCTGTCAGATCAATGAACTGGCTGGCAGTTGCATTAACAAACGTATTTTAATAAACTTACGGACGTGTCTAAAAGTAGTGACGAGTGACTGACGACGACCCATATATTATTTTCCACCCGGAAATTGTCCGTGACTAGGATGCCTTCTGGCCGCGGTCATGTTCCGCCGGTTGGTAATAAATAAATAAAGGACACGCCGAAAAAAAACAACTATCTGTAACTGATTTTTCGAAGAACACGTACCTCGGTGGCCGAATTTCTAATGCCCCTCGCAGATCCCGACACTTTTTGCCATCATCGGTATACGACCATTTTTACACAGCGAGCACACGTCGAGGCATATTGTAAATAAAACTTTTCTGCGGCGATAACTTAAGCGGAGTCCGGGGAAATGTGTATATATTGCGGAGAGCGGCGGCGACCGCTGTAAACTCGGCGACTGCGATTGATTGGATCGGGGGAATGAAAATACATAATACAATGACCGACTGTCGTGACGTCAGGAGGAGGCCGCTTCACGCAGCCGCGCAGCAGACGGAGACCGCACCACTGCCACCTACCGACCGGCGAGAGGCGAGAGTTTCTAGGAAGAAAACACGCGAAAGACAGAGATGCAATATCACGTCCGCCACGGCTCTGTCATTAGTGGTAGTACGCGCGAATGTGGAGAATGCCGAGGGAGGGGGTACCTAAACTAATATAAACATAGTTGTTGTCTAACACGATGTGTATCCAAATTGACAAAGTAAACATTATTATTATTTCTATATATCAATTAAAAATAATCACTTTTTGACATTGGCGGTTTTTCTTTCGACCGAATCATGCGCTAGACCTCGCGAAATTTTCACTTGCACTCGCTACGATTATTTTTGCTTTGTGTGAAAGCTCTATTGGTCGGGTGTCCGACCTGGTTCTGAAATAAAGGCGGTGCGACCATTATTACATTAAAATTATCGCGTTTATTGCATAAGCGTGATGCAGGAACACATATTGATACGACGTGATAACGAAAATAAAATAAACGTTGTTAATTTTCTGCCATTGTACTGCAGTGCGGTGCAGTAATTAACCGTCAAAACGGTTGTCGCCATCGTGTCATGGCAGTGTCCCACCACTCCCCCCGGTTCTAATTTTGCGTACCATTACGGATTTTTTTAAAAGTATTGCAGCTAATTATTTATTTACATTTATTATAACAAACATTAGAGTTGAAATTTCTGAAATGTTATACAAGTTACAAATTGGATATAAAGAGGTTTCCCTTCATTCATCCTGTCTACTTCGCTTAGCAGACTTTTAACCACATACAGATACAAAATTTGGTAATTTTTAAAATACAATAATTTTGATTAGAAAATTAAAATGGCTCATTAATTTTTTTAATAATGTTGCCCTAGTCAAAGAAGGAAGTCATACGTTGTATTCTCTAGATATTTTATTTATAATTGCGTTCGCTTGTTCTCGTGTGCCAAAATTGAAAATTAAGCTATTTTCCCGCAATAACTATTTAATGGGAATCTCGCATTTCTCGACGAATACTCTCTGATGGGTGATTCACGGGTCCAGAATATTCGCTGACCGCTGCAGACTTGGCCGTCGCTATGTTTATTGGTGGCGGCTGTTGTTTGGCGGGGGAGGGGGGGGGGGGGGGGGAGAATTCACCTTAAAAAATCCTTTATTATTTTCAATTATATTTTTCACTAGATAATGATAACAGTATGTCTATTATACAATCTTGATTGAAAAAAAAAAACAGCTCATGTCATTTGTATATATAATGTATACAAAAGAAATTGTGTAAAATAAATAGAAACATGGGTAACTTAATTACAATATATCAAGGTGTTTTTAAAATGAAAAAGCGAACTAAAATTTCGATACTATAAAAATATGAGTCATAGTATAAAATCGATTGCGTAAAAATAAATGTTGGTGTCGTGCATCGTGCGCTTGCATGGAAATAATATATAAATTGTTATGTATCTCATTGACAAATTACGTATACTATAAAAAGTTTATTATAATCGAGTATCACATACTTATACGTATTAGCAATAATATGTAACATTTATGATAGTTTGAAAAAAATTCTAGGGATATAAGCAAATTATTTTGTAGTTACATTGAAATATATGTGGCATAACTGCTGAGAATATTCATTTATCACAAAATTCCTTTGAGTAGATGCAACTAAACGTGTCACTAGATTTCCGAGCAGACTGTAGCCGTGCGGTACTAACTAATCAAGTGGCAAGATTAGGTCAACCAAATACATTCCATATTATGTATTTAAATATGGAACTTTAAACTAGGAAGATATCATTATTGTTGTTTTATTTTGTGATATTGAAAAGCAATGATAATTGATAGTGTGACTTGGATCGTTGTCAAGATTGTCAAATACATCACGGACGTATTTAGTCATTATATTCAACTGTACATTGCGAGCGGTAGGATTTGTATTTGTTTTTATTTTACATTGTTATTTGTTTCGCATTTTCAATCTCTCTTCGGGATAATAATAAAATTTAGGAAATACTACAGACGGTTATAAAAAAAAAAAATATAAACGGATGACGTTTCTTACTGTCAAATACAATCATTAACATCGCGGTGAAACTTATTTCACGATGAAAATTGAAGAGGCAAAAAGGCGTTACATGTCTCAGGCACATTGTATCATACCACCGAATGTATTAATTTGCGAAGTTACCGAAGTATATGTACTGTTAACCGAAGGAAAACATTAGCTACAATCAACACGTTGTTTGTTGTAACGGCCGATAGCGTAGCGTGGTAGCGTGATAGCGTGGTACCACCCCCGCCATATTCGGGAGAGCAAAGTCGTGTCGTGTAAAGCTGAGAGCAAATAATGGCGAATGGGGGGGGAATCTTATTCACGTGCCGACTGTTTGCCAAATACGTAATCCTCTTCCGCGACGCGTCATCTCAATAGTGCTGATTCATTATTTTTCCGCGCGTGCGTCAAGAAACAGATTTAATATTTGAATATTATACATTTTATCATGTTTCGGAGAGACCGAGAACGATATCGATAGGAGGGTGACTGCAGGGAACAGAGTGAACGGCGCTTTGAATGGAATTATAGGTAATGGGAACGTGTCGACCGAGGCATGGAGTCCTGGTACCGACACTGGTGTATGGAAGTGAGGCCTGTAGCTGGCAGAAGACGAACGAAAGTTGACTGAATGCAATGAAAATGAGATCACTTAGGCGTATATTTATTTTGAAAAACATTGTTGTTGCGCCACCGGGATTCGAACCTGGACCTCTTTCCTAACCGGGGAAGGTGCATAGTATGCTACAGCAACAATATTAGGAAAAAGATCCAGGTACGAATCCCGGTGGCGCAACAACAATATTTTTCGATAAAATTGATTTTATATGTATATCTTTCTAATTAATATATTTAATTAATATTTAAAATATCACAGACCCGTCTGTTCTGAATAATTACAACTTCACAATAAGAATGTGTTCTCCTAATAATATTTATTTATTATACACGCCCTATTCAGGCATTAACATAATTTGTAAAATAATCGAAAATTTCATCAAAAGTGCAATACACAAAAAAAATAAAATAATAATATCAGCATGTTTTTTCAAATTTTTTAATCAATAATTAAATTTCATAATCAACATAAAAAATGTGAAGTAAAGCGATATATCCGTCACATTGAGTCGAAACACAAAAAATGAAATAATGTAGTACTATAAAGAGTTAAATTTACAACAAAAATATCGACTATCTGGGGACTGCGGAGTTAACTAATGCATGTGTTCAGACATTACCACTGTAATAGAACAATGAATTGTGTCTCGATGACCTCAACATATTGTAAATCCATTTATGACAAGAGTAAAGAATGATGAAATAAGGAAAGAATGCAAAGCTGATCGTAGTATAATGAGTAAGATTAAGAAAGGATCACTCAGGTGGTTTGGTCATATGGAACGGATGAATGAGAAAATAATGGTAAAAAAGATATATGTCCAGAAATGACCAGACTTGACACGACCAGATAAACCAGATACTGAAAGATGGTCCTGTTAGAAGCCATAATAACCGGCGAACTTGTATGAGAAGATGTATGAATGTGGATGAGGCGAGAATCGTGTGTCAGGACAGAAGAGTGTGGCGCTCTATCCTCTCGGATAAAATGTGCCGCGAAACTGTGTTATAAAAGTGCGTAACATTTTATAGGATGCGATGAATAAAGTAAAATAAATGTACATATGTATATCGTTTTCGTTTTCCACAAAGCAAAATAACACCATCTCAACTTGAAATAAAATTCAGACGTTGTTTGAAGAGACTAAAACAAAATATTATACTATGATTTGTATACGAGGTGGGGCGGGGCGATTCAGAAAAACATTATATGCAGGGGTGGTACGATATTATGATATATGTACGTGTCTGAGATATGTAGAGCATTTTTTAAATATATATTCGACTACCTTTTAATGTTAAATGTATTTTTTATTAAATCAATCATTGCTGTCATCAGCTTCCAACGAGTAAACAAAAAATAAAAACATGGCGGAATCGAGTCGGCGGACACATTCTTGTGATAGATTTGAAACAAAATTCATCCTGATTAGGATTAGTGAGGAGGTCAGGTTTATGACACAGTATGTATTTATTATTCACGCATGTAAATAAAGTTGTACAAATATGTACCGCGAGTGAGTAAGCTCCGTGGGTATGTATAATATTAAAAAAATTTCTTTCAATGGACTCCGCATCCGTATCGAGTACCGGCATTTTTTGTAAGATTCTTTTAATTTTTTTTTCGTGCTAACCTCTCTGTGGTACTTACTATTGGTCGACTACGGCAACAAGGTAAACAATTCATGGTAGAAAATGATTAACAACTTCCTCATCGAAGGAACGCATTTTATTTATAATTTTGGCATCGACTCTACAGTTGCCTATGCAACTGTGTTATTTGCTATCAAATTCAGCTGCAAGTGCAATGTTCAACTTGATAAAATAAACATTTAACTAGATATAAATATATTTACTGTTTCCGAGGTAAGTATGTAGGATTTCATAATCACCACATATGTGAAAATAAAAACACTTCTTTTTTTATTCTACTCGTTTAATTTACTTAAGACGCGTTTTGCCTTATAAGAGAGCATTATCAATTTAACAATTGAACTCAACAATTCATATTTTGGTATATTAAAAAATAAATCTTTTTATAACAGAAGTTATGCATTAAAACAAATTTTACGTAAGCACACGTGGACTTGCTTCATGTTTTAAAACATTGCATTCCTCGCGTTAAGTCATCGAGCACACGACTAAATAAAAAGGGAAAAATCATTTTCATCACATCTTTGGGACAGGTGTAAAACTTATAAACGTTTTCGACTCGTTTCCTTCAATGTGAGCATCTCGAATCCACACCGCCCAGATGACGTTTCTGATTCAAGATGACGTAAAAACTGCCCGTCCGAGGCAATAGTAATAAGGAAGCATTCGGTTCGTACTTAAATTCCGGATTCTTTTTTCAAATCGAGCTTTTGCGATTCCGAGCGTTTCGATTGGGCCCTTGCGGGAGAAAATTTACCGTATCTCCATCTAGCTCACCCGTCCGAACGAACCGCGGAAACGAACGAGAAGGCGAATTGAAAAATCAGAGCGCGGTTATCGCGAGCGAGACGAAATAACTCAAAATTGAACCGTGCGTGTGAGCGAGACGACGAATGGCCCCATCTGCCGCAAGGCCGCGCCGGTGCGCGTGCACTCGGTGGAGATATACAAAGCGCGTTTTAAAAGTCAAGGCGGGCCTCGGCCTCGGCAACAATTCGGCGGGCGTTCAGTGACATAAGAGGCCTACGTGGAAAACCGTTTTGAATATAGAACGATTTTTGGCGCGAACATGCTCCGTTTCCCGCGCAACGTTGTCGGGCGCCTTATCGCGGGAGAATGTTCAAATTTCACGAACGCGACGCGCCCCTTCGGCGGGAAAACTTGCGAAAAAAGCTCATTCGTCGTCTCGGAATACATAACCACTCATTATTCGTATCGTTTCAAACGAAAGTAAAACAATAAACGAACTTGAATGTCATTTACACTTTAGTAACCGAAAACAATTATGTTTGCCACACACAAGGCAGACACAATATGAGCATACTTTCTCTTCTGCTGATTGCTGTGTAGGTAGGTACCTATGTCCACGCATACGTACATATGTATTTAGATGAACTTTCTCCCGCAAGTAATATGGTACAGCTGAGTTTACAAATTTACAAATTTGGAATGATTAGGTTATTATTATAACCGCGACATTGGCGTGGCGCTAATCTACAAAGTTTTAAGAAATTTTAATCCATTGACTGAAATTCACCGTCGTTGAACGTGGGAGACAATGTTTATTTCTTAAAAATAATATACTAGTAAGTAAAATATTATTTTTGATCATTTTAAGCGGTCACATTGCTTTTATTGATTTTTAGTTCAATGGATTTAAAAAAAAAACATTTTCCTCACAATTTTCACATCTAGAAATTCAATTAAAACTAATTCTGTTAATGTAGTTATTATTAACGATGTCGAATATATTTTTTTAAAACAATTTAAGTAACATCTTATTTATTTTCAAAAAACAATTATTGCTGCATTTGAAAACGAAAAATAATATTTTTGTCTCACTATTACGATGTCATCTGCGAACATTAATTCACCAATTTAATAATTGTGCGGAAATTTGTTCCATTTCTTTTTCATGAAGATGGAAATATACTTAACCTTTATATATTTTTCTTAAAAATTGACCAACATGTAGTGTCTGACCGAAGGTCAGTTTTTGGCCGAAGCTGATTGTTCGGCTCTTGCCATAACCTTCGGCCGAAGCCAAAGGTTCAATCGTACATGCAAATTCTACACTGTTACTTATTTTTCTGCGATATGGAGTTAATAATAATTGTAAATATATCTATTAAATAAATAAATTGCAGTTTTCCAGAAATGATAAACTGAATTTTATTTCATTCTTAATAGTTCGTGCGTTTTCGGCACTTTTCGGCGGCTAAATACAAAGCATCAGTTTCGGCCAAACCTTCGGGAGTTTTTAGCCTCAGCCGAATGTGCAGCCGAAGGTGGCCGACGCCGAAGCCGAAGCTCCGGTCGGACTTTACCAATGTGCTGTGAGTGCAAAATGATATCATCGGGATGCTGAGCTAGCAATGTCAAATTTGGCAATTTCAGCCAAACAAAATTCAGCGAAAATTTCTAGTTGTCTTGATGTAAAGAACGTTAATTAATTAAAGAAAAACTGAATTGTGAATGATTCCTGTCAGCCAGATAGATATGTAGCTATATTCCTGAACATGTTTACTAGTCAGTCTATCATCCTTCGTTCCCGACTGCGTGACGCCTCCCGAGATTCGAAACCAAATAATCGATATTCGAATATATTCGGCCTTATTATTTGTATTCGCACTAATTTCTAAGGATGGAATATTAAACAATTCTCGGACGTGGCAGAGATACCTGTCGCTCGTTCTTGCAGACTGAATTAAGAAGCACCATTTTATCCCTCGTGGAAACAACAAATGTTTGTTCAAATAATCTAAAAAAAGATTTTAGATATTTGGACAATTTAAAAAAAAAGGTCAGAAACGTAAGACCTACTATTTAAAACACTTTTAACAGTTAAGCCAACGTCAACCGCTACTCAGCGGGTATTTTCAACTGCAGCGACGATAAAAACAAAATTGAGAACAAATTTAAAATACGAAACGTTCGATACAATAAATAATAATACGATGTATTTGAAATATATTCAAAATTAATTTCACACTGTTGTCATAGTGATGGGAAAAAATGCTACTCTTGACTCACTGGCGTGATTGTGATTGATATTCGATAATATCAGTGATTGAAAACTGTTCCTGTGATCGCAGTTTTATTACTAATTCGATATCACAATATACGAAATAAATTTAAAAAACATAACTATTCAAACTTTATATAATTTAATATCATCACAAAAATAAAGAAAACTCTTTGCATAATGTGAGTTTATTTTTCGGGTCAAATTCTCAGCATTCTAGGGTCAAATGCGTAAAACGTTTGTAGCAGAATCTACTAGATGGCGCTTATCACGAATTATAACGTCATTCCTTCATGAATATTTTCGTTTCATATGCACATGCGCCGAATCACGGTTCACAACTAAATATAAATAGAATAATCACGAATCACGATATTCCCAGATATTCAATCACTGATAGTGACTGTGACTAAAAGATGTCGGTGATTGACTCATGGTTCGTGATTTTAAGCTCGTCACTAATGTCAAATAGTCAAATAATCTCTAATCCCTACGCGCCTCTAGTCTTCATTGCGTGTAGCCTACGTGCAAATCAAGTGGAAAATAATATAATGGATCAGAATATTAATTACTTATTTACCCTGTCCTTTCTTTTCAAAAGAGTAGTCTAGTGTTTCTGATTAATGTAAGCAAATCTCAAGTGATGCTGTTGGAGCTCTAGAGATGAAATGAACAAGTGGACGGGTGTACTAGGCATGGCAAGGTCGAAAATGATATCGAATGGAGAGTGACTGCGGCAAATTAAATGTAATTATCGACTATAGGAATTTACCACACTAGCAATGCCAACATTGATGTATAGAAGTGAAACCTGGAAAGGACAAATAAAAAACTAAAATATAGAATGTATCGCTGAAATGGTTTGATCATGTGGAACAGACGAATGAGAAGAGGATGGTAAAGCAAATATATGAGGCGAGTGCTGAGGGCAACAGGGAGAGATGGCGTTGAAGAACGCGAATGAGAATATATATGAAAGTGAACGAGGTAAAAATGGTGCACCAGGACATAAGAGTGGCGTTCTATCGTCTCTACCTACCCCTGCGGGAAATGGCGTCATGGTAAGTTAGCTGTGATTAGTATTATTAAAAATGTAATTTGAAAAAAAAACACTTTTAAATACAAATCAAATGTATTAATTAGAAAGATATGCAATTTTATCGAAAAATATTGTTGTTGCTACCGGGATACGAACCTGGATCTTTTTCAATCCAGGGAAATTGCATTTACCGATTATACTACGGCATTGACGACAAATTTTCGAACCTGTATATTACACTTTTCAAATTGATACATCTATCGCTCCATTATTTGAATGCCATTAATAATATATAATTTAATTATTAATTCTGGCGTCTTCTATCGGTCAACTCAAAGGTATTTGAGATTCCGTAAAAATAAAGAAAATGGCTTTCAAATAATAGAACGATAGACGTATCAATTTGAAAAGTGTAACATACGTCGTAAATGCACCTTGTTGCCGTAGCATAATCGGATAATGCAATTTTCCCGGATTGGAAAAGATTCAGGTTCGAATTCCGGTAGCGACAGCAATATTTTTCGATAAAATTGATTTTATATACATTTAATTTGTATTTAAAAATATATCACTGTCCTATATTCTGAATAATTACAACTTCACAATAAGAATGTGTTCTACTTAATAAAACATTTTTAGTTTGACGAATTGATCTTTAAATTACATTTTTTATTTTTTTGCGTAGATGATAATGTCTTTCTTAAGCTGCTCGACTCGTGTTTAAAAAATACCGGCGTGATATGCTCGGCCCTATCTCGTAATTCAATATCGATGGGTGCGGATCTAGCGGATATGCAGTATGTAAATAAGGTTACGCTCGCATTTGTGCATTGTTATAATATATACGTCTTATTTGCAGTACTTGTGTATAATCTGCACACATAACGTTGTAGATGTCCTTCGACATTGCAGTGCAGTCTACAATCAGTGAAGCGCCCACCGACGCAATAGAATATACCGTGTTATCGAAATAATAATATATACATACAATTTATAGGGTGACTGGTAAATATGCATATGTACGAGTGTGTCCAAAACGTGGTTAAAGATGTATATATACCAGTGGCGGTCGACAATTTTTTGTGAAACGGATGCTAGATAATATGTATACCCTACTATCAAATATACAAATCTATAGACTAGCCTACGAATAGTCGAGATAATTCACTATTTTAGTTTACAGTGTCAGAACACGTTGGTGAAATATCCATGTTATTTTCTGTATTCATTTTTTATCTAAATCAGAGGTGCCCAAACTTTTTTGTGTCGTAGACCCCTTGCCATGTTTTTCGGTTTTTGGTAGACCCACTACTTACCTGATATTGATTTTTTGTAAATTTCTAATTGTAGTGAAGTTTAGTGTTAAAAACTTAAATCACAAAGCGAATGCCTACATCCTACAACTTACGCAATTTTATAAACATATATAATAATTTTTTTACTTCATAGGTACTTTTATAAATAATGTATAAGTCTTTATATTATAAGATTATAATGTAAGTAAATATGTACTATCAGTGTATGTTGAGATCCACTATCGTGGACCCCCATTTTCATTTCATGGACCCCCAAATTTTTTTTTCGCTGACGTAGACCCCTTGCAGGTTATCATAGACCCCTGAGGGTCGATATAGACCACTTTGGGAATCACTGATCTAAATGATGTATTAAATAGATAATCGAAGGGTATTCAATGATTCAATAATTTGACTTGAAAACTGTCAAAAATGCGTCACTCAGAACAATCCGCTCGCTTCGTAATGTGTATGCTGTTTTGGGTATTATACCCATAAGCATCAAGGTCGTTTTTTGTACGTTGGATGCTGTTAACGAATGCGTATACAGTATTCGAAGACCTTGTGCGCATTCGCGAAAGTCGAACTTTATGGATACGGAACGAATGATAGAATCCTCCGTTGCCGGTATATGTGTGTTTGAGAATGTACATGTATTACGACTGACTCCGTGCGCGCGCCGTGTCGTTTTCGGCATGTATGAAGCGACCGCGTCTGATACATACCTACTCGTATGTGTTTCTTATCCATTTTTACGAAATTTTCTAATGCAATTTTCGTGACTAATTTTCCCGGGGTAGTGTTCAAAAAAATATTCCATGTTAAAAACCAACGCACACTAACTACTATTATAAAATATCTAGACCGTCAATAACGACAGGAAAAAATAATTAAATTATTATTGAACATACAAGTGTTATACAGAGTGTGCCAACTTGGACTGACTGATGTAAAATGCATATAACTTTTGTGATTTTAATATTTATATTAAAAAAATATATTATTACATGAAAGTGTACTTTGTTAACTTTTTTTTAAACACCATTTAAATGACCGCCATTTTCTTGCTGACAAATAATGGCTCTTTCTAAAGTAGTTTGCATTACATTACGCAACGTTTCTGTCTCCAAATTTGTTATTTCTGCACGAATATTTTGTTTAAGCTCCTGAATTGTTGCCGGTTTGTTTACAAAAATAAATCAGGCGCCGTCAAATCTGGGGAACGGGGAGGCCAAGCAAACTCTGCATTTTTTTAAATTAGCCGGTCACCGAAAATAGATCGTCGCCAAACATAATAAAATTCAATAATTTTAACGCGCTCTTGCACTGGGTACGTAGCCATTATAAACTTTTATAAATTCTTTATTATCTGCAAAAAAATATATAATTAAAAATAAATCCCACCAAAGTTATAATTTTTCAAAAACATTCAACCAAGTTGGCCCACCCTTTATGTGTATACACCTGGGCTGGATACGCGGTGCTCAGTTAATCCATTAAAAATAAAAAAAATGAATCCTCCAGGGAACGCGATATTTTTTTCATATCCAGTCACGTGATAAAATACCAGACGATGATAGAATAACTCTATCCGAAATACGCGGGCATGTATATAAAGTTATTAAAAGTGTGACCGACGTACAAACGTCGAGAATTTATTTTATTATTGCTATATTGAATTAACATCTAAAATAAATAAATCAACGTCTTGAATAAATAACAAGGTGGGCAAGTTGCATGCATATGATGTAAATTCTTTTGTCGATAATATTCAAGGCGTTTCGCAATTATTACACGCTTCACTCTACATGCATTTGTTTTCGTACATAGAACGTTTATTCGCGATTATACTATTACTGGGTGCGCAGGCCGTCGCAGTGTGTTCAACCGAGATTCCTTTCTTAGTCATTTGTATTTATAAATGTCTATAATCAATAATATTGTTTCAACTCGAGCAAATGACTAATTTTGAAAGTAATGAGCGATCACAACAATTTAAAGCGCGTCACCCGCTAATGCGGCAATTTTAGATTTTTTTACTCGCGTATGTGCATTTATTTTTTATTTTTATTAATATTAAAAATATAATACAATTTCAATAATCAGTGGATTTCAATAATCATTTGTTTCTTCTCTATGAGAGTAAGACTCGTGTATAGAGAAGGAGTATATTCGAGTTAATTTATGTTTCAGTTAGTCTGTGTACATATTTTTTTAACTTCAGTTACAAATTTATGATAGTCAGTATTTTTTCTAATTGTGATGGGAAGATTGTTAAAAAATTTGATACCTTGATAATATATTGATTTTGAGTTGCGGTATATCTTAGTTTTGGGATATTAATTTGATCTCTATATCTATATTCGTTTCTAAAATTTAATTGATTTTTAATTTTGAAAATTTGAATTTTTTTTGTATATGTCTACTATTTTTGTTACTTTAAAATCTGTGAAAAGTTGTATACTTGGATAGTCTTTTTTTTTTTTTTAGAATTATTTTTATTGTCATTTTTTGAGTGGTTTATAATTGTGACATTGAAGTTTTATATGCACCTCCCCATCCAATAATACCGTATTGCAAATGTGACTGTACAAACGCGTAATATATTATTTTCAGATATGTAGGTGATAAGATGTTTCCGAGTCTAAAAAATATGTAGGCAGTTTTCCTTATTTTGTTTGTGAGATTAGTAATATGTTCTTTCCGTTTGAGATTGTTATCTATTATGATTCCAAGGTACTTGGTACTTGATATGAAAGAACTGTGGAATAAGACAGCGCAACACGCCACACAGCGCGCGCCACAATCAATATATTGAAGGAAACATTCGATGAGCGCATAATTTCGCGTAATGGACCTGCGAATTGGCCTCCAAGATCGTGTGATTTAACACCATTCAATTATTTTTTGTGTGGATAAGTAAAATCGCTTGTCTACGCCGATAAACCAGAGACGATAGACGACTTGGAAGTCAACATTCGTCGCGTTATTGCCGATATACGTTCCCCAGCTGCTCCAAAAAGTGGTCGAAAATTTGACTTCGAGCCAGGCGCGGCGCCCACATGCACGAAGCCAATACCATGGCCATTACCACGATTTTTATGTGTTTTATTTCATTTTAAAGTTTTATACCTTAATCTTCGTCTTAACAGCTTTTAATTTTGGAATTAGCCAGAAATCGAAGGTTAGGTGAATAGGCAGAGGCTTTTCGGCCAGAGAGTCTCTCACAGCGAGCGCGCTGTGACTGTTTTAAATTTCAATTATCAGTTTTCACGCTAAAGTTCACACACACACAGAAGTTTGTTACCTTCCGAATGGCCAAGTGTGGCTCGAAATTTACGCATGTATTAGTTCAAACACGAATACTCACAATATTTCGACACAATTACGTTACGGTAGACACGAACGACTCTCCTTTGGGTTCGCTTTAAATCATTTTTAATTGGTTGTGCCGACGCGACCAATTTAATCAATTTTACCCATTTTTTAGCTTGACGATTTTGGAAGACAATTTACGTTCACTTTGACAGTGGAAATGACTCGGCAACAATTTCGATCTACTTTCGTTTTCTTCCTCAGGAATATTTTTTATCAAGCTCAGTGGCAGGGTTTACTTTGTTTCCAGAGACAGACGGCGGACTGCGATTATTATTTCAGCTCCTGCGCTATGTGAAAAGAAAAGGAAGTAGTTTAGTAATTTTGTTCGATTTATTAATTCTGTATATTGTTCCGGCAGGTTTACGCGTCGCCCAGCAGGAGAAAGATGGACACCAAGGGCGAGGGCGAGGAGATGACCTATCCGCACATCTGCTTCATGGTGGACAACTTCGACGAGGTGTTTTGCGACATCCTCGTGAGGGACGGCGAGATGGTCTGCGTGGAGCTGGTGGCGTCGGACCGGCGCGGCTCCGTGCAGGGCGTCATCTTCCTGGGCTCCATCAGATACGACGCGCTCAAGAAGGTCTACGACGCGAGGGTGAGTCGAGGAAGGTGAAGTTACATGCAGAGTATTCTCTCTATGTGTTGGATGTCACAGATGGCTCGCGCTTCTCGGCTCTGACTGATGACGGGATCTTTGTTGGCGTGATTGGTATAAGGAATTTTTAAAAATCAATTTATGATTAAAATATGAATTAAATACATTAATTAGAAAAATATACATATAAAATCAATTTAATCGAAAAATATTATTGTTGCGCCACCGGGATTCGAACCTGGATCTCTTTCCTAACCGGGGAAGGTGCATTATCCAACTATGCTATCTGCTATCAGTTTACTCAAAGGTATTTGAGATTCTGTAAAAATAAGGTAGATGGCTCTGTCAAATAATGGAAAGATTAAATGTATTAATATCAAAAAGGTAACATATAGGTTCGAAAATTGTCGCTAAAAATATTGTCGCTGTAGCATAGTTGGATAATGCACCTTCCCCGGTTAGGAAAGATATCTAGGTTCGAATCCCGGTGGCGCAACAATAATATTTTTCGATTAAATTGATTTTATATGTATATATTTATAATTAATATATTTAATTCATATTTAAAATATCACAGACCGTCTGTTCTGAATAATTACAACTTCACAATAAGAATGTGTTCTCCTAAATAATTTATGATTAGATCGCGATCACTCCGCAAACATAAAGTTTTGGTTTCTTTACCGCATTCATCATCATCGGCCGTTTTCTATCTGTCCAACGATTGTCCGTCTTCCGAGCGATGTGGCCTGGCTGTGACTTTTCATTTCTTGTCTCTTCGCGTGATGCTCAACACACGTCTCTCCAAGCTCCTCCGCGCAACTCATAAATTGTTGGATCTCTTTTGTTGAGAGCCGTGCGTGGCTACTCACGCGGCATTATTGGAATATAAACGACCTTTTCATATTTTAATAAATATTTATGACGTCACAAGACTATTCCAGTAAACAAGTGCGCTTCTCGCAGCTGACGATTAATGTCACGAGAAGAAAAATACCCGGGTAAATAAATAAGACTAATTCTCGCCGTTCCTTCGCTCGTAAGGGAAAGTTCTAGATTCATTATTATGTATTGTGAAATCTTGTGGTCTGAATCAGAACGAATTGTGAACTCGAAACAACGATGAAGCCGATCTGTTTGAACAATTCATTTTCCATTTATGTATATATTTTATAATCGTTTAGCTCGTCTATCTATCTATTTATTTTTAACATGGAATACACATAATCAACAGGTCGTTAATGACCTTAATAGAATGACAAATCAAGTACTACGTAAACATATTTTAAGACAATTAACATTACAGAGTACACTTTTGTTGTGTTGAGAAATTGGAAACATTGTTAAAAAAATTAAAATAGCTATTTTACAAATTGAAATAAACAATATATTAAAAAAACTATCGCGCAAGTATAGAAGAGCGTGGGTCCTGAAAGGTAAATAAAGTCTAATCATATGACATGCGACAGATAATACTAATACTCAAACTCAGAACTTTCTGTTGTTTTCAAACCTGAATAGAACTTTCTGGACTTTCGGTACATTTCGTGTCGCGGTGGTGACTATTTCTCTCTCTCCTTATTTCCAAGTGATTAATCAAATTTAGTTTATATTTTATTTAATTTCGTTAACACTAAAATTATGTATATAATTTAATATGGAAATGAGCATATTATTATTTTTTTCATTCTAAATTCAACGTCTTTCTGTGACGCTGTGGTTGGGAAATTTTTCTAAAAACATTTGATATATTTGTCGGGTAATCTTATCAGCCGAGTACAATATTGATTTTTTTAAAAAAAAATACTTCGTATCGCGCACAATCAATATCGAGCGTTCATTATAACACAACATAAATAATATTTGGTAAGTTTAATGTATTATCTTCATGGCGAATCGGATCTTAAAAAAAAACCTGATCACGCATTACGTATGACAACATGAAAATCGGTTGATATGAATAAATGTTCCGGTCCATACGGAACGCTGTGTGATTTCACACATTTATTTTCTTTTAATGTGTAATACAATAATATGTCGGCCGATACATCGTCACTAAATTGATTTACTGATTATGACTTTATGACTCAACTTTCTATTCGCTCGGTCGACATGTGGCGAGTTAAGGGAAAGGCGATGACACAAGTTAACCGGGAGTTGAAAATTACCTGTGATCTGGATAATGGATAGGTAAAGAAAATATGGTCAAGGGTTTCCTCCTCGGCACCACTTACACATTGGGGAATCTTATCAAGTTCAATCTGAACAAATGAGAGGTCACCTGACAATGCCTAATTCTCATTCTAGAGATATTTGATATTGTTCTTTTGGAGAACCAGGGGGTGCGGGGAATAGATCTTTGAATTATTTTAAGCCGATTACCCTTATGATTATTTGGATCCATCCATTGTGCAGTCCAAATAGAATTCGTACGTTTTTTTACCATATTAAGTCAGTCATACATCGGAATATGGAATTGATGAGGGAAAACTCCGGAAAGAGTGGCCTCCTTGGCCAGTTTATCAGCACATTCATTTCCATGAATCCCCTTATGTGCAGGAATTCAAACGAATGACACCTGTTAATTGTTGCCATCCAAATTAAATAGGCATCTTCTGATGCAACAGATTATCTCATTGTCTAGCCAAACTTTCATATTAGCAGAGAGAGATTCAAGAGCTGCTCGCGAGTCGGAGTACGCAGATGTCCAGGCCTGTTTAATTTGTGTTATGTCTTTCAAAATATTCGTATTTTTCTTTTCGCATTTAGCGCCAGGACGGCTCAAACGTACCTTCTCCGCGTTTGACCGGCAGGTTGATTGCACTCTTCCTCTTTGTCTTCTGCCAGTATTTATTTTTAATGCAGCTTCAACGACGTGGTCATCTAGTCTTTTCATTACATGACCATACTGGCTTCTCCATCTCTGAAGTGCTCATTGCCTTTCAGTATCAATGAGATTTTTGGCAAAAATACATTTTCATTTTATTGTTGCTTTCGGAGATTATGGCTAGCCACCAATGTTCTTTCTATTCATTTTTTATTTACTGCAAAGAAAACAACAGTCTAGTCTAAAATAAACGGAATATTTTGCGAGTGTTTTTCAGTTTACTAATAATATACCTTATTAGGTACCAAATCTAACTTTAAGTATTTTGAAATGAAGTCCCATCAGTGACGTACTTACATAATATCATGTAAGTATCAATTATTATGGTCCAGGGTCAAGATATACTAGTGGTCAAGTACTAAGAGACTGTTTGGCACTACATAAAATAATGGTTAATTAATATCAAATTAAACAAATAATAGATATCTCATAGAGACGAAGCTATTTTTAAAATTTTATTATATTTAATGGAAAATATATAGAAGTATGGGTAATTACACGGCTTACGACCTGTCTTCGGCTGTCTTAAGTGATCACTTTATATAAATATAACGTTCACCATTCTCACCCATCAATCTCCATATCTATCAAATTTTTGATAGTTGTATATATATGTATGTTAATATGTGGACTCACTTCGATTACCACTACACTATCGCCATCTATGGACTGAATTTGATAATTCATTTTTCTGAGACATCTTATATGTCACAATGAGAATATTTTTATTTTTTTAAAATTATTTAAAGCAATATTCTTTATCTGTAAAATGTTTTTAACACGCCTAAAAATCAAGCCAAAGAGAGGTCGTAAGCACTGTAATTACCCATACTTCCATATATTTTCTATTTAATATAATAAAAAATATGAGATATCTATTATTTGTTGGATAACAGTGCCTCTGTAGGTGAAAATCCAGCAATTGTGTGCGTTCTTGGACATATTCAAATATTGCTAATATCAAATTATTTATTCCTTTAAAGTGCGATAACCATACGATGTGTATTTTAAAGTCACTCGGTAATAAAAATTATTTTAATAACGTATATTGACCTCTGCCCAATCTGAATACCTCGTAGGCATATATTCTGTGTACGTTTATCAGTATTATTCACTTTTGCGAAGAGAAGCAAAAAATTATTATTAATCAAATATTTTATCACGTTAATGTTCGTGTGTCGTGTTAAGACAATTGTTTTTTTTTTTTTAAAGCAACAGGGTCGACTTGAGTTAGGTGCAAGGGTGGAGCCGCAGAGTGAGCCCCCGCGTGCATAAAAAAAATCTAATAAATAATTGAATTAGGCATCTTGTAAATCGTATATTTAAATAATGTTTTTTTTTTTTTTTAATTTTATTGCGTACATCCAATAGTGACAATATTTTAAGACATTACATACAGGTATATATTTTAAATATGTTTTTTTTTTGCGAGTTAAAATATTTGGGCGATACAGTCGATTCCGCTTAATTGAGCCAAATATCAAAGAACGGAAACCAAACCGAGGAACTGATAGTACTTTACGTCGCTCAATTGCGACGACACAATACATAAGTTTAACATTTATTAATAAGTTCCACAAAAGCCAGAGAGTCGGTGCAAAAATTTCCCTTTTGCGAGCAATACAGTTTGTCGCTGACAGTTGGCGAGCTATAAAAACCAACACAATATAAAATATTTAAACCTTTAGATATTTCCGAAATTTTGAGCAATGAGGACATGTTAGAAGTTCTATTGTTAATTATCAAGAGTTTTCGACAATCGACAACAGTTGACCATGTTACGATGAAAAGAAAGAATGAGGATGCAATTGTTGAAGCATTCAATCGAAACATCAAAAATTAGATGAAGAGGACGTTTATGATTAATTAATTAACTGTGCCTGTAAGTAACCAGGAGAAAAAAAAAATAACCTGATTACAGCGTTATTTTATGCAGGAAGGCAATGAAGGAAGCCCTACGTATTTAAAGAAAAATATCCATCATTTAATTTTAAGCTCGCTTCGGTTAATCGGGCCAAACTTCCTGGTCCCGATGTGTTTGGTTTGTATGTCATTGTCAACAACTGAAAACGGATAAAAACTATCCACATAACATTTGTTTTCAATGTATGTACAATTAGTAAATAGGTATATTCGTGTTATGTACAATAGAAGTGCGTTATGTGTTCAGTTTCATGTTTCATGATTAGTGATGCGTTAACGATTCCGTCAATTTGAACGCAACACGGGCGTAGCGGAGCAAATGGCGCCAGATATGAAGACAGAACCAGTGGAATGGGGAAGCTATAAACACGTCTAGAGTATTCTCTTCATTCTAAGAACAAATATAGCTTCTCCCCACCAGGCTGAGAAATGTCTACCCAGACAGTGAGCGGTACAATTGGATTTTAGACCGAGATAATTATTCTGATTTCAATAATCTATTCAAGATTTTTCATTAGGTCCGGACACACGCAAGTAAAGATGTTTATGACGTCATTTCTTTATCTTTATTGCGCACTATATATATTTATTGTATAGAAATATTTTACAATGAATAAATAAAGATAATGCAAATTAAATGTATTAATTAGAAAGATGTACATATAAAATCAATTTTATCGAAAAATATTGTTGTTGCGCTGCCTGGATTTCTTCCGATCCGGGGAACGTGCATTAACCGATTATGCTATAGCACCATAGTGCATCGACGACTATCGTATTACTCAAAGGTATTTGAGATTCCGTAAAAATAAAGAACGTGGCTTTTAAATAATGAAACGATAGATGTATTCATTTGAAAAGTGTAACATATGATTCTAAAATTAGTCAATACATTGTGGTGGTTAAACATAATCGTTAATGCACGTTCACCGGTTCGAATCCCGGTAACAACAACAATATTTTTCGATAAAATTGATTTCATTTGTAAATCTTTCTAATTAATACATTTAATTTGTATTTAAAACATCACAGACCTGTGTTATGAACGATTACAACTTCACAATAAGAATGTGTTCTCCTTGATAATAAATAAAGACTTGCCCATTGTTTGCGACTACGCATTTTTTAAATGTAAATGTTGACGGTTTATGCCCGTCTCGACACAGAATTTCTCTAGTGAGACACGGGCACAGTCCAAACAGATTTTACATTGTATTATATAGTTACAAATAAAATAAATAGATAAACTGCAATGGTGAAGAAATAAAATGTATGCGATGCACATCGCTGTCACGTCTAGAATAATTATATTACTGTATATTCTATTAAACTTAAAGATATGCGTTAACCGTTACCATTCCGCAATATAAAATACTCGTGCGTAGCCATGCTGTCAACTAATGTTACTGTTAGAAATTAGACTAACCTTTGAGATGTGAAAAAATGGTTAAGACCATAAATTTAGTATATTATAATTCGGAGCATTCTCATCAAGTCCTGTATAGGATGTTGCATTGTATATTACAATCTTTCTTTAATTAGTGAGAAAAAGACACCATTATATTAGTATGTTTTGTTATTTTTTTCACTGTGAAATTAAATTTGCGATTTCTTTCTGTCTTGCCACAAATTGTATTTATGTCAACGTATTAATTTTACAACGGATTGAATTGAAAGATAATTATTTTTGTAGGATTCGCCTTACATACTTGATTATTCACTAGTCATTTATAAGCGTAAATATTTTCCTTCAATTTAACTAAAATTTGAATTGCACATTGCGTGTATTTACCGAAATATAACAAGTTTAATTAGAGCGGGGTAAACCTGTGTTATTGCATGGTTCGGGAAGGGTTAATATCGTGTAGATTTTATGGCGTTGTGTGGTCAGGTTCTGTGAGAATTATTATGGAGATCGATATTGATATAAAATAATAAATATGGACGCTAATTAAACGTAATATAATATTATATGACACTAGCTGTGGTGTGTTCATTCGAAACGTTAACCCGAAAATATATTCGACAGTTTGAAAAATATCTGAGACGTTTAATTAGTTCTTTTCAGTTTTGTTCACATTGTTAGCAATGATTTTTTTTTCTTATGCGTTATCCGCAACATTGCGAACTGACGTCATTCTCGTTTAACTGATTAATTCGCAGAGCTATTTAATGTAATACGAAATTCGTATTACATTAAGAAGCTGTTCGGCGTTATGCACAAAAAATATTATTTTATGTATTTTTTTTCTGTTTATCAAAATCGAGAATGTCCTCGTGTTGTCAGATATTTTTATAATCTGACCAACGATCCTGGTATCGATGATATAACATATATTGTTAGTGACATTTTGAAATACATTCACCAACACCGATTTATTTGTTACTATGAATAATATATATATATATATCGCGCAAACGTCAAATATCGCGCGCTCAATTATAATTATTTACGGCCTTTCTTGAATGTTATTGGCAATACCTACTTACTAGACAAAATTACCAAACGCAAATATTAATACTGTACAGATAATTATTCGATTTGTGTAGCATTAATTTAATATATCAGACGCTTAATATTCGAGAAAATTGTATTTATAATAATACCGAAAGATGATTATTTTTTTTTGCGATGTTTTGAGGTTATCTGTAATATTTTTGTCGATTCATTCGAGGTCGGTCGGTAAACCAGCGATCGGTGTCGTCCACCGACGGTGATGATGTTAGTCCAATTTCAAAGTCACCGTCAAACTGTCGCGCGCAATAACGTGCACGATTGCAGGCGTCGCTCGGTGAACGAGGTGGCGTTCGGTAGAAAATAACCGAAATCCGAGGAAAAGCGCCCGAAGAAAATACAATTATAAATATTACCATCGGGTTTCAGCGAAGCGTTCCATAGTGCCGGGCGCGCTCGCCGCCGACTGCAGAGGTCACACTTTTCAAACGATAACAATAAACCAAATTCCAAACTGTAAACACCGGCCGACGCGCCGATATTCCATTGTCAACCACTTGACGGAGCCGATGTGCAGTCTCGGTCGTTAGCCGGGAGCCGGGAGCCGGGAGACTGGAGCGCGGACCGCGGACCACTCGCCGACACAAATGATCGCGGACTAAACGGAAAACTAAACTGAAAGAATGTTTCGGAGTTCGGATGCCGGCCACTGATACACAATTTCATGACGCTCGGGTTGATAACGGCGCGCGGACCGATGCGGCGGCTTCATCGCGGGAAATCACTCGGTTTTCTTTATCGATCATATGCAAATCAGTTTCGCGTTTGACAGCCAATCGCGTCAAGGGCAGACGGTCGACGGAAAATTAATAATTCAACGCGAATTTTTGTTTACGCCACCGTTGGCGTCGAATCGAAAACACACACACACACACACACCTTGAGCCGGAATGGATGTGCCGAACGGGCCCGTTACAACTATTATTGAGTAGGCATTGAAAATTAAAATGGATATTCAGGCCTATTCTCAAAATTGCAATATTGAAATGAAGGTGATTGGTTACACCGACCCTCAAAAATAGACAGTATGTAAATTAACGTCCGTGTTATATTTGAATGAGAGAGAGGGAGTGAGGGAGATAAACGTACCATAATCTGTCAAAACATAAAAATGGCAACCCGATGGAAATTCCAAATGGGCAATTTTTACAACTATACCGCCTTGATAAGGTACAACTATACCGCACAAATCACGCAAACGACGTCTTTCCATTCTCGAGTTTCGACTAAAAATATAAGTTTTTGGTTAAAATAAGTACTAATACAGTATTCAAAGTTCACAGAAAAAGGTTTGTTCATAAATTACCTATTGATTTCCTCATCCGCAGCGTCGTAGTGAAGAATCACGGCCAATCCTGTTGCCATTTTTATGTTTTGACAGATTGTGGTACGTTTATCTCCCTCACTCCCTCACTCTCTCTCCCTCTCTCTCATTCAAATATAACACGGACGTTAATTTACATACTGTCTATTTTTGAGGGTCGGTGTAACAATCACCTTCATTTCAATATTGCAATTTTGAGAATAGGCCTGAATATCCGAAATTATAGCCGCGTGGTAAATTACTTAAAACATCACGTGTGCCGCCACCCACCACCTACCGGTTATATTTAGAGTTAATGGTTCTACGATTTTTTTTTTTTGTTTTGGGGGAGGTCTATTTCTGCTCGCGATAAAATGCCAGGCTATTAAATTACTTAATATAATATTATTTAGCATACTTTGAATGGGGCGACAGACATTCCGTGGGTGCAGAACGATAAGAAATATAATCGAGCGAATTCCGAGTCTTTATTTATTTATTTATTATCCGTAAACAATGTCACAAGTATGGCCACTCTACTGAGTGAAAAGAAATTCAAATAAAATAGAAATGTATTAGGAATTATCAATCAAGAATAAAGAAATACAGTGAAACCTCGTACAACTCGGCATTCGTCTTACTTTTTCGAGTAAAATTCGACTCTGGCATGTTCGTATGTTTGCCCGTCATTCGTGCCACGTGGTCAGTCTCACGTTGGCTCTCGTTCACCGAGCATCATCTGTGCAAGCTCCTTGAATCCCGTGTTATTTATTTTATTGCTATTCTTGGTAATTTTGAAATATTTGAAAATCAGTGTAATCACGGGTCCAAAAACTCATTACAAATTTTTAAATTGTAACTCAGATTTGAATGGTAATTAATCATAAAGATTTAAATAAACAATAATCCATCTTGTATTATTTCTTTGCGGAAAAAATGATTCGGCATTCGTACAAATCGCAACATGAATAGCCTCCTGAAGTGAATTGTGTACGAATAGCGAAGTTCTACTGTAATTCAAAATTTTATAAATGTAATATTTCTCATTTACATGTCAACATTTCATTTTAAAATTTAAAAGTTTAACAAAATTTTATATTTCAAAGTAATAAAGTTGTATAAAAATATTGTAAACACTGAATTATTATTTTTCTTCGTCACGAGGATTGCTTTCTCTGGGTTGACACGATGATGCCTTTGACGATTCTACTCAGCAGAGGCGAAAACTTAAAGGCATTATATCATTACACTTATATACTTGTTCTAAAATCGATATCCTGTCAATTTTTTGTAATACTTTGTTATATCGCACTCGTTTGTTTGCATCGTTTTATGACGTCACACGTGAACGAACGCGGAGCAAATATTAAAAAAAGATATCTTTGTTACGATAATCCAAAAATGTTGTTACAGAACACACGTATGACAGACTAATAGTATTTTTATCTATAATAGAAATTTTAAAAACAAATGCAAACAATGACCGACACTCAGTTGTCAAACATTATTTTATTTTAGTAAGGGTATTTTTATGCTCAGCGTAATTTTGATGTGAAGTATAGCCAATCCAGATTTTATCTGTAGGATGTCATTTTTGCTAAATACACATCCCATCGGTCAATCAGTGACCGTAATTACAAAAGATAATGATAATATTTTGCGGTATTACTCAATTCATTTCCGGTGTTTGTTGAACCGTAAAACAAACGATTATATACTATACGAGTACATATATAACTATGTTTAAAGTATGATGTTGAAAGTTCACTTTTAAAACAGCCAACAGACCTGGCCGTCGAGTTACAGGTGGTATCGCTGCATGTATTATACATACATATGCATGTGTGTACACAACACACACACACACATATACTAGTATCGGAGTTAACTGAAAACGTAAACAGTCAGGTCCTACGGGTCTCCCAACCCGCCACCTGTTTGCACATATCACAAATACAATTCGGTATTCCCAGAGCACGCAATGTAAATTCAAACATTAAATATATAATTTCACCTCGCGATAACGCCCGGAGTTCGCTCTAATGGTGTTTTACTTTATTTAATCAATATTTATTAAATTATTAAAGTAATAATTTGATATGAATTTATTTCTGTTAACAATAATGTTATAGTATTATCAGGGGCGTGCATTATATACAATCAAAAGAGCTGTACATAATATATTTGCAAAATAAATGTAAGTTAAATATTTGTTTGATATATTATAGACGAAAATAATTAATGTTAATGTGTCAACTAAAACTGTATAACTAGTGGAAGAATTAAAAATTGACAAATAAGGCTGCGCATGTGTTTATTCGCTAAATCTGTGAAGTCTGGCACCGCGCGGTGGTCTGAATACACTTCTTCGCTTCAACAGACGTGTTGCAAAACGACGCAAGTGTGTCTTTGAAGCGGACTTGACCGTATGCATTCTAATACACTTTAAACGTGATATTATTTTATATTATAAAATATTTTAGCTGCTTCAGTTAATAACTTGAAAAACTACCCAAGAATAATTGTATGTAGGTAATAATACACATACACAGGTATACTGACACAAAAATATGCTTCTGAAAGAGTGAATAATGAATACAACCTAAGTCCATACCAAGTATCATTATAATCAGTAGCGGTACAACCCAGGGGGAGTTTTAGCTGCTTACAGGATTTATCGTCTTTCCCTTCAATCTGTGGTATCCTTCTTCCGGTTTATCACCCCTAAACACCCTTAACTCGGCGGCTTGCATGATGCCGTCAAGTTATCAGTTGTAATTAGTCTGTAAGTAATACATGAACAAAACAACTAATATATACTATCACTTTTAGCTGTCGAAATACAAGTACATATATGCCTGGTTCAACGGAAAAGTAATAAATTGCATATATCTCAAATCTGTATTAACGTTTTTAATGAAATAAAATAAAAATGGTTGCGGCCATGTGTTTTTTTAAGTTATTGTTATGTACTGGGTAACTAGTGATCATCCTCAAAGTTGATCGATCGATATTTGCAGCAATCGTCCCTGTCCACCAAGATGGCGCAGCGCATGACGTTCGGTCTGTTTGCCGGCAGCAGCGGGCAGCGCTGCGAGTTCGTGCGCATGAAGGGCCCCCAGGGCAAGGGCCACGCGGAAATGGCCGTCACCAGACCGCGCGGCTCCGGCGCCGAGACGCCCACCTCGGAGCCCGGCTACTGCGCCACCGACCTGTGGGACAGCGATTGGGACGAGGACCCCGACGACTTCTTCGTGTACAGACACCAGGTACACCGCTCCTCACTTCTGGCTTCCGCTTGTCGCGTTTACACCGTGACAGTCGTACACTCACCCTTAGACTATTCTCCTCGATACTTGACGAACCGTCTTCTTCTTCATCGTGTAGTAAAATAATGGTAAATAATTTTAAAATGATTAAATTTCAGAGACGATTGAGCGATCCGAGTTCGAACTTGAATAATTTCTCCCGGAGCGGCTGGAAGACCAAGAACTACGAGGCGTCGGGCGCTAAAAGCCGCTCGGAGAACGAAGGACTCGACTCGTTGGCCAATAGCGTGTCCGAAATCGAAGCGGGGGATCTGAGAGACGGTAAGTGACATAGCGAACACTCCCCCACGGTAGCTGTTGTACACCCACCCACCCGCACCGATCCGAACCCTATCTCCTGTAAGATAGAAACAACATGAGCGGAGGAGTATCCTCGGAGAAATTCTGTTTCTATTTCCCACTCGAGTGAAGCAGCGTTTCCGGGGAGGAAGCGGGACGACATACCCCTAACGATTGTTGTTTCTATTTTCTAAAGTAGAGACCCCTTCACGTAGAATTCGCATTTAGTAAACGTTAAGTATTCGGTTCAATGAACCCTGTTTTCTTTTGTTGTAGAGCAACCGAGCTCCAATCCTCCCGCTTCCCCCCCGCGGTGCTGCACCACCCCCCGCCACTGCTGCACTTCGTCCCCCTCGTGGGGAGACATGTCCGAGGTGTACTCCAGGGACCGGGACCGCGCTAACGAGACCCCGGCGTGCCTCATCAACGTCACGCCCAAAAAGGAAAAACCGAAAATTGCCCCCGGCCCCCCGCCCCTCAAAAGTCAACCGCCCGTTGAACTGAAACAGATCAAACCGAAGGGAAACAAAATCCCGACACCGAAAATCACAAAAGACACGAAACCCAAAACGGTCGCGAAGCCGAAAGAGACTAAACCTAAAGAAGTTACCGTCAAACCTAAACCGCCAGTTAATGTCGCGAAGCCTCCCGCACGCGGAGTCCCCAAAATTGCCTTAGAAAAGAAGATCGCCCCGATACACACGCCGCCGAAAAGGAACATAAAAGCGAAGATCACGAAGAAGATATCCCCCATTGTAGAAGGCAAAAAGCCACCAAAACCGAAGAACAACAAGGAAGAGTACGAACTTGCGGACGACGCCACGTCGCTGAATGTAGTGGAAGCTGCGGACGAGAAGGACGCCACTAGCAATAATGAATCAGAGGTCAAAGATATTAAAATGGGCCTCATATGCGATCTAGACCCGGAGACAATAATCACAGTGAACGGTAAGGAGGAGCTGGCGTGCACTAACGAAATAAAAAACTACCAGCTACAAGGCAACACGTACATCGCTCAAGAGTGCGAAGAAGTGCAACGGGTTATCGCCGTGGAGACCTTCGTTCCGGTGGCCGAGACCACCAAGACGATCGAAATCAACCGGAACAGCGCCGTTCCCGAGGTCGGCGCCGGCCCGGGCGCGCCGGGGGTCGCGGGGGACGACTGCAACGGGAACGAGGGAGACGACGAGGGGGAGAACCCCGCCCCCCTCGGCATCATGCGCAGGGACATCCAGGGGTACTGCACGCTGCCTCGCGGCCGGCGCGGGGGCGCGGCGGGCGCCAGGGGCCCCCCGCCGCCGCGCCCCCCCAGGCGGACCACGGCCGACGGAACGGACATCTACTACTGGTGCGATATTCCGAAGAGAAATAGTAACGGTACATATATTTTTTATATATTTCTTTCACACAGCAAAACGACTAATCATTTTTTAATATCGACTTATTAATCATTTTTTTATAATCTTCTGAGCCGTTCTGAGAATGAAATTGTCATGTACAATTTTTATCGCAAAATGTTATCGATCGAAATCGCTATCTTCTTTTTATTGAACCCAAAACCGCCAAATTCCGCGGTCGCAGCCAATATCACGAGCCAGCACACAAACAGAATAATAAAATGGCTTTATTATGTTCAGAATAATTGAAAGACATCTTTATAAAGAGAAAGCTGTTAATATTTGCAGAGTTGAAAGCGTGGCGCTCATTTACGAGAGAGTGCCATTCTAACTTAGAGAATACACATATATAATAGTTATCCTTGCAATGAACGCGAGGCAGATTGTGTATAGAAAACGCAACCGGTATATTGCTTCGCTGATCTTGAGTCGCTTAACGGTTCGCCAAGCCCCGCTGGTTTACCGCGTCGCTGAATTTTCACAAGGTTCTTTTTTTTTTGTAATTGCATTTAAGTTGATCTATTCAAATAATCCTTTTTTTTTTTGATCCAGCGACACTGACACGAATTATGATATTTCGGTCATTAATTATCAGTGAGTGTCTAGTTTTAACGTAGAATATGATTTTTCAGCGGGTACCCGTGTCACGAACACTGCAATAAAAATAGCGATAGAAAATAGGTGTATTATTTTTATACATTGTTAAAATTAAATTTCGGTATTGAATTTAATTTGAAAAGTAGTAACCCCCGGTTACCACTTTACGTTTTATTCGACTACAGTAAATTGGTTAACATGCCGCGTAAGAACCCCCCTGCCATGTAAAAGATCTGGCTTCGTTTTTCCATCGAAGAAATTTTATTTCAGTTTTTAAATACTTTTTCGAACTAGAAAAATATATTCTAAACAGGATTGGTAGCGATTATTTTTTCTTTCAACACTGTTCCTTACGCGTGGGCGACACCGCATAAACTTAAAAACTGTCAATTTAAGATGTCGTTTAAATGCTGGAATTATTGTCTCCAACTGAAAATCGTGTTGATTACCGTCTCTGCAAGGTCGGGAAGTGCGTGTAATCACTCTTACGGCTTTCCGCGATATGCAAAGTTTGGCTTATTAACTCGCAAACGTGTAATTCAAAAGATGTTTATTTTATATACTTGTTTTTTTCAATTTTGACACTGCCTTGTGATTCTTCTTTTGTCTAAATACATTTATTATTTTAATCCTTCCCAAACCGTACAGCAACACAGGTCTACCATTATAATTAAACCTGTAAATACATGCAACATAAAATTTATATTTTAGATAATCCTGAAGAAAATATTAGCGCTTAGTGAAAAACTAATTATGAAAAGGGAATCGTACAAAAACAATTATTTTTTCCCTTCAATCCGTTTGTAAAGCTAATACGTCGGTAAAAATATAATTTGTGATATGAAATACAGAGATCACACACTATTTTCACAGTGAAAAGAACAACACACATACAAATATAATTGTCTCTTTCTCACTAATTAAATGAAGAGAGATAAGAAGGAAGGACACATTGTATACGACTTAATGAATGCTCTAAATTATATTATTAATCATTTTTTCATAATTGAATGGTCAATATTTAGAGTAAATTCGTGCCATTAAAGCCATTTGAGCTAAGGCTGCGTTCGGGTATTTTATATCATGGTATTGTAAAGGTTAATATGAAATTTTCTCAATGTATTGCTGTTCAGACAAAATATGTCGGATAACGACAGACGAACATTTGTTTTTTTTATGTGCAAGCTTAGTCTGTAATAAATAAGCTGAAACATAAAAAGCGCCGTTTATTTTGTTGTTGTGTAAAAGCACAATGGATTATCGCGTCGGCAACCGGCAACTATGTACAGAAAAAAAAAATCTGCCAATTTTCAGCGACCACCCAATAATCTGATTTGAGGTCGTCGAGATTTCGCGATTTGTTTAAATTAATCACGTGTTCCCTAAGCGTAATAAGTTCTCTCGAAATATTTTTTTCCATCCATTCGTGTGGCCACTAAAGTTGGAGACTGTGGCACGTCAAAATCCAGACTTTAATCAACATGACGACAGTGTGTGCTGAACGACAATGGGGTCAGTGCAGATTCAGCCGGACCGGCGCGGTGGCCTCTGCGCGCTCCGTCCTCCGTCCTCTTTCCCCATACAGGCTCGATTCAATTAACTGCGCACATCTGTTTCCTTGTAATGGTCTTATGAAACACTGACATCGTACTGACTTATTATGCTACTTTATTTCAGATTAGTGGAGTTTTAATCTAAGGGTGATCTAAATGTTAGTCGGTGTATTTAAATTGAATAAAAAAATAGTTTTAAAATAGGCTATGACCAATTTTGAATTACGTAATCTACGATAATGAACTAAATGACATCAACTCATCGGCAAATTAATTACTATTTCGTAATGCAAGCTTGGCTGTAGTTCAGTAAAATCTGATCTGTTCGCACGACATCGAACAGACTCTACAATATGATTTCAAGATGAAAATATTTGTTAAAACCGCTCGTGTTGCGTACGAGGCTCGTATCTAACTGGCCGCGTCCAGTTGACTGCTCCTCTAACTGGCCGCGACCAGTCGACCGCTCCTCTAACTGGCCGCGGCAAGTTGACCCCTATAGGTTGTGATGTTAACAAGTCTCGGTGTGTGTGTTCCAGAGCTGGACGACGGAGCCTACAATCCGCTGTGGGCCATGCGCGGCTTCACGCAAACCTTCCACTTCTGGAAGGAGAACAAGCGGCAGCAGAGCACGCCGCTCAATGCCTTCCTCACGTACGTCACGCTGCCTTGGTGGAGCATCGCTAAAGGTATAATTGCATTTTATAAAATATTTATTTATCGCAAAACTGCATAATTTTGATGCGCAAATAAGAAATTATAAAATTAATTAATTAATTAGTTATTTGCGGATTTTCATTCTGCGGGTTACTACATTACTCTTACGTTTTATAATCTTCGCTTTGGCTGATATTAAACAATAATGGTGGTAATACATATTTATATTTTCTGACGTCACTCTTTCAACATTACTATTTGTCACTCTGGATTGATTAGAAAACGAAAATAATGGTTTAAAAACATTTAGTATTTTAATAAAAAAAAAATTTTGCAATGATTGATATCTTCCAAATGTCTATTTTTAACTTCAATTGACTATTGATTGAGTAAAATTGACTCCGAGGAGGTTGCCAGAATGTTCTGCTCAACAACAATGGCCGGTCTGGGTCACGGGTCTGTATAAATACACGTTGCTTTATCGTTCTTCAACAGCAACACTAATAACGGCCGTTATTAAGAATGACGTGTCGTAATTCTAGGAAATGTTCATATTTTTTTAGATTATTTATTCATAGCATAGCAATATTTTTAGTTTCATACGTACATGGCGTGTATCCACATATAATACTAAAAAAGTATGCAGTACGTAAGTAATATAATATTAAAACATTTTATGCAGTTAATAGATGAGTAGAATTAATATTTTATTAAATCATTGGTTGTGTGAATAATGAACATTAATTACCCTTAAGTTTCTGAGATTTGGTGATAGGGGGCGGTGTGTATTAGTTTGTTATTCTGTACTAAATACAATATGTAATGAATGGTTTAACGCGCTCCGCCCTTATCCTTTCAGCTGGCAGGTGGGTGCCAGTGGTCGCCCATCCCGTTACATACACTTAATAGGGTGAATATTATGTTCCAGGCCGATTTTGTTTGACCGCCATTTTGGTTTAGCAGATATTTGTCAGTTGGGATTTTGTAGTCTTAAAAAGTAGTTGATTACAATTTATTATGGATCATATAACGCCTCAATAACGTGTTAAATTCATTAAAATTTTTTATCTAAATAATTATGGCAATGCTGTAACCATTAATGGTGATCAGTATCGTCACATGTCGAAAAACTTCTTGGTGGCCGAATTGGGTCAACAGGACGGTGCCACCTCGCACACTGCTCGAGCTACGCTTGAAATTTTGCGAGAAATTTTTCCCAGCCGCATAATGTCAAAAAGTGGTGATATCGACTGGCCTCCTCGATCACCTCATTTGACGGCTGACTATTTTTTGTGGGGGTACTTGAAAGGAAAGGTCTACGCCAATAAGCCAATAACAATTCCGATGCTACATGATAATATTTGAAATGAAATTAAATGAAGTAAAACGCGAAGTGTGCGAATGTTATGAGAAATATTATTAAAAGAGGACCCATTTGTGCCGCTGCCAGAGGCAGCCAGTCACCCTATATCATATTATATACGTAATTGTAATAAACCAAATAATCGATAAATATAAACCAAATTAAAAAATTGTATTTCGTTTCCTAGTTATTTAAAAACAACATCGATCTGGAACATAATATTCACCCTGTATTTGTACGTTGATGCGAAAAAAATTTTTTTTATTATGCAAACATTTTTTCTTTTTCTTTGAACTAACCGTGACATCTGTTTACAAACTATTTTATTATATAAATGGATCAAATGTGGTCATGGTGACCCACCACAAATTAAAGGAACTGAAATGGGATGTAATTAAGCACCCACCATATTCTTCACACATTCAATCGTAACAATTTTTATTAAATGATAAAAAAAAATCAATAGAATACTCGTTTCATTGGTTCCACGAAAGCTTTCCCGTTTTTATTAATGTGGTATGTTACTGTTTTATTAAATAATATAAATTATATATTTGATTAATTAAATAAAACTTTCGAGTAAATGTTCAAAAAAAAAAAATACGGAAAAACTCAATCTATTATATTTAATTTATAAATGAAATAAAATACTACTATTTACATAATTACACCTCGCGTAGGTTTTAGAAAGTCAACACCAGGGGTGGCGGGTGGGGGTGATGAGTGGAGTCAGCTTACCTGAAACAAAGGAAAGTAATTGAACGAATCAGTAATGCCACGTGTCTGAGAGTTCTTTATATAGCTACAGCGCCGTACATAACATACTTCTACAAACATTTATATTATACCTATGTTTTCTATCGTCGAAAAGGTTAACTGTTTTTCATTGATTTTTATAAATTATTGAAGTTTATTTTTTTCTTTACCTTGATATAATACCCACCCGTGCTGTCAACTTACGTTACCGTAAGAATTTTTGCGTTTTTTAGAGATAATTATATCCCAATTATTTTTTCGAAAATGAATTATTTTTAGTCGGATTCGCTTTATTGCGGAGCCGAGGAGGAAATCCTTAACCATATCTTTTTTGCCTGCCCATTGTGGATCGCAGGTTTTTTTACAGTAGTCTTGTCAATAGTAATTTTCAACTCCCGGTTGACTCGTGTCATCTTCTCTCCCTTAACTCGCCACATTTGATCTATATAATTTTTTGAACGACAATGGTATTGACTTGTAATATAATATTTCCTATTCTATAATATTATTGTACTTTTTTTCTATGAAATAAAGTTTTAACTTGATTAATGGCACAAATCACTCTTGAAGGGTAGATTGCCTATTTAAAAGAAGAAGATTCGCTTTATATAATTAGGTATTTACGATGGTTTTTTTTTTGGATTAGTAAAAATATTAATTTTACATCGCGGATTTCTTTACCAAAATATTACCGGCTTCCTCGTCTCAGATATTTGACGATTAAATTAGTTAGTTGGTTATTCTACCCTACACGGTGCGCCGTTAGAATCCGGACAAAAAAACGTTATTGCAAAAAGTTGTTTATTTAAGTTTATTTAATCCAAAAAATGCTAAATATGAATTAAATATATTAATTATAAAGATATACATATATAATCAATTTTATCGAAAAATATTGTTGTTGCGCTACCGGGATTCGAACCTGGATCTCTTCCCTAACCGGGGGAGGTGCTTTATCCAACTAAGCTACAGCGGCACTATTTTTAGCGACAATTTTTCGACCGTTCCATCATTTGACAGAGCCATCTACCTTATTTTTACAGAATCTCAAATACCTTTAAGTAAATCTGATAGCAGACGCCAGAATTATCAATTCATTTTTATTAAATTTTGGACACATTGATACAACTTTATTATAATATTTATTATATTTAAAATATCACAGACCTATGTTCTGAATAATTACAACTTCACAAAAAATGCTGTTATATCTCATTTAAAGGATCCTTGCTGAGAACATTCATTCGATATAGCCACCCTGCGCCTCTATCACCTCTTCGATCCTCGCCCTAAAGCGCGAGCGCGCTATTTTCAACTGATCGCGGTTCATGGCAATACAGCGGGAACTTCAGATACAATTTTGTCTGGATTCTAACGGCGCACTCTGTACATATAAAATTCAATAAATTAAAAAAATGACACAAGCCAATAATAATTTAATTTCTTTCGGTGCCATGGAAATGTAATCTAATCTTGTGTACGTTTGGGGCGCTGATTCCAAAAATGATATCAGATTTTCCATATCAGCTCTAGTTTTGGAGATATATACCTTATTCAGCGAGACTCGTGTAAAACCTCCCTCCAGAAAGACTTGCAAAATAAGTTTTATGTATAAATCGTGCGTAATAATCATTATATTTGTCATTGTCTAAGTATTAAGTCATTAGTGTTAGTAAAAAATAAATCGATTTATTCGTTTTGCGGTTGTTTCCATATACAAGTAGATTACTATATTATTACATGTTACAAGGCACGTGGCACATTTTAAATTTAAAAAGTCAAGTTATAATAAATATTATTATTATCGAGTTCTGCTAGTTTGTGTAATAAGCATTATTATATGTTACAGCTGTTTCGGCAATTAAGACCATTTTCAAACAACCTTTTTTGACAGCTTACGCAAACTAGCAGAACTCAATAATAATAATATATATTATAATTTGACTTTTAAAATTTAACATGGAGTTCTACAAACTAAACACAATAATTATAAAAAAATTCGTATTTTAAATACTAGAACTAATAAATCTGATGCCATTTTTGAAATTCAATTAAATTACCCAAGTGTACCCAGGAATAGGTCGCCCTTTTTTGGGCACCGAAATGTGTGTTGGCCAGCGTGACAAGGACAAAATATTCATTACACAGATAATGCCTTGTCAATTTTGTATATTATTATTTTTTTTTATCAGTGGATTTCGAAATGTCTCCAAAAGAATGACGGGCTTAGTTACTTTACGACTCGAGTTATCTATTCCATTATTTACTCACATACCTGACTAAATTTTTTTTTATCACTTTGGACTCGATGCGTATGCCTAAGTATACAAGCATTCGTTTAATTTATTTCACAACTTTTTTGACATCGTTCTATTTCTAGATCGCGATAGTACTATATGTGTACGAAATCTGCCATCTTAAATGTACCTTTGTAATGAAAAAAGTCACGAATTCGTATATTTTAAAGGAATTATTGATATTTTAAATATGAATTAAATATATTAATTAGAAAGATATACATATAAAAGCAATTTTATCGAAAAACATTGTTGTTGCGCCACCGGAATTCGAACCTGGATCTCTTTCCTAAGCGGGGAGGGTGCATTATACAACTATGCTACAGCGACAATATTTTTAGCGACAATTTTCGAACCTTTTTGATATTAATACATTTAATCGTTCCATTATTTGAAAGAGCCATCTACCTTATTTTTACAGAATCTCAAACACCTTTGAGTAAACTGATAGCAGACGCCAGAATTATCAATTCATTTTTATTAAATTTTGGACACATTGATACAACTTTATTATTAGGACAACACATTCTTATTGTGAAGTTGTAATTATAAATAAAATAATATATTTTTAATTAATATTTAAAATATCACAGACCTGTGTTGTGAATAATTACAACTTCACAATAAAAATAGAATTATTGATATTTCACATTGACACACCGGAGTTATTTATAAACAAAACAGGATAACACTTATGGAGTGCAAGCTAACAAATAGTTAATCAACTTGTCTATTATAATATGTGTACGCAGTTTAATCTAATCATATTCCATAGCATGTTATTGTAATGCATCGTCTGATAAGGAACAGCTGGGACTGGCACGAATTAAAATAGCTCGCCCGGCACATGGATGACCTAGGTCAACATCTTATGACTGCAACGTTATCTGATCTGCCACGTGTTATTGATTGATTGGTTATTCTGTATTATATATATATATGTAGCACTCATCAACAATTATGGCTCCACGAAATGGGGAGAAATTGGGCCCAAGAACTTTTAAAAGTTCAAACAGCTACAACAGTGACTAATTTACCATCGTGCCGTTTCTCCGCGGGGGTAGGCGGAGAGGATAGAGCGCCACACTCTTCTGTTGTGACACAAAATTATCGCCTCATCCACATTCATACATCTTTATTGTTAAGGCTTCTAACAGAACCGTCCTCCATTATCTGGTTTAACTGGTCTGGTGCTATCAACACTTGTGTCATATATCTTTCTTAACCATTCTCTCCTCATTCGTCCGTTGCATATGACCAAATCATCTAGTGATCCTTTCTTAGTCTTACTCATTATACTAACGTCAGCTTTACATTCTTTTCTTATTTCTTCATTTTTTAATAGTCGTAAATAGATTTGTCACATATACGCGTAAGTGATCTCATTTCCTCTGCATTCAGTCTACTTTCGTTTCTCTTCTGCCAGCTTTCAGGCCTCACTTACATACATCAGTGTCGGTGCCAGGATTCCGTTGTGCACTGCTAGTCTCGCCTCGGTTGACATGTTCCCGTTAGATATAATTCCATTCAAGCGCCGTTCACTTTATTCCCTGCAGTCACCCTCCTTTCGATATCATTCTCAGCCTAGCTACAACAGCACCTATACAAATATTGAATATGGCATTTTCTACTTTTCTCTGTAATTGTATATTAGTATATTATTTAACTGAACTTTTTCAATCTTTTTATATTGCAATTATATTAGATCTGTGAGCATTGCTACAGCATTCAATACGGAACACATTCCACTTTTATAGTAATAACTTGTATAAATTGCGCGAGCAACTAAATTGAACCTCAACGGATCAATTAAGAGTCTCCTGGAGTACAGGATCTTGCGACATCTCAATGTTCTTTTCATAAATGCGATACGTCGTTGCAAAAATCTAAATCATCGTCATTTGGAAATCAATTTAAAATTCCTTACTCCTTTCTGTTATACTAAACGTTTACTCCTTACATAAGATTCCACTGTTTTCGGGAGGTCCAAGTCACGTCATTTAGCATTGGCCCCTCAGTTGGATTTGAATGTGAACGCCCCAGGCGCGCTGGCGATACCGAGGGAGTGATTATAATGATATTGACTGATGGCTTTTAATTTTAACAATGTGAATTTGAAGTTAACAAAGTTTAAGCACAGTATCGCGATATTGAAATATTAAGAAAAAAAAAACAAATTTAAAAAATGTATAAATTTTGCGAGAAATCGACAGTTTCTTTTTTTTTTTTTCTTAAAAACTGTGTGTGGAATATCATATTCGATATTCCAAAATACATAAAGTAATAACATTTTTTTCTACGGGAGGACTTCGGTGTTGGGCAGTGTAATTAGTGTGGTCAATAAGTTTGGAGAAGCCTAGCACAAAATAAAGAAGTATATCAGATAACTAGGGGTTTTATTAATATTTTGATGAAAGCTGTTTAGCGAATAATAATTATATTATAAATATAGTGTTTTATTCGGAATCAATTAGTTTATCAATATTTGTTTATACACATTGCTCACGTTACATTTTATGTATTTTTATCGCGATATATTTTTATTTTATCAAAACCACTTACATAGCAGCGGTTCTATCAGATAAAGTCGCTTTTAAAAATTGTTGCAACAACCTACACTGCATTTTTATCGCACATAGAAAAACCACAATGCCAAACGGGTTATTAGTTTATGAACATATTAAATTTTTATAATTTTACCTTAATAAATACAGTCGACCTCGGTTATATCGAGCACGGTTATAGTGAGATCACGGTTATAATGAAGAAATACTTATTATTATTTTGATTCTGGCCTGTTTTCATACAACTCTTCACTGTTATGGTGAGCTCGCTCCACTGATGTAACGTACAAACACGGTCTAAAAACCTTAATTCTTGAGAAATCATAAAATCTGCCAACGAGGTTCCTTATTGTTTACGATTTCTTTCAGGTTTGTGAATTCTTAGTAAAAAATAATGGGTGTTTATTTTGTGTGCGTAGTAAGTGGTAGTAAGTTTTAAAGTTTAAAACAGAGCAGTATTTTGAAGTATTTGTAAGAAATAATGTGATTGAATTTAGTAATTTACTTTAAAATGATTTTGTTAATACAATTATAGATTTTTGATTTTTTCATATGTATTTGACGTGCTTTTAATTTTATTGGATATTAAATATTTTTTGTAATAACGAGTAACGGTTATAATGAGCAAACTTAGCTGGTCCCTTCGCACTCGTATAGCCGAGTTCGACTGTACTTTAATTAGATACATAAAATAAAAAACTTGTGTACTGTAATAATTATTAGAGTAAGATTCTATCGTACAATAAACAAGCTTGCAACGCAAAAAAAATAATCTTCATATCACAAATAAACAATGATAAAAAAGCATTTCATCAAAATCTATATCTGAAGCATAGTACTTTACGGAACTTGGACGACTAACTAGATTGGAAGCATTCGAGATGTGGTGCTGGAGAAGGTTGGAAATGTTATTAAGATTTTTTTTTAATTTTTTTTTTTCAAACGATTTTATAAAATACTTATATTATCCATCACTCGTCGTGTAACTGGGTGGCTGCGCGTGCACAGGCACTACACGGTTAGATTATACATCGTCCACCCTTGGCATTGAGAAAGTGTGTCGGCGCCGCGTGGAAAAGCCCCATAAACTCGTCTATTTTTGTCTTTAGATTTTTCTACGCGCCTCGCGACTGGCGACCCCACCCACAAGTTACCATCGGGTGGCCTAAATTACATTAAACAGTTTTTTTTAATATTATTTATAGATATGAAAAAACGTAATCCAAATTTACATTTTTGTTTTGATTATTAAAATAATACTGGACTCCATCCTAATAACAGATGTCGCTCCAATAGTGCATTATGATTTATAATACAAATTGAATGCATCAATTAAAAAGATGTACATTCAGATAAACTCAATTTACCGAAAAAATATTTTAGCCGTCACCGGGATTTGAAGCATGATCTCTTCCTATCCGGGGTTATCCAATTGCACTACGTCAGCTTTGTAAATAGTCGATCTTATATGTTGTAGTTATTTTAAATTTATACATCAAACGTTCCATTTAAATTTATCTTCCGTTGATTTATTTCATTGAGTTTATCTGTATCTTTCTAATTGATGTATTTAATTTGTATTAAATATAATTGAACAATGTTCTGAAAAAAATTACAACTTCTCAAATAGTAATGTTTGATCTTGATGTTGCGTTATTTTCACTTTTGTTAATAAAATAAGGCGAGCCCCGTAATATTTTAATTAATATAAAATTAAAGTAATTTATTTTAATCTACCCACGTTCCGATATACTGTTGAAACTAAATCTGCTCTCAATTAAAGAAAAATAATAATTTAAAAAAAATACTGTTTGACAAGATTCTCACTTAGTTGCGAAAAAATTCTTGAAAACATGATATCTCAATAATACATATTAATTTTGATATTTTTGTGTAGTTATTTGTCAAATCTATATATTTAAACGTACGTTATCCTGTTTCAGAGCGGATAGATTTATCCCCCCATTTACCACACACCCTGTACATTGTCGTGTTTTTTTATAACACCGAGTATCTTGCCCTCATTATTCGCCCCACTGATCCCGTCCTGACGATGTTTGGCTGCGAAGTTGCGAAGGTCGCTCCGCCCCATTAGCTTTTTTGTCGTTCGGTGCGATTCTCATTTTGTCGCTCAATATTTTCAAATGTTATTCCTATCTCATTATACAAAATTTTTTCGAACTCTTTCGTAAGGTCTAAGATACTAGAACAATTATCAACCGGCGAGCCACAATATGAGATATAAGTAATATCAGGAAGACAAATAATTGTCAACTTTTATTATCGGACTCTATTTTTAGTAAAAAATATCATTATCCGTTACGTAAGTTGCTTATAGCTAGTTCCCAGTTACATATTGTTTCAGTATACTTGCAAGTAGGCGCTTCTAACAACATCAGATAACTTTTTTAATCGCGTATATTTTGATGTGTCCCGTCTTCCCGATAAAAAATCGTAGGTACTAAAGTAATCTCAGAAAAATATGTGACCATACAAATATGTCACACTCGTCACCGAGATGAACATTGATATTGATATTTTATTCGGTATCCATAAAAGTAAAAAAAAAATGAACAATTCGAATATAATAAAATTTGTCATTTCACATTTTTATAGGTAGGTGGGCAAATAACTTATTACCTACACAAAAATTTCAATTAAAAAAATAATATTGACATATATTCAAATTAAATTAATCAATTAGAAAGATAAACGGGAAAATTCAATTTAATTTTTTTTTTACTTTTAAAAATAAATAGAGATGCGTACACGGAATACATGTCACATCAATATTCTGACTTTTAAATACTAATTAAATGTATTAATTAGAAAGATATTGGATTTCTTCCGATTCGGGGAACGTGCATTAATCGATTATGCAACAGCACACAGTACTTTGACGACAGATTTTCGAACCTATATTACAAGTTACACTTTTCAAATGAATACATCTATCGTTCCATTATTTGCATAAAAACGCAAATAGAGAGATCCAGGTTCGAATCCCGGTAGCGCAACAACAATATTTTTTGATAAAATTGATTTTATATGTATATCTTTCCAATTAATACATTTAATTAGTATTTAAAATATCACAGACTTATGTTCTGAATAATTACAACTCCATAACAAGAATGTGTTTTCCTTAATAATATTCTTACTATTTTCAAACTAAACTAAACTCTTGTACTATGAAAATAGGACTAACTCGCTAGTGTCCTGGAACAAGGCGCGAACCCCTGACTACTAGATCACTAGGCCAGCGTCTTAACCACTACACAAACTGCAACTTCACAATTATAATATATATTTTTTTTAACATACCTAGTACCTTCACTAAGCACAATGTTTTTTTAACACATTATATTTTAAAGTAGCAAAAATAAATTTAACAACATTTCATACCTTCCTTCCTTATCAGTGAACTGTACACAATACGCACACGCGATGCTTACACATAACCGTGCGAGTGTTATTGTACTGTACTCACTCGTTTAATTTTTCCTATACTCGTTTTTAATATCTTTTTTTATAAGACGATTTTAAACATTCCCGAGGTGTGTTTTACGAGATTTGAACCCATCAGTTATTAATAATAATACCTCCCCACTCCCCCTCCTATATCTAACAGATCAATTTTCCGGAAAAGTTTGATCGACAATCTAATAATAACCATGTCCATAAAACCCATCATATAAATACACTTTTTAATTGACGGTGATTTAGAGGTCTCCTGGACATGATCGATCATCTGCAAAAATAGTATTTCTATCTAAATGATCAATCGCACAGGATTGACAAAGTTTGCGAGTCGCATTTTGTTTGTAGGGAGTGTCGTGTCTATTTATTACTATGTTGATGCTCGGTGTGTCATGGGAGTTTAACGCAGGATCCAGTGTGCCACATTAGCGAAGAGATTATTGATTAACACTTTAGTAGAAGATGTGTGACACATTTACGCAATATTTACGTATGAAAAATTATTTGTGGTTATAAGGAAGGCGGCAAGAAACTGGGGGAACCTCGTCTGTATTAATCTATGTCGCCTACAGGCAGGTTCTTCCGCACCCACACATTTTACGGGCTGTCTTCTAATTTAAATTTCAAATTTAGCATTCTCTCAATTCAATGATATATTTTTTTTTTTTTTGGTTTCAGATATTTTGGACCATCGCGAGGGTCCCATCTTGACGTTTTGAAGACAGTGACGAGATGGTCCGCTGCTGCTGCTGCTGTTGCTGCATCCGACGGATAACCCATTCGAAAAATCGGAAAAAGCGTGTTGCGTTAATTCAATAACGTCATTATTTGTCTCCAATTTTCAAAATGGTTTACTTTCAATTATTTTGTGCACTTTGATAAAAGTTTTTTGCCTTGTTGATTTAAACTGTGAATATATTATGTCTAATTAGATATATTTGCGATAGTTTTGATTTCTGGAGAGAGCTTACTGAGGTTAGATATTCATACAGGCTTATATAATACAATATATTTTTTATGTTTAATATTGCTTTAATTATTTTGTTTTCAGAATCTCTAAAATAGTTGTAGATATGTATTTTTAACTTTATTTTTTTTCTATTTTAATGTATTTAATGATTTTTTTAAACATATTTACATCAACGTACTTAAAATATTTAATTAGTGTTCTAAGATTATTTTTATTTGATTTAAATTAATTTTATTATCTGTGATTTATTTAGTTTTCTACAGCTAAATAACCAAACACAATAAGGAATAATATTTAAGACAATTTTTTATTATTTACAGTTAAATAAATCAATGTCATTTATTTTATATTCATAATTTTTTGTTGTATGAAACATTATCTGATTAGTGAAAAATAATTGTTTAATTTTTGAAATCTGTTAAATTTAAACTCATTTACATCACATTGTATTTTTTACTATTATTTAAGTGTCGTCATGTAGGCTTAATAATTTTATTTGATTTTTGTGATTCATATTTACGATAGCTATTAAGAAAAATGTACCTAAAATGAACTCAAATGTATCGAACTACATAATATTATGTACTGTAGTAAAACATCACACATTGTATTAAAAATATTGTGATATGTGATTTTAGAGTGAATAATTTAATTGTGTATAAATTATGAAACGTGTATCTCATGTTTGTAATGAATGTACAAAATATCGGGATTCTCTAAACATTTTTACTCTAAAATATTGCATCATATAAATAAATTATTCGGTTTTGAATAATTCTGCGAGTTTTATTTATACATTTTTTTTTTTTTTTTTACATATTTTTTGATTCTAAATATGCGGCTAAACCGCATCTAACCACACCAAAGGGCTCAGCAGTAACAACAGACAAAGCCGCGATTTTTTTTGTGTGTTGAATTATTTTTATAATAGTAATAATGTACGCAATAAAAAAATATAGCGCGCACACAATTTTTAATATGACTTCTTCATGTGCCGCCTTCTATCGATGGTTGGCCGATCATGCTGCAGTGTGTTGATTTATCTTGTATAAGATCACCAACATTTTGGTCCACTTTCTGAGATTACACAGTCAAAATGCTTTCTTTAATGAGTTGCAAAAAATCATATTTTTCGTTGCAGAGAATGTGTCCGAAGTGTGCAGCTTTGTTCTAGTTGTTATTAGTTCTCTTGACTTATTTATGCGTCTTAATACATCATCATTAGTAATGTGGTCCAGCCTGGCCCTACCAGTAGCCTTGTACTAGTAAGGCTTATTTGATCTCCCAGGGCACAGATAATAGCATCGGTCCTTAAAAATATACAAAAAAAAAATTATTCGCACACCATGATTCTAAGAACATTGGTGAACATGTATAAATTACCAATGTTGTTATTTTTCAGTAATATTATCCCAGATGCCTCGCTAACTTCCAATCGGTGTCCTACGTCTTGCTACGTATCCACCTATGGATTTTTCCATGGCTCTTTGGTTCACATTGAGTATTGTTATCGTGGCAGCCTCGAGTGTCCATGTGTTTCACACCCGTACTTCAAGACAGGTCGCACGCGTAGTTGAAAGGCGTTCTTCTTATTTGATTTGAAGACGATCTTGACGTTTCCGAAACTCGCCCAGCCAAGTGCTATTTGCCTTCTGACTTTTAATAGCCGTAAGTCTTTGTTGAATGTGACCACTTTCGTAATATATTATTTATTTTATTAAGGAGAACACATTCTTACTGTGAAGTTTTAATTATTCAGAACAGACGGTCTGCGATGTTTTAAATACTAATTAAATGTATTAATTAGAAAGATATGCATATAAAATCAATTTAATCGAAAAATATTCTTGTTGCTACCGAGATTCGAGCCTGGATCTCTTCCAATCCAATATTTTTCGATAAAATTGATTATATATGTACATCTTTCTAATTAATATATTCAATTAGTTTTAAAAAAACATCACAGACCTATGTTCTGAATAATTACAACTTCGCAATAAGAATATGTTATTTTTAATTATATATAAGTATTATCAATCTGTCTAAAATTTAATAAAAATGAATTGGCGTCTCAAAGATTCCGTAAAAATAAAGAATATGGTTTTTACAAATAATGGAACGATTGATGTATTAATTTGAAAAAGCGTAACATATAGGTTCGAAAATTTTTCGTCAAAGTACTGTGTTAATGCACGTTCCCCAGATAGGAAGAGATCCAGGTTCGAATTATGGTAGCAGCAACAATTTTTTTCGATAAAATTGATTATATATATACATACATTTAATTAGTATCATTATTTATTTACCTATTCTATTTTTCACGAATATTATAAAAAAAACACATAAATAATGCTGGCATTATTTATGAATGTATATATAAAAGACGTTTCCGATTTTAATTCTGTATAGGTAGTACAATTTACATGAAAACCATTCTATTATAGACCCCATGACACACCGTTATTTATTGACTGAGCCAGCAGTGGCCCACAGTTGGCTCCGCATTCCACACTGCACACTGCACACTCCACATTACACACTGCATACTCCGCAGTTCTCACTGTACATACCACACCACACACTAGTGACGAGCGAACTGTCATCGTGACTGTGCTTGTGTGATTGGTATTCAATTTAACTGAGATATAACGGAGGTTAGTTTATAATAATAATAATAATGTGGTTATTCCAGCGTGATCAGGTTTTTTTTAACGCGATTTGCCATAAAGATTACATTGAAGTTACGAAATAAATATAATGCTATGAAAAAGAAAATCAAGGAAAATATTAATAAATAAAAAGGTCACACATATATATAAATACTTCAGTCACGGCCATTGTTGTATATGTAGATATTCTGTAAACGTTGCCATTCTCTGTCTGATGTCTCAGAAGCGGAACGAATCCATGCAAGCATTGTAGATGCGCTGCAATAACGCGCCAATCCGATCAGTATTCTGTATGAGTTATTGTACTGCATTGGGAGACAGTTGTACGTCACTTGCTTGTATTTTGATCAGAGCTCGCAGGTATACATGCTGGTGAAGAACGATTTAAACAGGATCCTCTTCACTTCCACTGCATCGGTAGAAACGCCGTGACAGCATATTTGCACGAACGTTCAACTGTCTCCTCTGTCGTTCTATCTCATCATCGTCTTGTCCATCTTCATTGAATATATGGTCAAGGTATTTGACCTTATTTTGAACGCTCAATTTCGTCCCGTCCAGCCACACGGGATGGATATTATCTGGCCCTTTTCCATATCTGAACGCCATTATGACCGATTTGCTGGCATACTAATGATTGCTAATATACTAGTGATTGCTTCCCGAATAAAGATTAATCAGTTACCAATCATAGTTACAATTTAACACAAATCTCACAATCGCAGTTTAGCTCGTAACTACTGCACATTGCATGCAGGTTAAAATGAATGAATTAAATGATTGGTCTAATTATGGACCAGTGAGTTCTTGCAATCACGGTTTATTTTATACAGTATTTAACAGAAATATAATTATTCGCTTTGTTCGAGCACGTACATACGTGTTTTGCTATTGAAGATCAAATTTAAACGCTAAATACGATAGAAGAATTGAAGAGCGCATCTTCGCGCAGAAACATTTCCTTTGCGTGCGCAGATATGGAGCAGAATAAGAAAACAAATGTTGAATTCGTTTGATTTACATCAAGCACTTGATCATGAGATTTTAAATAGATTATTTATAATAGTATTTGCATCATAGAACTTGCACGATTTCCGAGAAAAGCATTATAATTATTCTAGAAAATAAATTTACAATAATTAGAAATCAGAAATATATTAGAAGCTTCAATAATATGCGAGCTTGTATGAGAGGAGGTGTTTATTTATTTATTAATCTCTTATAATTACAAAGAAACAATACAATAATAAATATGAATTAAATATATTAATTAGAAAGATATACATTAAAAATATATATTGTTGTTGTGCCACCGGGATTCGAACCTGGATATCTTTCCTAATCGGGGAAGGTGCATTATCCAACTATGCTACAGCGACAATTTTTGAACCTATATCTTACCTTACATTTAATCGTTCCATTATTTGAAAGAGCCATCTACCTTATTTTTACAGAATCTCAAATACCTTTGAGTAAACTGATAGCAGACGCCAGAATTATCAATTCATTTTTATTAAATTTTGGACACATTGATACAACTTTATTATTAGGAGAACACATTCTTATTGTGAAGTTGTAATTATTCAGAACAGACGGTCTGTGGATAATGCACCTTCCCCGGTTAGGAAAGAGATCCAGGTTCGAACTTCACAATAATAATGTGTTCTCCTAATAATACAATAATACGTTTTTTTTTTTAGTTCTACAACTTCTATAAAAAGCATGTGCTTGTGCAGAGAAGGGGATTACATATTATTCATTATTGTTTACAGTAACTAGCTTATAATAAAATAGAATACATAATAATATAAAATAAAATACAATAAATTAGTTATAATAAAAATATTATACATTTCGGGAGGAGGCGAGAATTGTGCGTCAGCACAGAAGAGTGTTAGTTAGTTAGAAATCAGAGATTCGAGAAAAGAAAAAAAAAGCGTATGTCTCAGATGCATGTACCGTACCATCACTGTAAATAATACACGTTTTTGCTTCGCCCCGCCCCACTTCGTATGCAGGACATTGTATTTTGTTTTAGTCTCTTTAAACATGGTCTGAATTTTATTTTAAGTTCTAGTTCTTTTGTTTTATGGAAATATTTCTTCTTCATTGGTGTCTTCAAAGACACTGAATGTTCGCAACAACGCGAACGAAAGCCTCCGGAAAAAATACGGTATTTCTGTGACGAAACTGGATGTAAGAAGGGTTTCAAGAAATGTGTCGAGACTGGTGTTGCCGACGCCACGCTAAACTGAGTAGGAAATTGTCTCACATCCTAATCAGCGGCTTGCGCCATCCTGTTTCATCATCATTAAGATTCCACCAGCTCGGATGAGTGGGACTCCGGCAGGTCTCCGCCATCTCGCGCGGCTCGGGCACCAGCTCAGTCCGGTGCCGCAATCCTGAGGAAACTGTCCGCCGAGCGGAAGAGTCGCGCGAACTCTGTGATGAAGTTTATCAGTATTGAAACGAGCGATACGTGTGTTATTATACTGCGAGTATTGTTCCTTGGAACGGTTCATTAACAGATTCACTAATCATTTACGACGTCCACTTGATAAACGACATAATGCGGCAGATTGTCCAGTTAAATCATTCATTAAATGTCGTTAAATATAATTAGACCAGCGGGCGACCATTTTAACGAGATTTTAAATTAATATTTGAGGAATGTACGGTTATATTTATGGCGGAAGTATAATACGATTACCGCTTGGAAGAGAGTAAATATCGTTCTTTCGTATTTGACTGCTATCATTGCTATATTATTGTACTGATCAGGGCTGAGAAGTCGTTTAAAAATCAGACGACGCCGAATCTGTTTAAAATTCCATAAATCAACAACACGTTTTTTTTAAAAATATTTTTTTACAGTTTTGAGTAGGTTATCTTAACAGAAAAAATACATTACTACTCCATTAGTTTCGTGAATTTGTAGACATTTAAATAAATTAAATTCAAATAATCACTTACATTTAGTACATACTTATTAATTATTGAAGTAACTCAATAATAAAAGAATATTGTATTTTTATTGAAAACTAACTACTAGAATTGTTGATTTTCCGTCTAAAAGATTTGGCTGTACAGGTCGATATATCGTATATACATACAGTAGACAGTGAGTCATAACTCTCCCGCGCTCAACTTTGTACTATTCTTCAGGATGAAACTTTGCTCTCGCGTCTGAAAGATCAGTCACTCGGGCATTCTACTCTGCCTAAAAAATACAATGAAAAACAGTTCCTTTCGCGTTCAATTTTTGTTCTTTATACGCATTCGAGATGAGACATTGGACCCGTAGTGTGATAGTCTATAAAGATCTGTTAAGAACGGCAGTATTTTGTTTTAATATTTCGAAAATATTATCGACCCGCTTCGATTTAGGTCTAGAGAAACGGAAATTGATAAGAAATACCGCGCATTAAATACGATATATTATTCTTGCGATAAAATTGCGTACTCACAATTACACAATTTATATTTATTTCACAAAAACAAATTAATGTTTGAATGTCTTAAAAGCAAACGGCGATTGGCTCCCTAGATCATGACATTTGCTCCATAAGTGACCTCTCTCCTCTCTTATCAAATTACTCGGAATAAAACAGAATTAGAACAGTGAAACCGAGCGGTCAATACGCTACTGACTGTCGACAGTGTGATGCATCTGTGCTGAACAGTGGCAGTGCTGTGAAATATCCGCGAAACGAGGACCCACCATGTCGGGAATGGGGTTTGGAGGTGACATGGAGCTACGGACAGTTCTTCTGTTCCTGGTGCTGGGCTGGTTGTCGCTGGTCGCCGGAGACTGTTCCAGAAAACCGCCACTTTCCGTCACGCGGTTCCCGAAGTCACCCGGAGACAATGGCTTCAAAATTATTATTAACGGTGACCCGGAGAGATATATTCCGGGAACCATTTATACAGGTGAATAGTTATTGTGTTTTATCCGAATATTAATATAAACTTAAAATGGTTTTGATTTCGCAATATTTTAATTCGTATCGTGAAGTAGGTAGATAATTATTTGATCTATTAGTCACATGTTGATTTATTTAAACATTAAATTAAATTATCAACTGGGGGGGGGGGGGGCGGTATTTCTCCCAGTAAAATTCTTCTCAGCCGGTTCCTGACCAACGTGTCTACATGTTAATGAAGACTGCAGCGTCATCGTCCTGCCTGCATAGTCTGTCACAGTCTTCTACGCCCAATGGCGTAACTACGCCTTTGCGGTGCATTGGGGCCGACATTAAATAAGAACCTAAAAGGACCCACAATACGTTTGGTATCGATACCTTCCCCAGTTTTACCAAAAATCATTTCACTCATTATGAAAAGACGCGAAGAAATCGATGAAAATCGCAGTAAAGTGAAGCAAGAATTTTTGCAAGTGCATATAAATGCCTGAAACCATACTTTTTTCATGAAAGAATTAATATTATCGAAGAAAACGGACCAATTTTGTTCTTACAAATTTATGGATAAAGTCACTTTGTATTTTTTTTTATACGGTACATAAACGGGAGGGGCTCTCTCATTTTGCCTTTTTCAATTTTGCATTAGGGCCCAATTAAGTGCTTTTTGATCTTCCACATGGCGTAGGTACATGACCTAATCAGAGTAGTCTACCAACATTAATTGATTGGACCGCACTGACATCACCATGCAGCTCTGCATTATATCATCTTCGCTGTCTTATTATCGTTAATCGGACCAAATACTCAATCTTTCAAATATTAAGTTGTGTCAAAGTTAAAATTTTGAAGCGTATACAATTTATTTTTATTAATATTAAAAATATAATACAATTTCAATAATCAGTGGATATATATAAATATAATACAATTTCAATAATCAGTGAATATATATAAATATATATATTTTAACATTTGTTTCTTCTCTATGAGAGTAAGACTCGTGTATAGAGAAGGAGTATATTCGAGTTAATTTATGTTTCAGTTAGTCTGTGTACATATTTTTTTAACTTCAGTTACAAATTTATGATAGTCCGTAATTTTTCTAATTGTGATGGGAAGATTGTTAAAAAATTTGATACCTTGATAAATATATTGATTTTGAGTTGCGGTATATTTTAGTTTTGGGATATCAATTTGATCTCTATATCTTGTAGATCGGAATTCGTTTCTAAAATTTGATTGATTTTTAATTTTGAATTTTTTTTTGTATATGTCTACTATTTTTGGTACTTTAAAATCTGTGAAAAGTTGTATACTGTCTTTTTTTTAAAGAATAATTTTTATAATCATTTTTTGAGTGATTTCTAATTGTGACATTGAAGTTTTATATGCACCTCCCCATCCAATAATACCGTATTGCAAATGTGACTGTACAAACAGACTTAATCTGACTCTAATGTAAAGTGTACATTTGAGGTTTGTGGAGAGACAAAATTATAAATAATTAACGTATTGCGTTGGAGAACATTGAATGTTACATGATGCACTTTTGTTAATCTTTCTCTAACAGTGTATAGGTTATGCAGCAGAGTAGGTATGTTTTTTTAAAATGTGGCAACATTTTATACAAGATAATATGATTTATATCGCGTACTCGACCTAACCGCAAAGGTCAGCCTACCCATTTTTCGGTACTGTCTGTCCTCAACCTTCTATAACGATGCTCCATTGCTAAAATCATCGTCCGTGTAAAGTGCACGAAATAATTAAACATCTCTCTCTCTCTCTCTGATCTTCCGAAACACGCGCCAATTGACTAATGCACGTTCATATTATGACTAATTTAATATAAACACTCATTTGGACGCGTGTGTAACGTTCAAAAATTTAATCCAGGATAATTATTGTAAAAACTTGTTTATTTGTGTACAAGCAAACGGTGTTTCAATATGTAATTTACTCTAATTACACAGAACAGGATTCAATCATAAACTGGGATATATCATTCATTTTTTACATAATTTAATATTCAGTACTAAATTTTAAACAAGATTCAGGTTGATTTCGACAGTGTGAAAAACAGAGAAGAAAAAAATCTCTTTTAATAGAATAAAATTACAAAATCTACTGATAGCGGTCTGCTTCCAAATGAATCTTTTATTCTGATGTTTAATATGTCACAAAAAATCATCATCATCATCATCATCATGAATCACGCACAACCCCCGAAATAGCTGCTCAATAATAAATGTGAAAGTAGACGAACAACAGGACTAGGCAAGCGACCAAATAAACTAGTCATAGCAAGAAGAAGCAGCATAAAAAAATATTAGAGTCGGAGCTAAAAGAGCACAAAATACAATTTTTAGGGTAAATAAATGGTCGTCCCTTTACATATCCATCAGATCTTATATTTAAAGAGTATAATGTCCTAGACATAAGACAAATCTATATGTTGAGACATGTCCACTATTTCCATGCTAACAACAACTCACCCCAAGTAATAAATCACGGTCACAATACAAGGCAATGAACTGACATCTGCACACCAGTTCCGACAGCAACAACGATATCTTATCAACGTTTCTACATGTTCTTAGCTCAGAAACTGTACAACACACTCAACACCAACTGGAAATCGTCCACTTCCAATAATATTACACAAATATGGACCCAATATATGATTCAATTGGATAGAGATCAATCAGAAGCATCGCTGTCTAACACTCCAGCCTAATCACAATGCAATACCTATACTAATAATTCACTTTAGTTTTACAACACTGCGCTACATTTTTCTTCTTCTTTTTTTATTCTTTCTAATTTGTTTTAAATAACACCATAACAGCACGAAAAAAACTGGCTACTTTAACACAGACGGCAGTCTAGCAAAGTAGCCAGGACAATGCTGCATATATCAGAGGTGGAGTCTACTCCATCGCACACAATAAACTACGAGTATTATACTTAATTGTGGTATAATTATATGTTATGTTTATCATGTTATATTATTATATTCACCTCTGTTACAACAAAAACATGTCAATAAAGTCTAATAATGAACCTTTGTCAATAACCTTCGAATAACATTCGTTGCGAATTATTAATAAGCCGTCAACTGACATAAAATCGACTTGGCTGCATCCAGTGACCCTGGTGGGGGCCCGCACCCACAACCGTCTGCAGCAGTTCTCCCGCTTCTCGCTGGGGGCCGAGCCGAGGGCCCCGGGCGCGGAGGATGCGCCCCCTACCACGGGCCAGTTCCAGCTGTTCGCGGACACCATCTCCACCTTCGACGAGGACTGCATTAATACTGTCAAGGAGGCCGACGACCTGCCCAAAACGGAGGTGCAAGTCATGTGGAAAGCGCCGAAGGAGGGATCGGGATGTGTGGTTATCAAGTTAGTAATGTACTCCTGTTTAGTGGTAGGTGAAGTTTTTCTTCTTCTTCTTTTAAATAGGCAATCCACACTTCAAGAGTGAAACTTTGTTTTATAGAAAAATCTACAATAATATTATAGAATAGGAATTATTATATTACAAATCAATAACATTGTCGTTCAAAAAACTTGCTATTATATAGATTAAAAGTGGCGAGTTAAGGGAAAAAAGGAGACACAAGTTGACCGGGAGCTGATAAATACCATTGACGAGACCACTGTAAAAAAAAACCTGTGATCCGCAATGGACAGGCAAAAAAGACATGGTCAAGGGTTTCCTCCTCAGCACCACACTCACATTGGGGAATCTATCAAATCTAATCTGAACAAATGAGAAGCCACTTGGCAATGCCCAATTCTCCTTTTCTTTCCTTTTTGAAAACCAGGGGGTGCGGGGAATAGGTCTTTGAATTACTTTAAGACGATAATCCTTATGATTATTTGGATCCACCCATTGTGCAGATAGAATTCGTACGTTTTTTTACCATATTAAGTCTGTCATACATCGGGATATGGAATTGATGGGAGAAAACTCTGGAAAGAGTGGCCTCCGTGGCCAGTTTATCGGCACATTCATTTCCATGAATTCCCTTATGTGCAGGAATCTAAACGATTGACACCTGTTTATTGTTGCTGTACAAATTAAATAGACATCTTCTGATGGAACAGATTATCTCATTGTCTAGCCAAAGTAGGTGAAGTATATTAAACTTAATATAATAAAAAATAATAAAAACACAATACGTAAAAGTTAAAGGTAAATAAAGCGTGAGATAAGTTATACCATACGAGTATAACATAATTAAACTTTCTAAAAAGATCATTAAGTTAATAAATCTAGACATAAAATACAACAATGTATAATTTTTCTTCCATCGACTGAAAAAATGCTTTTTATTAATTAAATGCATATTCCAACACTCACAATGTTATCTTACCAGTACAACATCAAGATTATACCTTCAAATACATTCAAAATAATAATACGCTTTTAATTACGTAATTTATTATGTTCATACCTACTTAATTATGCTAAGATACATTTTTCACAAAGTCGGGTTCGTGCCTTGCAAATGTTGCGTGTCGCAGGTTGGATATTAAAAAAATACTCAATAATGAGTTGAGTGGAAACACCGTAATTAGATTTTTTTGTTTGCAGCCGAAATGAGACAACTTTGTACAGGTGTAATTAAGTAATGACTATCGAGTGGGTGTAATTGGAACTCATTCTTAAATATGTAGACGGCGGAAAGTGTCAACAAGTCTGGCCCTAGAAATCATTCATTCTTTATCTTTCGCTTTCAATTGCTGTTAATATTGCTATTGTTAGCGATAAGTTCTGTATGGCAATAGGGGTGAATTTACGGTGCACGGGGCCTGTCTCACTGTATCATTAGTGGTCGCTCTAAATGATAATATCACAACACAACTTAAACACTATGAACAATATATATATATATATATACAGGGTAGCCCAAAAAAAGTGATAATATCTCGTAACTCGTGAGTTATTTCAAAACATAATATAATTAATTATAATTCTTAGTGTAATTTTTTTTTGCACAATATTTTGCTAATCAGAAATCATCAAAATACCCCATATTGTATAATCTACTGCGTTTAAATCTGGGCTGTGCGGTGGCCACATGCCTGGCACGATGAAATTAACGACGACGAAGAAAGTTGATTGTATTTCTGGCTGTGTGATGGAGCTGTAATGTCCAGTTACGCTGTAATGTCTAGCTACACACCAGGCTATTGAAACTTTTTGATCATTTTCCCAAACCCCAACGTTTTTCAATTCATATTTTTATTTATTATCTTTGTTTTATTAACCACTTAATTGAGTTTAAATACATCTATATATATTTAAATAATCTACATTGAATACAATTAAAAAATAGCAGTTAATAACGGATATAATACAAGTTTGACACTATTTAAAAAAATAAATTAAAAGAATATAATAATCAATTTTTATATAAATCACAGATAAAACATAATGATAATAATGATTATTGGCGTAGGATTTTATACATAAATAACTTTTCGAATCAAATATCTAAACACCTACCACGAAACATTAGATCGGCATTTTATACAAATAATAGTATAGGAAATTTACTCATAAATTCTAAAGACAAAGATGATAAATTTAACAATTCTGGTGTCTATAAACTTAGTTGCAAGGATTGTGCTGCATTTTATATTGGTAAAACGGGTCGAAATTTTAATATAAGAGTAAGGGAGCATTTGAGATGTTTGAACAATAGTGGGTTTTCAGAATTTACTAATCATTTGATAGAAAATGGTCATGGTTTTGATAAAAAATTGGGATTGTCAATTTTGCATATAAACGGTGTTGGTCACAAATTAAATAATTTGGAATCGTTGGAGATAAATAAAGCGTGTAAAACTAATCAAAAAAATTATAAACAACCAACTAAATTTAACTACGAGTCCCATTCTAAAATTTTTTCCTAAAAATTATTTGAGTAAATTTGTATTAAGTAATGATTTGAGTTAGGTACTAAAAATTTTTTTTTTTTTAAATAGATATTTTTTAAAAATAGATTCTGGTAAAAAACAATAATATATGTTTTAGTCAGTTATGACATCCTGAAGAAGAAAATGTAGGTAATGAAAAGTAGATGTGTTTAAACTCAATTAAGTAGTTAATAAAACAAAGATAATAAATAAAAATATGAATTTTAATCACAAAGTTAATATTGCTAATTTTAAAAGTTTTTCAATTCGCAAATTTTTGATCAGAATACGGTCTTCTGCAGTGATGTTTGTCATTCTGGGCAACAATTAGAAAAAACCAAATATAAACAATGAGAAAATTAATAATCAAAGATGGCGACCGGAAATTGTCGAAATAAAACGTAATATAGGTAAATAGGTAAGTAAGTAAATTAGTAAAGTATTTAAGCAATTGTTGATATATTTAAACTAATTTTGATATAATTATATCACATTTTACGAAATGTTCTCACTTTTTTGGGCCACCCTGTATATATACATATATATATATATGATATTTAGGTTAAACTATCGAAAATAACAGATCCTAGTCAATCAGGCTGAAGCTCCTGAGCCGATCCGACAAATGACGAATGTCATGAATACCCGACTTCAGCCGAGCATATTCGAATCTGCTAGTATTTTTGGAGCTAAAAGAGCGTTTCTTTTCTTTTTCTTTTCGCTTTCTCTTTTGCGTCTGGTTTCCCTTTTTTCACTGTTTCCGGGTCCTTTGCAATTGTGACTTGCGCGACTATAAGTCCATCTATAGGTACCACCGACCCAAATGACCCAATGAATAAATGAAATATTATATGAAGGATAAATATAAAGATTATGTAAAAATATTTTATTTTTCAAAGCAACATCTTTTTTTTTCACGCGACACAATTTGATTTCCAGCTTGAATCTACCATATTTTGACAATTCTCAGTAACTTTAAATACAGCAGTTGCTACGTATTTAGATGCAAATGTATGAATTATTGTTTATTACAGAGCCATGGTGTTTGAGAATCCAAGAAAATGGTTCTCTGATGATGGTCAACTGACCAGACTCATCTGTGAACAGACCACGAGGGATCCTGAAGGCCAACGATGCTGTGCTTGTGACGACGCTCAATATAGTGTAAGATGAAATCGGAATTGCTTGTTGATGATACCAGAATCCATAAATCCAAAGTCTTCCGTTTATTTCTCTCACAATCGAGTCTAAGTAATTAAATAAACAATCACTAATACATTTACACGTTTTGATGTATTTCATGTAAGATAAAATGTAAAAATTTATATAAAATATAAACACAGTTTTAAGATTGTACTGCTTTTCAGATCATTTCAGAATTTTCGAATCAACTTTTAATAAAAATTTGGCATTGTCTGTTTTACACATAAATAATGTTGGTGTTAAATGGAATAATTTAGAATAATTAGAAATAAATAAAGCGTGTAAAATTAAACAAAATATTATAAATAACCCACTTGATTTAACCACAAGTCCTATCCTAAAAAAAATTCCATTAATTTAGCATCATTAAGTCAATTTCCACATCTTTTATCATCGTAACAATTTAAGTTAAGTACTGTATATATATTTTTTAGAATTTTAAAAAACATTAGTAAAATTGGACGTAATGGTTTTAGTTAGTTTATTTAAGATCCTGATGTAGGAAATGATATTTTCCGAAACAGGTACACAATTTATATTAAGTTTTATTATTTAATGCCAATCAGTTTCGGAATAACGAGTATTCCTGCATCGGGGCAGTTAGTTAATATTAATTATTAACATGTCTAACCATACAAATGGTACTAAGAATAACAATACAATAATAACATTATTTTTAAGAACACATTCTTATTGTGAAGTTATAATTATTCAAAACATAGGTCTGTGATGTTTTAAATACTAATTTAATGTATTAATTATAAATATATACAATATAAATATAAATATATATAAATATAAATATATAAGATATTGTTTTTGTGCTAGCGCAAAAACAATATTTTTCGACAAAATTGATTTTATATGTATATATTTATAATTAATACATTAAATTAGTATTTAAAACATTATTTTTACTATGTCTTAGATGATCAGGAAAGAGACGTTTTATTTTGTTATATATATATATGTTGTGTATAATTGTTTTTCCTATTTAATTACATGGATTATTTGCTTTCGTTTCTGCTATCAATAATGTTTATAAAGCGAATAATGTATTATGAGAATTACTATTTTACACGATTTATTTTATGCATATTTGCAGTTGATTTTTGAAGGCATCTGGTCTAACGTCACTCACCCCAAAGACTTTCCATTCTCCCTTTGGTTGACACATTTCTCTGACGTCATCGGTGCCTCTCACGAGAGCGGATTCAGTTTTTGGGGAGAAGGAAAAATCGCTTCTGACGGTTTCAGGTTTGTCACAACCGAATAAATTTATTAAAAATAATAATGTCACAAAATGCGTATTATTTGTTTCGTAATAAACATACTTATTATTTTTTTTACCATCTGTGATTAACTCTTTAACTGCCAACCATATTTGATACAAAGGACACAACAAAAGCTAGAGGTAGGCTTTAAAGGTGTTGATGTAAGATGCTTTTTAAAAACTGGACGGTGCTGTCCACACACGGCATAATGTTTTCAAATAAGAATATATATGAGAATACTATTTTGTTGTAATCTCAGCAACCTCCATATTTTTTTAATTAGAGAAAAACGAAAATATATTAATACACTTATTATTATAAATGAAAATCGTTATAATTTGGTTGCAACATAAAATAAATTCAACACCTTGTTTAAAAAATAAGGTTTTGCTGGCGGCCATTTAAATTTCAAAGACACGAAGACATCTATTGGTTGAATCCTAATGCAAATGACAGCAAGCAAAAGCAACTGATTTTGCAATTAACACTAATTTTGAATGACCAATTTACATTAACCTTCTCTGTACGAAGTACAATTAAATTACTAGCACTCCAAACAGGGGGACGAAAAAACCCCAAAAACATTTCTTTTCATAAAGACTTTTTTAAAACAAAAATGTGTTAAGTGCATGGTAATAATTATACATGCCCAAATATTGATATATTAAATATATACTTATTATTTGGTTTTGAGGAACAGAGTGAGTATCGTTTTCTCGCTTTCACGCGTTGATGTGAGGGCCTTAAATTTATTTGCACGAGTGAAACAAAACATAACACCCGATACGTATACACCCTAAACATTCCGATACAGTAATTAATTGTAATATTTACATTTTTGTCGTAAATACTAAGTTTGTACCAAAAAATTTATATATTCTATATATATCTATTTAAGATTACAGAAAGTATGAGTTGAATTGCTCCGTTACTTACTGAGTTATCTAGATAAATGTTGATTTGGGGTATTAGGAACCCCCCGCTTCGGTAAGGCTAGGTTGAAAATAGCTAAGTTTGATTGTTAATTATTTAACATAATGCGTAAAAGTCATATGAGAAGGAACCTTTTATTTTTGGTATTCAATATATCCTTTAAAATCAATAAAATATTACTTTCAATTAATTAAAACCCTCCAGTGACTATGACTTATTAAAATGCTTATATCTTTCAAATGGTTGAGAATAGGACACGGTAGCTTTGACGTTTTCGACTTATATTTTTATAAAGTATAACCCCCTAAAGTATCGTGGACAAGGTCTGTTACACCCTGTATGACATTGAAAATCATGAAAATGAAAAATCGAAAAGTGCGTGTTATCACGCTCACGGCATTGCATGACGTGCAACATTTGGCGTGCCAACTCGCTCACGGTATTTAAAAGGTTAATACACTTTCTTCAATATTTGACAGAAAGTTCCGAAACATTTTATTTTTTAGGACAAAGTGAAGTGTATTGTTGATGTGTTTTATAGGAGTTTAGCTGAGTGGGGATCCGTAAGGTTGATGGAGCAAGAGTTGAGACAGCAGAGCAAACATTTGAAGACCATCATAAAGGCTGCAGGACTGTGGTACCCCAAGGTCAACACTAACACTACGGGATCCTTTAAAGTCGACCGCAAGAGGCATCTTGTCTCGCTGTCTTCCATGCTCGGTAAATTTATGTAGTTTTCTGTCAATTTTTTGATCATTGATTATTGGTTTTGAATTTTCGAAATAATAATTACTGCTGTATAATGGATAACGAGAATAGCACAAAAAATACTATTTACGATTTATTGCAGTAGAATAATATCGTTTTGTAATGAAAGATCTGCATATATAAAAATGTATTATTTAGTTCGAAATATTATGGTAAAAAGGTGACAGCTTTTAAATAGATGGAATGTAAGATGTATCAATTTGAAATAGCTGCATCATTTGTCGATTATTTACGAGGCTAACGTAGTGTAATTGGTTATCGTACTTCCGCGGATAGGAAGAGATCCCGGTTCAAATCCCGGTGGCAGCTAAAATTTTTTTTCAATAAATTGAGTTTATCTATTAAATTGGTGTATTTAATTTGTTTTAAAATATCGCAGAACAATATTTTCATTTATGATTTTATTAATTTTTTTTTGATTGTAAAATTTTTACGATTATTTTTTACTGCGTAATTCTTTCTCACTATTGTGAAAAGAGGCTGTGCTGGAAACTGATTAAACATAAAAAAATAATGTTACCTTTATGATTGTAATATCTTTATAAAGTGTTTTCCATGCACTTGAGTGCTCGAATCTATTATTATGGTAATCACCACAATTGCCCTTTGTCAATGATAACATATTATTGAATTGTGCAATGCCATCGAGTTAAACGAGCCCCAGATGAGATATTAGCAGAAAGCGGTCACGGGCAGTGTTTCTATAAAATTTATTTTTCAATGTAGAAAATAAATGGTCTACCACAATACAATTTAACTTAACTAATAAATACTCAATTATTCGTTCGTCCATTGTCTGATAGCGATAGTGAATAATCTTTGTTACGATTATTTTAAGTAATTTTTAAAAATAAAATTAAGAAACAATAAACAATGATGAATATTATTTTTTAATATCCTGAATTGATTTTTATACATGGAAACTAATCCACCGTTATTTTTTATTTTAGTATACTTTTTTTTCGCGATATTGCATGGAACGTATCCACCGTGTAAAAAGAGAGTCCATCCAGTGTCCAAGTAAATATTATAGCGTGCGTTTTTTTTCCATACTCGTAAAGGTAACCTTAAGGGGTGAACATTGATAATTCGAATTTTGTTTCGTGCGTATACTCGTAGAAGTTTCATAATGCCATTATAGTTCTAAAATATATAAGATGTAAACAATTGTTTGTTAAACTTTTGCGAAATCAACATTTTAAACATTTTCTTTATTACTTGGGCAAAACTAGCGGTATACAATGGAGACTTGGTATCGACAGTGGTGTATGGAAGTGAGGCCTAGAAGAGGAACGAAAGCAGACTGAATGCAGTGTAAATGAGATTGCTTTGGCGTATATGCGGCAGATTCATTTATGAAAGAGTAAAGAATGAAAAAATAAGGAAAGAATGTAAAGATGCTCACTTAGGTGGTTTGGTCACGTTGAACGGATGAATGAGGAGAGAATGGTAAGAAAGATATATGGCGGAAGTGTTGATGGCACCAGAAATAGTGGACGTCCACGGAAGACTTGGCTCGACTGGCTCGAAGATGGTCCTGTTAGAAGCTTCAATAATCGTCTAGCTTGTATGAATGTGGATGAGGCGAGAATTGTGTGTCAGGACAGAAGAAAAACGGCGTGATGGTAAGTTAGTTAGTTAGTGATCTCCTTTATATTTCAGAAACACATAAGTGATATTGTTATAATGTGTAATTATTCACTATATCTTTATAACTAAAGAACAATTCACTTGCACAAACAAACGCAAATAATAATGTGCTTTACGTAATAATTATACATAAATATAGTTTGCTGCGGTACCATTATTTGCAATCATTGTGCTGAGGAATTTTCCAGTGATTATTGTGACACGATGAATTGATTTCTTTCCAGGACCTACTCCTGACTGGGTGGTGGGAGTCAATGGACTTGACCTGTGTCTCAAAAACTGCTCCTGGATCGAGAATAAGGTTGTTGATCTTTATCCCTGGGATGCTGGGACGGATAGTGGAATCACTTATATGGTAAGGGCACCAGAATATTATTAGTGTTTTGGAAAATAGTAGTTTAATTTGACGAGCAAGACAGTTAGCCCAATTAATTCTGTTTATTCACACACTGTGACAGGTGTCGTGTTGATGAATCAATAGGTCCGAGTGAATGGTAAATGCATGCTGTGTATTTTGTGACGTGACTGATTTACGCCAATATTTTAAATATATACCCTCTAAGTTGTGCGGGTGTGTGTACATACGTACACGATTTAGTGTCTCCTTCTTCTTCTTCTTTTAAATACGCAGTCCATCCTTTAAGAGTGATTTGCGCCATTAATCAATAGCTCCATTTTATGAAAAATAAATGTAAAACAGCGTTTATCTTCCACAATACAAATACAATGGATCCTCGGTTCACGAACTTAATTCGGTCAGTAAAACTGTTATTTGTAAACTGAAACAATTATTCCCATAAGACTCAATGTAAAATGTATTAATCTGTTTAAGACCCTAAATCATCATTTTAACTTAAAAAGAATTGGAAGTGATAAAACGTAAAGACAAACTGTATTTTAGCTTATCTTACAAAATATGTAGTAAAGTGGTATAGCGGAGTATACAAGATAAATTGTAAGAACTGTTAATCATCTCATATTGGACAAACTGGAAGGAAAATATACACATGGATAGAAGAACACTTTAAGTGGATAAAGAACTTCAGCATAAACTCAGAGATGGCAGACAATGCAAGATTAGAGGATCATCATTTACCCAATAACAAAGTAAAAATACAACATATATGAAAGAAGGGAAGAAAATTAGACATTCTAGAAAGTATAGAGAATAAAAATGTACTTAACATACAAAGACCCGCTATTACATCTCCTCTCCTATCCATATTAGCCCCGTCGACAACCACTTTCCACCGAAACCCCCCTCTCCTCAATATCGCACTCATACCACCCCCCCCCCATCATGTAATCGATAGTCTGTCTTCTAGTTTTACGATTTAGTTTATTACTGAGGATGACGCAGTAAGCATCGAAAACGTTTTAATTTTTTAATCAAAGTGTAGTGTGAAGTAAAACAACATTGTGTTTTATTTGAATAATTAATTAAATTTTTCAAAAACTAATAAAAAATGTTAAAAGTTAATTAAAGTGTTATTGTTTGATAGGGGTCTCTCCTTCCATGAAAACTCGGGAGCTTGAAGTTCATTAGGTTTCTGTCTAACGAAAAACCTATCCAAATATATTTGTTTCTTAATGCTTTTTATAATATTGTGGAAATACTATCATTAAACAGATTTATAACATTATTATTAGGGTGATATTTTTCAACAAAATTTTGCACCTCACTCCACTTTGCGCACTTTTCGCGATTGAGGACCTAGGAACATCTGTCATATTTCCTCTGTCACCGTCTTTAACTGCTCATTAAGAAGTTGTTCCAGTTCATCCGAGACTGCCTGCCTGTTTTCTGTTCGCAAACTTAAGCATTTTTTCGTCAGAATTTTTGTTCGTAAACCGAATTATTCGTAAACAGATTCGTTCGTAAATCGAGGTTTTACTGTTCTGGAATATTTTGGGCATGTCACAAGACGTACGGATGTAATGGAGAGACTGCTGGTAGAAGATAGAGTAGAGGGAAGATGGCCGGGTCTAATCTGAAGTCTGTAAACAATGACTCACTTCGTAGTATTGGCTAGGGCGTCATAATTTTAATAAGCATATCAATTTTTTTTATACCAATTCCATAAGTCAGCAAGTTGACTAAAAATTTAGAATATTTTCACACAATAGATGTTGAAGATTTGAATAATACAGATACATGGGATTAATTTAACATATTTTTGCAGTCGCCCAATCTCGAGACAAAACCCCGTGAGAAAATGTTCCGGATCACTACCAAGTACCCGGAGGACCCTCGCGCACCCTTCTACGACATGGGGAAGGACGAGATGGAGCCCCTCGCCCGGCTGCACCTCCGCAGGGAGAGCGTCACCCCCAGGAGTTGCGACGACAGTCTGCTGCAAGAGCTGGTTCTGGAAGTGGCAGAGAATACTGAGGATACTAGCAGACGTGAGCTTTTATTATATCGTTCTTCACTGACACGATTTGGTTTTTCTTTTTCATCAATTGCTAGTAAACTTATAAGTAGAACAATTTTTGTAGCATCGGCTTTTAAATATTCGTAAAAAATACTCTGATCCGATATTGTGGCTTTTCAAAGTCCTATTTGAAACTTAATTTTTAACATATTTTATTTATTTAACGAGTTTTTGTGTCAGGAAATAACATATAATATTAATAATAAAGTGAATGTGTTTATTTAATTTTTTTTAAATATTACAAGAACTGATAACAACACTCATTTATTATTACAATTATTCTATAATACATATACATATATGAATAAAGATTTTTTAACACACGATAAGATATAGATAATATGAAAATATTGATTAACATATTTTTTTAACAAAAATGTAATTACGTTCCATTTTTATTGTACATTTTTATAGCATTTTCATGAAAACTTTATTAGAAATGTTAAAAAAGTTATGAATTGATATTTATTATGTAAAACGCTTTTTAATTATTTAGATGCCCGTACCCTGTCAACATATCTCGTAATTTTCCTGCCATTTTCGAATCAATTAATATTTAATTTTTGTTCTGGAAAATATGCACTTACACCAGTATCATTCTTGAATTTAATTGTTTGTCGTTCCAGCCGAGTGTGGCGTGACAGAGTGGGGCCAGTGGAGTCCCTGCTCGGTGAGCTGCGGCAAGGGCCTGCGCATGAGGACCCGCTCCTACACCATGCCGCCCGAGAAGGTGCAGATGTTCGGCTGCAATCGGCAGATCGTCTCCAAGGAGATGTGCGTTGCTGACGTTCCAGAATGCCCGTAAGTTATGAATTAACTGACAGACCGAGCCGATAGACATCACAACTCCTTGTCACGATGCGTTGTCAATCTTTACGACCTCGGTGTGATCATTTTACCTAGCCAGCGACGTTTATGATTTCTCTCAAAAACATTATCTATCGGTTTGCTAAAATAATTTTTGAAACTGTTTGTAACGGCCTCGTACCCCCCATCACACCTCACACGATGAATGCATTTTTTAAAATTATTTCCTACCGCGTTAAAAATATCATTTATCCTGTTTTAAGGGTGTTAGAAGGATTTCAAAAGAAAAGTACAGTTTATAACATTTTCAGAATTAATGCTTATGGTCTAGTAGTTACGATACTCGCCTAGTGATCTGGCGGTCGGGGGTTGTATTTTCATAGAACAAGCGTAAGCTTTGTTTGAAAATAGTAAGAATTTTGATGTGATACGTATTCCGTGTACGCGTTTTTATCTTTTTTAAATGCTCCGATTTGGTCGTGACACACATCTGGATCAGAAAAACTGATTTTATAAATAATATTCAGTTGTAAAAGGTTCGGTTTTTAAATTTAAACAATTGAAGTGCGCGAAGCGGTGCGAACCCGTGGGGAACATCGGACCGTGCTAATACGCGAGGTAAGCTAATATTCCATTAGCATTTTCGGCAGTAAAAGAAAGCGGCTCGTAATACTGTGTAGCCGTTGATGTAAAGCCGACCAAAATGACGAATGTGAAGCCTATCGACGTTGATATGGCGTGATGGCGTTAAATTTGCAAAAAACTTCAAAAATTCCCCGTAGCGGACACGCCCAGGTCATTAACCGTACGTGTCCGCAGTGCCATTCGTCCGTGAGCGATGTCCCTTATTCGTGCGAAGTAAAGGCAGACTTTTTCATTTTCAGCGTGCAATTATTGATTGGAGAAAAATATTCTCCGCGGTCAAAGACAATCGATCGCCTGTTAGCTAGAAACAGATGCCTCTATACCTGTAGGCAACTGCTGGGGTTGAAAATACTGAATCTTCGAAGCAAACTGCTAAAATATAAAACAGTAATAACGCAAAATACTAATAATTAACATACAAAATAATGGGAAAATTAATTTTGCAAGAAACAATTGTTGATGTTTTTAGCGTTAACTTTGTGGTTAGACATAATTTAAAATTGTATTTATACTTAATTTTGTTTAAACCATTGTGTTGTTTTTACGTCAACCGGTTTCGATACTAATGTTCTGTCAAAGATACGTTAGTGTTGAAACCGGTTAACGTATCACATTGGTTTAAACATAGTTAAATATAAATACAATTTAAAAATAGTATTATTCTTTAGGTCCCAAAGGTTGCCATGGGTTGGCCATATTGAAAGAATGCCAAAAGTAAGCCCCGATACAAAATGGAAAAAGGGCCTACTATAAAAATAATGACCTATTATTTATCTTACATACAGTAGTGCAGTATTAATTTACTCATTATTAGGAGAACACATTCTTATTGTGAAGTTGTAATTATTCAGAACATAGGTCAGTGATATTTTAAATATTAATTAAATATATTAATTAGAAAGATATACATATAAAATCAATTTTATTGAAAAATATTGTTGTTGCGCCACCGGGATTCGAACCTGGATCTCTTTCCAAACCGGGGAAGGTGCATTATCCAACTATGCTACAGCGACAATATTTTAGTGACAAATTTTCGAACCTATGATATTGATTAATTTAATCGTTCCATTATTTGAAAGAGCCATCTATCTTATTTTTACGGAATCTCAAATACCTTTGAGTGAACTGATAGCAGACGCCAGAATTATCAATTCATTTTTATGAAATTTTGGACACATTGATGCAACTTTATTATTAGGAGAACACATTCCCATTGTGAAGTTGTAATTATAAATATCGTCGCTGTAGAATCCCGGTGGCGCAACAGCAATATTTTTCGATACAATTTATTTTATATGTATATCTTTCTAATTAATATATTTAATTTACTAATTACCTAAATAATTTTAGGTTCTCAGTGGTTTTAAAAAAAAAATCAACCGTAAATGTGTTTTTGACGTGTATATGATCATCTGTCAGATGATAGATCTAACCTAACCTAACGTATCACTTACTATATAATGTTTTAGAAATTGTTTCTGAAACTGGAGAAGAATGGTCGGAGATGGAAATCGGTGACGAGCAGTTGCGGAGGTGACATCTGATTTACGTGGTCAATATTCCGCTCTTTACGTCGCTCCTTATATAGTCTGTACGAGTGCGACTATGACGTCAGTGCACGCTTCATTGTGATGGCGTGACCTCCGTGACCCGCAGACGAGTCCACTCGGGCATCCGGGCCAAGGACGAAACCGTTCCCTCCGGTGGTGCGCGGTCGCGGTTCCCCGCCTGCTTCAGATCAGGCGATATTATTTATCGACAAGTAGATTTATTCGGCAAGTTTCTTTAATTGTGAATAATGTTTTGAGGCCCGGCATCGGCCGTACCCTCTCGGACGAGGCTATGCCGGAATAATTACAAGCGCGCGTCACTTATTACCTTGCTTTATTGCTCATTTCTCTAATGGGTTCTTTGAGACTCATTTATATATGGAAATGTTTTCAAAAACCATCGCGAAATTTACATTTACAAAAATCTTCAAGATTCAAATTAATATAATTAATAAAATATTATAAATTGCTTTAATATATATTTTACAATATTATTTGTTTCAGAATATTCCGACCTACGAATGAATGTAGGTCGGTTATCAGGGCGATAACGCACTGGAAAAAGGTCGCGATAAGCAGTTTACTAATAGATTTTAATTTCTATATTTTGAGCACAAAAATTAGAGTGTTAAACCGGTTGACGTTCATACACACGAGGACTGCGGAATAGTAGACTAGTGCCTCAATTTTGTGGGGGAGTTATGTTCAGTGGCGTGCAGTAGGTATAGATTTAGGTTATGCTGATACCAATGATATTATACGATCATAATTATTAAAGGTTAACGTAGGAAATAGTTCTGCCAATTGCTTTTTGTTTTTCTCAAATCAAAAACCAATCCATGCACCAAATTTAAAGAGGAAGTAGACACTTCAATGATTCGAACGCAGTTGTAAGCCTTTCTAATGGTATTCTGTTAAAAAACAGCATTGGTAACGACTCCATACAAAACGACTCAACCGAAAGGAATTTTCAATTCAGTAAATAGCCATTTATACGACTCGAGTAATTCACAAACTTAAATACAGAACTGAGTAATGTAAACAGCACGATGCGGTGAATAAAAAAGAGCGCCATGAGTACAGCGGTGAGAGTTTGTGAGTTTTTAGAACTACTGTACACAGACGGCGCTAATTGCAAAATAATATTTTCGCTTATGTTAATCCAATTTTTTATTTATATTTGTTTTCCAGAATTTTTAGATATGCACAGGTTTTTTTGCTTTAGTGTGTTTTATTAAATTAAAGTGATTATAATTTTATGAAGGAAATATTAATATATATATAATCCTAATGGAGAAATGATAGAAATGATTATGACATGAAATATGATGGTTCCGCCGAGATAATAAACCCTGATGGGGTTTTGTTTAAATTGGGGTTGCATTATTTAAATATAGTGCAATGTTATAATCCCAACATAGGATGGACGCCAAAAGTGTACATATGACGGTTGGCGTGGTAGAGAATACCTGTTCCATGTCTTGTTTGCGTATGTTCTGATCTTGATCTTCTCATTCAATCCACATTTTCTAGAGAAAATATTACAGGTACGATTAGATGCGCCAAAATTAAAAAATTATCTAGGTATATTATATGATTTTTTCATTCCCATTATACTATTTTCGCATTATGGAGCCCTTCATTTTTGGTGTCTTTCTCGATATAAGCGTCGCTTGTTCTAGACTGAAACATCACAAACACATTAATGTCCTACGTCAATTACAATTATTACTTATTTACCTACATAAAATTACAACTACAACAGTATTGCAATGTTACATTGTTTTTTCAAATATCTAACTAACTCCTTAACATCACGCTGTTTCTCCGCGGGGGTAGGCAGAGAGGATAGAGCGCCACACTCTTCTATTCTGACACACAATTCTCGCCTCATCCACATTCTTACATCTTTTCATACAAGCTCGTCAATTACTGAGTCTTCTAACAGGACTATCCTCCAGTTTCTGGTCGTGCTAAGTCTTCCGCGGACGTCTTCTATTTCTGGTGCTATCAACGCTTGCGTTATATATCTTTCTTACCATTCTCTCCTCACTCATCCGTTCCATATGACCAAACCACCTGAGTGATCCTTTCTTAATCTAACTCACTATACTAAGATCAGCATTACATTCTTTCCTTAATTCTTCATTCTTTACTCTGTCATAAATGAATCTGGCACATATACGCCTAAGCGATCTCATTTCCATTGCATTCAGTCTACTTTTGGTTCCTCTCCTGCCAGCACCAGGCCTCACTTTCATACATCACTGTCAGTACCAGGACTCCATTATGCACCGCTAGTCTTACGTCGGTTGACATTTTACCGTTAGATATAATTCCATTCAAAGTGCCGTTCACTTTATTCCCTGCATTCACCCTCCTTTCGATATCTTTCTCACGCATTTCCGTTTCTATCAAACACACTTCCCAAATATAAACTCATCTACTTGTTCCAAAATTCATTACCTACGAGTATTCAGCGCGGTGTCTCGCTTTCCTCCTTCTCGAATACCATCACTTTCGACTTGTCTTATGTACACAGCATAATAATATTATCATGAAAGACTTCGCTCTCCTTAGTTAGATTTAGGATTCAGGTAACATCTTTCCCTTAATACTTAAAAATATATAAATAAGCAATGCGCAAACTGTAACGATAGAGTGAAGAATTAACAAATCGGAGTAAAACTGTTTATTAATAGAATTAAGAAAGGTTCACTGATACGGTATATTAACGGTTAACTAGATATTTACATGTATTTAAAATGTTAAGTAAGTACAGAGAAATCTCGATCGATTTATTCCTCGAATAATCGTTTTCCCGCATGTATCGTTTATTTCTTTCAGTCCCGAATTAATTTCATACAGTACATCTAAAAATAGATCGCATGGATCGTTCCTCTGTGCATCATTTTACGGCATTAATCGTTTAAATTACGCAGCAAACTTCGTAGCTAAATGCTTGCTTTCGATTAACAGCACGAGAGAGAGAGAGAGAGAGAGAGAGAATGCTACTACTGACTGCCGTTTGACATTATACAATACAAAGTATAATTATTATTATTTTTTGTTTCTATGCAGTATAATAATTTTATTTTTATTTAAACACATTAATTTATATGTGAAATATGTATTAAACATTTAAGTATGAAAAACGTACATTTTTCTATATTCCCGCGTTCATAGTTTATTTCAATAGGTCCCTTCAAAAACGATAGATAGATGTTTCATTGTATTTTAATATCTGCCTCGATGCGCTTCGCCCGTACTGAAAAAAAATGTAATTATATATTTAATTTCTACGTTTGTTGTGTTTTCACTTAGTGACGGTACATCTCAAGATGACAGCCTGGATGCTGGGTTAGGCGGAGAGGAGGGGGTGTGCGCCACCGGAGAATGGGGCCCGTGGTCGGACTGCTCGGCCACGTGCGGGCAGGGCTTCCTCATCAGGACTCGACATTTCCTCGACAGGATGGGGAGAAAGAAATGCCCGCTCGTCAGCGTAGGTTGGTAATCACTTAACATTATCTAATTTATTATAATTTGTTTAAACAATGGGATTACTTCCAAGATTATTTTTTTTGGTGTCTCGATAATAACGCGCAAGACAACTGCGCACTGACAATAACGCGCAAGACAACTGCGCACTGACAATAACGCGCAAGACAACTGCGCACTGACAATAACGCGCAAGACAACTGCGCGCCGACAATAACGCGCGGTACAAAAGTAAATGAGGACATTTATTCCCACGTATTTCATTTTAAAAAGTATTTTAAATGTAAAATATACTCATTATACGAAAAAAGATCGTTCGGAAAGAAATCCATTTTTTTTATTCAAACTAAAAAAATTTAATACAATGAAAAAAAAAAGTATTTTTATTAGGTTAGTGAAATTTAAACTGTTTGTTGAGTATGTTTTAATTTTTTCGTATATATTTTTGGTTTATATAATTCATGGTTTTTTCATATTATAAATATGTTTTAATTTTTATTGGATATAAAATACATAACACAGGAATAAATGTCATCCTTTAGATTAATTACAGGGTTCAAAACCCAATTTTAAATATAAAAAATAGTCTGACCGCTTGAAATCGATGACTTTTAATGTTTTGTATTCAATATATAATTTGGGATCAATAAAAAAAAATTGTATAACGATTTTTTTGAAAAGCTCATATTGTGGACTAGATCTGTTACATCCTGTATATACATATGTATACACTCGTATGTTTGTTATATTTTGTCAAACGTCGACAGTGGAGAAGCAGAAGTGCATGTCCCCGCCGTGCGGGCCCGAGGAGGAGGCTGACCCCGAGTGCCCCGTGACCCCGTGGAGTGATTGGTCGGCGTGCAGCGTGTCGTGCGGGCGCGGCGCGCGCGTGCGCATGCGGCTGAGCCTGGCGACGCCCGAGGCCCAAGCGCGCTGCGCCACCAGAGTGGAGATGACGCAGCGCGCGCACTGCTCCGAGAGGCAGGACTGCACGCTGGACATGGCGACGGCGAAACGTGAGTGGAGTGTGATGCTCTCGTGTTCTTGTTGTGAGCGGAGTGTGATGCTATTGTGTTCTTGTTATGCCTGGCACATTGTAATATTGGATTTGTTCAGCGAACCTTGTATTAAATTGTGAAAAATATTCTCAGATCCAACAGTGCAATTCTGTCTGTTGATAAGTAATATTAAACGTATCACGAAATATGATACTAATAGATATAATAATAAAAGAGCCCCTAAAGCGGTTCTTTAATTCTTATTTTTATTAGAACATTAAATCGGTACAATAAATTATTCCAAATTACACAAATTCATATAAATATAAAAAATATATATATTATAGTAAATTGCGAACGCGTAATAGAGTTTCATAGTTTAGATTCAGATGATGTTTGAACTGACGTTAGATATACACATATTCGAATTACTTACAGATATTGTGAAAGTGGCTAAAACTAACCAGACCACTACCCGAACGCTGCGAAACAATAGTTCTGAAACGTTGCGAGCCCCTTGTTAATATATTGGATGCTAAGACACTCAAAACATGTCCAAGTTATACATAACACAAGCGCTCAGATCAGTTTGAAATATAATATTGATGTTGCATGTATTCCACGTACGCCATAGTTTTTATTTAATGAAAATATATTATTACGACAAAATTAAAAAATTGTCACCGTGACTTGCTGCCTTACGGTGCATATCCACGGCGACGAGACGAGTTATAACGATTGATTCACATCGGCCCTCAAAATGCAATTGAGATAACTTAGTACTGACTATAGACTATATGACTAACCTAACCGGCGTTGTCTCACATACTGCGGGCCGTGGTTTATTAAACTGGCCAAGAAGGCTACTCTTTCCGGAGTTTTTCCCCATCAATTCCATATCCCGATGTATGACAGACTTGATATGGTAAAAAAACATACGAATTCTATCTGGTCTGCACAATGGATGGATCCAAACAATCACAAGGGTAATTGTTTTAAAATAATCCAAAGATATATTCCCCGCACCCCTTGGTTCTCCAACAGGAAAGTCTCAAAAAGAACAGTAGCAAATATCTCTAGAATGAGAATTGGGCATTGCCAGGTGGCCTCACATTTGTTCAGAATGAACATAATAGACTCCCCAATGTGTGAATGTGGTGCCGAGGAGGAAACCCTTGACCATGTCTTTTTTGCCTGTCCATTGCGGATCACAGGTTTTTTTTACAGTAATCTCGTCAATGGTAATTTTCAACTCCCGGTTAACTTGTGTCATCTTCTTTCCCTTAACTCGCCACATATAATAGCAAATTTCTTGAATGTTAATGGTATTAACTTGTAACGCAATATTCCCTATTCTATAATATTGTTGTACTGCTTTCTATGAAATAATGTTTAAACTTGTTTAATGGCACAAATCACTCTTGAAGGGTGGATTGCCTGTTTGATAGAAGAAGAAGAAGTACCGCTACCGACAGCCACAAGCGGCAAGCGAGCTCTAAATGTATTTGTATTTTTTTTACATTCTGTAATTATATTATTTATTAGATATCTACCATGAAATCAATTTTATTTTTTAATCAGGGATTTTTAATTCGCGATTCTACATTTTAAAAACCGGACGTCAAAATTTACACAGAAAACAAAGCAGCTGATTAAAATTTAATTTTAAACGAATCGTGTCACATGTCGCAGGTCTAAATATATTACATACCGTTTAATATCAGGAAAAATAGTTGACGAGTGGCTCAATTGAGGCGAATTCTCTCTGCCTAATTCGGTCATTTACTTAAAAAAACACTAATTTATTGTTACTGCATTTAAGGATATGACCAAATAAGCTATTAATAAGCAATGTGCCTTTAAGGTTGTCAATATTTTAGGAAATTTAAGAAATATACATAACGATTTAAAGACATACTCATAAAATTGCACAAATTAAATTAAAAGATTAATGTGTAACATTCGTTTCAAAGTCATATCGGCGCGTTATTGCAGCGCATCTACAATGTTAACCGAAGGCCGTTCCGCTTCTGACACATCGAGTTGCCGGCGTAAAGTTGCGGCTGGAGCTCAGCACCAACTATATGGTGCAAGCGGCGCTCTCATGGAAAGCTTGTTCATGGCCGTGACCGACGTAGTTATATATGTTATATTTATATTTTGTGTGTATGTATGTGTGAACTTTTTACTTTTTATTTATTTATTAATATTTTCGTTGGTTTTATTTTTCATAGCATTATATTTATTTCATAACCTTAATGTATAACATAATATGTATTATTTCTATGGCGAATCGGGTTATAAAAAAAACCTGATTACACTGGAATAAACACATTATTATTATATCTAATTATTATAGTGCTCAATTTGAAGATATCGTAATTTTATAAGGCACGTAGGCACTGAACGAAATGTAGCGGCATTACATAGTGTTATATAATTATTAGGTTACATAATATTATAAATGTTACGTTCTTCACCCGACCACTACGGCTGCAAACAATGGTGCCTTCAAGAACACCATGTACGACAGTACAGTTTATTACAGATCTCACACGATGAAACAGTATAAGCAAGGGCGTGAAGTGCATACAAGCAAATAAGCTGTGCATTACTAAAAATTCTGAAAAACAAATATAAATTAAATAATTGGATTAACATAAATGGAAACATTTCTTTTACAATTAGCACCATCTGTGTACCAGTAAAGACTTTAATCGCCTAGTTCTAAAAACTACCACGACAACTGTAGTCATGGCGCCCTTGTGCATTCGCCGCATCGAGCAATTCACATTACTCTGTCCTATCTTTAAGCTAGTGAATTACTCAAGTCCTATAATTGGCTATTTACTGAATTGAAAATTCCTTTCCGTTGATCCGTTTTGTATGGAGTCGTTACCTATGCTGTTTATTAACAGAATAACATTAGAAAGGCTTACAACTGCGTGCAAATCATTGAAGTGTCTACTTCCTCTTTTACTAATTTGCGAATTTTACTATCTTACTGTTTTTAACCTCATGATTTCATGATCGTTCTTTAACTATGGTGCATGGATTGGTTTTTGATTTGAGAAAAACAAAAAGCAATTGGCAGAACTATTTCCTACGTTAACCTTAGATAATTATGATCGTATAATATCATTAATTTGCGAATTTTACTATCTTACTGTTTTTAACGTAGCTGTTCTTTGCGTTCGAGGTGCATTTGGTGCATGAATTTGTTTTTGATTTGGGAAAAACAAAAATCACTCGGCAGAACTATTTCCTACGTTAACCTTTAATAAAAATAATTATTTCGTTTAGTTATTACTTGAATGATATTCAAACAATAAAAGAATCATGTTCAGTCATAAAAAAGTGTTCTTAGAAACGTCCATACATTTTTAATATTGATTTCTATATGGGCAAGAAGGTATTAATTTACATTAAAACTTAAACTTTGAAAACACTATTAATAGTATGTACTTTAAAATTACAAGTAAATATATGGTAGGGTCGTATAAACGACGGATTCATATTGTCTAGAGATGTTGGTTAAACGAAAGTTTATAATCCTATGTATAACATATATTATATATGATTGTATAATATCATTGGTAACATCATAACGTAAATCTACACCTACTGCATGCCACTGAGTATAAGAAATGTGATCTGATCTACGATTTCGGAGAGAGAGAGACGCCCTTTTATGTCTTCCACGCTACCATTCATACAATTACTACATTATGATACTTTACGATAAAAATATACCACATTGTATTATTTTTAATATATTTTCAAATAACGAAGTTTTCCAATGAAAATGTAAATAACTTGGTGTCTTAGTGTGATCGTTTTGTGACCTGTAAACATTGCAACCTGTAAACACAGCTAGAAGCTAATTACGATTGCACAAGGATAACGAAAAGGTTGTATACATGGGTACAATGACCGCTAATCCACATTTATAGGTTTTCTCTCTAGCATATATGTGTGTATGTATCATATCACATTACTTAAATAGTTTACTTAAATTAACTTTCTTTACCGCGGGTATACATGCAAGAAAACATTGTAAACATACCACTGTTTACAGATTATTTTTCATAATACGATTAACATTTTTCTATTGAAGCTTATCAAACATTTTGAATGCACCGGAAACATATTATTTACCTACTCATTAAATTGCTTTTATCTACAAATGTTGCGTCTATTTTACATTTCATTTAATTATTGGTAGATTTATGAACACAGAATCATCAATTCGACCAGCTGAAAATTTTACTTAACGCGGTACATTTCATTTTGTCATGCGTTAATAATCTGCTTTGAAATATCATATGCATGATACCCGATACCCGGCAGTATCAAAGCCAGCAAGCACCCTAGCTGGCTGTTTAAAATTATCGCTTCGTAAGCGCCGAGTTGTAAATGATATCATATAACAAATCAGTAAGCCACAAAATATTAGTGTGGATATTATTAGGGGGAAGGGTGTTAATTATAATATTGTTACAGTAATTGAGTAACCACTAATTTGTGGACGACGTGGCAGGGTCGGTGTCCACACAAGAAGACCCACGAGCGGGGCCGGCCCGAGGGCGCCGAATAAGCCGAAATTAAAAACAACAAAAAGCGGAGAAAGAGCTACATTTTAAACAAAATAAAAAGTTTACGAGCATTACAAAATACATAAATACAAGAAAATCAAGAGGAATGTCATATAGATCAAGCAGGGGCATGCAGTGCATACAAGCACAAAAGCTGTGTATAACTAAAATTCTGGGAAACAAATATAAATTAAAAAATTGGATAAACATTAACGAAAACATTATTTTGCAATTAGTGCCATCTGTGTACCAGTAGAGACTTTAATTGCTTAGTTCTAAAAACTCACCGCTGTACTCATGGCGCTCTTTTTTTATTCGCCGTATCGTGCTATTTACATTACTCAGTTCTGTCTTTAAGCTAGTCAATTATTCAAGTCATATATAAATGGATATTTACTAAATTGAAAAATCCTTTCGGTTGATCCGTTTTGTATGGAGTCGTTACCTATGCTGTTTATTAACAGAATAACATTAGAAAGAGTTACAACTGCGTGCAAATCATTGAAGTGTCTACTTCCTATTTTACTAATTCGCGAATTTTACTATTTTACTGTTTTTAACCTGTTGATTTCATGATTGTTCTTTAAATTTGGTGCATGGATTGGTTTTTGATTTGAGAAAAACAAAAAGCAATTGGCAGAAATATTTCCTACGTTAACCTTTAATAAAAATAATTATTTCCTTTAGTTATTACTTATAAGTATTTTCAGACAACAAATGAATCATGTTCAGTCATATAAAGTGTTCTTAAAAACGTCCATACATTTTAGATATGGGTAAGAAAGTATTATTTTACGTTAAAACTTAAACTTTAAAAACACTATTAACAGTACTCTAAAATTATAAATAAATACATGATAGGGTCGTATAAACGACGGATTTATTTTGCCCAAAGACGTTGGTTAAACGAAAGTACATATATTATATATGATTGTATAATATCATTGGTAACAGCATAACCTAAATCTATACATACTGCAGGCTACTGAAATCCAGAAGAGCCATTTTTTGTTTCTCAAATATCATCACAAATGTCTCCACTGAAGTGTTGTCCTGGGGAATGACAGCTAATTCTCCAGTATCACAAAAATTATAGTTTATGGGGTGCCGTTAAAAAAGACACCCAGAATCTCACCTCAGCTGTAATCTTAATAATAACTGGCAAATGAGCTAAGAAGATTCGGAAAATGAATATTTTGCCCATGTGAAGCGAAACTTGAGAGATATATGTAAAACAATATACTCCACCTTATTATCAGTGCAAGATTGAATCTCGAAAAAGAGAGTCTGGCTGCAGGAGGACGTTGTAAGAATGGTTTAACACGTACACCATATTTTTCTTAGATTTCACCCGAGGACGCCACAAAGGCTAGGGCCGGTACCGCACACAAAAGTAAATAAGTTCCCTTAGCGAAGGGTGTGCTTGAATAGGGATGAAAATTAGCACAGGATTAATAGGTTGCATGAAGATACCGAGAGCGGTATATGATCAACCATCCAGCACATGCAGTCATTGGAAAATTAGATTTATAGAAACTTGGATCCCGGAGCCTCCAAACATAGGAGATGAAAATGATAATTATGACTAAACAATGATACAAATGTTGATTTTCTTGATCTGACCTGTGACAAACTTTATAGGTATGAGTAATAATTATCTCCACTGCAACGTTCTAGCTTATCAATCGTTAAAGCAATTAAGTATTTATTGTTTATGACGTACTTGCTCCGAGCGATTAAGAACGCATCATTTTGCACTTAAAATAGATTCTCTCATCAGAAACAATTCATGATTGAAAGTTAATTTAAAATATGTAAATTATGATTAAGGGGAACACATTCTTATTGTGAAGTTGTAATTATTCAGAACAGACGGTCTGTGCTATTTTAAATACTAATTAGATGTATTAATTAGAAAGATGCACGTATTAAATCAATTTTATCGAAAAGTATTGTCGTCGCTACCGGGATTCGAACCTGGATCTCTTCCTATCCGGGGAACGTGCATTGACGACAAATTTTCGAACTTATATGTTACACTTTTCAAATTGTTACATCTATCGTTCCATTATTTGTAAGCCATCTTCTTTATTTTTACGGAATCTCAAATACCTTTGAGTAATCCGATGGAAGACGCCAGAATTAATAATTCATTTTTATTAAATTTTGGACATATTGATACAACTTATAAATTATTAAGGAGAACACATTTTTATTGTGAAGTTGTAATTATTCAGAACAGACGGTCTGTGATATTTTAAATACTCATTAAATATATTAATTAGAAAGATATACATATAAAATCAATCTTATCGAAAAATATTATAATTGCTACCGGGATTCGAACCTGGATCTCTTCCTATCAGGGGAACATTAACCGATTATGCCATACCAACACAGTGCATTGACGACAAATTTTCGAACTTATATCTTACACTTTTCAAATTGATAGATCGGTTAATGCACGTTCCCCGGATAGGAAGAGATCCAGGTTCGAATTCCGGTAGCAACAGCAATATTTTTCGATAAAATTGATTTTATATGTATATCTTTCTTATTAATACATTTTTTTTTTAAATAAATGAAATACGTGAATGTTTAATTTACATTTTGAATTGTGAAAATGATGACAAAGTAGGTGTTATAATGGAAGAAATTTTTATTTTTAGAGGTGTGTATGCAAGAAGCCGATCCGGGCCCATGCCGCGGGTCCTACGAGCGCTGGACGTTCCACCCCCAGAAGCTGATGTGCGTCCCCTTCAACTATAACGGCTGCAAGGGCAACAGGAACAACTTCCTCACGGAGGAAGACTGCACTAGCACCTGCTCTGTTGTCAGAGGTATGAAACTTTTTTGGACACAAATCTAGTCTAATGGATTGTTTGTCAATTAAATGTTTGTTTGTAACTAGTTTTCAAAAATGTATTTGGGACTGTTGGGGTGGTAGACAATGTAGTTTGCGTTTGTTTCCATCTTTCATATGAACATATTCCCTACGTAGTCAATGTCATAATTTTATCGAGCTCGCCATTTTTTAGTATTAATTAAATTAATTAACTCGTATTAATAAAACATCACAAAATAAACACCACATACACTTTAATATTCAACGTCAAATGAAATGACAAGAACAATAACTTCATAATGAAATAAGTATAATTATTAGCTAGGTACTTACATAAAATTTATGTCACATTATTGTTTTAAATACATATTAATGTGAATCAGATTTATTTGTTTACTATTTTGAAAAAAATGTACTTTTAGAATAAAATGGTCTTATATACATTTTCCAATTAAATGTATGAATTTCCCATTAAATTTTTATTTGTGACGAACACCCATACTTTAAGATTAATAACTCAGACTTACGTTTTTATTTTTACGGAAAAACGTATTTTTCTAAATTAGAACACGTATCAACATGTAAAGGGTGTCCCAAAAGTCTTTATGAAAATAAAATTTCTGTAATAAAATAATGGATGGGTTTGATAAAAAAATGTTCAGCACAGTCAGTCCCTGGGAATTTATTTCTTATCGCGTTATTTCGATGGCACTCATCTAAACGGGAGGCAAAATTTCTGAGAACTGCTCGGCGCGTACTCTCCGTGATCGCATCCATTTCTTCTCGGATATTTTCTTTTAATCGGTTCAGAGAGGGAGGATTGTTACTGTATACTTTTGATTGAAGGTAGCCCCATACAAAAATGTCAATTGGTGTCAAGTAGCGACTATGTGGAGGCCAGTTTTTGTTACCTTGTCGGGATATCAATTTTCCAGAAAAAAATTCACGTTCAACTTGTAAGGACACGCTGCGTAGCGACTGAATTCCCAAGTACGCGGCTGGCGATCGGCATATCCCTCGCCCCTCTGCCTCTCGTTGCGTTGGTGCAGCGAATGAACCAAAATGAAAAATACTTTTGGGACATACTGTATATGGAATAACTAAAATTTATTTGGAGAAAAAGTTAATAAAACTATATTATTAATGATGTCTCCGCCAGCTTGCTAAAGGTGCTGTTAATTTTGATGACAAACGCACTTTAATTCATCGCTAGAGTATTTCTTTACTTTCATTTTTATTTTCTAATCATTTTCGACATTAATTTAATTTATTGTAGTGAAACTTTAAATTTTCGTTTTATTCAAATTATACATCAACATTTGGCACAATCGTTAAAGATCCACGAAGATATCCCTCCTACAATCTCGAATATTTTCTGAGCCTGCTTATATACTGCATTTTATAGTATTATGATCCAGTACCAGTAATAATCATCGCTTTCAATAGTTACGATATTAGTCGTATAAAAATATGTACTGCAAATTACACTTAATAACTACAATTGAGAATATCGCCTAAATCGATCACAATTTTGTTCGCAATATTATTCTCGACATTACAGACAATTACTACTCATTTTTTACAAGTACGCCTCAAAATATTAGCGACTTAAAAATCTAATAACATTTTAACATAAATAATTTTTTTTCCCATTTAAAATACGTGACGAAAAAGTGACAAACAAATGGCTACTAACACTGACACTTTCTAGAAATTCACACGTTCGAAAAGTCACAACACTCGAGTGGTCGAAAATGAAAATATGTTATGCCCCCCAACCTGCACAATGTACAATTCCATGCAACCGTTTTCTAACAAAATAAATTCTAAAATGTTAAAAACGTATGTAATAAAATTTCATTCCTTCATTTTACATGTTTTAGATACAGTGGAAGTAAACTATCTTTGATTTTATTAAGCAGTACATTTTTCTTTTGACAATTAAATATTGCAATAATTATTATATTGGCAAAAGCGTTCATAATTACAACGGTAAATACATACTCGTATTTGTAGAGGAATGCATTAGAAGACTTGCAAGTTTTTCAAATGCTGAGTTCACTCTGGTAATTTAATACATTGTACATATTTATTATTACGACGTACACATGTCACACGCACGACGCGTAACTATCCTTACTTAGCATGGGGTTATGTTAGGTTAGATACGTGTAGAGTGTTTTAATATAACATGATAATTCATTTATTCACGAGGTTAGACGTAAATTAAATCTTAAATATATTAATTAGAAAGATATACATATAAAATCAATTTTATCGAAAAATATTGTTGTTGCGCCACCGGGATTCGAACCTGGATCTCTTTCCTAACCGGGAAAGGTGCATTATCCAACTATGCTACAGCGACAATTTTCGAACCTATATGTTACCTTTTTGATATTGATACATTTAATCGTTCCATTATTTGAAAGAGCCATCTACCTTATTTTTACAGAATCTTAAATACCTTTGAGTAAACTGATAGCAGACTCCAGAATTATCAATTCATTTTTATTAAATTTTGGATACATTGATACAACTGTAATTATTCAGAACATAGGTCTGTGATAACTTCACAATAAGAGTGTGTTCTCCTAATAGTAAATTAAATCGCTTATTAGCAATAGCGTAACTTGAATAATTGGACCCCAATGCAAAATAGAATATATCTCCTGTATATATTTGCATACTAAGAATATAGAACTTGTAATTTTTTAAAATTAATAACGTCTTTCTTTTAATTATAATGTTAGAGCAGAATTGATCTCTCGTCTTCTATAATATTCACACTTTCATACATGAAGACATTAAAAAGGTGAGCGAAATAAAATATTTAGGAGTAATAATTGACAAACATGTTTCAATAATAACAAAGAAAATGGCCATAAAGAAATTTAACTTAAAAACATTGCATTTTTTTAAAATTTTATAATTCCGTTTCTTGTTGTGGTGGAATTTAAAAATCAGTACTCCATACCTTATGTATTTGATACTCACAAAGTATCAACCTTTCGAGCCCCTATCTAATGTCAACCCCCATGCATCACATCGACGCGGTTACGCCACTGCTAATTAGTATTCCATATATCTTCCTAAATAAAACATTACACTTGATAACAAGTAAGCAAATATTATTATCAATTTTAATTGAAAATAATGTCTTCATTGTGCATAATATAAAAATAATTGAAACCAAATAAATAAATCACATTTATTATAAAAAGTTTCAACTATAACCAATATGTGGAGTTTCAACTATGACCAATATGTGTAGAGTTTCAACAGGGTTTTTTTTTTTAATTTCTTCATTCTCTACAAACTCCAAATATGTACGTGGTATTGTTACTGTACCTACCTGTTTTTGTATGCTTTAAAAAATCAGTCAGTTGACAATCAAATGAAAAATTCATACATGTCGATTCAATGTGTCTTCTAATCTAATCTAAGTTTAATTATTTATTAAGAATTCGGAATATTAAATACATGTTTAATAATTTTCATTTACAGTATTTTTACATACCCCACCCAAGTATAGCTGAAACCAAATATTCAGGCCTATTCTCAAAATTGCAATATTGAAATGAAGGTGATTGTTACACTAACCCTCAAAAATAGTGTTATATTTGAATGAGAAAGAGGGAGAGAGAGTGAGGGAGTGAGGGAGATAAACGTACCATAATCTGTCAAAACTATCTGTCTATTTTTGAGAGTTGGTGTAACAATCACCTTCATTTCAATATTGCAATTTTGAGAATAGGCCTGATTATCATTTTACCGTACATTACTACAGCCGGTGGATAACGTCATCTAATATGAGTAGTGATGTCAAAATAAAATTTAGTAGGATATTTTTGGCGAACGAAACGATGTTATATCCCCCTAATTTCTTCACCAATCAGGATTCATTAAACTGATAAATAATACGTGTCAGTTGTTGACCTAATTTCTATGAAAATTATCTGACGAACAGTGTCGTCAAAGATATGATATTTAGAACATTTTTATAGAATGAATCAAAATAAGTTCTCGCTAATATTTAACGGAACAGAATAGGATCTTTGATAAGGAGGATTAATCAAAAAAATTCATCAATTTAAATTCCTCGGTAATGGCGTAATTTCCTTGAAAATCACATGACGCCGGTAATGGTGACGTCAAGGCCTATATGTATTGAGGATAATATTTTAACTACTAATTAAGTAAGTAATAATTGTAATAGTAAATAATTTTCCAACATAGATTGCTAAACGTTTGTGCTATGAAAATAAGACTACATATTGACGGCTTCCTAGAACGAGGCTCGAAACCCCGACCCCTAGATTGCGAGCATTTTACAATTTGAATATTAATATAAAACTTCGCACATGTCTAAAATGTATCCAAACGTCAAACAGCAAAACGACAGAACGGCACCGAAATAATGACAGCATTGGTTATTCATTTACGATTATAGTTATATAAATTAATGACACGAAAGGTGTGTTATAAATTCATTGTTATCAGACTAATTCGACGTCAATAGAATTCATTTGATATTTATCATTTATCGTTCGCGGCATCATCGACTTAAACGAACATTTGGAGAGGAGCGTGACTTGTGAATGGAACGAAGCGTAGGTATATTCGATAGTGAACTAAATAAGAAGTTGGCATATTAAAATAATTCATGTATATTTTTGGTGTCAAATTTAAAACGGATATTTTACAATAAAGTTTAGCATACGTCGTTCTCACTTGAGAGGGCGAAGTAAAATTTGTAATTACACCGTTATTTATGAAATTCAATTTTATCGAAAAATATTGCCGTTGCGCCACCGGGATTCGAACCTGGATCTCTTTCCTAACCGGGGAAGGTGCATTATCCAACTATGCTACAGCGACAATATTTTAAGCGACAATTTTCGAACCTTTTTGATATTAATACATTTAATCGTTGCATTATTTGAAAGAGCCATCTACCTTATTTTTACAGAATCTCAAATACCTTTGAGTGAACTGATAGCAGACGCCAGAATTATCAATTCATTTTTATTAAATTTTGGACACATTGATACAACTTTATTATTAGAACACATTCTTATTGTGAAGTTGTAATTATTCAAAACATAGGTCTGTGATATTTTAAATGTGAATTAAACGATTAAATGTATTAATATCAAAAAGGTAACATATAGGTTCGAAAATTGTCGCTAAAAATATTGTCGCTGTAACATAGTTGGATAATGCACCTTCCCCGGTTAGGAAAGAGATCCAGGTTCGAATCCCGGTGGCGCAACAACAATATTTTTCGATAAAATTGATATTATATGTATATATTTCTAATTAATATATTTAATTCATATTTAAAATATCACAGACCGTCTGTTCTGAATAATTACAACTTCACAATAAGAATGTGTTCTCCTAAGAAGTAAAATTTGTAATTACACCGTTATTTATTAATTAAAATATTAGTTTTAAAAAATAAAAAAAATGTTATTACTGTTTATAAAAACTAAGCTAAGCGCTTGAAATGTGAGAAATAGAACTAAGTTGATGGTTTCCGGGGCATCATTTTACAATTTTAGTATTTTACCAGTATGTTCAATATTGCTTTTTGAAATCTGTTATTCAGTGTGGAATATTTTTTTAACGTTAAAAAGTTATCAAGACGTGCACGCTTTAATTCTAGAGATCGGCGATCGGAGGTTTGAGACTCGTTCCGGAGACCACCAAGTTATTTATATTTTTGTAGCATAAGCGTTTAATTCAGTTTTAAAAAAAAATGTACGTATACTGATGTGTCACGTGTTCCGTGGACGCATGTTTTATTTTTAAAATGACTATCTCTCACAGACTACCAAATATATAGACACGAACTAACGCAAATTTCTGTTTCAATAAATGCATTTTAGTACCACTTACGCAATCAAATAGATCTGTGACTTTTTTTAAATATATGACTCGATCGGAACGAAAACTCGTTTGCGTCTTGTTTACACAAAGATTTAATTTTCGAAGAGTTTAACTGTTGCATAAATGCGCCATAAACTATCAGATTTATGTTTCCATAAAACATGTTTATAGAATGCCCCTCGTTCGGCAACTAATGTTCCGAACCCCTCTCCCGCATGTTACCTCTCCAGTTTCCAATGAAACCTTAGTCTGACCCCAAATGAACTTTTATTTGAATGGGCGATAAATTGCGGTTTAAAAATGAACGTCCAGCCAATTGAATGTCAAGGTTTGCCGAGGCGCAAACAATACTTGATCAAACCCAATTAGATAACAATATTGATGTAACTGCATTATTTACGGAGCGCCTCGCGCGCAACGGGTTTTATTCTAATTGACGGAACAATTTGCAAGAATTATAATTACGTATGCCATTTCACATTCAACGCGCGTACCGACTTAAGCAAGACTGACATAAATGTATAATGGATGAGCGCTTCCTTTACTGTTTAACTGAATCAAATTACATTTTCGTTAACCGACCACCTACGGACACTTCTTCACAGGTTTTCAATTTATACAAACGTTTTTTGAATTTGATTTGAGGCGTAGAACCGAAATTAGATAATTTGGTTCGAAGCAGGGCTGGGAATTAGTGGTGAGAAAAAATACTACTCTAGACTCACTGCTGTGATTGTGATTGATATTCGATAATATCGGTGATTGATAACTGTGAATGTGATCACAATACACAAAATAAATAAAAATCATAATTTTTACCGTATTTACTTATACATGTATTATTTAAACTTCATTTGCGTATAAACATATTTTAGTGTATATACATAATATAAATCTAATTTAATATTATCACAAAGACAATAAAAATCATTAAAAGATGTGAGTTTATTTTCAGTCAAATTCTCAGCATTTCGGGTCAAACGCGTAAAACGTTTTAGCGGAATCTACGAGATGGCGTTTATCTTGAATTATAACGTCATTCCATCATGAATATTTTTGTTTTATATGCACATGCGCCGAATCACAGTTCACAACCAAATATAAATAAAAATAACATAAATCACGATATTCCCAGATATTCATTCACTGATAGTAAATGTGACTCAAAGTTATCAGTGATTGACTCACAGTTTGTGATTTTTGAGCTCATCACTACTGGGAATGCACATAAACACAACGCCGGTCCGTGGGATTCTCGCAAATGTATCGACCCCCTCCGTAAAGTAAAAAATAACATTTTTAACCATTCTAGTATTTCGCTTGTATTTGATACTGATTTACGTGGAAGATTTAAAAAAATATTTTTTTTATTCAATGATGCAGGTACTAGTAAACATAATATTTAAAAAAAATATAGCCTTTAAAATGTATCAAATATGTGCAAAATACTAGAATAATTATAAACGGGGGATGGTTTCGGGATCTGGCGATCGTGATTGAAGAAAGGGCATTAAAATTTTCACGAGACATGTGCAGTAATATTTATATTTACGAGCTCTTAATTGATTAATTCTTTGTCTGCTATAAATACATAAAGTAGCACTATTTTCTAATCACAAATCAATAAAACATAATTTAACGTACATGAGCGGAAAACGGGTAACTTATCGAAGATCACTTCAGCATTCAATTAGGAGTACTTTTTACCAGCGTGTTGTGGTGCCGCACTCCATGGTAACTGACTACTTATACCTAATGAAAGACACGTGTTCACATTTAACAGTGGCGTATCTATCTACGCAGCCAATGCGGTGCATTGGGACCCCGTTCAGGAAGGATCTAAAAGGTTCATGCTGTACAATACTTTTGGAATCAATATAATATCCAATGATTTCTCACGTATTACAAAAATAAATGTAAACATTACCGTCGTGTATAATAGTACGTACCTTACTAACAGTGCCTTACTAACAGATTTCGGTTATGCTCTTATCAATGATATTATACAATCATATATAATATATGTTGTACATAGGATTTTGAACTTTTGATTAACCAACGTCTTTAGACAAAATGAATCCGTCGTTTATACGACCCTACCATGTATTTATTTGTAATTTTAGAGTACTATTAATAGTGTTTTTAAAGTTTAAGTTTCAACGTAAAATAATACCTTTTTACCCACACTTTTTATGACTGAACATGATTCTTTTATTGTTTGAAAATCCTTCACGTAATAACTAAAGGAAATAATTATTTTGTTTTTCCCAAATCAAAAACAAATTCATGCACCAAATGCACCTCGAACGCAAAGAATGGCTATGAAATCAACACGTTAAAAATAGAAAGATTGTAAAATTCGCAAATTTGTAAAAGAGGAAGTAGACACTTTAATAATTTGCACGCAGTTGTAAGCCATTCTAATATTATTCTGTTAAAAAACAGCATAAGTTACGATTCCATTCAAAACGGATCAACCGAAAGAAATTTTTAATTCAGTAAATAGCCAATTGTATGACTTGAGTAATTCTCTAGCTTTAATGTAAAAGAGAGTAAGTTGAATAGCTACAATCGCTAATTGTAGTAAATCGTTAAATAATATATTCGTTCATGTCCATACTATAGATTATTTAATTTATATTTGTTTCCCAGAATTTTTAGTAATGTTTTTGCACAGCACGCACCTGCTCACTAATATGTCGGGTGAAGTGAGCGAACCAGACCATCGTCGCAAAGCAAAGCAAGGATTTTTTAAAGTTACATTTTACATGCTTAAAGCATACATCCCCAAGAAAGTATGATAGGAGACCTGACAATACAATTTTATTCATACTATATATTTTTAGGAGAACACATTTTTATTGTGAAGTTGTAATTATTCAGAGCATAGCTCTGTGATATTATTATAATTCTGAATAATTACAATTTCAGAATAAGAATGTGTTCTCCTAATAATAAAGTTGTATCAATGTGTCCAAAATTTAATAAAAGTGAATTGATAATTCTGGCGTCTGCTATCAAATTACTCAAAGGTATTTGAGAATCCGTAAAAACAAGGTAGATGGCTCTTTCAAATAATGGAACGATTAAATATATTAATATCAAAAAGTTAACATATAGGTTCGAAAATTGTCGCTAAAAATATTGTCGCTGTAGCATTGTTGGATAATGCACCTTCCCCGGTTAGGAAAGAGATCCAGGTTCGAATTACGGTGGCGCAACAACAATATTTTTCAATAGAATTGATTTTATATGTATATCTTTCTAATTAATATATTTAATTCATATTTAAACTATATATTTATTTAATAAAACCACGTAGTAGTATTCTGTCCCAATTTCTATAGCTACGCCACTGACATACGACACATTTCAATACATTATTCATCGAAACGAAGTGTCAGAGTGTATACTCGATTGATTGTCAGGTATTTTTGAATTAATTATAATTCCACTTTTGAAATTAGCAAAATTAACTTTGTGTCAATAAGTGGTTAATAAAACAAAGTTAACAAATAAAAATATAATTATAATTGTATCCAATGTGAGTTAAGTTATAAAATAATTGATGTTAACCCTAAAGGCTTGCATGCCATATTTATTATGTCGCGTTAAAAAGCATCATTCTACTTTTAATATTAATATTAAATCTGTTCACCCAGAACTTTCACAGACTTTTATCAGAATTTCATGAACATAATATTAAACGACTTCTTCATCGGCGGGCCCTCGTGACGAGGACGATGACTGCCATCTGCCATGGCCTATTCTCGAACTGCACACCTTTCCACATGTTGTACACGTGCACCGCTGGGCAGGAATGTTCTGAGTGACGGATCTTCCTCCCTTTTTCGGTAATTGCATCAGCTCTCTTCCGTTCTGTGCCACACATCTGTTCAGATTCGCCTTCACGATGTCTGAATCATTTCCTCGCTCCACACTATCTCACGATAAAAGGAATATAAACGATTTCGTAATTGAGATTTGATAAAAATTCAATTTAATTCAGAAAATCTTATCTTTAATAACATTTTATATGCGAGTATTAAAATAATGATGTTTTAAAGCAGTGGTGTAGTACTAAAAAAGAGGTATCGGAACGCTATTCTCCTAAATGAGGAACTTTTCAGTAATTCTACTACTAAATAAAAATAGCGTTTGTTTTCTTTTCTCGGACATAATTAAATATTTTTTCATATATTAATTAATACACTAGTATCTCTTTCACAAAAATTAGTCATAACCAATCTCACAAACAATAACGAAAAAGTCCATACTTCATAGTAGAATAAAATGATTTAACACAAACAAATAGTAGTAACATAAAAAAGATGACAAAAACTTTGAATACTGATTAAATGTATTAATTAGAAAATCTATTTTATCGAAAAATATTGTTGTTGCGCTACCGGGATTCGAATTCGAAGGTGCATTACAGCGACGGTACTTTTGACGACAAATTTTCGAACCTACATATTTGTTACACTTTTCAAATTAATACATATATCGTTCTGAATAATTACAACTTCACAATAAGAATTCGTTCTCTTTAATAAAAACTTTGAACTTGAAAAACATAAAAACGCGCAAGATTGAAAAAAAACTATGCAGGTGATGACAAATCAAATTAAAATTTTAGCTCACACAATAGAATGTGAAATGAAATATACCTGTTGTTATTTATTGTCGTATAAGGTGTATTCAAGTTCAGCTTTCTTGGAAAAACGTCGTAAAAAGAACCGGCATTTTGTTGCTAATGTTTTTTTCTAATAAATCGTACCGAAACGCGTTCCGGCCCCACTACACCACTGGTTTTAAGATTACATTTTCCTTTATCCAGATTATTTGGAATTTTATTTCATTGGAAATCTGATACGTGATTATATGATACGGCTGATTATGAAAATAAAATTTCAGCAATACTGAACCTGTCGATTAGCTTTTCATTATTATGCTAACGTACATACTCGTACAGCGTAAATTAAAATTTTCGATGTCTTTTCTTATCTCGCGGCCCCCTCCTAAAATAAATAAATATTAGAGTAATCTTAGAAAAATATATGACGAAAAAGTGATCAAACAAATACGTCATACTCGTTACCATGGTGAATACATATATTATTCAGTATTCATAAACGTCAAACTTACGTATTGACATTTTTTAGAAATGAGTGTTTTCAAAAATTCACAACACTCTGATGTGCGATAATTAAAATATGTTAATTCACATCCTGATAGAGAGGTAAAAAAACTTATTTGTGATTTCAATACCTATACAGTAGGCACCTACCTAAAAATTTAAATTAAAAAAAATAGTACCTACCTACACAAAAAACCGTTTTCTAAAAAACTATATTTAAAAAAAAAAATCCTTTCTTCCTTCCTAGTAAACTGTACACATAACACACATCCAATGGTTGCGCATAACACGAGAGCACCAATTTTAATCGTTTTTTTAAAATAAATATTTAATGTTAACATGAGTGCACTTTGAAAAGTGTCTCACCGAATGCCAAAAATATAATAATTTTGTTAATCAAGCTAAATTTTGTACTTTGTTTAATATACAAAGGTAACTATAAAAAAAATATAAAATATATCTCTTGACAATATACCTAGATATAAATAAATGAAAAATGAATGTCACACAATGGTTGGTTATAGTTGCACACTGAAGATGTATTTTCTCATACTGATACAAATAGATATTAACGATTCAATCAAGAGTTCGTTACAAGAAACACCTTGATGTTTTTTGTCGTTCATTAAAAAAAGGCGGCAGTACCTGGCATCAATATGCTAATCGCAGAAACGCTCATAAATACAATGTCAATAAAACGACATTAACACCTTGTGACTGAGAACCAATGTCAACATTATGATGTGAAGATTTAAAAGGCACAGTGTCGTCATTTATCCCGTACACTTAAAAGCAATTTCTATAATTCGCGATGCATACAAAAAAAATGGTTATTTTTTTGTACCGATATTCAAACTTATCACGACAGAGACATCTGTACGCGATGTCTTAAAACAAATTGTGACGCTTTCGTATTTATTGAGAAATAATGAAAATTCATTCCGCAAGAACTGAAATTTTGTTACACTGCTCGATTTAGGCTTGGCTTTTATATAATCGATTAGCTTGTAAGTATATATATATACTTGCCTGTTCATGCGGGCTTGGGGTTCATTTCCCCCAGATTCCCGCAGATCCCACTTTCATAGAACAGAAAATTAAAATGGTAATATTTCTATAAATTGATATAAGATTTTTAGTATCCACCTGCTAAAAATGCTATTAATATTTCAAAGTATGTATATATATAATTTAAATCCGACTGTATACAATCCTACATCCTTTGATAGATCTAAGCCAAATTTTGCATCATTACTCTCTAGGATCCTGCGCAAAACATGGCCACCTTTCCCCTAGTCGCCCCATCGTCTTCCCCCGATGTAAATGTGTATTATATTGAATGCCATCCGTTCTAAATTTTGCTCAGATGCACACTAGGATATTTTACTGTACTCTTTACGCCGTGATTAGGGCCTGCACAAAATAAAGACATCACCGCCTATATTCTCCCCCCAAAACAAACCATCTACATACTGTAATTATAACTAAATTTGATTACGTATAATTACATACCGCAGATAATTATTATAATTGGTAAAAATTACAGTATTCACCTAATCTAATTAGCGATAATATGGCTACTGCGTGGACCTAATGAGTGGCTAGATAACATTAGTTTATTTTATGTTTAATTTTTGTCAATCAGACGCGTCTCTCGGAGGGGGGAGTTCGAGTCCCCGTCTGGAAGCCGCCTCGCCACCTCGCCAAGACTGCATGATCACCGACTGGAGTGACTGGTCTCCTTGCAGCGTGTCCTGCGGCGTGGGCTACTCCGAGAGGGTCAGAATGATAAAGGTAATGTATTGAAAAATAACCATTATCGGAACTAGTGCTCAGGCTCAAGGCTGAGACAACTGTGACAGTAACATGTAAAATAACAGTTACATTCGTTGGCTCTTTTGATTATATGTAATAAAAATGTGTTTGTAAATAAAGAAGCATGGGCGTCTTGCTCAATCGCTTTTGTCGAGATTCGGTCCTTTTCGCCAACATTTCTGTCCTCTGTTTAAGAAAACGCAACACGTTTAAGTCTTATCTGAAAATAAATACGCTACAACACTTTCACAGAAGGCAAACGAAAACAATTGTATTGCAAACGACAAACTATTTAAATTTTATTTCTAAGATGTACGGATAGATGAAGGAGATTATGACTGTTGAAGCAGATTTGATAATATTAATTTCGGCACGAATGGCCTTATCAAATATTTTCTTAGTGGTTAACTTAACTAACTAACATTATAATCTAACACATTTACGTATTAGGAGACCACATTCTTATTGTGAAGTTGTAATTATTCAGAACGTAGATCTTTCTAATTAATATATTTAATTCATATTTAAAATATCACAGACCTATTGTTCTGAATAATTACAACTTCACAATAAGAATGAGTCCTCCTAATAATAAAGTTGTATCAATGTGTCCAAAATTTGATAAAAATGAATTGATAATTCTGGCGTCTGCTATCAGTTTACTCAAAGGTATTTGAGATTCTGTAAAAATAAGGTAGATGGCTCTTTCAAATAATGGAACGATTAAATGTATTAATATCAAAAAAGTAACATATAGGTTCGAAAATTTGTCGCTGTAGCATAGTTGGATAATGCACCTTCCCCAGTTAGGAAAGAGATCCGGGTTCGAATCCCGGTGGCGCAACAACAATATTTTTCGATAAAATTGATTTTATATGTATATCTTTCTAATTAATATATTTAATTCTTATTTAACATTTATGTATTATCAAATTTAAAATGTGATTAATGATTTGCGTGCTATTTAGATAGGGATATTTATTATATTGTATACAGTGGCGTAACTAGAATAATTGGGCTCCAATGCCCCCTGAATATGTAATGCGTATTAGATATGAGAATATTTTTAATATGCGGTTCATTGATTACATAATAAAAACAAAATTAGTCTCTTTTTTCTATGATGTTCATACTTTTATGATGGAATTAATTCATATGAATTTGCAACAGTAAAAACCCTTGCTACGCTTTATGGGGGGGTTTTCGTGTTGCGGCGATAGTACGGTCCTAACCCAAAATGCTATTTTTTGCTGTAGTGCATTATAAAAATTATTAGTCCATATTAGCGCTGGGAAAATAATATTCGTAACAGTATCATTTGGACCCCTCTTTAATGTTGGCTGCATTGGCGTAGTTACGCCACTGATTGCACAGTCGTGCTTCCTTTTCCTAAAGGTGTATTGAGCAAAAAAAAAACGATCTTGGTTTGAATAAAAATAATAAATACAGCTACACAAAAAAAAATCACACGAGTTGAATAAGCACTCACCAAATTAGCTCCATTTAATATAGTTTCGTGAATAGCTATTCGAAGTGACCGCACCCCTTGCACATAAACATAAGGGAAAGCGTGACCTTTTCCGGGGATGGGAAAAATAATGTGGCACCAGTATATTTTACAAAACACGTACAACGAAAAAATTATAATAAATATATTTTTATTATTATCTGTTTGCTAGCACTCGGGCGTGCCCTGTGAAAGAGTTTCACGCAGTTCAAAAACATTTACATATATTAAAAATAGTAATGTAGATATGTATTATGTATATAAATATATAGTTTTATATATAAAAAAGACAATATTGCGTATAGAAAATTCGCTTTCCCGTAAATTTATAATTTCTTATCAAATTTTTCATGGGACGTCGGATATTTATTTTATTAAAATTATTCTTTTTTTTTACAAAGAACACATTATTAACACACACACAGTTCTGTAGTATGTTTAATTAAAATTTAATTAATCAACTTGAAAGATATGCAGTAAAAGTCTATTTATCGAAAAAATATAATTGTTTCTATCAAGATCCTGGATTTATTCGATTGATAAATTCTTTCTGTATATCTTACAAGTTAATTTTCATTAAATTATTCTACCTATTATTGTATCTTAATTAACCTAGGATTATCCATCAGTGTCCTCAACAGCCTGTTTATAATAATGATACCTGCACGATAAAATTAAATAAAAACCACATAGCTATTATTTCAAACATTATAAATAATTACATTTTATTTTAGTTTGAAGCACAAAATGGAGGAATACCTTGCCCCAGGAAGCTAAACAAGAGAAGGCGATGTGGCGGCCCACCCTGTCGTTGATACTTAACTTTTTTAATTCAATCGCTATATGTTTTTATTAAATAATAATTAAATTCAATCATTTTTAATGTATTACAGGACATGTGTGGTAAGATAATTTTATCACATAAAAATTCAAAGAATTTTATTATAAGAATATAAAACAAATTTAACCTAATCGAGGTTTACAACTCATTGTGTTTGATTTGCGTAGGAAAATATATACTTGTAGTATAATAATGGTTAAGCAATTATGTCGAGCATTGTTTTATGTTATACAACATTGATTAACCTACTTGTTTTTAAATATCTATAGTATATATATATAAAAAAATATATTATACATAATTTGTAGTTGGCTAAGTCTTTTACAGACATTAAATATTTTCAATACTTCAAAATACAAACATAAGTTTACATCAGTTTTATAATATGGAATAATAAATCATAAAAAAATAAACAAGTTTTTTACTTTTTATTATTGGTGGGCATGTTTTAGTGAAAGCAGTACACAATATGGTTATATGTATGTATTATGTGTATATATATTGTAGTTATGTACATGTATAAACGACTTTTTTCAATGGCAAACAAATTAAATATTTTTTGTTATTTTTTTTATTCCTTCTTAATTACATATATATTCGTTTTAATTTTATTTTTTACCAAACCGCGTGACAGTTTTACGGCGATACCTCTTCTGCAACAACACTGTATATCGGTTTGGGCAGATTTGAGTTATGAATGCCACAAAGTTGTTTGTTTTATTGGGTATCGAAAGGTATATAACAATCATATACAATAAATAAAAATACTATTATTCACAATTTCTAAGTGATATTTCCTGCAACAACGCTGTATATCATCTAAGACGGTCGACGATCCATCACAACAACAACCAATTTACAGTGTTGTTGCAGGGGGAGGGGTCTCATTAATTTTATCTAAAGTATTTAATTTGATAATCAAAGAGCTATATTTTAAGAGCGGATAACATAGGGGTGATGAAGATGCCTATTGAAAATATATGGTTCTTGAAGGGGTGTTTAGATAGTTTTTAAGAGTTGTTGAAGTTAAAATTGTTTACCTGTGCATTTTTGAGTTATTATTTTTAATTAAAACAATGATTAAAAAATACATTGACTAATTTTTACTTCAGTAGGTGTGTCTGTATCCAGTGAAGTAAAATTTTGTTAATCCTTTTTATTTTAAGAAAAAAAAAAAAAAAACTGGAAAACAATATATTTATTCCTTTTAAAATATTAATAGATAACGTCATCCGCTTAACCTTTAATTCAACTAGTGATCTTTAAAAATATTTGCATACCGTATTTTATACAAAGGAATCCCTAACTGGTTTTCAAAACTGGCGGTCGATAATCGCCCAAAGTGCCTCGGCACGAGCGGGAAACAGGTTATCAAATATGAATAACTTTACATTCACGTAGAAGTAAAAATAAAATTCCCAAAATGAATCAACAACAAACTCACCGAGAAAAGTACATTAAACAGCATTGAGATCAAAGAGATATGGAGGTAGATTATATATGCGAATGTACGTAATATATGAAGAAAGCCGACGTTTCAGATGGCCGTCACGTCGTGGAAATGTCTTCAGAAGAAGAAAAAATATCAAAATCATAAAAAAACATATCAAAATCATAAAAAAAATATCAAAATCACAAAAAAATATATAAAAAACATAAAAAGTTCTTAAATCATTTCGTAAAATATCATCAACTGCTTATACATAAAGAATGATTACACATCAATAGATAAGTATATAAATTATTATTTTTTAATTTTTTACAAAGAACATATTTTTGTTGTGAAGTTGCATTTTCAAAACATAGTTCGGACACATTCTTATTGTGAAGTTGTAATTATTCAGAACAGACGGTCTGTGATGTTTTAAATACTAATTTAATAATGGAACGACAGATTTATTAATTTGAAAAAGTGTAACATATAGGTTCGAAAATTTGTCATGAAAAATACTGGCGCTATAACACAATTGGTAGTGTACTTCCCCGAATTGGAAATAGAGATCTAGGTTCGAATCCCGGTAGCGCTAAAACAATATTTTTCGACAAAATTGATTTTATTTGTATATATTTATAATTAATACATTAAATTAGTATTTAAAACATAGTTTTGTTGTATTTTAATACAAATTAAATTAATCAACTAGAAATAATCTAAACAAATAATAGATATCTCAGAGATGAAGCTATTTTTTATTATATTTAATGGAAATATATGGAAGTACGTGTAATTGCAGGGCTTACGACCTGTATTCAGCTGGCTTAAGTAATCACTTTACTCAATATAACATTCATCTCACCCATTAATCAATCTCCATATCTATCAAATTTTTGGAAGTTGTATATATGTTAATGTGTTTTGATTTTCATTTCTCTGAAACAGCGTAGATGTCGCAAAGAGAATCAAATTATTATTTTTTATTTACTTAAAGTAATATATCTGTAAAATGTTTTTATAATATATTATATATACTAGAATACGCCCGAAAAATCAATTTTTTTATATTTTTTCATTTTGACCAGTATATTATTAGCAATATTTGAATATGTTCCAAGAACACACAAGTACTGGATTTGTTTAAAAACAGTGCCTTTGTAGGTGATAATCCAGTAATTGTGTGTTCTTGGAACATACTTAAATATTGTTAGAAATAATCTATTTATTGAAAAAATATTTGGTTGTTATATGGAATAAAATTTGTATCAACTATAAAAACTATAGAATATAAGTTCAAAATTTGTCGAAAACGTAATTATAACAATCAGGCCTATTCTCAAAATTGCAATATTGAAATGAAGGTGATTGTTACACCAACCCTCAAAAATAGACAGATAGTTTTGACAGATTATGGTACGTTTATCTCCCTCACTCCCTCACTCTCATTCAAATATAACACTATTTTTGAGGGTTGGTGTAACCATCACCTTCATTTCAATATTGCAATTTTGAGAATAGGCCTGATTATCTATGCATGCGAATCTTCTGCAGGTCTGAAGTATTTTCTATTTTGGTTTGTGGTTACAATGATTTAAATGTCATGTATATTCTCTTTGCAATATTCTTTATATACAACAAAAAAAAATACATTTCACAGTATTGAGTAATATTATCATACGTGTACCCTGATGAATGAGGAGAGAATGGTAAGAAATATGTGATGGGGACAGGATTTAAAATTCACCGCCATCTCAGCTGGTATCGACACTAGCGACATAGCTCTGCCGGCTGCCGTTACAGGTCTGGCCCGATCCCTCACCGACGATCTCCTATGTTTCACCGCTTCGCAACGGCGGTTCTGCATCTTTTCATTTCTTCATTCTATTCGTGATTCTGTATTCTTGGTTTTATCATACTGTCTCAATAAACATCAACACGCCATTATCACTCTTTCATTTAACCACCGACCTAACTCCCAAAGATGTATGACGCAAGTGTTTAAGAACGTCCGTGGAAGACTTGGCACGATCAGGTAACCAAGATACTGGAGGATGGTCCTGTTAGAAGCCTCAATAATCGGCGAGCTTGTATGAAAAGATGTATGAATGTGGATAAGGCGAGAATTGTCTGTCAGGACAGAAGAGTGACACTCTATCCTCTCTGCCTACCCCCCGGGGGGAATCGGCGTGATAGTAAGTTATTTAGTTAGTTAGTTAGTTACCCGGAAAACTGAGAACAATCCTATCTGTTAAACATGTTTATTACTATTAGCTATTTTATAAATCACTAATATTCATATTTATATGTGTGTAAAACACTTTCCTGCATCCTTATACCTATTTAGTTAACATAGTTGATCTACTAGAAAATCAGTTCCAGTTCCAGGTGAGTTTCGGCTTATTTATTCGGTTACTTTTGGAACCAGTTCCAATTTTTGAAATATATGATCGAATTTTGAATTAAATTGGTTAAGGTTTTATGACCAGGGACATCGATATTTGATCGATTCTGTAGAACCAGTCATATCGAATATCGAGTAACTGAGTGTCCTGGCGACTGGTTAAAATATAATATCGACCAACGCTATTCCATACCATATAAGTATTGTATAAAAGGAAGATATATAACAATATTATTTGAAAATACGATTCAACATATAATCGTACGTACACAACGTAAAGACACGCGCTGCTTGCGGGCTACTGATGAATAAATAATTTAATAAATCTGTATGTTAAGTATAGATATTTTAAACTTAAGATTTTTTAAGTAGATACTTGAAAAAGTGCGTGGACATTTTTTCAAGAAATATGTGCCCGCTCAGGCTGCCGGGCAGTCGCTACGCCACTGGATTCGCTTAATTGATTGACGTTTTAAGGCTTCCCATTCATGTGGAAAAATTGTACTCTACAAAAGTATTGATTTTGTTAACTTTTGAAAGTAAACATTTGTCAAGAATTTTTATTTGAGACCTTAAATTAAATCGGCGAGGTCGAAATGATAATCAATGTGTGATAAAAGAGTACAAGTTGACCTTGAAGGGGAATGTTCCACGGGTTAGGTGTATTCAAGGCATAATACTACTCATCAAGGGCGCACAACAGCTGATGATTGCAAAACCAACGATTGAATGAAACATTAACGCTACGTCCGTACTTGGAATGAATAATGAGCAGCTAGCCTGCAGTCTATTCCGGGTTTAGTGCTAGCAAGGCAGATCGTTAACGTGAACCAATCCGGGCGCAATAACCGTTGTTGTCTTACTTACGCAAATTTTAAACTGTTCACGTTGTCACGCCTACCCGGAATTTTAAGTCTTAGCACTTGTAGGCGACGGGGATCCTTTAGCCGTAGACTGCGTGCTCTATACAAAAATGAAAAGAAAGATGGCCGCTTAAAAGCTTTCAGAAGATTTCGCTGCTGCATCACTGTTCGGAAGAATAATGATAATAATTTTGGTTTCTATGGAAATGAAGCAGATGTGGAATGGAAGGTGCGGTTATGTATAATTTTTTCTCTGTAATTGATTAAAAATTATTATTTAAAATTAATAAATTTACCATTATATAAACTTGCGAGAGTGTGAAATATCGGAAAACTTCAAAGATATAAAAATATGCCTAAGAATATTCAAATAACAAGATTAATAATTCAATATGATATAATGTTGTATAGATATTCTGTTATTACTTCTCTTTCTGACAAGTTTTATATAATTTTTTAATTTAATTAAAGTGATTTTCTTTTTAATAAGCTAACCATTTTTTTTATTGTAAAACCAAATTGTAGTTTTCGGCGTACAAAAATATTAAAAATAAATGTAAAAATGGCGCCTAACCCCCTTCACCTGATTTAGTTCACAAAGAAACCGTAGTTGGCAGGTTGTCGAAAATATATATTTTTATAATTGTCAAAATTACAAAAATTGCTGAATTTTAACAATATATAAACGCGTACATATCTCAGATATGTGTATAATACCACCCATGCATTGAAAACATTTTACTTAAGTATATTCAAACAACATTAGAATTTTATTATACGTTCAGATGTTGCTCTTTTGTTTTGTGGAAATGAAAACGATGTAAAGTGTTATTTTATAAACGTGTTACGCATTTTTAATGCAGTTTCGTGACACATTTTATTTATTTATTATTATTATACACGCCTTATTCAGGCATTAACATAATTTGTAAAATAATCGAAAATTTCATCAGAAGTGTAATACACAAAGAAAAAATATATATATCAGCATGTTTTTTTTTCATTATCAAATTTAAAAATAAAAATAAGTATAAAATGTGAAGTAAAGCAATTTATCCGTCACCATTGAGATGAGATGCAAAAAATTGTAATAATGTAGTCCTATAAAAAATTAAATTTACAGCAAAAATGTCGACTACCTCCGCATGTGTTCTGACATTATCACTGCAATAGAACAATGCATTGTGTCAAGCAGACCAACAATCTGGGAGCAGTCTATCATACCATTGATGATCCTGTATAGAAATATAAGGTCGGTCACCGTACGTCTCACTGATAATTTTAACAATTTCACGTCTAAGGAGATAATCATAATTGATAATATCCTCAGAGCGTATATTTAATTTAAAATTAATGAATCTTATTGATAATAGAATATAATGAATTTTACCGTGGAAACCTCCGAATGAGTTCAAGCAAAGTGACAGTTGATTTGTTATCTGTTTAACAAATAATTGGCAGACTTCTGTATTTTGTGTACTGATACCGAGAGACCCGAATGGACACCGCGAGTGGCCCCGAGTCACGGTCGCGCAGCAAGAACGTGGTAAGTACATCATACTATAATACATACACGATTACAACATTGTTGCAGAGACGGATCTCGACTCGGAGGTCGAATCTTTACAAGATCGTTTGAGAGCTGAAGAATTGGTAAATTACAAATATTTTATTCAATTCTATTCGCATGGTTTCAATAGCATGTCACGTGTTCAGTAGTCATTTGTTTCAATGGTTTAACTTAGTAGATGAAAATCTCTAGTCTCGATTAAATTTTAAAGACTTTTTCATAAAAAAACATGCTATGTATTGTTTAAATCCGTACGAGGACGGTGTCGACTCCTTAGAGCTTCCATAATATTTAATATTTTCGTTGATATGAGTACAGTATTTGAGTAGCAATTTACTGTTACAATAATGTTTGTAGCGTTAACTGTGTTTAAACCACTGTGTTGTTTTCACATCGACTGGTTTCGATACTGACGTATCGTCGTCAGGACTGGCGTGCAACTGAACTGTCAACCAAGACTCCGCTTACAACCTGTAATGAATGTCGTTTAAATTTTATGAAACAGTTCAGTTGCACGTCAGTCCTGATGAAAATACGTTAGTATCGAAACCGTTTGACGTTAAAACAACACAGTGGTTTAAACAAAGTTAAATATTAATACTTTTTTTATTGTTTATTAGAAAAACGTTTCATTTATCATACTCTTGAAACGTTATGAAAAATAATAATAATAAACAATCGTTATGAACAGGACGTTTCTAAAATAAAAGTTTGAAATCATCTACATACATTGAATAAAATTATTAATATTCGCATCAAAAATGTTAATATATTCCAATTCTATATTTCATATTAATGACGATAGAAATTGAAAAAATATATCTTGGGAGCAAATGGGTCACATTTCGATCTAATTCATACGAGTATACCAATATATTTTAAAGGAAATTGACACCTCACCTCTATGCAATGTGCCAGATTCTTTTTAAGTTTTCTCAATATTGAGATATTATATTATATACATTTTTTATAAATGTTTAACGTTTATATTTTATATAAACATCAAATATTTAACGTGAGCAGATTTCTTAATGGCGTGTTTTCAAAAGTAATTCATATTTTCGATTTTTTTTTCCAAAAATGTGGGTTTTTATTTATATACTGCACTTTTTTTTATACTATTAATTTGAGAAGACCTTTACACTAATGTTTTTTTTTAAATTTGAAATCGCCGATTAAAAAACAATAAAAAACACATATTAAAAGGATCGATATAAATATTATTTAGTAAGAAATTATTGTGTTTTTGATACATATAAAAGTAGCCGAAGCCTCAAAACATGCAAGTTAATATAATAAATTATTTTAACTATAATAACTTGTTGGTGTAGTGATTAAGACGTTGGCCTAGTGATCTAGTGATCAGGGGTTCGCGCCTTGTTCCAGGACACCAGCAAGTTAGTCCTATTTTCATAGTACAAGCGTTTAGCTTAGTTTGAAAATAGTAAGAATATTGATGTAACATGCATTCCGTGTATGCATTTCTGTTTTTTTTTTAAATAATTTGTATTCACTAGCAGAAAGTGTTTTAAAAACGTCGAAAATTGATCATATATTCTGCAAATTGAATAGTTTATTAATTTTGAACATTTTGCCAATTTGGTTAAATGCAGATTTGTCTCTTAATCTTGGTTTTAAGATTACAAGAAAATATATTTCGTATATGAAAGAATTTTCTAAATTAAGGCAATTTTGTGGCACGCGAAAAATAAATTTAATGGTCGCGGTCTTTCTTATAATGCTTGGATTTTCTTAATTATAGCAAAAAATATTCAGTTTATTGGTTTTACATTAGTGTAAAAGTAATATCTAAGTAATAGTTTAAAAAATGTCAAATCTACTGCATAACTTCTGATATAAATGAAAAATAAAAATCCACATTTTCGTAAAAAATGCGGAAATATTAATTATTTTTGAAAAGGAAATCTTAATGTGATCACCCTTGACCTCCCGACAACTAATAAGATGACAGAGGTAGGTGCATATTTTGAGTCAACGCATGCATTCCATTGTGACAACAGTGCATTCATATTTATATTGACGGTGCATGAAAGTGATAGTAGGCACCCACGTGTTACTTTCTGTACGAGCAGAATGAGATTTGAATTTCAGGTCAAAAGAATTCGATTGAGTGCAACACACACACACACTGTCGGTTTCATATTATCGAGCAGACCAATGGTGACCCACATTTCTCTGCATGTTCTACTTCTAAATCTGCTCAGACTTACACGCGAACCTGATTACTTTCTTTTGTCATAAATTCATGAAATTCTAAATAATTCATAATTTACTGATGGAAAGTTTAAGCGATTATGATACCCTTACCCTTAACAGTCTTGTGTTTCTCCGCAGTGACGGCGAATTTCAGAATGCAGCCCCTACCTCTATTATTATATTAAATGAAATAACAATCACTTTGTATGAAACCACGAAAATAATTATTTATTTATTTATGTAATTTTATATTCTATCTCCCTCTTTATGTGTATATAAATGCACTCTTTTTGTATTTATGATTAGTTATAAATACGTCCTGGTGGAAGAGCTTGAGATAAGCGAAACCGGTTGATGTATAATAAATTTCGTGGTTTCATACAAAGTGATTGTTATTTTATTTAATATAATATGTCAAACCACAAAGTGATTGCTTTCTACGAAAATATGATTATGATTATTAAAAATTTTCAAAATAAATACATACCATGTATTTTTAAATGCATGTTGTCTTCTGCAATTGTATTGTTTTATAACCCGGGTAATGCTGTCGCAATTGGTCCATTGATATTTTCTAAACATATTACTTATGTTGGTTGTACTTTACCGGATTGTTTTCGCACAATACTGAGAAATTGACTCTAAAAGTGTGCTTTAAATTTATTTTCTTCTTGTACGAGACAGTAATATAAATATTTATATTAGATATAATATTTACACTCCGGCGCCAATTTACCGCCTTACCTGCCTACGCCCACGGGACATTCCCGCTCCTCGGGGATTCCGAGCGTCCGCATCCGCGCTTGTCGCGCAGCAACGAAATTATATTAGTATTATTATATATTATATATTAGTATTTCAGAAATAAAAGCAAACTTCGAAACGTCAAAATAATTTTGAATGCAAGACATCGTTAATCGATACAATAAATAAGGATATACTAATAATAAGAAAATTGTGTAATTTATATATATATATATATATATATAAATGAACATCTTAAAATGATTTTCGTAAGAGAATAAAATTATTTCAATTATTATCAATATTTAAAAAAAAAAGTATTGCAGTATTACGTACGATTGCGTTGTTGTGACGTCATTAACAATATTTTATTGAAATCCTTAGCAGAACATTTTATAGTTAAGTTTCATATTTTTAAATACACTTTTTTTGTTATTTAAATACTCAATAGCTCGTATCTACGACGATCTTTCAATGAACCGATGATTTTTGAGAGTACTGGATGTGTCATTCTGATTAGCGCGCAAAACATGCGGGGTGATGATTCAAAAATGACTTCGATACGAATCTCAGCCGTGGACATGGGCCTATGGAAATAGATTTAAAAAGAAACAGTTTTATAAATATACTTTTAAAATTAGCAATATTAACTTTGTGGTTAAAATTCATATTTTTATTTGATATCTTTGTTTTAATAACCACTTAATTGAATTTGCTAATCATTTGATAGAAAATGGTCATGGTTTTGATAAAAAAATTGGGATTGTCAATTTTGCATATAAACGGTGTTGGTCACGAATTAAATAATTTGGAATCGTTGGATATAAACAAAGCGTGTAAAACTAATCAAAAAATTATAAACAATCAACTAAATTTAACTACGAGTCCCATTCTAAAAAATTTTCCTAAAAATTATTCGAAGAAATTTGTATTGAGTAATGATTTGAGTTAGGTACTAAAAATAGATTCTGGTAAAAAATAATATATGTTTTAGTTAGTTATGAAATCTTAAAGAAGAAAATGGTATTTTTCGAAACCGGTAGATGTATTTAAACTCAATTAAGTGGTTATTAAAACAAAGATATTAAATAAAAATATAGTTTTATAAATATTTCTTATTAATTATAACATTACATAGTGCTTAAATGTTCTAAATATTTGGATATCATTAACTTATATTGAAATATTTTAGATAGTTCAGTTATGTACATTTTTTCGCTGCGAAAATTCTTCGAATTGAATTTGATATTCTTAATTGTCTTGTTAAATATTCAATCGTATCGTTTGTTCGCGTCATTAAAAAAAATAGGAAATAACCGTGTTAAGACGAAGATCACGTGTGTAGTTTTTAACGTGTTTTTAAAATGCGGGGGGGGAATTTATTACCACAAGAAATATCATTTTCTGTTTGTAATGTAAATAAGGTGAATTCAATGTCAAACAAGCCATCATCGTTATAAAATAATAATTATTATAATAAATATCCGTGACATCTTGGGATTGGGTTTGAGTGGCATTCAATTATTAACTGATTACTTATTCATAAAGATTAATAATTACAGCTCTCTCAGTAAATAGTTATTAGCGATCACAATCAGCCTTGAAGATAATATGTAAATGAATTACTGCATTTCTGTTGGATTTCAAATGTGCATTTCGAAAGTTTTTAAATCGTTAATAATATTTTTTTTTTCTCTCTTTATTATGGCCTTCGCCAATTAGGCGTAACTAGTCATTACAAGTATATACAAATGAAATAATACAATTTTTTAAATATATTAACAATTAGCATAAATAAATAAATAAGTATTTTATTTTTTAATTACAATTAACAAATTAACATACATTTACTTTTTTTTTTTTTTTTTCATTTTTTCATTCATTACATAACATAGTACGAAGAAGAACATTTATATTGGAAAGTAAAAAAAATATACAAATTATAACTGTTATTAAGTGAAGGATAAATTCAAAAAAATATATAACTAAAATAAAAAAACAATGTGACATTTCAATTCATATAAAGTATTAATTTAATTTATTAAGAAAATTGTGCAAATATATATCATACTTTCACATTTCTCTTAATTTGAAGTTAATAATAATTAGGGAAATTCATTATAACATTAAAAAAAAGTGTTGTGAATTTGAGAAATGAATTTCGAACGAAACAATTCGACGGTTTAAAAGGCGGCAAGGAGAAATATGATTCAAATAATGGAACGATTAAGTGTATTAATATCAAAAAGGTAACATATAGGTTCGAAAATCACAATCACACCAGTGAGTCACGAGTGACATTTTTTCTCATCACTACCATGTATCTACTTAAATACATCGAAAAGAGATAAACAAATATAAATAAATAAAATTTGAACATTAGTACAAAAATGACGTGCAGAACATTAAAAATACACATATTTTAGCCATTTTATTTATTGAATGGCGTGTGTCAGCACCATATATATATATATATTTTCATATAACATTTAAATACTCAATTTTATTTCACTATTAATCAAAAACATTAAATTTAATTAACATATGTTAACACTTTCCTACCGTTTAGTAATTCAGAATGAAACACTAGAGACATCCATGAATTAATTCTGCACATCTCTTTTATAACACATAATTTTAATTTAAAAATGGAGATGATATATTTTTTTACCATTTATTAAATAGATTAATTCCACGCCGGAAAGTAACAGTAGGTAATAACATTATTTGAGTGTATAATTATGATGATGAAACTTAACAACGCACAGCATCTGCGAGGATCACTAAATAAATCAAAGTTTATAATATAACGATGCCAATATTTACTCAGTTCAGCTCTCTGATCTATTCTAAAATAATTTTTAAGATACATAACATGTATTGGGTGGACACATATGTTGTTGGTTTTTTCCCCAATCGCGGGAACTGAACAGCTCGCGCTATGAACATTTTTAAGTAAATACATAAAATTAACATTTCATATCGCTACCAATTAGAGTAACGATTAACGCGGCATAACTTCAACACCAGCTTCTCCGCTTCAAGGCTGAATTATACAATGTTTGCTCACCAACTTCAGAGATGTATTTATTTCTGATAATTATTTTCATGTTTTAGTTAACAGCCCCCCCCTCCTCACCTGCTGGTAATTTTTTTACATAAAATAAAAAAAGAGGCTTTATTAGATACCGAACCCCTAAAATATTTTGAAATTAAATTACAGTCACACAATGATGCGAGTATAAATTATTATGGTTAAGATATGCATGGAAAATTGTGTGCAGTGCGCGGCCATACTGTTCCTAGACCTATCACAATTGTTTATTATTTAAACTGGCAGCCAATGGTTCGCGTGGCCTATCGTTTTGTGCGCTCAATTATATTTAGAATCATGTTTTCAAATATGTAATATTGATACTTAAATAAATAAAGCAGGTTTGCATTTTTGCTAAATATACACAGCGTTAACTATCGTTAAAAATCAAAGATTAAAAAAAAACTTACAGTCGGTAAGATTCAAATCTTCGTTCCTAGAAAAAGGATATTTCTAATCAAATGTATTACCGCTATACCACCGCTGGTAGTATGAATATTACAGTATTTATTAGTATTAACATATGTACACATATATATATAAATTCTACTATTAGGCAGGAATAGCAAACTTGCCACCGACAACAAGCTCTTCTTATACAAGGCCTATACTCCATTACGCAGCCCCTATCTGGGGTCACGCGGCCATAACACACATGAGAAAATTATAGATTTTCCAGAATAAGGTCATCCGGCCAGCAATGAGTGCCTCTAAATGGACAAGGATCTCACAACTTCATCACGATTCGGGCATTCTCACTGTAAAAGAGTTTATAAAACACATCTCCAAGCGATTTTATGCTGGCCGGTTATCGACGTATGATATAACGGTCCCCTTGCGAAACAAACGCCTCAAAACCGTCCTCCTTTAGAGGTTACAAGTCACTGCGTCAGCTAACAGCCCCTGCCGCCGTTTGCAGAAAATTTTAACAATAACAACTAATAATAATATTTAACAGGCCCATAAGGCATACATCATGATGAAGGAGCAAGGAGTCTACGAGAACACGAAATTCCGAAAGCCACGATAACAAACTCAAACACAATATAAATATGTTATAGAGCATTATAAAATAAATGTATCAATTAGAAAGATATACATATAAATTCAATTTTATGCAAATAATGGAACGATAGATGTATTAATTTGAAAAAGTGAAAAGGTTCGAAAATTTGTCTTCAAAAATAATGTCGCTGTAGCATAGTTGGATAATGCACCTTCACCGGTTTGAAAAGAGATCCAAGTTCGAATCCCGGTGGCGCAACAACAATACTTTTCGATAAAATTGATTTTATATATATTTAAAAATATCACAGACGAATAATTACAATAAGTATGTGTTTTCCTAATAATATTATAGAATAGATGCCCGGCATAATATTTTAACCTAAAATTCAACGAATGAGAACAACAAAACTACTAATTCTCCTAATGTTATCGATTGTGTGAAATATCAAGCAAATGTTTTATACATTTTTAAATGGCCGGCATGATGCTTCAGGCACCCACGCCTCCTCCAGTAGAGCGTAATAAAATTATTAACAATAATTATTGCAACAAGTCCACCCGCGAACGAAGAACGTGATGTCATGCCCCGGTCCGAGCGTCGCAATTATTAACGTGTTATATTTTGCTATTCCGGTATGCGCGTGACCCCTGAAGGTGTTTTATTGCAAAAGTCAATAAAACTGGGAATATTGACGGTAAGTAATACTAATTTGTGCGTAATGAAGATTGACAGAGATACATTTATTAGATGATTTTTTTTCGGCAAACGTTCGATCAATTGTCCGTATGGAGCCACCGAGCGCTTCGAGCGTTAAAATTAATTTGATTTAACCCCTCCCAAACCATGCAGTAACACAGGTCTACCGCTCTAATTAAATCTGCAATATTTTGGTAAATATACGCAACATACACTTCATATTTTAGTTAATTTGAAGGAAAATATTTACGCTTACAGATGACTAGTGAAAAATCAATCAATTCTACAAAAATAATTATTTTTAATTTATTCCGTTGTAAAATTAATACGATGACAAAAATACCATTTGTGGCAAGACAAAAAGAAATTAATTTCACAGTGAAAACAATAACAAACATTATGGTGTATCTTTCTCACTAATTAAATGAAGATAGATAAAAAGGAAGGTTGCATTATAAAATGCAACCTCCTATACAGAACTTGATGAATGCTCCGAATTATAATATTACATTTTTAAATATATTTAATGGTCAGAACTTAGAGTAAATTTATGGCTAATTTATTTCTATACTAATTTCATTCGGTAACACGAGTTGACAGCATGGCTGCGTAAGAGTATTTTATATCACGGTATGGTAAAGGTTAAGACGTCACATACTGCAATGATAATAAAAATATGTCATTATACACAATTATGTTGATAATGTCATTTTTTAATTTTATGATCAGCTTCCTCACTAATGATAGTGTGTAGTAATGATGAACTCAAAATCACGAACCGTGAATCAATCACTGATATCTTTGAACCACACTCACTATCAGTGATTGAATATCTGGGAATATCGTGATCAGTGATTCATTTTTTTATTTTTTTTTATTTGGTTGTGAACCGTGATTCGGCGCCTGCGCATATTTTTCCAGCGTTTTCATTATCTTTGTGATGATATTTAATTAGATACTCATATATTAATTATTTATAATGGAATGTGTTTTTTATTTATTTCGTGTATTGTGATATCGTGCGGCGCGTGTGCATTAGTAATGAAACTGTGATCACAGTCACAGTTTTCAATCACAGAAATTATCGAATACCAATCACAATCACACCAGTGAGTCGAGAGTATTTTTCATCACTAGTATGTAGGCAGGGCTGGATTTACTATAGGGCTAAAGGGGCCCCTAAATTGGTTGATGTCCATTCTGTCATTTTCTGCATTTTTACAAATGAATTATTATTTACGCGATACCATCGATAAAAATTGATCGAACATAATCTGAAATATTAAAAATAATGTAGGAATAATTATATTAATAGATATTCATGAAATAATAAGTGATTATGCCAATGATAAGTGTTTGTAAGAGAAGTATTATGAACCCTTCTTCACCACCATTGTCTACTAACTCAGTTTAAATAGTCATCTTTTGCTTTAGTTCTAATACTGATGATTTTTTTTTTCGTATACATTCACTTGAGTTTAGTATTCCATCTGATTAGATTAGGTTAGGTTAGGTTAGTATATTTTTATTTATTATCTTTGTTTTATTAACCACTAAATTGAGTTTAAATACATCTACCGGTTTCGAAAAAACCATTTTCTTCTTCAGGATGTCATAACTAACTAAAACATATATTATTGTTTCTTTGTCAGAATCTATTTTTAAAAATCAATTTGAAAAAAAAAAATTTTTTTAGTACCTAACTCAAATCATTAATTTTAGGAAATAATAATAATAATCGAAACCGGTAGATGTATTTAAACTCAATTTAGTGGTTAATAAAACAAAGATAATAAATAAAAATATGAATTTTAACCACAAAGATAATATTGTTAATTTTAAAAGTATAGGTTAGTATAATTTTATATGCTTTAAAAAAAAAATTTGGCGCTCAGATTTACAGCCCGGGTAAATCTTAAATCTCTGTTTGCAAGTCGGGTTAGATTTAGTCTTGCAGGTTTACCTTATGGAATTCGTGGATCACAATTTTCCATGATGGTGTACATTTTAAAATAGAAGCAATCGTGGAATCGAATACCCTGGACACGATATTGATCTGCCTATGTTTACACCAGTGACGCGAACCACAGATTATGTTTGACATTTTTGCCGTCACGGTAATCGATAATTTTACTATTTCCAATACAAGCCATAGCTCTTTCGATACGAAAATAGAACTACCTACTTTGATAGCGGGAGTTCACCCCCCTGTCGCTTTACCGAGTGAGGTCATTCTTATGGTCCGCGTCCACGGAAGAGATTATGATACTCTGAGTTGTGAATTTTGCCCTGCTCCGCTCTGGAGACGGCTCTCAGCTTTCAAGTGTACATCAAGTCTCAGAGATTCGTCATTAAGCGTCTAACTTCCATTCCATTGAACGTTGATTATCTATTCGTCAATTGGTTGAATTTCAATCATCCCAGCAGTTAAAGCGAAATAAATGTTAATTGAATAAAATAATGTTTTAGTTTTAAACCACTTTATTATACACATATACTTTGACCCAACAATACAGTATATAGACCAGTGGCGGTCGGTGACTTTTTGTAAAAAGAATGCTGGAAAACAATTTTATACCTACTATCAAATATAACATATAATCGAAGGATATTTAATATTTCAATAATTCGGCATCAAGTATTAAAGCCAAACTGTCAAAAAGTGCGTCACACAAATAAATGTATACCCATATATATACCCATAAGCATTAAAGTCGTTTTTTGTACGTCAGATGCAGTTAACGAATACGTATACAGTATTCGAAGAACGTTAACAGGCGGACGTGTGCGCGAAAGTCAAATACTTTCAAATTTTGTGGATACGGAACGAATGATGTATCATTCGTTCTGTATCCACAAAATTTGAATTGGATATGAATATGGATTGTAATCCACTGTTGCTGGATGTATATGTATGCTGTTGAGAATGTATATGTATTTCGACTCGCTCCGTACGCGCGCCTTGTCGTAGTATGTGTAATTTTTTATTTTTTTTGTAGCATAAATAGTACATATGAAAAAATAAAGGTAATTACTTTACTAGACGTGGTCTGTTCTAAAGCAATTACCTGTACAGCTGTGACTGGTATGACTGGTCTCTAAAGGACAGGACGAATTTATTTGGAGCAGTGCAGTTTTGGGCTAGAAACAAAAAGACCAAAGCTGTTTGACTCCAGAACACAGGGGATACGGAGCATCCAAAGCATGTATGAAGCGACCGATAGACTAACAAATATTTAAATATGAGGTAAAGAAGAGAGAAGAGAAGCCCAACTGAAACTAGTTGACTTTAGTGGTTAAAAAGTAAAACATTATTTTATTTTATTATAATATCAAGCCGCAACGTGTTTTGCTTTCTTTCAAGAAATAAGTGTTTATAATTGAATGTCTAATAGTTCCAGTTCCTGTCTCTTTCTATCAATCTCCAGATATCAAAATCTTAATACGTGTGCACGGTACAGAGATAAATCTCAATTAAATCTCTGAAATTTATCTCATTCTGCGGACAGTCTTTCACATAATATATATTTATGTTGGATATCGCTAAGATATCGTAAAAATATATTCTATGGTCAGGGTGAAAGATTAGATTCGATCTGGACTCTAATAACGCTGACGTGACTCGTCTCGGAGACTCTTGAAAGATTTTATTTATATACTATATTCACCAATACCCAATTGTAAAATATCTTGTAGCTATAATAATTTATAAATATAAACAATGGTATCATTAGTGGGTTTCTACATAAATAAAGAAACCAAACAATATGAACTCGCGGTATTATAAATTATTATCAAATTGGTGCACGGAACTAGTCAAAATGACAACGGTATAATTTTATATTATTTTTCTATAATTTTTTTTAATTGTCTAGAAGTCTCAAGCAAGCATCAATAAAGTTGAATGTACACAAAAAATTTGTAGTATTATTATTAGTACATAGTACATAATGAAAAATAGCAAATCGCGTGTCACAAACTAAAGCATAACTTTGTTTTTAGTTTGCATTAACACAACACGAAGAAAATAGACGCAATGTTCATGTTATGCGGATAAGTAAATCATTAAAAACGTACAAAATATTTAAAACATTTTGTAACATTATTATAGGTGGTCTTCATAAGCCTTTGCGTTTTTTTCAAATGTAAATATGCGCAAATTGCACTCCTCTTCGAAAACTAGATTTTTTTTCTTCGGTTTTTTGCAATAGTAGTCGTGCTGACAGTGAATGTGTATTAGCAGTGAGAATATATTTTCACTGACGTTTCAGTGAAATCATATCCGAATACGTTTCCTCGAGTGGAAATATATTTCTACTGGTGGAAATATAACTTCACTAGCAGGTTTTAGCAAATGTATATTCTACCCTACCCTATAATTGAACCTAACCTAACCTATGTGTTGAAAAGGGAATAAAAATGGCTGAGATTATAAACACGGTAGTTAATGTAGTAAATAATTTTATTTAATATAAATTAAAATACTATAAGCGAATAAAAGTGACAGTTGTAAACGCCACCCACGCCACCAAACTATGTGTTGCCATGCTGTAGGGCGACACATCAACACTTAGGCCAAATATTCCCGCGCGGCGTATTCTCGCTTGTCAACGAATACAAACTCACTAAATGTAACCAGTGAATTTGTATCTTCATTGTTAGATATACATCCACTGACCGGCTTAGCGAAAATATCCTTTCACCAGTGAAAATATATTCTCACTGGTAATACAGATTCACTGTAACATATATACACAAAAACTATTTATCGAAAAAAGATAGTTACATCACTGAGATTCGAACCCGGAACTTTTTATAACCAGTAAGCTACAATAGCAAAAATAGAAGTAACCTAATTTCATCTGCATACGTTTACTAAGTAGAGCTGCCTGTCTACCGGATATATAAAGTTCCAAATTTGAGACCAAGGTGATGATTATATATTTTAAATGGATAGATTTTTTTTATGTCTTTCTAAGTGAATTATCTAAATTGGTTTGAATCTCAGTTACGCTACATTTTGTTTTATGAGTTGTGAAAATACGATTTTGTATATTTGGATAGGGATGCAATAATATTAAGAAAGCCAGCTCTTCTCAGTGATGTCAAATTTTCTATTTACGTAGAATTTAAAAAATTTAGCAGGGCATATGTTAAACGCCACAGAGTCCATTTTTTTGTCTTTTTGGGAGGATTATATAGATCAATCATCTATGATTTTATCATTATTAAAGAGAACACATTCTTATTGAGAAGTTGTAATTATTCAGAACAGACGGTCTGTGATGTTTTAAATACTAATTAATTATAAATATATACATATAAAATCAATTTTGTCGAAAAATATTGTTTTTGCGCTACCGGGATACGAAACTGAATCTCTATTTCCAATCCGGGGAAGTACACTACCAATTGTGTTATAGCGCAAAAACAACATTTTTCGACAAAATTGATTTTATATGTATATATTTATAATTAATACATTAAATTAGTATTTATGTTTTTATCTACATTATATATATGAATTTATGGCTGATCCGATGGAAAGTGGATATTTACCTAGATCAAAACTACAACAAAAAAAAAACAAGAATTTTAAGTTATAATTTTATTCGAATTTGTCATATATGTAACTAAGATACATTTATGATCTAAAATATTATTTAGTTTCATAATTTCAGTGACAAAAAATGGAGAAAAAAGATTTTTTTTGTCTACTGGAAAATTTGTCTTAGTTTTTAATCTAGATGTGTGATATGTCAAAAATAAATAAGGATATGCAATTGCTCTCATTTTTAGTACAATTTTTTTGAAAATTGCAAACTTTGCTTATTGACTATAGCAGATTTTTCAAACGCAATAATGATAATTTTTATGTTGTACTTTAACACCGGTTAAATTATAAAATATACAAGAAAAAGACTTATTTATTCAATGGCGTCGTATCGTTAATATTGTAAAAACCTATACAAGATTATATTGTTAATAGTAACCTGACGATGTGGCTGGAAAATATGTGTTCATAGTTCACAATATAAATACACCTTACTAAGAACAAGTGGCATAACATGACATTTACATTCAATAATGGAATGTCACTTTCGCTCTACACAAATACATGTGTACCGTATTATCTATACATGAAGTGACCACACATTCTGATTTATTCAGAACAGTACAGTTTAAAATTGAATATAAACGTCGGTTACGAATTATACAGCTAATCCACAAATATCTAATCTATATAGTATCTACACTAGATAAAACTATAAGTTCAGACTGATATTTATAAATATCAATCTAAGTGTATGGGAGAGAATTTTGTTTTTCACATCAAAACAAATCTAAATTGATTGAATTCCGATTGTAGAATTATTAGAAAATTTAAATTTGAGAAATGAATTTCGAACGAAACAATTCGACGGTTCAAAAGGCGGCAAGGAGAAATATGATTCAAATAATGGAACGATAAAGTGTATTAATATCAAAAAGGTTACATGTAGGTTCGAAAATTTGTCGCTAAAAATATTGTCGCTGTAGCGTAGTTGGATAATGCACCTTTCCCGCTTAGGAAAGAGATCCAGGTTCGAATCCTGTTAGCGCAACAACAATATTTTTCGATAAAAATTATTTTATATGCATATTTTTCTAATTAATATTTAAAATATCACAGACCCATGTTCTGAATAATTACAACTTCACAATAAGAATGTGTTCTCCTAAAAATAAATATAAATTCTGAAAAAAAACTGTTTTTCTTCGCATTCATATATTACAATTCATTCATACTCAAATGCTCAAATAACTTATCTGCTTTCTACATGATACAGATGTGTTTTTACGATATTGGTAGCTTAGTTGTGTGACAGCTGCTTCTAGCACGCAACGTACCTTTTTGATATATTTGCATGGTTTGCTTTTGATGAAAAAAGTTGCAAATCTGTATTTTTTTTATTATACATATTTGGATTAAAAGAATGTGGTCGCAATGTATAGAAACTAGTTGACCCTTAAAATTTAAAAAAAAAAAATTGTTACAGTCAAATTATTTGAAGTAGACGGTATTCTTTATTTGTAAAATTAGTTTAGGCAGCTTAAATATTTATTAAGTACTTTACTACCATAATAAGTTAGACAGAAATCATCTAAAGGAACCTAAGATTATTGCAAATAAAGACAAATCTGTTTTCAAGTATATCACCTCGCTTCGCTGTGGGAACTATTCTCTCAGTTGGGCAACGGTGAAGCGCGCACTCGTAATTTTCATAATAAAGATTTAATGTCAAACATTTCAGTTTGAGTGGAGTGTAGCTTATCACATTATAACACAACCGCATGCATATAATAATTCAGTTTTTCCATAAATGCACATTAAACTGATATAAAATATTATTTTTGCATTATCATATAATGAAATTTCTTACATTTAAAGCATTTCTCGCGATTTCATGATTGTCAAAGTACAGTTTTGACCTAATTCTTTATGTATTAATTAACATAGATTAAAAATGACCGATAGATATGCAAGTGGGCAGTGGCGTGCAGTAGATATAGATTTAGGTTATGCTGTTACCAATGATATTATACAATCATATGTAATAAAATATTATACCAACATCATTAGACAAAATGAATCCGTCGTTTATTCGACTCTACCATGTATTTATTTGTAATTTTTTAGTACTATTAATAGTGTTTTTAAAGTTAAATTTAACATAAAATTATTTATACCTTAAAAATCAATGTAAAAAATGTATGGACGTTTTCAAGAACACTTTCTATGACTGGACATGATTCTTTTATTGTTTGAAAATTATTCACGTAATAACTAAAGGAAACAATTATTTTTATTAAAGGTTAGCGTAGGAAATAGTTCTGACAATTTCTTTTTGTTATTTCCCAAATCAAAAACAAATCCACGCACCAAATGCAAAGAGCGATCATGAAATCAACACGTTAAAAACAGTAAGATAGTAAAATTCGCGAATTAGTAAAAGAGGAAGTAGATACTTCAATGATTTGCACGCAGTTGTGGGCCTTTCAAATGTTATTCTGTTAAAAAAAAATATCAGAAGTAACGACTCCATACAAAACGGGTCAATTCAGTAAATAGCCAATTGTCTAAAAATAGAAAATAAGAAGTAATGTGAATAGCTGCAATCGACGCATTATAACTACTAGCGCTACGGCTACAGTGATGGGTTGTCGTGGTTGTTTTAGTTCTTAGCCATTAAAGTTTCTACTGGTACACAGATGACGCTAATCCGTCCCTCAGTCTGTAAGTAAACCATTAGATTTGATAGAGAGAATTGATTGCTACTTAATAATATCTCTTATATATTATTTGTATTAATACAATATTGGTAGATCGATAAGTCGGTAGTGGTAATATAATGAGTTATTTTGGTCCCTTTTCACACTAATTAGTTCTGATTTTGGTAATAATAAAAATATGAACCGATTTGCGTACAGAAAATTTGGTCAATCTAATTACGTATGTATTGTACATGACTAGCGTGTGTGGTATGTAGATATATATGTACGCGTAGGTAAAGCTGTCATACCACGTAAATATGGCCATGAACATGGGAACATGATTTTTTTTCTGAAAATAAGTAGGAATTATAATAAAAATTATTATTATTATTCAAAACTATGCTAGTTCCTATATATTGAATTAAGTTCATATTTATTAAGGAGAACACATTCTTATTGTGAAGCTGTAATTATTCAGAACAGACGGTCTGTGATGTTTTAAATACTAATTAAATGTATTAATAATAATAAATATATACATATAAAATCAATTTTATCGAAAAATATTGGTATTGCTGTAGCATAGTTGATAATGCACCTTCCCCGGATTGGAAAAAAGATCCAGGTTCGAATCCCGGTAGCGTAACAAATATATATTTATAAATAATACATTTAATTAGTGTTTAAGTGCATATTTCATTGGGCATTATTTAACGTATGCAGTCAAGCACGATGGAATCATAAGATTTGAGCATTTTGAATTCATTTTTCAGTGAAGATTATGCGTCACGTGCATTAGTCAAGTGCGACACTTGAGCACTTCGGTGCGCGATTATTTTCCGTATTGTTTTAAGCCGGCCGCACGTGCAACGGTACATCTGACAGGTATACCTGTTCAGGTAAACGTGACAGGTATGCCGAAGCTCGACTTTGGCCATACGCGTAGCGGCAAACCTGTGACAGTCTCTCAGTCAACCGTGGCATCGGGTACAGCGCAACTACGACGATGCGGTAGCGCTAGCCCTTTCGTCATGCTGCGAAAGAAAGAAAGTAAGCCGCCACCAACAAAAGTGGTGTAAAGAATGATTGTTACATTCACGTCAATATCGTCAACATTGAAAACAATTACTTGGTGGCTGTGGCTGTACACAGATAAGGTTGCTTTGATCTCTCGTCTTAAAAATTTGTCGGAAAAAATCGTCATTCTACCCTGCGTACAAATTACAATAGACATAACTCGTTCTACGCTGAACTCTGTAATGTCCTTTACGCCATTATATTTGCTGCGAAAAAATGTAATTCTAAAAAAGATACATTGTATATCGGTTTTTAAAAATGTTGATAGATAGACAGAGTGTCGGCCATCTTGGATGATGTACAGTGTTAATGCAGGGAAGACCACTTAGAAATTGTGTGTAATAGTATATATACGACATTGTGGCATTCACAACTTGGATCTGCCGAAAACCGATATACAGTGTTGTTGAAGGGATGATTTCAAAAATACAATCCAAATTTCTTCCAGCCCGTTTCGAAGCGAACATATCGCACAAGATAACTCAAAGAGTAATTTTTCAATAAAAACATTTTCCTTCATTTTTTGTTACTGATGTTATGAAATTAAATAAAATTTTAGGTATCAATGTATATTGTATCCTAAAATGACACTTTCGAGAATTGGGACTAAGTCAGTTGCGTATGTGACAAAGTATCCAAGTACAATAATAAGTCAAAATTCTTGTTTTTTTTAGTTGTCTTACTTTTGATGTAGGTGTGGAATATTCGCGTAATTCATTGGAAATTTACTTTTTTTTTGTCGATTATTTAAACAAATTTTCGACTCCCGTGATTTTGAATGAATGGTGTAATTTACGTCCAAAGGTCAGTATGTAACACTGGCAATAAATTGGCCGAGGTGCACGCGACCGCACCGAGCACATTAAGATATGTTGTGGACCATTGTCTTCATTAGAGGCGCCGCCCCCTCCTGCAGCGCCCGCAGTGACGTCACGCACAGGGCGGACACGTGATGCGTGCTATGTGAACTCACACTGGTACGTTCGCACGCGCGTCATGCCCAACCCAGTCACTCGATGGTCGGAGGAAAACCGCATGCGTTAGTCGGCGCGCAAATCATGCCAATCAGTGTTGTGATGACAGTCATGTGACCAGCTGATCTGATTTTGTCACATTTTAAAATAATTATTTTCTTTACTCTGTTCTCAATAGATGCATAATCGCCTCTTAGAACCCGGCTGACGTATAATTATCGGCGAAATTTAACAAGAGAAACAAAAATGTACGAAAGAATAAAATATCTGCGCGTATTTATTTTAAAAAAAGATACGAAAAATGCATCTTCTATATTTAATGTGTTTTTTATTATTTTATTTAAATTTATTTTACACTTATTTTATTATACATATATTGTATATGCATAACTTAATGAATTATAATAATTATTTTTTTTACACAAAATTACTTAACTCAATAGAGAAAACAATTCTCGTGTTGGAATTGGGGAGTGGTAATGGTGATGGTAATTTCGTTATTTTGACTGTTATTGTGTTCGATTGTAACGATGATTGATAACTGATTAACGTAATTCTTCGAGCAATGACTGCTACACTAGAAAGTAAGCCTCCGACAGTTAAATCTTAGTTACCAATCATCGTTAAATCTTAGTTACCAATCACAGTCACGTAACGGTTAACCATCACTAAAAGGTAGGTATAAAAGTAAGATATAAATATAGAATTAAATCATTAAATACATAAACAAAATCAATTAGAACTTGTAATTGCTGTCGGAGTTTTCTAATATTTGTTTGATTTGCAATTTGAATGTTTTATTATTTTTTTCTGTTTTAATTTTATATGAGAGAGCGTTAAAAAAATTCATAGGCGCAATGGTGTTGAGAAGCACTAGTTATAAATTTGGGTTGATCTTGGTTGGTTACGTATTTTTGTGGAAATTGTTGAATTGAAATGGTCTTTGTGAATTTGCAGCAATGCGTTATTTAGAAGATTTTATTTAAACTGAGAACCTTTAAAGAGTTAAACAGCTGTGAAGTTGGAAATATTGATGGTTTTCGAAGGACGATTTTCAAAACTAGCCTCTGAACCTTTTCTACAGGTGAGAGGTTAGTCTTGAAAGTCCCCCCCCCCCCAACCGATTATACCGTATTTTAAAATAGATTGGGCAAAAAAGTAATAAATTGTTTTAATCATACTAGATGATAGGATATTTCTCAATCTAATTTTGTACTTGTTCGTTCCATTTTAATTGTCTGTCTACTATGACACCCAGATACTTTACACTATTTTTTCTTTTTATGGATAAACATTTGGTATCGTTTCATTATTTTTTATTTACGCACTGCGATGAATGTATTTTGATAAAAATATTGTTTTCGAAATTTATTTCTTTCAAAGAGAATGGAATATAATATGTTTTCTCAATATTTACTGACAGACAATTTTAGTCAAACCATGTTTTGAGTATGTTTACATTGCTATTAGACATCTCTTTAATATTCTCGGGAAGGCATTTGCGAAAGATCAGATAAACTAAATATTGGAATAAAAGCTTTAACAACTGAAAAGCGTGTACGAGAAGATGTATGAAAGTGGGCGAGGCATCAATGGTGTGCCAGGACAAAAGAGTGTGGCGTTCTATCCGCTTTGCCTATCTCTGAGGTGAAACGGCACGACGGTAAGTAAATAAATTATAAGTTTTAAATTTTTTTTTAAATATAGGTTGGAACTATTCTGTGAGTATACATTTTCTCGCGTAAAAGACAGAATTGGCGCGGAGCGAGCTGTCATCCGTTGCCTATTGTATTTTGTACGCAGATGCAACTGATGCATGCCGACCTTGACGCATTTCCATCGGTATATAAATTATAATAAACAATAAATTACAGCTCGCTCCGCGCTCAACTCAGCACTGTCTTTTACGCAAGTTTCGAGACAGAAGTTTCATCTTTAACCCACCCTAGGGTTACTTGTAAACCTTTCACCAAATTGGTATTGTCAACAAAAAATAAAAACATAGTCGGTATATTTACATATACATAGTCACGAATTATACAGCTGTTCCACAAATATCTAATATATATATAGTACCTACACTAGATGAAGCTATAAATTCAGACTAATATTTATAAATATCGAGCTACGCGTATGGGAGAGAGTTTTGATTTTCACTTCAAAACAAATCTAAATTTATTGAATTTCGAATGTAGAATCTGTATATAAAGAGTATAAATTATCGAATATTCTAGGATTACGCAATTAAAAACAGGATTTGTAGTTTTTTTATTGTTTAGATTTCGTTCAAAACATTAATAAACTTAACGAAATCGATGAAGGCTTGCTCTTGTCGTGAGTAATACACTATCCTTAAATTTAATTCGTTTGTTTTTTTTTAATACGATTCTGTTACAAACAGACAAATATTGTGAATTTATTTTATTAGAACACATTCTTATTGTGAAGTTGTAATTATTCAGAACATAGGTCTGCGATATTTTAAATATGAATTAAATATAATAATTAGAAAGATATACATATAAAGTCAATTTATTGAAAAATATTGCCACCGGGTTCGAATCCCGGTGGCGCAACAAATTTTTTGGAATTGAATGGATTTCGTCTACTATCAGTTTACTCAAAAGTATTTGAGATTCTGTAAAAATAAGGTAGATGGCTCTTTCAAATAATGGAACGATTAAATGTATTAATATCAAAAAAGTAAGATATATGTTCGAAAATTGTCGCTAAAAATATTGCCGCTGTAGCATAGTTGGATAATGCACCTTCCCCGGTTAGGAAAGAGATCTGCGTTCAAATCCCGGTGGCGCAACAACAATATTTTTCGGTAAATTGATTTTATATGTATATCTTTCTAATTAATATATTTAATTCATATTTAGAATTTAATTTATTTTAACAGTCCGCCAGCAAGACAAAAATAATCTAATTACGTATCGAAACGTCGGCAAGTCGTATGCGTATGATTTGTCGCGTGTACTTGAAAAAATACATATAACTATTACTTCTTCATAAACTATGTAATATATGAATTTATTTAAAAAAGGGTGGCACAACAGTATGGTATATGGAATAAAACATATTTTAATACAAACAAGTTCAAATTAATTAACCTAATTAATTATCTAACCTAACCCTACATTATATATCCTTATACAGTCATTAACATATTAACCTGCTCATTTTGGCTCACCCGGTAATGACATACACAACTAATCATGAAACCAAATTGAGTAAAAATATGACGTGTTACGTAAAAATGTACCCGAAAAAGCTTTGGACAAATGTAAAACAATCCGCTCTAAATTAAATCAGTCAAAAAAAGCAATATAAGCAAATGCTAATATAAATTACAGTCACATTTATCAAAAATACGTTTTTTCAATGTAATCTGCAAAGAATTGTGGCCGCGGACAATGTTTCGGACATCTCAGCCATGTCACAGGCAGAGGGTGCACCTCCCGGGTGGTAGATTGGGATAATAGCCAATAGATAACATAGATAAATAATAAATAAGTCACTGGCAGGTTTAACAGGCCGTGATAGGTGCGGGGTTGTCCTCTCTCTTCCTGAGCCGTCGTGCAGCTTCTGTGTCCAACCTCGCTCTGGATGTAACAGCTCTCGGGGCATCAATGAGGGCGGCTGAGATGACGGGTGAGTCTGAATCTCCATAATCACGCCCAGACGATACAAGCGCCCATGAGAACCTGGGTTATGCGTCTCACGTAGACGGAAGGAGGCCAAGAACAACAACACAATAAAAAGAAAAGTAATCTCGGATTGAAGTTGCATGCATTCGGCCAAGATTCCAAATATAGTTTTTAATTGATTCCTATATCCATGGTTGATGTGGCGTCCCGCGGTACAGTTTGCAATCTGCGTAGAAACTATATATTTAGTATGAGTGGAAACTTGCATAATAATATTTTGTCTGTGTGGAAACTTGGATATACTTTGTCTACATGGAAACTTGCATAATAATATTTTGTCTGTGTGGAAACTTGCATATACTTTGTCTACATGGAAACTTGCATATATTTTGTCTACATGAAACTTGCATATATTTTGTCTACATGGAAACTCGCATATATTTTGTTTGCGTGGAAACTTACGTACAGTTTGTCTCCGTGGAAACTATATATTTAGTCTGCGTGGAAACTTGCATATTCGACCTCTTGTACTCGAACTTTCTGGATAACCTTTGCGGGGTCCATCATCAAGGCAAATGTTGTTTATTAGCCCAGAAAAATTTACACAGTATCTTCTCAACGGCCATGAAACTTGAGGACATGCGTATAGTCTGTTCGCCGCGGAGTCTAGCACTGAATAATAAGTAACTTTACTAACAAAATAAATACCTATTCCTAAATGCAGAATGACATCAGATGCCACGTATTTATTGTATGTGCATTAATTTTAAATGCCATACTTGTACAAGATGTATATAACATAAACCTAGCTCCTGAGTCGTGTTTGTTCGTACATTTGATTGTAGGTACGTACTAGTACAGTATTTCTCAAATAGTGTGCCGCTAAATTTTCTTAAGTTTCAGGTATAAAAATCACTATAAAATAACATCAAACTATTCAGTGTACAAGTTTTGACTCGAGGTGCAAGAATTAAGGAAAAACTATTCAGTGTACAATTTTTGTATTTAAATGCTTCGTTGTTTGTTGACGACTACATTATTGAAAAAATTTTTGTTGCAAAGAGCTATTTAAGACAAAAAAGCGTGACGACACATGTATTTAAATCCTTTGATTTATCATGGAATGAATACATCGCGATACCTACCTATCGATGGAGCACCTTCCATGACTGGTTCCGCGAATTCAATTCCAAACCAAAATTGCAAATACGGGATTTAGGAAATCGATATAAACGATTCCAGGATTAGAAATTGATCATTGATGTTACAATTATTTAAAAGATCCAAAAAATAATAAATATTTATTATGTAATAAGGAATTTTTGATCAAAAACAAATATGCAACATTGATAAATAACAATTTTAATGTGATTTTTATTATTATTATGAATAATGCCAGTAAGCTTGCAGCCACAGCAAAGCAAGGAGTTTTTTTTTTATCATTTAGCTAATCGAATGTTTCGGGATTGTACGCCCTAATTCAATAAATACAGTAAAAAACTTATGTGTAAGAGCTTATATCAAAATCATTTGTAGGTAATTTTAAAAACACGTTGAACCAAGTCGTGAATATTATTTGATTTTTAAAATTCCGACCATTAAAAAAGAAAGGAATGAATGCGGATCATTCAACGGCACTTTTACACGGCGAAGTAAGGTTGTTATTGCAATTTGGCGCGAGTTTATGAATTAAGACGATATGAATTTATGAATTAAGACGATATGAATTTATGAATTAAGACGTTATGAGTTTATGAAGACGATGGTTTGGCAGAGTGTCAAGTGTTCCGCCAGTAAGAAGATTGAAAAACACTGCACTAGTACGATATTATGTGGCTGCACATGTAGGTGAGCCGAGTCGAGGTTGGTATGCAATAAACAAATTATTTATAACCTTACATCCTGTGTTGTGGAACAGTGTTCTTGTATTATAGAATTGCTCGTATTTCCGTACGCAATACGTAACGAATAGGTAGTTGAATATCATCCAAATGTGAACTTACGCAGTAGAAATTTAAAAAATCTTACCCTATAATATTTAAAACTGTAGGTAGGTACTTTTTAAATGCGAATTTCGGAGAATTAACCATAACAGTAGCGTAACTACCGCCTGGGTAGCCCGGGTAGTCGCTGAAAATGTTCAAGTTTAAAAACCGCAGTTACATATAATATATTGCACATATGTCAAATAAATATGTAACGCATTATTATTTCGCAGAAATTATAATTATGCAGTTTAATTATTTTGTATGGAATGCACGCCCCTGGTAATATATAATATAAAATATTCCTATTACACCTATGATTTTTCATAATTTTATATAGATTATAATATGACAGTACATCATTCAGTGGCGTGCATTAAGCATGGACTCAGGTTGTGCTGCTAATATCAACGGTGTAAAAGCGATGGTTATATTTATTGTAAGCATGTTTGTTGTAGAGCATGTTTTTGTGTAAGTGTACCTGTGTGAGTGTGTATTATTATTAGTATTCATGAAATGAACTAAAATAATTTATAATACTAAATAATACCACGTTTAAAGTGTATTGGAATGGATACAGTCAAGTTCGCTTCAAAGATACACTTGTGGCGTTTTGCAACACGTCTGTTAAAGCGAAGACGTGTATTCAGACCACCGCGCGATGCGAGGCTTGCGTTTAGTTCGTATACGTCTGGGACAGATTTTGCGATAAAACACATGCGCAGCTTTATTTGTCAATGTTTAATTCTTCCGCTAGTTAAGCGGTTTTAGTTAACTTATTGTCGTGCAGATTTACATACTGAATATATAATATATCAAATAAATATTTATTTTGCAAAGATTATAGTTATGTACAACTTTTTTGATTGTATATAGTGCACACCCCTGATAACATTATTCATAATTATTTATGAAAGTATTTCTTCATTCTTCATACACTTTTGTTTTTATGTAGTTCATTTTTAGTATATATGTTTAATATGCGAACAATTCGGTGCCAGACATTAATTTATTTTGTCAAAACGGCTCGTAATAGTATTCAATAATGATTTTCAATAGAATATACTTAAATAACAATGTTAATTAGCGCTGATAGATATGTTAAAATAGTCTTCAACTAGATGATTGAAAAATGTGAATGGCTTCGATGTTTAGTACAAAATCATATAATTTTATAAAAAATTGAATCAGTTTTCTACCCGATTTTCATAAATATCTGTGGAATTGAAAATACAGTTTTTTCACACGCACATTTTATTATGTCATTTTTGACGTGTAACAATTAGTTCTCTTACCTACTATAAAAATGACGCGCTAATCTAGTAATGTAAAAATAGTAGGGCACTGGATCACAATATGTTAGTAAATACAATGACAAATCACCGACGATAAATGATATTGTGACTAAACAAATATCAGATATTTCATAGAGACGAAGTTATTTTTTATTATATTTAATGGAAAATATATGGAAGTATGGGGTAATTACAGGGCTTACGACCTGTCTTCGGCGGGCTTAAGCGATCATATATATATATAACGTTCACCAATTCTCACCCCTCAATCTCCACATTTATCAAATTTTTAAAAGTGTATGTAGTATTTACAGATAAGAATTGCTCATAGTGTGATGACATATGCGTTAAAAATAGAAAAATGATACAAATCGTCTATGATAGCGATGGTGTAGTGGTACTCGAAGCGAGTTCACACACCAGCATATATACAACTTTCAAAAATATAATAATTGAGTAGATTTAGAGGTGAGAATTGGTGAATGTTATATATATATATAAAGTGATCACTTAAGCCAGCCGAAGACAGGTCGTAAGCTCTGTAATTACCCCACACTTCCATATATTTTCCATTAAATATAATAAAAAATAGTTTGTTATGAGATATCTGATATTTGTTTAATAACAGTGCCTTCGTACGTAAAAATCCAGTAATCGTGTGCTCCTGGACATATTCAAATATTGCCGATATTGTGACTACCTAGCGACCTCGATAATATGCTACTAACATTCTATTAAATTTCATATACGGACATACATAGAGTTAAAACACAGATTTCCGTTTCACGAAAAACATTTCTTAGAAACCATTAAGCGAAGCTGAGCTTGCTTTGATCTAAACGCGTAAACATATTTATTAAATAATTCTACGAAGGCCGTGTAGATAATTCACATGTTGCCGCACTAATTAGAAATTCACAGGAGAACAGACACGATTACCGATACGTCCTTCACAGGTCGATGAGCTGAACGAATCTATATACGTTGATAGACAGGCCCGGTTATATTAATGCAGACTGTGTCTGTTGACGGAAAATCGATTACTTCATTTAAAATTTCATTAGAATGATATTAAACATGACACGATATTAAAAAGGTGTTGAAAACTGAAGATAGAATAATATATGGAGATTAACCAAAACAAATGTGGTGATATACTAATTTGTTTAGTCCGCCATGTCATCATTAAATATTAAACAACACATTGAAAAGAAAATATCAATTAACATGTATTTAATTCCGCAGATGGATTATTAGACATGATTATATACAAAAACTCGCACCTGAGTAAACTAAATAATAACATCAAAATAATCGTAAACGGTGAGATTTGCTTAGGAGATATAGTAAACATTATTTTTTTTGTTACTGTAAAAATCGTATTAAATTTAAAACTATGATTCGAAATGATAAACATAAGTCACGTAAAATACCATAACACTGCAGTAATAAACAAGCAATTTTTTATATATTTATACGTGATGTAAAAAAATCAGTCAATGATATTTATGGGTGGATAAATATCTCATTTATGATACGAAAACTCAAAATCCTTTTCGGAAATAATCGAGAATTGAATTTTAATTTTAATTGAAATATTCGACAAATATAGGATTTGTAATTAATTGTTATTGTAAAATATTGTAATTAATTGTAGATTATAATTATATATACATGTAAGGAAATAAATAAAATAAAAATATCTCATTAATGAGAACACATTATTATTGTGAAGTTGTAATTATTCAGAACGTAGGTCTGTGATGTTTTAAATACTAATATACATATAAAATCAATTTTATCGAAAAATATTGTTTTTGAGCTACCGGGATTCGAATCACCTGGATCTCTTTTCCAATACGGGGAAGGTGTATTACCAAATATGCTAGAGCTCCAGTATCTTTGACGACAAATTTTTGAACCCATATGTTACACTTTTTTCAAATTAATACATCTGTCGTTCCATTATTTGAAAGCCATCTACATTGTTTTTACGGAATCTCAAATACCTTTAAGTAAACCGATAGCAGACGCCAGAATTTTCAATTCATTTTTATTAAATTTTGGACACATTGATTATATATTATTAAGGAATAAAGTTAATAAATAAGTTCTGAATAATTATAACTTCGCAATAATTGTGTTCTCATTAATAATATATAAAAATCTCTCACTGTTAAATCGTCCAAAATAGATTGAAAATCTGATTGAATCCAAAATCGACCTTTAACCTCCACCTTACACACATATCGTTTGAAATAAATTATATATGTATTTAAAATTAACCAAAACCTTGCAATTATTTAGATTTTTCAAACGCTAAGTATTAAATCATGCAAACCTACAATAAATTAGAGCTGTACACTAAATATTGATGTCTTCAAAACATTCACAGATTCTAGAATAAATCATCGTTATTTTGAAAATAGCGACACTCCTTTTTTAACGTTCTTTTCAAAACAAAACATCGGAATTCCTTCAACATTTATCCGTTGTTTTGATTGTAACTGAAAACATCTATGTTAACGAAATAGACTAATAAAACAGAAAAATGTATCATATATATTCCTAAAAATGTTTATTTATTTCTTAGTTAAATTTAGGGATTTAGATTTTTGATGGCTTCTCAGGTAAAATGTGTCCTGAAACTGTTAAAAACGGGCGTAAAAAAGTACGTAACATTTTATAGGAAATTCGCGGGTGGTGATGTAATATCTAATAATATGATTGCGCTTGGTATCCATTGTATTTGGATATGTAGGTTTCATTGCCAGTAAAAATATTACTTAAATGTTTTCTCTTTTATATATTCAATAACAGTACGCAAATATATATTAAATTTGAAAATAAATGTACATTGTCTTTATTACGAGTAAGAAAAAACTAATGAGGTTATATTATAAAAGGTCGAAACAAATGTGGTGATTTGAAGCTTTAATGGTGATTTCACGAAATTCGTACGGACACGTCGATTAGTCATCTCATGCTTTTTGCTGGTGACGCTTAGCTATCATTATTAGATCAACGTATGCTTTTTTTAAGTGGTCTAATTATTTAAAATGGTGACCTGTGCTGTTCATCAAACTCAAATGAAATATCAAAAAGATTAAGTGTTATTGGATTTCATCGGTCAGAAGTATTTTTTTAAGATTTAATTTTGTTCATACATTAATATCGGCACCTATCGCAGAAAATTTTGAAATGAATTAATTACTAGAAATTACATGATCGTGTTTAGGTATAATGAAAATAAAGCAATTATTTGTATAAAAATAACTAATATATTTGAACTACTTTTATTCAAGTTGAACTTCATTATTTAGTCAAACAAATGGAATTGAATATATGTGTGAAAAAATTCTAATATTAACGAAAAATATTAAACACGAAACGAAATAGTAAACGCCACGACAGTTTACTACAATATATAAAAAAAAATTAATGCATCAGGAATTACGAGATATAAGAAATATATAGATTTTGAATTGTTCTTCAGCAATAACAAAAATTAATAGGACAAGTGAAAATTATTCACCGGTATTTATAGAAAATGAATCTAAGGAGGCAGATAGTGAAAATCTATCAGAATTCTTAGTTACAAATTTGACGGAAATTTCTAAGCAAATAATTTCTTACATTGGTGGATTCGTTGTGCGACAATTGGCCAAGAAGTTATATTGCACGACCTGTAGTCGCCATTAGTTCGCCATAGTTTTATCATACAGAAAGATAGGGGAAGTTATTATATCAGCCTCAAGATGTTATTGATATCTGTACACGAGCAGAATCGATGCTAAAAACCACACTTCAGGGATACACTACAAAACACCCTCCCAAACAATATTATAATAAGAGATTTTTAAATATAAAATTCTTTGACTGTTTAAACGTTCATTGTAAAGAAACGCATCCTCTATATAATCACCAACTGTAATCGTTGAGAGCCGCGTATATCTTACAAAATTAACAAATATGAAACTTACCAAAAGGCAGTATTATAAAAAATTGGTAATTTTTAGCGGTAACTAGCAAATGAAATAGAAAATTACATTTATTAATTTATTGTAATTGTCTCTACTTATCTCTACTTTTCAATGCGAGAATCGTATTTCTGGTGTGCACGTACACTGTTGATGTAAAAATTATTATGCGAATTAGCTAATTCGGCATTAAATCATTTAAGGGCTTACTTTTATTTTTCCAGTTCGAAATTCGAGAAGTTCTTCGTGAATCGCATCGTATTTGTTTTACAGAAACATAAGCCGTACTCTTGTCTCCGTAACTAGCCGCTACTCAACAAATTTAATCCTGTTTAATTTAGTTACGTCGTATTCATTAAAGTGGTAAATTCAGTAATTTTAACGTTACATTATCTTTAACGATTTTTAAATGATTAAATACATCTCAAAGAATGACAACGCAACATTTTGAAACAAACAAAACACGATATAAATGTCGACCTTAATAAATAAACAAAATTAGTGAGAAAATAAAATTAATTTACGTAATTTACGGCCTGGTCCGAAAATTCCAGGAGGAACTTTGAGAAAAAATTGGCTCTTTACAGAGTTTGAAGGTTATGAGGCGGTGGTCACTGTTAATGACCCCCGCACACCCTACAGTCTCTGGTAAGGTCCAGCACACTGTTTGTGCACAGAGTGACGTCAATGCAACTCTCCCTCCGGTAGGCGAGTAGGCAGAGAAGGTGGCCGGCTCGTTGAAGATATTCAGGCCACGAGTGGCGATGAATTCCTCAACGGCGATCTTGGTCATAACTTGAGGCATTTTCTTGGTCATACCCGAGTGGAGAACGAGCATTGATATCACCACCAATAATGATGTTTTCCTCGGAGCTTCTCAAGCGCGCGGTCCAGACCTTGTAAGTGCGTGCCAATGGGTTCACTATACCGAAAATAAACTGATTCGAAAAATATATCTATATCATGGAAGACGATAGAGGCGCAGGTCCTGCACTCGTCGGAGGAAGAGGACACACAGACGACCGGAGTCTGCTAATACCCCCCCGCCGAACGAGCATCACCCCCTTCGAACATCAGGAGCGGCGCCTCGTGTATTGCTCTTGAAGCAGAATAATAGGAATATTAAGTTTTGTAACAGCGTGCAGCGCCTCGAGTGACGCGTAGCGCGATCGGCCAACGTTTATTTGGCCGACACAATTAGTCCATCTCACGGCCGCGTCCACCGCTGCCTCGAAGGCCGGACATTCCCTGTCCCCTGTGGCGTGTTCCGAGGGTTTTTTGAAACGTGCGCAAGTGCGACCGTCGTCGTTAGGACACACTGTCATCTGAGTGTCCCTCTTTTGCACAGTGTCTGCATGTGACGCACTTTTCAGAACAGACCTTATACATGACGTTTATAACACCTGAGGTCACCCACGTTTGTACAGAATGCACTAGCAGAAAAGCGATCGGCTATAGGCCCTGCGGGTGGCTATTGTGGCCGCCTCTATATGTCAATGCGGAATAAAGGTGCACAATGCACCACTGTTTAAGCAATGTAATAGAAATATAATAAAAAAGATCATAAATTGCTTTTCTGCTAGTAAAAGATTATTGTTACGGGTATCTCTGTAGACACCAAACAAGCAAAAATATTTCCACTACACAAAAAAAACACCCTGAACTAAAAATAATGTTTAAAAACACCATAGGGGTGGTATGATACGCGTGTCTGAACGCGAACACGAAACGCGCTTTTATTTTAAATCTTATTCATTTATACTTTTGAAACAATACTGCGTAGTATGATATTATTAGAGAAAATGCATTACCAGCTCTCTCGCTTTCAACAATATTATTGAACGGTAATTGTGTCAGATTGAAATCTAGTTCAACTATTTTCAGTAAGCAATTGTTTGTTTGAAAAATAACCAGGGAAAATATAAACAATATTGGGTTCTTTAGTATTTAGGAGAACACATTCTTATTGTGAAGTAGTAATTATTCAGAACATAGGTCTGTGATATTTTAAATATGAATTAAATATATTAATTATAAAGATATACATATAAAATCAATTTTATCGAAAAATATTGTTGTTGCGCCACCGGGATTATATATGCTTTATAATTAATATATTTAATTCATATTTAAAATATCACAGACCTATGTTCTGAATAATTACAACTTCACAATAAGAATGTGTTCTCCTAAATAATAAAGTTGTATCAATGTGTCCAAAATTTAATAAAAATGAATTGATAATTCTGGCGTCTGCTATCAGTTTACTCAAAGGTATTTGAGATTCTGTAAAAATAAGGTAGATGGCTCTGTCAAATGATGGAACGATTAAATGTATTAATATCAAAAAGGTAACATATAGGGTCGAAAATTGTCGCTAAAAATAATGTCGCTGTAGCTTAGTTGGATAAAGCACCTTCCCCGGTTAGGAAAGAGATCCAGGTTCGAATCCCGGTGGCGCAACAACAATATTTTTCGATAAAATTGATTTTATATGTATATCTTTATAATTAATATATTTAATTCATATTTAAAATATTGGGTTCGAAAGACACCACAGATTTTCAAAAGTAGAAGTCGTCAGAAGTGGTAAATGTGATATATGACAAGCCAATGCTTATAAACAAATCGACTGAAATGACAATGAGATGTACCAATGTAAATTACGTATTTTTGACATTGATATTTTTGATGTGTAAACAATTTATTCACAATTTAATTTTGGTGAAAATATCGGAAATTATGTGGCAGAGTGACTAAACAAATACGCCATACTCGTTAGCATAGTGACTGTGTGTTTTTTTTTTTTTTTTACAGTAGTTAGTTACGCGTAAACGTCAAATTTACGCATTTACACTTTCTAAAAATTCACATTCGTTCGAAAAACCACAACACACGCAATTTTGAAAATAATATGAGTTTCATGTCCGGGTAGGTGACGAACCAGGGAGATGAATAACTTTTTTGTGAATTTAGTACTAATACGGTACTTAAAAACATAAATTAAAAAAATAATAATATACATAGTAAATAGTCCACGCGTAATATCTATAATATAATGTTAAGCAACCGTTTTGTAGCAAATTAATTTTTTAAATAAATGTAAAGAATTTAATTCTATCCTTTCTTCCCAGAGAACTGTACATATAACATACACACACAAATTTGATTTTTAATTTAAATTTGCACACTATTCCGACTATAAAAAAGCATAAGTTATAATATACTAAATATGAATTATATTGAATATATTAATTAGAAAGATATACATATAAAATCAATTTTATCGAAAAATATTGTCGTTGCGCCACCGGGATTCGAACCTGGATCTCTTTCCTAACCGGGGAACTATGCTACAGCGACAATATTTTTAGCGATTAGTTTTCGAACCTATATGTTACCTTTTTGATATTAATACATTTAATCGTTCCATTATTTGAAAGAGCCATCTACCTTATTTTTACAGAATCTCAAATACCTTTACAATATTTTTCGATAAAATTGATTTTATATGTATATCTTTCTAATTAATATATTTAAAATATCACAGACCCATATTCTGAATAATTACAATTACAATAACAATAAGAATGTCTTCTCATCATAATATACTAGTTGTTGAATATTTAATTGACGAGTATTTTCGGTTAAAATCGATGTTTTTCAAAAAATTCGAGATTTGTATATCGAAATTGCGAAAAAATACATCTTGTAATGTAATAATTTTTTGAACAATGTGATAGAACATTCGAGTCTGCGTTTTCTGGATAAACCTTGGTATAATAAATTTGACGTTACCACTTGCAGTTGCTCGATGAAGAAGACCTTCGAAAACTGGTTTTCTAGGTCGCGCTCCATTTTGGCCAGACTTGAAATGAAATATGGGCACCGAGCGAGAAGCGTTAAACTGTTTTTACATTGAACATAAAAACGAATTAAATTGACACCAAACATCCTGATTTATCCGCTGTTTGAACAATGGTGAATGGCATCGCGTGTCCACACCGGCAGTTCTAAATGTGGCTATTGCGGAGAAGCCGTGCCTACCCATAGCACCGCAGCTGGGCGGGGTTGAACGCGGCCGAAATTAAAATGGATGATATATTTTGAAGGCATTGAGGCTGCCATTTGTAAATTCCCAGCTACTTTTTAAAATAAACGTAAAACTTTGATGAAGGAAAAGTGTTCACAAAAAATATTATTATTCTGCGACGAATCGTGTTATCTAAATAGGGTGCGGAATCAAATTTTTAAGAATGTTTGAGTAAATATTTTTTATTTTGTTATAATGAGGGTAGATTAAGATTATGGAATCCAATCCAATATTGTGGGATTCCGACTCAGTTTTTTCGAGTATTATTATAATACGTATATTCCTGAAGCTTTCGGGATTGAAATTTTGGTTTAATTTCGGCGTACCAAAACTACATCAAGACTGAATGTTAAAACACTCAAAATTGCTTGCTGCTTTAAATTAAAATTATTTTTTGTCAATGTTGCATCATTATTTTCGGTTATTTTTTGTTCAAAGGTTCCATACTTATTTAAATAATTGTATTTAATCGTTTTGGCCTTTTTTAATAAATGTAACACTAACGAAAAAATGAGCATTTTCTAAACACTTGATTGATCTAGGGATTCCAGATTGAGATTGGTTTCGCTAATTGTGATGTCCTTGGAATGGTGGGATGATGTGTGTATGTGTGCAGCACCGCCGGTGCGGTTATGTGTGGCTATAAAGACGGCGCGCACGAGTGCGCGCGTCTCTTTTCTCTGCGGTTCATCGGCTTAATAGTTTGACCTATACTAGTGATATGCCTTGTACTAAATTGTTGCTTATTGTAATAAAATATTAATTGTTACAAAGTCTATTTCTTGGACCTTCACATTACGAGGTGTACGCTAAAGACGTACTAAGAAGTCAAGTACGTAACACTAATTAAAATATAGTATTGAAATAAAGAGTTATTGCTCCAGGACCAACTCCATAAGAACACACTTTAAATAAGTACATAATAAAATAATAATAACAAAGCAATCCATTATATTTCCTTGTCGGTTGTCCTTGAGATTTATTTATATTCTTTACCCAAAATGGTTCAGGCTCAGGTACAGAGCAAAGAAATTAGGTTTAGATGAGATTCTGGAGAAAATTTCAAGAATTAATATTGACGAAATAATACGAATAGAGAGTTGAATAGTGCGACTGAAAAAATACATATTATACACAATAACGCCTAAAATAAATAAAACTGAATACAGTTTTATGTTTAAATAATTTTATAATTTCTTACCCTGTTTTTATTTTTAAACTTTATATTCTCAAAGAACATTGAAATATATAATAATATGCGAACATTTAAATTTTTGCAATGGTCAAGGGTGGTGATGAGCAAAATTACGAACTGTAAGTCAATCGTCAAACTGTAAGTCAAAAATATTAATATATTATTTATTAAAGAATTTAATTGATTTATGGCTTGCTTTATTTTAATTTACTTATTCATGCTAGGAATCTCTGAATAAAGTATATTTCTGACGCGAACGAAAAGTTTGAAATAATATTTTTTTTTTATATTGTGATATTATCGTAAAATGGTGATAATTGAATACCCATCACACTCACGCTAGTGAGTTAAGAGTAGCCATTTATCTCTTTATTAGTAAAGGGTCCTGGTATGTAAAATAATTAATAAAAATAATGCGTGACATCCATGTGCATCTTAGGAAATTAGTCCCTTCTCAAACATCGATGAATGACATTTATCTAAATATTAAAAAAATTTACGGGTAGAAATAAATTTTAAAAACAGAATTAAGTAGTTATAGAAGTAACAGTGACTTGTTAAGAAATTGAAGGCTGTACAACACTTAAATGCGGTAGAATCAGAATAAGAGAAGGCAGAGTGAGAAGTGCAGGTATTAAGTTTACAATAAAAGTTGAATGTAGGTCAGAATTGCATTGTTTATTATAAAAGCGCTTACTAATATTGTATAGGTTTTTTTTTTACCTTCATTGTAGATGACCTTTATATCTTCCGATTCTTGGCGAGCTGACTTTATTCTGTGTGGGTGATCGTCTGAAAATGTGGACATATTATTTGCTTATACATTATTAAATGTTTTGCTGCTGGCTTGTTCGCCAGGAATGTAAGTGTAAATTGCGGATATTTTTGTAATGTTTTATATGCACCATACGCCACTTTCATTTGCTAAATATTACGGGTCCAATTATTCTTCAAACATAAAATAAACAAATTGTGATAAAATATAGGTATATAAATATTATTAATTATTATAATCTGTGGTATTTCTGTGTACCGTCAGACCTTACATGACGTACATAAAAAAAAAAGTAGCATAGTACAAAACATATGGAAGAAATATTCTAAAACATGGAGTAGTTGAAAATTTTAGAAGAAAAAAATTAGGTCAAAATAACTATTAATAATCACAAGGAATACAAGCGCGTCAAATCTAACCTTGTAACAATGCGCAACTGATTTTTCACCCACCACACAGTGTTAACATAACAAAACAATAACTAATGTTTACTTATACTTAGTAGTATCATCGGAGAATTGACACCGCAGTAAGATATATGACTAGATAAAGTTGACGGTACTTTAAAGTACCGTCAGGGTAGAAAGGGTTAAATTAATCTCAATTTTTTTTTAAAAACCATGATTTTATTTTATCATTACTGATTAAATTATGTTGTCATTAATGACCCTAATAAGACAATTCTACAAAGATATATTTAAGTACAGTATAAAACAATCGGAATTTTTTGAAAATAAAAACATTAAAATAAGATAATAAAATATTACAGATTTTTGGTTGAAAAGTTAGAAACACAGTTTAAAAAATAAAATTTTACAATTAAGATGAATGAACGAGAGATTAAATTTACCGTACATGTACAAAATGCACGGGTTTTAAGGTAAACGATATCGGAGCACGCGACGCGCGACAGTGTTCGGCGTTCGAAAGCATATATAGTGTGAATTATGAATATAATATTGGCAATTAGGTCACAACGTATTATATTTATTATTTTGTATTTGTAAATATTTAAAATATAACTTCTATAGTACAAGAAGTTGGCGTCAAATGTGTTAATACAATAATATATTAACGTTAGTGTGATTTTGTTAAATCTTTTGTAACAAGACACGCTAGATAAATACTAGTCATACAAATATATTTATGATCAAGTATTCAAAAACAAAAAAAAAACTCAATTCGAAACGCAAGGAACAATGAGCTTAATTCACAAAGAATAATATTATTACAATTTTCAAAGAATTGACGATTCATCGACCTGAGGAATTATCATATGATATTGTGTCATATGAAAAATATGAATTAGAATTGGAAGAATTTAGGCAAAACAAATAAATTGTAAATATTGCGTAGAATTTTCTGTATTACTGTTGTTCAAAGCGGCCATAAGAATCTGAGAACTTACCCATGATGTAAAAATGTTTTTTTTTTTCTGTAAAAAAGTTTTCCATTTTTAGCGGGACGAATAAATTTCACGCACACAAATCAAAAGGCCATTGTAAACCCATTATGGTTTGATTATATTTACCAACGTTAACAGTAATTAAGTTTTTATCACTCACCGATAGTTTCCCTACACGAAAACAACACGTACATATATTTTTTCCTTAGTTTGATTTATTATTTTATCTTTACTCGAAAGGCGCAAACTATTATTCATGTATTATTATTATTCATTCAAAAATAAACTAGATGAAAACTTCAAAATCACATAATTGGACAATAAACAGTATTGTAGAACACTTCAGAAGCACACAAATGGACAATGAATAGAATATGTAAGGTATTATATAAAATTATTGTAGTGTAACTCCCTCTCCTAGCACAAGAGCTGGTCTCTTTTTTGGAGAGGTAAGCGAAAGAAAAACCATGTATGTATGTAACCATATATTTGAAAATTGAATTTATTTTGCCATTGTATTTTCGCTAAATTAAATTAAAAAAATGTTAATTTAATCATTTTATTATTTTAATTTTTGCATGTACGAGTAGGTAATATAATATTTCTGTTCATATGTACTAATTAACTAACTTGCCATTCCGCCGTTTCTCCGTAGGGGTAGGCAGAGAGGATAGAACACCACACTATTTTGTCCTGTCATGTCTTGGTACACCACTCTTGCGTCGTTAACTTTTAAACATCTTCTCGTGTGCACTCTTCCATTATTGGAGCTTTTAACAGGATTGTCCATCCTATATTTCTCGCTCTCTGTTTCTGATGCCTTCACCATTCGCTTAATATATTTTCTTAACTAACCGGTCCTCGCTCATACGTGAAATCACGTAAAATACGTCATCATCAAAATGTATGGATATAAATAAACAGATATATATTCTAACAATATTTGAATATGTCCAAGAACACAATTACTGGACTTTTATCTACAAAGGCACTGTTATTAAATAAATATCATATATCTCATAGAGACGAAGCTATTTTTATTATTAAAAAATATAAAAGTATTGGGTAATTACAGGGCTTACGACCTGTCTTCGGCTGGCTTAAGTGATCATTTTATACATCATTATGTATTATAACATTCATCAATTCTCACCACTCAATCTCCACATTCATCAAATTTTTGAAAGTTTTATATATGTTAATATCTGGACTCGCTTCCAGTACCACTTCACCATCGCTCATCTATGGACCAAATTTGATAATTCATTTTTCCTTTCAATCTGATTTTTTTTTTAAATTATTTAAAGCAATATTCTTTATCTGTAAAATGTTTTTTTTAACACATTATACTAGATTGCGCCTGAAAAATTATGTCCAAGAACACACAATTATTTAATTTTTACTTACGAAGCTATTTTTATTATATTTAATGGAAAATATATAGAAGTATGGGATAATTAGCATTATTATCAAATTCTATCTTTCATTTTTCCTGCCCACCCCATGCTTCTACGTATTTTCCATTACATATAATAAAAATAGCTTCGTCTCTATGAGATGTCTGATATTTATTTCGATCTATATTCGATTCTTATTTGTTTTTTCTTCTCTCTACTGTACATAAGTTTTCCACACGTGCGACAAAGCGACCAAATTTTCATTTCATTTAATCTATTTTCGTTATTTTTTACCAATTCCAGTCTTCCAGTGTGATAATGTTCCTATTAGCAACTATTACATACAGTTCATCATTCACTTTATTTCTCGTAGTCACATCAAAGGTTATAGGTTAGGTGTCTACATCGGTCATCCTAGACCGGACCGGCCACTGTAGATTAGCTTCACTATTAGCTAATAACACGCGCCTGAACGTGCGGCCAACCATATATGTATATATAAAATGTGTATTGTAGTATTGTAATGTAAGTGTATACTTATTAATAAAAAATAAATGTAATATTTCGGATATTATGGACAATTGCGATTCGCCAAATTTTCCATTTTTTCGACCCCTGATATTGGACCGATATTATTACATTTCATGTTGTTTTTTAATTTAATTTAGCTAAAAAATTATTAAAATTATATAAAGATATAGAAAATAAACAGTGTTATTATATTGTAATTGTTAGAACACATTCTTTGGCTCTTTCAAATAATGGAACGATTAAATGTATTAATATATAGGTTCGAAAACTTGTCGCTAAAAATATTGTCGCTGTAGCATAGTTGGATAATGCACCTTCCCCGGTTAGGAAAGAGATCGAGGTTCGAATCCCGGTGGTGAAACAACAATATTATTCGATAAAATTGATTTTATATGTATATCTTTCTAATTAATATATTTAATATAGTAATTTAATTATCGATCACGGCGAGATCGCAGCTGACACTTATTAACAAGAGAATAACATTTTTTTATTATTTCTTATTGTGTAAGATAAGATAAACACTTAATTTTGGCACGGGAACAGGTTCCGAGACGTCATTTTCTTGTGACATAGTATGACAGGTAATTTCCTGCAGCTCTTCATTAGTTAAGGGCTCGCCGTGTGATTTTAACAAATGGATACAAATATGGAGCGTGCACTCGACACTCAGCTAAGATCACACTGAAGTATGTATTGAAGTTGAAAGATAGCTGATTGACAGAAAAAACCAAACTTACCAGGAACCGGCGTACCAGCGTTACATGTTTTGTTTCACTCACGCTCGTGAATTTATGTATATCTACATGTGTATTATGTGAGTGAACGAAAAAAAAAGATAGCTCGCTCGTGTAATCACACATTATGACGATTCCTGGAATGTGTCGAAGCCGGACAAGTGTTGAGAAAAAAAATCTTTTTTTTTTAAATACCGCGTTATAACGAATCCGCGTTTAGCGGGGTCGCTAAATAAAAGGTGAATTTCTGCATATAATATTTTTCACCAATATGAAATATATTTTTATGGATAGTTCATGTTAATGCACTTAGCATGGATAGTTCATAAGCACGAGTGTGCTATAAAGAGTTGTGCAAATAGTTAGTAACACAGTAGAACACGGATATCTCGAGCCTCAAGGGATTACCAGAAAGATTCGAATTATCCAAAAATTCGAATTAGGAATTAAATTAAAGGTTGTTAAGAAAAGTACATACCCAATACTAAATATTTATTTAAAATCGCACATGTATAAGATTGTTAAAACACTTGAAACATCATAAAATAACATGACGCAGTGCACATATATAAAAATATAAACAAAACAGGTTGAAAATAGGAATTATTTGGGCTTCCATATACCTTTCCAACTTATTACGGAAATGGTATAAATCTTCATCCACATCGCGCTTGTTGATTGATTACTCGTGAATTTTATCGATGCTAACTTGGAATTAAACAAAATAGTTTGAAATATTCACGTTTCTTTTGTACTGTTTTGAAACGAAATTCACGGGACCAATAAAAAAGTTCGAATTAATGATAAATTCGAATTAATAAAGATCGAGATAGACATGTTCCACTGTATATATAAGCTATACTAAAAATATTTAAAATCTAAAGATACGGATCAATAATGACGGAAAATTAATAATGTTTAAAATTATACAATAGCAAAATAATGTATTTGTTCGACACAATAACTGCACACTTTCACGTGATTCAATTGACAGCAGATGTTGTTTACTAATTAATTTTGTTCCACTATTAAAAAAAAAAAAAAACCTGTTTCAATTATGATAACTAACTCGCATTTATTTTTATTTTTGGCACGCTACTACGATAATTAATAGTACGGTATGATCTTTTTATAAATAAAATCACATTTTAATTTATTACATTTCTTCAGCAAATGGTGATCAAACAGTCATATTATTAAGTCCAGAGATGTCGCGCGATTAAAAAGATTTTTTATTTTTTATTTTTTTATTAATTAATTGTTAATAATCGTTTTGCCATTCAGAGATAAAGGCAAACAGACCTAATACAGTTTACTCGTATTAATGTAAATTATAGAATTTTGTTACATACAATATTCCATACCACTAGAGTATAATCAAATTCTCAATACACAATCTGATTATTGTAATTCGTTTATGTGATTAGAAGTATTTAAATCAGTGAAATTAATTTTTATTCCTCTTATTGTGATGTTATCAGTGCTCGCAACATCATATACATATGTACCAGACAAGTGACACAAGTTTTTTTGATTTACAATCATAGTCTGCGAGCTCAATACAAAAATGAAAAGAAAGATGGCCGCTTTAAAGCTTTTAGAATACTCCGCTACTGCAACACTGTTCCAAAGAATAATAAGTATTTTGATTCCCACGGTGCGTAATATAATATTTTGATTTCTATACTGATGAAGTGGGCATCGTGTGGAAGTGGTGAAGTATAAATTTTGTTGAATGCAGCAACAGCGAAGTTATCGACGATGAAACGTTTGACCGTCGTACTCGCAGTCACGAGGTGTGATGTCACTTCCGTAAGACATTTTCGTTTCATTTGGTCAGTTTTCGATGATTTACTCTACCTGGAGCGCCTAAAGATGTTCCACATTGATGACACAATACTTGTCATAGCATGATCGATTTTGCAGTACCTTGCAGTGACCTTCGATTTGATCGTTCACTTCTGTTTATTACACTAACATGTTATTATATTACTTTGCCACGTTATCATTCGGAGCACATTTTTGATGGGTCAGGTTCCTGTTATTATCCGAGTGGAAACATTGGAAAACGACATTACTCTCTGAACTAGGTCACGTGAGGCCAATTCGATTTGTGGGACGTATTCCGAACTGCCGCAGAATGTGCAAGTAAAAATAGAGCTCGTTATCGAAAATGGTTTACTACTTCATGACTCTGCTTGAAATAATCGATTATCTTTCTACCTTCCACCATTGTTCATACACATAAAAACATATTGATTGAAACGCGTGCATCGAAAATCCAGCAATAAAAGCGGTGAGCTTTCTGATCTGAGTTTTAAGTCTTTTCCTTTTTATGAACTACGTAGGTACGTTCCATAAAATATTATTGGACAAAATTTGAGTAACCTTTGTTAAACGTGTGTAAATACATAAGCACCTTGTGTATAATAATATAATATTATGTATAGGGTTCCAGCTAGTAGGTTGAAGATTGACATTTACCGCGATGTTTGAACTATTGCTGAACAGTATGATCCGAAAGTGTTTAGAAATAAATATATATTTACTACATTTTGCGTTTATATGTTGCACAAATAAGTATATTATGCATTAGGAGAACACATTCTTATTGTGAAGTTGTAATTATTCAGAACAGACTGTCTGTGATGTTTTATATATGAATTAAATATATTAATAAGAAAGATATACATATAAAATCAATTTTATTGCGCCTATGTTTTGAATAATTACAACTTCACAAAAAGAATGTGTTCTCGTAATAATAAAGTTGTATCAATGTGTCCAAAATTTAATAAAAGTGAATTGATAATTTTGACGTCTGCTATCAGATTACTCAAAGGTATTTGAGATTCTGTAAAAATAAGGTATATAGCTCTTTCAAATAATGGAGCGATTAAATGTATTAACATTGTAATTTGTCGTTAAAAATATTGACGCTGTAGCATAGTTGGATAATGCACCTTTCTCGGTTAGGAAAGAGATCCAGGTTCGAATCCTGGTAGCGCAACAACAATATTTTTCGATAAAATTGATTTTATATGTATATCTTTCTAATTAATATATTTAATTAATATTTAGTATATTATGAATACATATATATGTATTATAACGTGCATACGGCCTTTCCACAATATATCAAAGCGAGCCTTGCAATAAATTGGAACGTTCAAGTACGTATTATATTTAAGCTTGGAAATGTTCATTGTTGTAATTCGAAGAATGCATAACATACAAATGCGTTTCCTTCCAAACCGAACAGTCAAAAGTATATAAATATATAATCGGGAACGATATTAATAATAGAAAATAAATGTTTCATTTCGTAAAAGTTTGATGTGAATTTATTAGATGTCACCGAAGAGGAAGTGTTTGTTTTATAGATATTCATTTCTAACATCTCTCGTCGACATTTGAAAATCCACTAACCCATCTCCAAAAAGACTATCGAAGAAGACAAGCGCATTAATAAAAGAATTCAGCGGCACGAAAACGTCAGAGTTTATTAAATGTGCTGGTGTTATATATTGTAAAACTTATTAAAATTGGTAGGATAGAATCACTTTTCCATTTTATTCTGTTGTCCCTTTACCAGTTTTTTTAATATTATTTTGTATATTCACAATATTTTGAGTACGTCCCAATTTTTGTAAGATCACAATTGCTGGATTTTATCTCCAGAGGGATTGTTATCAAGCTATTTTTATATGGGAAGTATGGAAGTATGGGTATTACAGGACTTACGACCTGTCATCGGCTGGCTTGAGTGATCACTTTACACAATGCAACATTCACTAATTCTACCCACGGGCGACTGACTGCCACACCTATCAAATTTTTTGGAAGTTGTATATATGTTTTAACCATGTAGAAGCATTTCGCGTATTTCTTACAACTACGTTGTCGACATCTATGGTTTTTTGAAAACTTGATATTAATTCGCCTGAAATTAATGAGAATTTTTTTATTTGATTGTAGTATAATAGCTATATTATTTGAATCTGTATATATGACGCAATGGTTAACATAGGTATATATATATATATATATATATATATACTATAATACGCTTAAAAAGTCAATTTTTATTTTTTTATATTATACTTATTATTTAGATCAGTATATATTTTTATATTCACAATATTTTGAGTATGTCTGGAGTGCTGGATTTTGTCCCCAGAGGAACTTTTGACAATATATATTATACATGTCTCATAGAGACGAAGCTATTGTTACTGTAATTGTAATTTTGCGTAATATCTATACTTTATTTTGTTTGTTTTTAAAATAAAGGTTCAACCCGCTTAATAAAAACCATAAACGACATTATATCATAGATTTGCATAAAAAAGACTGATGCGTTGTTTCTAACATGAGAACACCAGCTCCTAAAACAGTTTCGAGAAAGTGGTGGAAGCGTTCACTGCACGGGCGTAGCTTCAACCAGTTCAAATGTACAAGAATTAAATACCTTCAAAAATGTATTGTTAGAATCAATGGAACATTCACCCCATGGTTTGACATTACAAACGGTGTCCAGCAAGGTTGTATAGTGTCTCCATGGGTGTTCAACTTGTATATGGATAATTGTGTGAAAGAACTGGAATTTTTGAATGTGGAAGCAAAGATGGGCGATTTTATTGTATGCTGTTTATTATACGCCAATGGTGCAGTACTAATGACGAATAATGAACGAGAGAAGAATGAAGAAGGGAATAGGGAACAACGAAAGGAGGGTGAATGCAGGGAATAAAGGGAACTTGTCAACCGAGGCACGGCTAGCGGTGCACAATAGAGTCTTGGCACCGACACTGATGTATGGAAGTGATACTTGGAGCTGGCAGAAGAGGAACGATAGTAGACTGAATGCAGTAGAAATGAAATTACTTAGGCGTATATGTGGCAAATCTATTAGTAAGATTAAAAAATGATCACTTAGATGGTTTGGTCATATGGACCGGATGAATGAGGAGAGAATGGTAAGAAAGATATATGACGCAAGTGTTGATGGCACCAGAAGTAGAGGACGTCCGCGTAAGACTTGGCACGACCGGGTAAACCAGATACTGGAGGATGGTTTTGTTAGAAGCCTCAACAATCGGCGAGCTTGTATGAGAAGATGTATGAATGTGGATGAGGCGAGAATTCTGTGTCAGGACAGAAGAGTGTGGCGCTCTATCGTCTCTGCCTATCCCCGCGGAGAAATGGCGTGATGGTAAGTTAGTTAGTTAGAATGTATTGCTGGAGAAGGATGTTACCCATCCCGTGGAAAGCACGACGATTTGTGCCTCAATTCTGCAACAAATCCAACAAGCTTAAGATTCTTCCAATTCTTTGGCCACATTGCGTGTAAAAGTGAGACTCTAGAAAGTGATTACCACGCCACGGCATTGGTACGAAGAAACTCGGACGACGCTGACCAGGACCGATGCAATAAGCCCAAGGCTCCTTATTCATTTTTAATGCTACCAGGCAACTGTTCGATAGCGCCCCGTATATTAATTAACAGGGCGATACCGCACGATATGATTTAGGGCATGCCCTGGACCCATGGTGTACCTGTAGCCGGGTGACGCAAACGCCGGAGCATCGCGTGATTCTGACGGATGCAAGGCAGGATATGTTAGAGAGTTTGGAGGGAGCACATTTGGCAACAATCTGGAGTTGTTTAGAGTATTTTTAGGACTGCCGAGTAGCTTCATCATGATCTCTTGTTCACTTTGTAATTCTTATTTTTCTACCTTCTGCTCAAATATAATCTGCGATGCACTGTTCTTGTGGGTTAAATCTGCCGGCAGCGGTGCGTGGAGGGCGAGTCTCTTATATGTTTTTATTTTGTGCCGTCTCGTTTCCCGGAAGTGAGTGCCTCTTCACTTCCCATCTGCTCCCCGGCCTTGTTAATTATATTATCTTTATATTATTGTAAATATTATTTATTAATAAAGTGTGTCAACCGGGGACAATGAGGGCAAATTTTGTTTTGGCAGCTGGTAGTTGCATCTGACTGCAGAGACCCTGGAGTCAGCTGAGTGAGAACCGGGACTCGGGGAGGGGAGGTGTGACGATTGAGGCCACTAGATATCAATACTGACATGAACGAGGAAAGATAAAGGAAGATAAATAATATTAGTATAAAATATCTCAATAAAAAAAACAATATTTGTTTTTTTCCTATTTATGATTCTAGAATGATTGGTTGAGCGCCGCGCGCATGCAATACCGCGAATCAAAGTGTTCATTAAAAATCAAATGTTTTGACTATTAATTATCAAATACAACATGAATTTAATTCAAAATATTACCTATACCTATGCACGCACCGCCTTCAGATAATTAATGATTTTTCTGTAAAAATATCATTGCAATCTGACAGTGTAAATGAACAATCAGACATTTAACGTTAGCTAATAAATAAAAACTAATTAATTTCCACACAGAAAAATGTTTATTTTATTTTGTTACTGAGCACTGAAAAATATGACCTTTAGACACGGACAGCAGAAACAGCATTTCCCCGAGCTTCCATCTAATCACCGACAGAGGTATTGAGGTATTTTGAATCTACTTTTTGTATTGCCGCCGCTAATATCGATCCGTAATACTTCCATATAAATGTCTGATAGTTTTTTGTCATTGAAGTATTTATACACTATATATTAATTTTATTTTTTCGCTTACGTGTATTCATGTACCTGTACAGCATCATCTACCTCATCACCATCATCCACTGCTGGATGAAGGTCATGACTCTGCCACTCTCTTGAAAGCCCGATAATGAAATTTGTATCTATGCTTATGTATGTAGACAGGAGCGGTTTGGTCCGGCGGGACATGGAAGAAATCCAGGTGGGCCGATGGATTAATTTTATTTTAGTTTTTATTTATCAAAATATAATATTAAATTTCATTCTTAAGTAGTCATCAAAAAAAATCTGAAAAGCACTAATTTTTATTGAATTTTTATTTATTTTAATATTAGAAGATATAATACATTTTAAAATAATCGTAAGATATATATATATATATATTTATTTTTTCTCTATGAGAGAAAGACTCGTATATAGAGAAGGAGTATTTACGAGATAATTTATGTTTCAGTTAGTCTGTGTACATATTTTTTGACATCAGATACAAATTTATAGTAGTCTGTAGTTTTTCTAATTGCGATGGGGAGATTATTAAAAAAAAATTATTCCTTGATAAATATATAGTGATTATGGGTTGCGGTATATTAATTTGATCTCTTAAATCTTATAGATCGGAAATCGCTTCTAATATTTAATTTATTATTAATTTTTAAAATTTGGATAACTGATTTTTTTTGTATTTGTCTATTATTTTGTACAATATTATTGATGGACTACTGCTTGTTGGTCTAGTGGTAAGATGTCAAGTGATGAAGTAATCGGGGTTCGGGCCTCGTCCCACTAAGTTTGTCCTATTGTCTAATTTTTAGTCGGGTAAAAAATAGATTGCGAAGTAGGCACTATTAGAGTACTACTAATATCATAGAATAGGTGGTTATGTGTATGTTCTTCTTCTAATTTTTCCACGGCACTACATCCCATGGTGGGATTTGGCCTCCTCCACAAAAGCTCCCCACCGATTCCTATCCCTGACCATTTTTATTCAGTTCCAGATACTCCCATCTTGCTCCACTCCTCTTCCGCACAGTCAGCCCACCTCTTTCTTTGCCTGCCTCTAGGTCGCTTCCACTGGGGTATCAACTTGGTCATCATGATCTTCGGTGTCCTGTCATCTGGAATTCTTCCAATACGGCCAGCCCATCGCAGTCTTTGGGACCTATAGAATCTTACAATTGTTTTTTGCTCAATTAAATTTTCGAGTTCATGATTCATTTTTATTCTGTAAGTTCCATTTTCTAGTGTAGGTTCATAAATGTTTCTTAACATTGTACGCTTAAAAACTGCTAATTTATTTTTCTTCGATTTGGGTCAGGCACCATGTTTCACAACCATAAATTCAAATTATAGTTTTATATCTCCACTAAGCAGTAACACCGCGTATCTTAATTTTTTGTCAAATAATGATATTTATATCATTGGATTTGAATTTTCGCTGGCAATCGTTCTATATCATTAGTTTCACGATATCGTCCGTCAGGGGCGTGCAAATCAAAGGAATGTAATCGCGTTATATCTGTAACCTCCCTGTCAAATGCGCACAAGTCAAAGGAATCGTACCTAAGTTTAGATCAGTTTCAGTTTTAAAAAAGTAATACTTGAGTAATAGTACAAAAATCATTTATATAATATACACATATTATTATACTTTTTATTTAAACACAATATTACACGTATTCGAAGCACAGTACATTTTTTTTATTATTAGGGCAACTAGATTTTACCATTCTCCAAATGCGGTTCTGTTCATTTCGAAGATATTCAATTTTCGACCAACCAAAACAACCTCAGCACAAAAGCAATTCGAGAGGTGGTCCTGGCGTGTCGTCCAGCTCGGGTCGCCGGTCTCCGCGACCGTCCTCAGCCACGCTGCTGTTCATCGGGCGACCGCTGCGAGCTGGCGCGGTGCACCGCACACATTCACAACACGCTACAGCACGAGAATACTTGATTTTGCCGAAGAGTCGTGTCGAAACAGACCAATCGTCGGTCATGGCCGCGAGTTCACGAGTCTGCCCACGTGCAGTAGGCACGCACCACGCATCGGACCTGACACAGAATTAGTTGGACAACGGTAAAACAGGTGGGTACCTAGAATGCTCACCACTTCAACACGGTGAAGCAGGCGCATACAAAAATGTCGTTATGATATAACCACATTCACGCTCTCGAAATCTATTATACATATTTGGTACGTGGATACGTTTTCATTTTATTTGTGAAAACTCTAGAAGTGAAGGGAAATATATTTAAAGCCTTATTTGACAAACATGATATTTTAAGTGTTCTTGTATATTAATTAAGAAAATATATTTAAAATGCATGAAATTAAAAAGGTCGAGTCGCAACAGTTGTCTAAAAAGGGCTGTACATGATATGGCTATACGCGATGTTACCCTGTGGGTTCGCACCGGTTCAAGCGAACCGGTTGTTAAATTGATAACCTCTCCACCAAACCGTTTGTTGCTGAATATTTTAAATAAAATCAACAATAAATACTCGTACCATATACGTCTCATAATATTATACAAATACATAGAATAGCTAAAAAATTATAACTTCTGCCTTTTTTTAAAATCTCTCTCAAGGACCTCAACACAGGATTAATGATTAATATCTGAACACCTTTACTACTAAACCTTTAAACGTTTTAATAATGATTTTCACAAATTCAAGATAACGAACAAGATTTATATTGAAAGGCTATCACGAGCCAAAGAGTTATTTGAGAAAATTCTACGAACCTCCTCCGATACATTCCGATTCCTGCCTTAGCGTAGATCGCGTTAAAATCCAGACTTTCTGCGACAAATCAATTTGAGCTTAATAGTACATAAAAAGAAATTCAATCTTCAATGCTACAATCAGTGATAACACTTCTTACCGCGAGATCAATATCAGTAATACATTGTGCAGTCGTGCCGTGTAATATAACATATTCTCAAGGAGAACACATTCTTATTGTGAAATTGTAATTATTCAGAACATACGGTCTGTGATGTTTAAAATACTAATTTAATGTACCAATTATAAAGACATATATATATATAAAATCATTTTTATCGAAAAAATATTGTTTTTGCGCTACCGGGATTCGAACCTGGAACTCTATTTCCAATCCGGGGAATGTGCACAGGCGAGTCGCATAACATAAGCACAAAGTACAAAGTAACGTAAGCTGTGTGATAAAAAATCGTCATGCTAATGTTAAGACGTACCTGCAAGAGGCAGGCAGGCACAATACCTATTCCCAAAAAGTAGGATAGAGAATCAATCACTCAGTCAAATTGAGGCCCAATGCAGAATAGAAAAAAGGGAGTAAACAAGATATACGAATGTTAACCCTGCGTGGTTTATCTAATAAATAATTATAACAATATTGGTCTCTGTGAGGTAATTTCTTCTTTCTGCCTCGGCTTCATGTTCAGGGGGGAGGCATCTAGCCTAACTGGTTATTTTTCAAATATTGACAAGTCAAATGGTTATGAAATTAAAGAATATATTTATGTAAGAAAATAGATAATTTATATTTTACGATACTTGCATGTGTTAAAAGTGGAAAATGAACAATTTACTTTAATACTTATAAATAAGGCTATTCAAAAATAATTATAATAAAATTAACATTAAATATTTGTGTTCATCATGCCAGCATTAATTTCTCTGCCAAATTGTCTATGTTGACGCTTGTCTGATGTAGATTATTCAGGTCCCTCACGTGAGGAATTACCTCTTATGATGGTCCTGGATCCTGGACGTGAAGTGTGGTCAGCTCCTTATGGTGTCAGCGTAGGGTGACGGAGTTCAGGCTTGTAGTTGATGACAAAACGATGCCCAATTATCAAGGCAAACCGGGACTCTGGACGCGATATTCTTATGCAATAGCGACAGTCTATTCTCGCTACACCAATTATATTTATCAACTTTTTATAGATCCAGCGGGACCCTTTTTGATACTTTCACATCAACGATTAAACGCAGAGAACATCACAGACTAAGCTTAAACTCGAGGCGCACAGTTTAAATTTTACCCGGAATTAAAATCTATGCTTTTAGACACGACATTGATTCTATTTTATAATTGAAAATAAAATCTCGTCTTTATGGAGCCAGTTCTTCCGGCGGAGAACTTGAGAAGACTGCTCGCCTATGGTGATGCATCCCTTAAGGTGCATTTGCCTACGTGACTTTAGTCACGTTCGCCGCTTTATTGCTGTACCCACGCTGCATCGGTACACCTGCGTCTAACAATTCCGAGTTTTTATCACCCTCCGTCCCTTACTTCGACTAAGTGCTTTTGTATCCTTGAACAAAATATTGTTTTGGGTAATTTCGCATTCCAACATCTCTTGTCTCTGCGTTCTTAGACAATTATGAACACTTGCAATTTAAAAAATATTTGCTTCGCTTTAAGGAGATTATTATGGCGTCATTATGGCGTCACTGACCGAGCACAGTAGCGGGGTACTGTTTTCGTGCGCGGATAATTTTATTCGTTTTATAATATCATTTCTTAAATATATCGTAAATATTTCGTATTGATTGATACTCGCAAAAATATCAATAGAAATGGATTGCATGGGGCTCAAACACTTTGGGCCCCACACTAACGTGTGCCCCGATGCACTGCACTGGCTTCATTGTACACCACCGTATTCATTCCTGTACTGACATTCGATTTTTCGTTTTTCCATAAGTAAATTATTTTTAAAACTAGATTCTATATTCAAACCAGTCACGAGCGTCTCTGATACGAAATGAAATTGAGTTTTAGCACTCGGAGGGGGAATCGAACCTTTGACCTTCTGAATTTTATTATTTGTTTACGCAGTCTGACGTTTGTATAAAGTATGTTTTTAGGAGAACACATTCTTATTGTGAAGTTGTAATTATTCAGAACATAGGTCTGTGATATGAATTAGAAAGATATACATATAAAATCAATTTTATCGAAAATTATTGTTGTTGCGCCACCGGGATTCGAACCTGGATCTCTTTCCTAACCGGGGAAGGTGCATTATCCAACTATGCTACAGCGACAATATTTTTAGCGACAATTTTCGATTAATAATTAATAATGGAACGATTAAATGTATTAATATCAAAAAGGTAACATAGATTCGAAAATTGTCGCTAAAAATATTGTCGCTGTAGCATAGTCGGATAATGCACCTTCCCCGGTTAGGAAAGAGATCCAGATTCGAATCCCGGTGGCGCAACAACAATATTTTTCGATAAAATTGATTTTATATGTATATCTTTCTAATTAATATATTTAATTCATATTTAAAGTATGTTTTATTATTCTTGTGGTCAGGTCGGTAAGCACCTACTAGAAAAATGTTTAATCTCAAATTTCGATCTCAGTCGATCTGACATGATTCGTGTCGTATCGCGCCAGATTTGTTTTTTGGCAATGCAAAGGTTCAAAACCTTTGCATTGCCAAATCATCATAATCAGTTATAAAAATTGATCTAATACTGAAGTCATTGCGATAGTATACAGTGTCATAAGATATATTTATAAATTACCAACTAATTATATTTTTATTTTGCAAAATTTTTTAATACGTTTAAAACAAAACAAGTGTCTTGAGTATATAATAAAATCTTAATAATACAAACACTATAATTAATAAAGATTTATAACAAGACAGAAAGTTTATTGCGAGAGTATATAATAAATACATGCACTTATGTATTCGTATGTTGATTTCAAAAATTATCTCAATTAAAAAACTTTTAATTTATTTATATTTCTTTTGGTATAGTATTACTAAGTTGAATTCAGATCTATGTAAACAATTTTACAGAAAATTGCAAAATGATTAACTGTATATTTTATATAATATTGTGAAATGACTTACCGTGGGATTTTCCGAGATGGTCTCGCAGTCTATTCAGTTCCTTGGAGGCGACCCTCGATTTTCCGTGAGCCTGGGCCCTTTTGGGTGACCGAGCCATTTATGGAATCCGTATTATACTTCGTGACCTCGCAAATAATTCTCTTTCAGCGTGTATTGCCATGTGGCATATTGTATAATTTGTTTAGAAAATACACTAGATACTAATATATTTGGATCAGTTCAAAGGCTAAAAACTGTCAAAAGTTAAAAAATATCGATATGTTTTGATAGTATATATTATATTATGACTTATGACACATTCAAATAATGCGTCTGTGCATACCGCGTAGGTAGAAACGTTGAATGATAAATAATTATTGGTAAACACCTTGTGCACGGTGTACGTAACTCGCACGTATTTCAGAAAGTAAACAAATACTCATAACGAATTAATAATTATCGTTTCGCTATTTAATTTGTAAGACCCGAGTGTCTCGCGACATCAAACTTATATCACGACAAATACTTGAACTCACTTTTATTGTTAAACTTTCAAAATTCTCACAGTTCAGCGCGAACTGTCACAGATGTAAACAATGGGCACGCCGCGACCGACTGCAACATTAAAATGCGACAGCTGTCACTTCTGGGAACGTTTTCAGATTGGGGGCGAACTTTTATTTTGAATATTGAACCTGTTGCAGAAAAATCCCGGTTTTCCACGCTGACTGCAACGCTCGGGGCGACGCGTACACCACCTGGCGAGAACCACGGCACACTGAGCATCACGAGCCACTGTTTCGTACATAATACTCGGGCGGCATCGAACTCATTTTTCGATGTGATTCGTCACTTGGAAACATTTAAAACTAGCTCGGCCGCGGAGCTGTCACTTTAAGGGGTCGATACTTCATTTACAGCGGGGAAGCCTTCTGTAAAATTGATAAGCATTATCAGTACGTGAACTAGCTACGAGGATCGGTAGCTACGGTAGATAATTGATTGTAGTGGAATTGAACAAAATAAATGTAAAAGTTTTATTATTATATCCTTTGAAATATGTACTAAAAGGCAAATATTGTATAATAAACCTTGTATATTACGTATTAAATTCACCTATCACTACAATTAATACTTATATTGCTCTCTTATCCTCATCACGCGCTGGAATGAAGGTTCTGTTCCACAGGATATTTTCAATATCATCACATGGTGCAGAATAAAAGTGACAGAGAAGACAGCAACAACTTCACACTCATATCATTATTCATCAGATTGATTTTCACTCTCATAAAGCAGAAAGATTTTTTTTTTTTTATAAAAATCACTATATGTTTACGGCTTAACTACAAAAATTGGGCCCAAATTCATTATAGAATAAATGGCCTTTAATAAATATTGTTTAAAAGATATACGAAAATTATATAGTATTGCATTGGTATCATTATATATTATAGTAAAACAAAATTAATTTCTTGACTCATATATTCGCTTTCATGGAAAAAACATACGTTTTTTTAGGCTTTTATAAGGACTTGCAATTTAAAAAGTACTTATTAAGGAGAACACATTCTTATTGTGAAGTTGTAATTATTCAGAACAGACGGTCTGTGATGTTTTAACTACTAATTAAATGTATTAATTAGAAAGATAAGATGATCTCTTTCCAAACCGGGAGGAGGTGCATTATCCAACTATGCTACAGCGACAGACAACAAATTGACGACAAATTTTCGAACACTTTTGGTATTTGAGATTCCGTAAAAACAAAATAGATGGCTTTCAAATAATGGAACGATAGATGTATTAATTTAAAAAAGTGTAACATATGGGTTCGAAAATTTGTCGTCAAAAATAATGTCGCTGTAGCATAAAGAGATCCAGATTCGAATCCCGGTAGCGCAACAATAATATTTTGCGATAAAATTGATTTTATGTGTATCTCTTTCTAATTAACACATTTAATTAGTATTTAAAATATACTCGCTTCGCTGGTGATTTTCATTTTATAGGGATGTCCCGGTCCCGGGTCCCGGGTCCCTAACCCGACACACTAGAGTGGTGCTACTGTATACATCGATAAAGTTTTCATGTGTTTTCGTAATATAGGAGAGAAACGCTTTAAAAAAAATTATAATTACATTTTTTTACGTGAAGGATTTTAAACATTATAACTTCAATAACTTTTTACTAACAATAATTTTACATTAATATAATGTGTTTTTTTATGGAATATTTAATTATGCACTTAGCGATTTGCGTAGCGAGTGCATATACATACTGTATGCAATAAAATATAACATTATTAAATATTAGAAAAAATTCCAATAGTTTTCCGTGTACTATCTACCAATTTTTTAAACCGTATATTATATATGTACACATCCGTATATCTCTAGATATCTAAAACAATTTTGCATAATAACTCTTTAGGACCCAAAACATAAAGACTTTTCCTGATATAAATGTGAATTTTATTGGATGCCATTTATCCAAAATTTGCATAGTTATTCTTTAGAACACTGCGTATAACGTAGATACCCTCACACCTCCCTTTACCCAATCCACCTGATAACTATATTATATCGAGTGTCTTCCGTTCCAAATTTTGCATAGTTACTCTTCAGGATCGTGCGCACAACATTAAAACCCTCCTCCCTCCTGTTGGTCACCCTACCGCCTTGCCCCGATATAAATATAGTGGAACCTCGGTCTACAAAGTCGTAAAACTAGGGATTTCAAATAACGACGAAATAAAAAAAATCGTAATTCAAATATAAACATTTTCGGAATTTGGTCGAATTTTGAAAATTTTGATATTATTTTTTGGTCACTACTAATAATAAAGAACAGCTTATTTAAGATATTAAATTCATTATTATTTATTGTATAAAAAAGTATTAAAATAACATAGAAAATAATGATTGTTCAGAAAAAATCAATTAGTTCAGAAAATATTAATTTTGAAATTCTATTATATACTTAAATATAATATTATTGAATTAAATATTTTTTTGCTTAAAATATGTTTGTTCAAAAGTTGCGTGCAATTGAGAACAACGCTCGCTCGGACTTCACGCTCGTCAGCGGAATCAAAATCACAAATGAGTATACGGGACTCAAATTTTTCGTAAAAACGGATAAAAAAATTCTCGCATGCCATTTTCTTCAAAGAATTTCATTTCGGATTTAATTTTTTAAATTTAGTTGTGATTTGGTGTTTATTGTGTTGTGTTGGACGTCAAATTCGACTGAATTTTGTTTATCAACTTTTGCATTGATTTCTGGGACTGCGCAAAGTGATTAGTTAGTTCTTCCAAAATCAGATTCTCACTGGGTAGCTACGGAAGCGTTCATATTTCTCTTGAATATCAATCTTTGTATAAAACTTTCAATAAGTTTGGCTATTGTATTTTTCGTTGGTCTAGTGAAAGTTTTATGAATCTCACTTTTTCCACCGTTGTGTTCCACAAATACTGAAGAGTGCCAGATACATTTGTTCGTTTGTGGCTTATTCGATCTTTTAAATTGTACTTCAACTTCAGTGAGAGCTCATCAGATCCCAAATTCTCAAGCGTAAAGAGAATGTCGCAACAGCTGAAAGAAGATTTGCATTCTCTCGACAAAGGGCGTAAACAGTAAGCTTCATTGGAAGAAGCGTAGAAATATGTTGTTAATCGACAAAATTTTAGGATCTTGAATTGAATCTAATATAATAACATAGTTTTTTATGTGATTACATGTTCCAAGCATTTCTAGGAACGATCCCTTCGGAACACCCCTATTGCTCTGCGATTACTCATTGTGTAGCCGTTACGTCTGTGATCGTAACAATATTTCATTTTTATATATTTACAATTCGGAATTCGCTATAAAATTTTCGAAATTCTAAATTACATTTATGAGAATGAATTTCGGAATTCTCAAAATTTCGTACGCAATTCCTACGTAAAATTATTTGAAACACTTATCCCCGTAAGAATCGATGTAAAATATATTAATCTGTTTAAGACCGCAAGAAAATGGCATTTTATCATGTTTATTTTTTACTTTTTGCTTGAAATCCTATAAAATCAATGAAAATTCATAGTTCTAATTTAAAAGGAGATAAAAGTAATAAAACGAAAATAATAAACGTAAAAACAAACTTTATTTTAACTTATCTTACAAAATATGAAGAAAAGTGTTATTGTTTGGAAGGGGACGCTCCTTCCATCAAAACATCGGGTGCTTGAAGTTCATCAGGTTTCTGTCTCACGAAAAACCTATCCAACGATATTAGTTTCTTTTAGCTATTTATAATGTTGCGGAAATGAGACATGTCACGATCATTAAACAGATTTATAACACGATTTGATAAGGTTTTATCGGGGTGATAAAACTTTGCACCTCACTTCACTTTGCGCACATTTCGTGGATCGAGGACCTCGGGACATCTTCCATTCGTTCTCTGAAAATAATATTTCCTGTCACCGTCTTTTGGTGTTCATTAAGAAGCTGTTCCAATTCTTCCGTAGTGAGTTCCGAGACTGCCTGCCTGTTCGTAAACAGAAATGCTGTTCGTAAACTGAAGCATTTTTTCGTCAGAATTTTATTCGTAAACCGAATTGTTCGTAAACAGAGTTGTTATACTGTATGTGTAGTGATCGTAATTCGAATCCACCGCCATCTCAGTCGGCATCGACGCTAGCGACACCGTGGCCGGCTGCTGCTACAAGCCTGGCTTGAGAATTCACCACCAAGCGGTCTCTCCAGTTTCAGCGTTTCACAATGGCGGTCTTGCCGGCTCGCCTTGCCGAGCAAGACTGCCAATTCATTTCATTTCATTATTTTCTACATCGCATCATTCATTTATTCATTTCTATCTGTCTTCCTTGTTTTTATCATTTGTCATAATAAACCTCCACACACGTCAATCACATTTATTTAATTTAACCACCGTCCTAACCCCCAAATAGGTATTATATAATATTGAATGCCATCTCTATCAAATTTTACATAGGTGCTCTATAAGACCCCGCGCAAAGATGATCCCCTCTCTCATTCTTTCTCTGCCTGGACCAAATATTGCATAAATTGTTATAATTTAGGGCCTTCGCAAAACAAAGGCACCCCTTCTTCCTAAACCCTATTGTAAACTACAACTAAATCTGAATCTCTGCAACGCCAGGTGAGGACCGCTCATGTAGTATATTGTCAACAAATCTGCGATAAGGGCGTTCAATTATTGTAAAGAATCGGCCCTTCTGTGCAGCTGGACGGAACAAGACTCAACGTTGAAAGAAAAATAAAATACGATGAACAGTACAATTAAAACAGCTAACATCGACAGAGGATACTGCTAAGTGTTCGTACTAATGTGCTATCACCATTGACGTGATAATTAAGGCTGTCGTCACTGAGGATGTTAAGGGGTGCAATAAGGAGGTCAAGTGCATTCTAGTTACATACGTATTTGTACTTACGAGCTCGCAAGCAACATATATCTGTATGTACATGATACCAACTGAAGTCCATATCCAATATCCATGTGCTAATTTCTGTCTTGAGATATCACGTTATTGGTATTCAATTATGGAAAATAACAGCGACTCCAGTGTTGCGCTTTCACGCACGGTCGCTTACTTGGTCGCCCTAATCCACATTTGCGGCCAACCCGTTTGCAAACCCACTTTTCAACGCCTCTTATTTCGTTAAAATTAAATTACGAGAAAATAAAAAAATACATGTATTGATCAATTATTTCACAAGTAAATTGTATTTATGTAGGTACATATTTCATTTAAAAATTACAAGTTTATATAGAAATTAACAAAAACGAAAATAATCTTTGCATCTTTTAAAATGTTCTAAAATTAAATATAGCTACGTTTTTAAAAAAAACTCTTTTGGCTTCTGTCGTCCTGAATTGGCCGCCCTCTAAATCGCCCTCCACCGAGACCGGCCCTGTGTTTCCTTGGCGATTTGGATGCTGGATACTGGCACCGTCAACAGACTCGTTATATCTTGTTACGTAATGCACTGGCCCCGGTGGATCGAACGTCAGCGTATCACGCCACCGGCTTGGCTCAGTCTGCGGGTGTCTCCAGTGCAATGTGTCAGTGTGGCTGTCTCGGGTGGATGGGAATGATCTTAAACAAATGAAACACTCGGCTTATACATAAAACACGTGATACAATTTATTCACGATTACAACAAATACCCGACAACATATTTGCACGATTTGAGTATTTTTATCTTCTTCACTTGTCATCGTTCTTTCCTCCAGGTGAAGATACTAGTTTGTTATGAATTTGACACTAATCCTATGGTTATTACAAGGTTGAGAGGTTACTAGAATGTTGAATGAATGATGTGGCAGCCGTGCCAAAATTAGAGAGACTTCCAGATTGATACATGATCTATTTTTCCCGTGCCGGTCTGCACAGCTACCAGTCGAGATTCTCCTCTTACCTCCAACCAGGGGGTGGGTCCATGATGCGAATGGATTGGGGACCTAAAACCTCCCGTATCCACCGCATCTCAGAATTCCTTTTTCCAAATCTCCAAGTCCGAGTCTCCGAGTCCAAGTATTTCCTTCTCTTTCCGCCTGCCACCACTCGGATCGGTAATGTAGAGCTCGGTCTGCCGCACATTTTTTAAATATCACAACCTATCTGTATACACACTCTTTAACATTTATGAATGCCTACAACATCGATGGATATTTTTTTATATAACATGATTACTATTATTTCAAAATATTAAAAATTATATTGTGTGTTATTTATAGACGAATAAGATCGTGTACCTATAACCCTGGAATAAAAATGTGTTAGTTATTATTTTTTATTTTTTTAAAAAGTACTTTGGTGCGGTGGCGTAATTAAAAAAATTGTGCCCGAATGCAAAATGGAAAAAGTGCATATTCGTATATAAATAGTCCGTTCATAATACATGAATTATTTTATTTATATTTGTTTTCCAAATTTTCACTAATGCACAGGTTTTTGCTTGTATGCAGTGCACGCCCCTGCCTATTTGTTCTGAAGGAATATTTTTCAAAATAATAAACAAATCAGTCTATTCTCAGAAAATGTTACACTACTATGCTGTACTATAAACGGTTATTATTTAAATTGTTACATTTTTTTCCATAAACCATATTTCTCTCCCGTCTTAGGATGGACGGATTTTTGAAGCTCATGATAATAATATCATCAGTGATATACTACGACGAAGAACAGAATCCCATTGAAAATACTAAACCAGCAATAACGCTATTCATGGATACAAGATATTTAGTATACTTTTAAAAATTATATTCTATTTCAAAACGCCCTTCAGAAGATTATCATCATTCTAGTTTAGCTTGTTATTAATTTTAAATTTCCCGCATTAGCAATATCTGTCGGTGAAATTATTAACTATTTTGCCCACGCGGTATTTCTAGTTCTAACAGTCTACCACCTAACTGTGCTGTGCGAGCGGAATATCAGGCGATGTGTTTTCTAACGGGGGGCGACTTGTCACATTTTATTCTTGAGATTCTGTTTCTTATTTAGTCATTCGGCTATAGTGCGTTTTTATCTTCGATGTTACTATTTTGACGACGAAACACACACAATGCACTTTTATAAGGATAGATTACTGACAATTAACCAGCTAAAGAGACTTGGTGATCATAAATATTCATGCACCAGTGTAAGTGTTCTGGATAATCTACTTCAGCCTTGGTGGACCTGGTTGGTGTCTCTAGTCCCGTTGTGGCTGGCCCCAAATTTAATAACGTCCGTAGGGTTAATTGTAAATATCCTAACTACTCTTATTCTTGTCTGGTGAGTAATGATTAAGTCATCATATTTAATTATGTTTAGGCATCCGAAGTGTTTGAGTGCAATGTTTGCTTTCACGATCTGGGTCAGTGACTAGCGGCTAGTTTGTAGAACAGTCTTCTAATAATTAATAGAGCACGGAAGTCTTCATTATTGCTTCCGAACAAAAATCGGATTGATATAATTTTCATCTTATATCCATGAAAATAAAATAATTTAATGGTTATGTTTTATAAAGAGATGGATAGAATTTTTTTTACATCTACCTTTGATGCACATTTGCATCGATATATTAATATTTATGTTATTGACAGTTCCAATTTAGGCGATTTGAAATTCTCATTGATTCATTTTTTTCTCTATCAAGGTAAATAAACTATTGTATTTAACCTTTCTAAGCAAGTGATATAGATTTTTTTCTTATCCTTAAACAATAGCAACAATATTGTTAAATATCATTAGTATTGTCAATGCAAGACTGAATCACAAAAATATTAATATTATCAAAAAAATTATTAATGCAAAGTTTACTTGCACTTTTGACATTCTTCAATATTGTAGTTCCAAACACAGGTTTGAAACTTTCTCTTCTTTACACATTTTCTGGAGATAAAGGTGAACATTTATAAAAATTCGCAAAAATAGACATCCAGTCGCCGATGAATGCCAAAAGGAATTTGCAAATGTAAGATATTTATTAGTACTATCCCGTGTTTAGAATTGCAATATTGAAGAATGTAATGTTAACAGAGACTACATCGTATAATCAAAAACTAGGATAATACAGACAGACAATGTGATTAAAAATAATGTTATTTGAAATAGTGCACTAATTTACACACACGCATATATATTTATAAAAAAAATTTGTCTATTTCTTGAAAGTGTCATTTCCTTTATATTTAAGTTAATAGTTATTGTACCAAATAAATGAGAGTTACCGTTTGTCTCGAAACTCAAGTAGTGCTAATAAACTCAAGTAGAGTTATAACATTGTTTCATTTATATCCATCCATAGTAATAGTTCATTTTAATTAAAAACAAATAAAATTATATATTTTTATTCATTCAAATTTTCATCAGTGTTCGTTATTTTCATGTGTCACTTTATGCACTCGAGGTAGCTGGTTGAAATTCATATGAAACAGCTGGGGCTAGTTTGTCCACTCTTTTAAAATATGACTTGATGTAAGACTGCATAGTCAGTATCTATTTTCTTTAAAAAACTTATAACATGTCAGTGAATCATACCCACCTTTTTTCACTTTTGCAATTCTCTTCATATTTGAGTCCTGTTCTTCAAACATTGTCAATCAGAAATTAATTTAAAAGCTGCAGCCATTTTCTGCATCGCAAATGTTCTGGAATGTGAATTCTGTTTTTAAATTTGCTTCTATTTCTATTAACTCATCAATTGTCAATTCCTCAGAATATGAGTTCAACAACTCTTTTACACCAGCCGAGTCAAGTTCGAGTTCTATTTGATTACCCAGTTCAACAACTTTGTGTGTTACGTAAATAAATAAAAAAAATTAAAATTGTGATGTTCGTTGTGGTGAATGTTCATAAATCGAGAACTGTCTGTACTTTGGGAACGTTAATTGTTAAATTGTTAATAGATTAGACATTTATTATTCAACAACTTAAGTCGTCTATTAAGATTTTTTTAAATAGGTGGTAATGGTTTAAGCCATTGCTTAGCACATATAGATTGTTATTTAATGCAGTACACTATAACTAACATACTTTTGACAAATTTCCATAATAATCCACTGTTTATGACTATTCCAGGTACAGCCCTGATGCCAAAACTGAAGCTCCAAGATGGACATATGCCCTTTGTGGGTTGGGGCTTTTTATATACCAGAGTTTAGATGCCATTGATGGCAAACAGGCTAGAAGAACAGGAACCAGTTCCCCCTTAGGAGAATTATTTGACCATGGTTGTGATTCCATTTCCACCGTGTTTGTTGCACTGTCAGCTTGCACCGCAGTTCGTTTAGGACAATATCCCACGTGGATGTTTTTCCAGGTATTTTATGTTTATTGCTGTTCTAGATCTTATACCATTTTCTTTTGGTTTGTCGGAAAAGTGATGATGCAGTTTGGCAACAGGTGGCCCTAGTTCATTTTTGAGGTACTAGGGCAGTGATGGCGAACCTATGACAGACAGCGATCCACGCAGGCTTTTTAAATGACCCACGTGTTGATTTTTATAAACTTATTTTTTATATCATAAAAGAGAGAAAAGACAATCAAAAATATTCAAAAAATAAAGTATATATATCTAATGTCGAATTTATAAAAAAATATTTCCAAGTGGACATTGGCTAGCTGATTTTCTATCGTGTATGATGTACATGGTCGTAAAATGTTGTGTTTCGTACTTTTGTCGTGAAACGTATATGACTCATGGCAGTTAGACGTCTACCTGACAACAACGTTCGAATTTATTACTAAGTACATATTATATATGTATGTAAAAAGCCCAAAAGGATCACCATCACTGTTCTAGAGTCATTTGAATCTATTTTATTGCTATGCCATTTGACAGCTGACAGTTCTAGCTTCATTTTAGTTGCGTAAAGTTTACAGTGACAATGCTCTACAAGAATGTCAGTGCCAATAATGGTTCACAAAATTCTGTGCTGGTGATTTTGATCTCAAAGACACTCCTCGGTCAGGGAGGCCCACCAAGGTTGATGATGACAAGATCAAGGCATTAATTGCGTCAAACCCACGTTACATGACACAATAGATTGCAGAAACATTGAACATTCCATCATTGAAACGTTCACAACCACCTGAAGAAGCTACAATATGTAAGCGAGTTCGATATTTGGGTTCCTAATGAACTCAAGGAAGTTCATTTGACGGCACCTATAAACATCTGCGATATGCTCATTAAACGTGAAGAAATCCTTTTTTGAAGTGATTAATAACCAGTGATGAGAAATGGATTGTTTACAATAATGTGGTGCACAAATGGTCTTGTTCCTGACGTGATGGTTTGACTCAAACGACATCGAAAGCAGAGATTCATTAGAGAAAGGTAATGCTCTCAGCGTGGTGGGATTTTAAAGGTGTCTTGTTTTTCAAGCTTCTACCAAGGAACCAAACAATCAATTCAAATGTGTATGTTGGCAGCTAGACAGTTTGAATGAATCCAGAAATGTCTAGAGCTTGTTAACCGTAAAGGAGTGGTGTTTCATCATGACAATGCGAGACCACACACACGTTTGATCACCTGTCAAAAATTGTTGGAGCTTGGATGGAATGTGTTGCCACACCCACCATACTCGCCTGACCTAGCACCGTCAGACTACCGCTTGTTTCGCGCTCTACAAAACTTTCGTGGTATCACGTCCAAATCCGATGAGACTGTAAATCAGCACCTTGTTCAGTTTTTCGCCGATTAAGGAAGGTTCTTCTATGAACGAGGAGTTATGAAGCTCGCTAAAAGATTGCTAAAGGTTGTTATCAAACAAAACAGGCAATATATTATTGATTGATTTTTGTTTGTTATATAAATAAATGACCTTGAAAAACAAAAAATGTGTCATGACTTTTCCTACCACCTAATAGATGTTTACAATTACATCCAACTTTAAAATAAAAATTTCTCAATTGCCTCAATACCAAATTATTGACGCTAATGCCAGATTAAGTTGTGTGCTATACAGTTTTCAATATTGCAGTACACACTTTTTGACCATATATATTACGTTATTTTTAGGATTCTACAAATGTGTATATTGCTTTTGATATCTTTGATTCTTTTGATATTGATTTAATATCTTGATAACGGATAACACAAACAGATTTTTTATGCATAATGATATCTTTGATTATGTTATAAAATATTTAAAATTTATTTTCTCATTATTATAGTGTTGCCTTCTTTTAAAATAATGTATTTGGAAGAAGGTTGCGTGTCTTTTATTTATTACTTTGTTTGATTGTTTTTCATACATTTGATGATATTTAGTTAGGTTTGTATAGAATTAATTTAGACTTGTATGTTTTTCAGTGTTTTTGTGCAATAACACTCTTTTATTGTGCTCATTGGCAAACTTATGTCTCGGGGACGCTCAAATTTGGAAAAGTTGACGTAACGGAGGCACAATTTGCCATTATTTTGATACACATCATATCTGCAATATTTGGATCCAGTATATGGCTGACACCGGTATGTATAATACAGTTATCAGCGTATCTTTCTCTGGTTTATAAAACGCCAATTTATTTCAAGGTTCTAAAAATTGTATGGTTTGATCATAATGGGAATACATATTATATTTTAACCCATTAATGGACCCCTTGATTCACATATAGAATTTGAAAGTTTTTGTGTTTTTTCTTTTCTCTAATTTTGTGTAATTTATAACTTTTATTGATAATCATTTTGTGTTATCAATAAAATCTAGTATTGAATATCACTGTGGGTCAATAGACAGTCTGCCGTTGAGTTAATGAACACTTGACATATCTTAAAAACATTAAATATCTACGCAATTGGGGAGCTGGGAAAAGAGAAATGAAATGAATTATGGTTGCTTAAATCATAATTTAAAATGATTGTCATATGCATTTTGTGGTTTTGTTTAATATTATTGATTTAAAACACCACATTGCCGTTTCGTGAGCTAGTGTTTAAAAGACAATGGTGTTACGTATAAATGGAATATTCAATTGCGATTTACATACAAAATAACATACATAAAATGTTTTCTTTGTTCAATAAAATGTTGTTTTTCCTTAAAATTAATAAAAAACCATCTATATTACGAAATTTGCAACTAATGTGCATAAAAATAAAGTACATATTTTAAAAACATTGAAAATTGATAATATGCCTTGCAAATTGAATGGTTTATAACTCTTAATTTTTTACATTTTGTTAATTTGTCTCAGTGCAGATTAGTTTCTGTAATCTTGGCTTCAAGATTATAAAAAAATATATTTTGTATATGCAAGACTTTACCATATTAAGGCAATTTTGTGGCATACAAAAAATGAATTTAATGATCGCGATTGGTTTCATAATACTTCTATTGTCTTAATTATGGCAAATAATATTTTGTTTATTAGTTTTAAATTAGTGTAAAGGTCCTAAGTAAAAATCTAATCTTCTGATATACAAATTAATAATGAAAACCCACATTTTCGTAAAAAATATGAAAATATTAAATATTATTGAAAGGGAAACCCTAAGTATAATATGGACATTTTAATATCTTTATTACATACATATTTTTAATCTGGGTCTAGATCATTCCTTATCCATTTCCGAGAAAACTTTTTGGTATCATTAAAAATGATCTGACAAGATATGCACATTATAATATTTAAATACGTATATACACATTATCCCAAGTATTATTTTTTTATGTTTTTTATGAATATTATTTCCTAGAAAACGGGACTTAATTTCAGGGTCTAAAGAATACATTTTTATTTTTTTTATTTATTTGACATTTTTACAATTTTTTATAGCACAAATAAAATTTTTTACATTTTTAAAATTACATGGTTTTTCTTTCGCTTACCTCTCTTTAAAATACAACTTGACTTTCTAGGTGCACTTCTTGTGATATCACCGAAATTCTGATAGACAACTTAGCGCTTGTGTCTGAATAACATGTTTCGCATAACCAATGGGACCCGGGACCTTGGCCACTGCTTTTAATTGTACCATAAATATTGGTCACATATATTTTGAATTTATTATTCTTAATTAATTTTAATGAGATAAAACCAAACACTCAGTGTTCTGACAGCATAGCCTTAATTATGTAAGCATTATCATGTTGAGGGCAGAGATTAGACAAAAATGCTGACTAAGCGGCCGCGAACAATTATATCAATTCTCAGAGAGCATAGAACGCCGAATTCTGTCCTATTTCTCTCAACTCATACATTTTTTTTTGTTTGTCCATTATTGAGGATTTTAATAGGAACATCCTCCAATACCTAGTTTATATGGTCATATTACATTTTTTGCAGATATCGTCTATTTCTAATCCATAAATACTCGCATCTGGCTCGCAGTGGGTAAATTAAGCCACAAAATTGCATTTATACATTGGAGCCTGGAGACCCTACAAAAAATTATTAAATTTTGAATCTAAGTTACATATGAAAATGTATTCTTTTATATGCATTACACCTGTTTCTCGAAAAATATTACATTACATATTTCTCTTGAATTCTGTCACTCAGCTCTTCAATTGTTTATTTATTTTTTCAGTGACATGTTTAACCACCCTGTTTATTTTTTGAAAGATTGAAAGTTTTTTCAAATGGTGTGAATTCTGCTCTGAACCTTCATTATCTGAATGCATATGGAATATATGATTTATCCACATTGAACAGAATCCCACGTATCATCAGTAGTGAATGGCAATGCAGAAGTTTTTGGGATACCATACTCGATTGGTCATTGCGTCAATGTCAACGATGATCGTGTTACCCCTAATGATACAGTAATAAGCCTCAAAATCATTATTACGTATCAACGGGGTGTTACATTTCAAAAGGAACGTTCCCTATGTAATTAATGCAACTGTGGCACACTGTGTGTATGGTAGATTAAAAATGTGACAAATACACTGAAATGTGTAAGCTACAAACATTCAATTATTCATTGTCACTTTGGTGTATTTTTATTTGAGTGTCTGTAAAAAATAATTGAACTTGCCTTTTTTTAATTTTTCTTTTATTCTTTGTTTATTTTACATGTTGTTTAATTAATTCATCTTTCTATAACGATTTTTAAATGGGTTAGTTAACCCAGTCCATAGAGATGCGTCACTTAATAGGTCTGATGACAGTTGTTTGCACCACTTATGCTCTCTTCAACATATTCACGGTGATTCTCGGAGGAGGAGTTGGAAAGAACGGATCCACCGTGGCCGTAAGTTCACAAAGGCAACGAAACATTTTATCCAAACTAATGGGGTTATTTTGGCTGTAATTACTTATCTAGTGTTTTGGAAATTTGATTCCGTCATAAGGAGCGCAGAAGCAATTCTTTCTAAACCCATTTCTCGGGATGCATGACAAACCATTTCTTTGAATCTGGTGGATATCTACTATTGTTTGCATCAATATCAACATGGTTCACGAAGAAACATTGTGTCGTCTTCACTCAGGTTAATAATAAACATGTCCATTTAAAACAACAGTACATTATTGTCTCAAACTGTGGGATTCACCCTTTGTCAAAATTTTCAGGTTGTTTCGTACTACATATAGTCACGATCGCTCATCTAACATGCAAACCAAAATTGTAAATAACAAACAACACTAGTGTCTACTTGAATGATTTGAATGTATTTAAAAGCAAACATCTTGCATGATTTGTATTCACAGATACCTGGCACGAACGTAGCGTGGGCGTACGCAATGTGTTTGGTGTTTTTTGCCGGATATCTCCAAGTTTTTATAGCCTTCTGTCAGTCTTTCCAACAAGGCGGAGTAGGAAGAAATGGCTCCACTGTCGCTGTAAGAGCAAACTCGATTTCAAAATATCAAATTATTTAAATTGTATGATACCTCTGTTCAAGGTTCCAGGCATGACAAGAGTTTCGCCTGTGTTTTGTTGGTTTCGTTAAGTGTAGTATTTATTTGGTGTTGAATTTTTAATCATATATATAAAAACATTTTCCTTCAATCTTTATTCATATCCGTTAATGTGATATTTGATGGTTTAAATATTATTTTAGCACAGTGTATAGTCTCTTGTATTACTATCATGTAATAAAATGGTTCAATAAGTGGATATAAAAAAAGACTTACGGGTTAAAAACTAAATATTTTAATTAGCCTCATATTAACAGTATTGCGCACAGAATACATACTAATATATTATTATTATGGATATATTTTTGTAAGTATCTCATATTTTAACATGTATATTTTCCTGTTTACAATGTTTAATTCCTCACTAATAATAAGTTTTTATAATAATCTAATATATAAAACTATAGAATGAAATATTACTTTATGATTTAGCAAACGAGTATGGTTTTAATACTAGATTTGGATTGGTATGGAAATTTATAATATTACGTATACAGTAGAACTGCGTTAATTTGAAGTTCAAGGGGACCAAAAAAAATTATTTACCCCGTTAACCTTTTAAATGCCATGAACGCGTTAACACGCCAAACTGTGTATGTCACGTCACGGTATAAGCGTGTTAACACACACTTGCGAACTTGCAGGGATTAAATCATTTTGCCATGTGTGGATGACAGATCTCAGCTTTTGATAGATAAGTCAAGACCCTTAAAGCTTAGTCTTACCCTATGTGGTGTCTTACATTTCAAATAATGTTGGCAGTTAAAAGATTAATAAGAAATTCTAGGGACCAAAAATTTTTTTTAAAAATAAAAATTAACATTTTTGCGTAAAAAATCACAAAAATCATGAAAAAAGCTGCTTATTTCGTGAAAAGCATACATATTTTGGCATATTTCGTGAAATCATCTCTAAAATGCAGTATTTGTTATACTAATACAAAATCCTGATGTAATTTATTATATGTATGTTATCTACTACTGAAACTAATTAGGGTGTATATTAGATCTATTTCTCATAATAGGTAAAGATCCGACCTTAAAATGTTCTCATGAAATTAAACAATCATTAAATAAAATACACAATAACTAATAACAATAAATTAAGAATAATAATAACAAATTTAAACATTTTTAATTGTCAGGCATGATTTTTTGGCTTGAAAAAATCATTTATTTTTCCTTGTCTCATTTTTGGAAACTTCTTCAATACAATTTTACCACCGCATCAAATGAGTGCATGCTTCCACTGGTGTTTCGGGATGGCTCGAAAAATTTCTCATGGAATAACAAAATAAGTTAACAATAATGTCATTCAAGGAAAATAAATATTATTAACACAACAAACACAGTTATTATAAATACAATCGTTCATAAATACGTGAAATAATACAAAAAGCCAATCTTTAAAAAAAAAAACATTTTAACAATATAATAAGAGGAATAGGCGAAAAGCAGTCTTAAACGCGTCCAAGTAAAAGCAATTAACTCAAACAATATGTCTGTTCTATGGCGCAAGCAGCCAACTGAAGAAAGCGTACCTGGAATTAACCAATTATATCGCAACATAAAGGAGGTTGCACACAAAGTAGCCTCAGATGCGCGTTGTGTCAGCAAGTATCATAAAATAAAAATAAAGAACGTTTCACACGGGGGGTGCGTGCGGTCAAAAATTGATAATTTTTTATAACTTACTCAAAATTTTCAAATTATGTGATATAAAAATGTATTGATTTATGCCGCGAGGGCCTGAAAATTAGTTTGTACTACTAGTTAACGGGGTCGATTAAGTATGAAACTGACAATTTGGGTCTTGAAGTGTTTGAAAATTTTGAATTATATTGATTTTCAAATAAAAGGGGTTCAAATTAACGCGGTTCTACTGTATATCATTAATAAATAAAAAATTCTTCTACAATTTTATTTTCTTTCACTTCACATTTCCTCTATTTAATTTTCTATATTTGTATATTTTTAATTTTGTTTAGAGTCTTTTCACATTATATTTATTCTGTTTTTTTTTATGTATGTTAAATTATTCAATACATTTTACAAATATGATATTATTACTTTTTACAAATATTATATTTATTTTATTTAACAAAAAATACTATGCGCGACTGCTTTATGATTGTTAAAGGAGCTTTATTTACCTGGAGTTTCCTCGCTTTTCTACACATTCTATACATTTTCCAATTAGTTTTGGTATTGGTGGTTAAAGCTTCAACCATGAGGCAATCTGTCATGAAATCCTCTATTGATTTCATGGCACTAGGTTAAGTTGGAAAAATGCTGTCACTAAAATACTGGTTCATTTTTTATAATTTTTTACAGATATCTACTAAGTACTGACATGGTTTTCATACTTTAAGTGATTGTCTATATACACTATATATATATGATCACTTTATATACATTGTAATGGATATATATATATATATCTATTACAATGTTTCTTTATAATGTTTTAGGGATTTCAATATTATAAGTTTTGGTAAAATTTCACCATCCCTGTATTTTTTTTTATCATTGAAATTCAAAAATATATGATGTCGGTTTTCAACATTTAAAAAAATTACGCTTTGTATAAATAAAAATGTAAATTTTGGATTACCTTCACATTTTCTTATTAACGTTACGATCTGCGGAGTTATTGTGGGCGTCAATTACTTGGGTGAAGACTTCATTTTTCTACTTGTAATAAAACGTAACAAATATGAGATATCCACAAACAGAGCCGGTTTCCCTCGAGATGTTTACATAAAAAGAATTGTTACTGGTTACATTGTATCACATTGAAAGTTTACTTACTGAATTCCGGGTCAGCATTCATTTACTAACAAATTAAACATTATTTATCTAGAATTTAATTTGCTTCAGTCTGTATTTTTATTGTTTCTACAATATTTCATAAGGTGATCGGATGCTTAATCTTTACGGATTGAGAGGTTTACAATGATCCAATAAGACATTATTTTCATTGATACAATCAACATTTTGCTGTAGAAATAAACTCGTAATAATTGTCTTTATGTTGTTGTATGTCCCGTCCCCCCCGATCGCCTCATGCCACTGGATGTGTAGTGATTTTGGAAATTCCTTTCCGAGTGATTAATCCATGTTTCTAATATTTTATTAAATGCATGAAACTTTCTTGTTTTGGGCGCTGCGTGTGCTGTTTTGCCTGGCTGTCTGGTCGGTGTTGCCTCACTCTACCCGCCGTTGGATGCTGACTGTCAATAAACCTCCGAAACATAACCTCCAAATGAAATGCATGCTTGGGAACAACACATAACCTAAATACTAAACTAACGATCATAAATGGCCACCAATGTACTGACGGGTCTTGTTAAACCTCGTCTCCGTTGTCACAGATACCATTTTTAAATTTGAAAGTGTATATTTTACCATTTTACATGAGTATATTTGTGTCCATTTATCTCGGGGTTAGCTATGCGGTTGTCATCTTTACCGGCGGTGTTGGAAAAAATGGTTCAACAGTTGCTGTAAGATCAATGTCTATATATAAATAAGTTGCTTCACTGTTTTCACCCAATCCCGATTGTTTGATCCTTCTAGCTTATGCACTGCGGCACACGTTATGGTAATACGGCATGCCTATTCTTTTCTTTTCATACGTATTTGTATGTAGCACTATTGAATAATATGTATGCTTTATTATTTACAGTCTGTTGTCTGCTTGTTAAATACTTGCATGGTTTTGGGAATTTTCAGAATGTTCATTGTATTAGAATTATTATGTTTGTCAACATGCCCTACAGCTTTTTAACTCTTGCATTGGCATCGTGCAGTTTATTTAGTACATAAGTATTTGTAGTGTCTTTATTTTTATTGTACTTCATTTGTATTAGAACATTTTTATTGTACTCCATTTGTATTAGAACATTTTTATTTTGAATGCTGACTTTACTTAATATTTCATATATTTATTTTGTCGATTTGCACTCAATTGTTTGATTGAGGCACAAGTTGGCCGGTCAGGTGACAAGTCAATATTTGAGTGAAGAGTGTGTTTATGAGAGCATTCCATTAATAATCATAGAAAAAATAAAAGCCTTAAAAAATGCTTGAGATAGTAAAATATATTATGCATGGCAATTTTACGGCTATTATTTATTCTGATTTAAGGACTCATCCACAATTTTCATTTTATCCTAAATCTTGGTAGAGAGATATGATGTTTATCAGTTTTTCATCCTTGATAATCTTAAAGAGGATTTAGACTTTATACGCCTTTAGAAATTGTAATATATTTTCCTTAAACTATGTTAAAAAATAATTTTGTATTATTTTTAAGCTTTGCAGTGTCTTTTTTTATTTGCAAAATTTTAAGAATACTTTTTTCCTTCATTACAAAAAATATCAGTGCATAACTGTAAAACTTGATTAATTTGAAATATATATTTTTAAAATGATGAATTATCAAAGTTTATATCTATTTGAATCTGAATTTACCTAAATTTGAAATTAATCAGGTTTTGTCTGTATCGTCTAAATTAATTATATATGTGAAATATTTAGTGGAAATCAGCTAATTAAATTTTTTAATACAAATATTGAGACATTTAAAAATATTGAAAATTGATTTTCTAAATATATATTTTTATTATAATCACTTAGATTTCTTAAATTTTTTTAATTTTCAATATTTATTTATTTTGTGAAGTAAAATGTGTTTGATCAGAGATTTTATGACTTCTTATAATAATCTGTCTCAAAAATTGTAATCAATCCTTTCTTTTCGCATTAATTAACCTTTGACAAATAACAGTACATATTGTTAGTTCATTTTCTTATCTTAATATTAATTTTTTTTTTTAAATTAAATTTGAATTCAACCTCAAAAGTGATTTTGTCTAATTCAAAATTGTCTGTTTCCAGGGGACAAGTGTCCTGTCACCCGTGATACCATTCTCGTTGGTGATCATACCGGCCTTCATCATTTATCAAAAGAGTGAATCTCATGTGTACGAATACAATCCTTGCTTATATATTATTGCTTTTGGCATGGTCGCTGCAAAAGTTACCAATCGACTGGTGGTAAATATATTTTTTCAAACTTTTTTAAAAATTTTATTTTTATTCCTCGAATTGGAGACCAAAACTTAATTTATTATGGCTCTACTGTATTTAATGAACAGATCTGGATGTTCCTCCTTCAACATATTTGATCTAAAGCCACCCCCACTCAAACAAATTTTAATATTATTACAGGTTTCACATATGACTAAGAGTGAAATGGAATATTTTGATTGGTCCCTCCTGGGACCTGCGATGCTTTTTATGAATCAGTATTTTAATAATGCTCTTTCCGAATATTTCGTTCTGTGGATGTGTTTGGTGAGTACAAAAACCTATATTTTGACAGGGGTTTACGGTGATTATTTTTTTTAAACATAATTTATTATAACGAAACATTGAGGTGAAAGTTTTTACAAAAATGGCGCTATACAAATTATCCAATATTATTATTACCGCATACATCAATATACTATTTTCATACTAAGTTAAATGCATGTAACTTTAGTTGGAATCTATAATAAATAGTGTTAGAAAATCAAAGCGCACTGGTCAAATTGTCATCGTCAACATTGTATTAAAAATACATAACAAATTAACATATTTTTTCTCTTTCAGGTATGGGTCCTCGTGGACCTTTTAAGATATTGTTCCCAGATTTGTATAGAAATCTGTGATTACTTGAAAATAAGATTATTTCACATACCATATCCGCCTCCGACGTTAAAAAACAACACGAGTCAGACAGTCATCATGTCGTCAGCTTCCATAGAAAAAAATGGTACGAATACACGTAGCAGAACAAGAGCTAGAAGGCAAAATTCGAGTCAAAATTAACCTTATTTAGTCAATTCTACTAATCAACAATAGGCTCTTGTCTTGTTTACTATCTTCATATCATTAATCATTCAATCAATACGAGTATTTGAATATTTCATATGCACGGATAAATTAACTTTTAATAAATTGTACGTATACATCAATCGTATCGTCCTTATTTTATAAAAAATATTATTTCGCATTGCCTATTTGTTTGTCAAATCAACAGATTGTCCAATTGTTAAAATAAGTTTCAAGAAATTGTTTCCGATTGAGTTGAATGAAATTTATTTTTTCATAATTAAAATTTGTTTCTAATAAGAATTATTGTGTAGACCTGCAAATCAATTGTTCAAATGCCTTTAGATGCAACATCATTTTCTTATCCTCCATCTCTTACCAGCGCTGTTGTTTTTTTTTTTTATTTCCATAATTGGTACACAACATTATTTTTTTCTTTAGTTCATTTTGATATTTGTGAAGGTTTAAATATATTTTTCCAAATATGTATCATGTACATAATTATCAAGTGTACCAATTATGTCCGAAATTAGCATCCAAAATTTTAATAAATAATGTGCATAATTTTCTAAATAATTAGTGTATTTTTTGCCTGTGAATATACAATGCTTCTTTTATTCAACATATTAGTTTTCCACCGCATATGTAATGTTTAAGTATGTATTGCTAACATCTCTTATTTATAACTTATCAAGTCATTCTTTGTAAGCTGTTGTATATATAAACTTTTATTTATTTAGTATATCAACTTTTCCCTTATGCTATTTGTATATCTTATAAGCAAAACTCCTATTTACTTAATAATAAGCTTTTTGTCTCTTAAAAACTGACACCTCTATTAATAAATAATCCATGTTGAACTTAACTGTATGTTGTTAACTTATAAATCTGTAAATATCTTAAGATATTTTGTCATTCTTAATTATCATAACATTGGTTAATGATTCAAAATTATTGGTCTTTTTTTGACAGCGGATTCTTTTAAGATAAAACATGAGGTGTTTTTACGATATTATAAAAACACGAAATATCCAACTTAATCGGTATTTTCGTTGATATTTTATTTATTCATATCTGTATGAAATTCATTCTTACTAATATTGTGTGAGTACTCAAGGATAGCAAATGTATAATTATATTGAATTGAAAACTTTTCTGCTGAGTTTATTTTATGAAAACCCTTACCAAACTGTACTTAAATAAATATTAAAAGGCGACTGGTTATCATCGCTGACCCTATTTACCTAAAAGCACATAAAGAGAGAATACAACTGTAGAGACCGTTAACATAAATTTGTTTATTTTGTAAATTAAGTTGAAACACTGTTTTATTCCACTATATTTTATTATATTAAATGTTAGAACGTTTTCGGGAACATCTTCCCATTGTCAAATAATACAATTCAACTAAAGTTAAAATTATTTTCAGACAGTAATTAAGGGTGTCTGGAATTGAGGGAGGTGGCGGTGGGAATTTGTTTACATATTTAGTATCAATCACTATGGCAATTACTTTGCGGTATACTGTAAAACCTCGTTAAAACGAACCCCGGTATACTGAAATATGACGTATATTGAAGCTTTTTTCAAAATTCTATACAATCAATTTTTTATACAAAAATTAATTTATGTAACGAAATTTTGTTAATATGTATAACAAATTTTTTTTTGTCCCGTACGAAAAAATACTGATTTTCGTAAATGAAAAAAAAAAATTTATAACAAAATATATTTCGGCCGTTTATGGTCATGTTAGTCAATTGTTTTATTGCCTTGGCGGGTCGGCGCGGATGGCCCACTTTGCCCTTGTAAAACTTCTCCTTGGAATCATAATAGACCCTTATAAAGCCATTTGGCATAATCTCCACGTTGTCCAAGGTTGGATTTATTGCCGATTGTCTAAGTAGGTTAGAATGGCACCCTTCTCACGCTCTGAAGTGTATACGTGTTCACGCCTCTAAAAATGAGTCTTATCTAAATCAGCTGGAGAAAATAAAAAAACCCAAAATCGTGATTTTCACGTCACACTTTAGGACACGTGCGCATCGGCATTGTGTATGGTATCGCCAAAGCTCGAGATGCCTAGCCTACAGTTCTGCCCATTATTATCTTCATTATCATCAATTGTTTTCGTGTGTTTGTTTACCGACATTTATATGTACTAGCATTCTGTAATTTATTCTTTAAAGTACATTTTTTAATATTTTGTGGAACCCTAAATTAGCTTCAGGTCGTGATAATTCCTGCCAAATTTTAACCCTCAACAAAAAACTATAATTCCGAATTTGTCTCTACGATTTAAAGAAATATGAAGATCGATTGACCGATGCGAAATTCTCAATGCTTGTAGCGGCTCTACAATTAAACACAGTTAAAATTGAATGTTTTATATTTGCATGACATTTTGGAATTTCCAAAAATATCCCCGAATTTTAGGTTATCTTATATTGTTTCATAAAATGTTTTTAATTTAATTTCTTAATTGTTATCCATTTGCTTATCTGTTGAAACAACAAAACCAAATATATTATTCAGAGTTTTTTTTGTACAGAAAATCTTCCTTCGTTTGCAGAATACCTTATTATGTTATATCCCATATTAAATTGACAATGCGTGTCTTGTTTGCGAAACCTATGAATCTATATCGTTATATGTGGGAATTTGTTATTACGAATTTTTATTTTTTAGTCCCTTGGATTTCGCAATAACGAGGTTTTACTGTACTATGATTATTAATTATTTTTATTAAAACAAATTTCGTACTACCCACACAACTTTGTTTTATTTTGAGAGGTGCGAAGTACAAACAATGTTTCAATTAAATTTGTTATTATTTATATTCAAAATATAAACAAATCTATATTATTGCATGCTTAATTCAAAAGTTTTATTTTATCTGATATTTGTGTATTCAGATAGTCACAGTTTTTATAGTATTTGTGTATCAGTCGAGGAGTTTTCAAATTTAATAAAACCTATAAGCTCTGTTTAATTACATATTTAGGATGTTGTTGTTCTGGTAACATTTTGTGATTTGACCACTTTTCAGGTAGGAAAAAAGTTTTGTATTAAAATATATATATAGTCAATTGCTATCTAATGCACTTCGCTGAGGATATTATAACACCTTTTAATGAGCTTTCTATGTAAGTCCTGATTTATAAACATAGTGTTTGTAAAGTATTTACAAAATTGTTTTTCTTTGAAATAAAAAAAATTATTGGGTTTGCAAATTTACCAGAGCAACTTTGCTATTAAGTTGAGAGGAGCTGTTGTAACTATGATTTTTTCAATGAAACCTGTTATTATTTTTTCAATTTACTACAAAAAAATAATAATCTAAATATAATTTGTTAAAACTTATTTTGGTGGTGGCCTCAAAGTATATTTGTACCAATAACACAGAAGTCGATTCATATTCAGATAGTATTCATTAAGGTTTCAGGGTTAGTTTTTGGTATTATTATTATTATTGTGGAGAAATTATTTGCACTTAGTAGCTCTATATATATTTTGTTGTCATGTTTTTATATATGTTTTTGATAATGTGTTCACCCATGTTTTAGTATAAACAGCAAAATTATTCATATTATAAACAAAGACAATTGTTTTTAAGTGTTTCACATTTAAAAAATGTTCACATACCTGCTTTTTAATTTTTTCAATGAATGATTCATATGGAATGACTGCACTGTTTTGTCTACTTTGTATTAAAGTGTACCCCCTTCACATTGTGTTATTAAAATTAAATGCAGTATGTACATTAAAAATATTTCAACTTGTAAATGTGAGCATATTTTAATTTTGTCACATGTACAATAGTTTAATAAAAATTTGACACGTCTAATGAACGGCGTCAATTGTGGTATTATAAATAATACATACTGTAAAAATTATATGTCTCGAAAACAACACATGGTAGGTAGTATTATTTTTGATCTACAAAGTGATATCTTAACAATGATTTGTTGATCAACAGTTTGCCTGTTCCGTGTAATGGATTATATTGCAGTAATTCATTTTTAATTGCTGTATAAAGTCTTTCAAACTTAACACTCTTTTGTTCTCCTTTATAAAATAAATTCCTTAATGCTTTTTATAATACAGGTGGTTGTAAAGAGTAGTGGGGTTAATCTTAATGTATAAATAAATATTACTTGTTTCATTAAAAAAATATATAAACATTTATTTTATGATCAATGATGTGTGTAAAAAATAAATTGTCACTTGGAATATGTATGTTGAGCTACAAATGATAGGTATTGAGTTCACAAGAAAACTGTTTTGATTTACTAGATTTTTAATATGTAATTAAATTACGATGAATTGATATTAAATTCACATTTTTATTAATGTGAATTTAATCGTCCTTCATGTCAAACAATGAGATGAGGCACAGCTTGTAATGCACCTTCACAAGTTTTAGTCCAAGGTTTCTCCTACCAGATGCAATGCATCCAAGATTATGGCACTCTTCCAGGTTTTCTTTGTTCTAAAGTTGTGCACGGGTTAATTTTATTTGGTGTATAATTTGAAGAACCTTTTGTTTAATAGAACAAAGTAAATATGTTGCGTCATATTTACTTTGATATAATATATTAAAGGTGCTTACACCAAGTCACTAGATCTCCATTATTTTGCGACCACCTGTTTCTTTATAATCATCCTTATTGCTCAAGTAAATCCTACTGTTATAAGATGCGTACGTATATAAACTTTATTGATTAAGTAATGAATAGCAATATAAAATGTATTTATGTATTCAGTTAGTTTATCTCGCAGTTCTGATGATGGATACATTTTTAAAGTAGCTAAAGCAATCCTAGTTCAAGCCAAAGAGTAATGTTTAGGCTGTTAAATATTACCTACACAGTGCTTTTTTTGTAACTACTCGTCAATGCCTCTAAATAATAAGTGATAAAATACATTGTTTAAAAAAATAAAATACAATTTCTTTAAATTTATTTTGGCAATATATAAAGTAATTTTTTTTATTAAAAATGGATGAAGTAAGGAGAGTGTCAAATATGTTTTCAAATTTACTTCCGAAATGTGAATGCCAGATTTTCTTTTTGGCAGAAAAGCACTGTGCTATTATTATATATAATCTTTTAATATTTAATAATATGTAACATATTATAGTCACTGTATTTTCCCATAATATATTTATACATATGTTTGATGTATTTATATGTGCCCCGACAGAGTTTATTATTATATTAAAAGAATTATGACTCGGGCTGTACTTGACATGAACCTGTTGTGCACCGACGAAATGACTCGAGCGCCACAATATTCAACATAATATTAATGACTTAACATTATTGCAAATTTGTTGGGACTGTTCACGTTGGTCCACATGGCGGAGATCATTATTTTGAACAATTAGGAGGCTAATGTTCAAAGCGATACGGTTTTTTTTACATTCTAGAAGTTACATACATTGTTTTAAATAATTTATCTTGTCTATGGAGTGAAATATGATTCAACGAAGCGGATCGCCCGCCTGTGATATGCATATAGAGGTCCATTAGCTGGCATTAAAATAAACTGGCAATAGACTGGAGATTAACTGCTCCTGGAAATCCTTTTGTTTCTCAAGAAAAATACGTTACGTACATTAATTAGCTTAATTTATTGCCAGGGTTGTTTTGCCATCAGTCAAAAAAAAATTGTGATACGAACGCACAGATGTTGGGTGTCATTGTGATAAGAAGGCTCTGACATTGGGCGCCATTTTGATAGGAAGGTAAAGAGGTGAATGAGCTCAATTTCTGATGGGCCTCCACGCTGAGATCTTCCCGCTTCCGGTAGTAATCACCAGTCTTTGCACTATGGTCACGAGGGAGGGACAAATTGACTGATAAAAACACGGATGACACACTAATCAGTATATTTCTACTACATATACAATGTGCAAGCACAGACTTTTATAACTGGCTTAAATCTATTTAGGTTCTACCTTAAGATTAATCTGAATCGTGTCGCTGTTGTCGGCTTTGAATCCGGTCTTCAGCCAGACGAAGGATGGTGTCGTTCTCCAGATTATGCTAATTCTACTCGCGCCCCGGGTTGATGTGCGCTTTCTTATACGATCTGTGTACCATCCGGTATCCTTGTTAGGTCCAGGTTGGTACCATCGCCATCACTGGAACTCATCCTTGACCACCGTATTGGCCTCTTAAGTGCTTTCCGTTGTCCGATTGCGCTGCACACAATTCATTCTCAATCTTCGTCTTCCTTGCTCGCTGACTCCACATCAGCTCCTCACTATCCTTCGAATCACGTGTGCGGATGAAGATTGAAAATGGGTTGTGCGCACGTACGATGGGAAGAACATAAGAGATCAATATGGTGGTCAAAGAAGGAAGAGTTCTAATGTTGGCTGGAATTAACATGGATGTACACACATTTGCTTAGTATATACATATTTAATAAAATAGATTTCTGTTTTATTAGTTACATTAGTTTTAATTTAAAAAATTATATTCACAGTGTAATTTATTCACATTGTTTTTAACAATAGTTTAATATTTATAATCGATATAAGAAATGTAAAACGATTTTCTATTACTAAATTTATCTGTATTGGTTTTTACAATAACACAGATTTTTCCTACTTTGCGTTCAATGTAAAATTAAAACAATCACTTTTATAAAAAATTGTTTAGATTGAATTGATTGAACATGAATTGTTTTTTTATTTTTTTTACTTGGTACATCACTCTATTAATTGTAATATAATCTAATAATACCCTTGTTTAAAAATACTTTATTATAACAATAATTATTTTTAAAAGATGTTAAAATTCTCTATCCTCCAGGGATTCAGGTCAAACTCTAAAATTACCATGATTTGTTGTTTAATAATTATATTTATTTTAATTGATTTATATTAAGTACAGTCTGGGATTTATTTCTTTAAAAATATAAATGAATTTTGCCATTCCCCATAGACATGATGTGCCAATCGTGAAACTTCTGTCTTATTAAGATGGGTTTCTGTCTCTTGAGTGGTATTTTTCATATGCCAACATTATGTTTATAAGAAAATTGCTCATTTAAATTTGTATGTATATATTTTTGTAGTGTCAATTAAAAAAATTCCTGACATATATTTTATTATTAATTTTATAATTAATATTTTATTAATCCTATTTTGAACCACTCTTTAATCACATATTGATTGTTCAGTTGCAAAATAGTATCATTTTATGATACATTACGTTTTAATAATCGTTGTCAACGCAAATCATTCAATTTAAGAATGCGTAAAACATATTTTTAAAAGTTTTACTCTATGTTATCTGTGTTTTTCAAACAGTCAGTTAAACAATTTGTTACTAGTTAATTCAGTAGTGAATGTGATTTGTTTTTGTTATGTTGAATATGGTCCATTTAACTTGTTTTTGTTACGAGGAATATGGTCTATTTAACTATTGTCTCTTTCCTTTTGGCTTTGTAAGAAAATTGTGCATGTTGCAATAAGGCAGCGTTTAAAGATATTTCTTGGAAATACATAATTAAACGTATTGATGCTTCGGTGCACACTATTGTACATCATTTGCCATTTCTTTGCAAAACCTGTATCTAGGTTTTGGCATTGCACTATCTGTGCCAATTTTGTAAGGTAATGCTTTGATCATCACGCTCAATTCAGTGCGGACAGCTTGAGGAGGGAATAGGGTCTCGTCAATTATTGCAAAAGGATGAGCGACAACACTAACCAATTTGCAGTTTTTTTTTCTTTCTATATTTTCAATTTAATTCATAAGAATGAGACAAAATTGTTTATATTTATATAATATTTATATAATAGTGCATAGCGCTTGAATCACTGACATTCTTCATAGTGTAAATATGACAATTGATCTCTCATATTAAATTTGTAGTTGTGGTACGTAATGAGAAGTTCTCACTGGGACAAGTGAGTACTGAATATCTTTATTGTAGATGTGTATGTAAACATATTTTGATAAAACTGCTATTTCATAGTTTTATAACGAATTATATTGGAATTGAAATATACATAATATTATAAAGTGAGTGAATGAGTTTCAATTATTTTAATTAACACAAAAGTATTCGGTGATTTCCTCCAGATTTACACATTATTTATTTTAAATATTTCGTAAAAATTTATTCATATTTGGATACATAATAATTATAATTAAACTTATATGGTCCAGGATTCTTAATGTTATTAATTTATTTAAACACAACCTTTCGCATTGTCTTCTTTTAATTAATTTGAAATACCTACAATGGAGACCTGTTTTAATTTTGTTTATTAAATTATTCTGTATCATTAGAGCAATAATAAAAAAAAGTTAACCATTTTTAACACCGAAAACATAGTATATAATTTCATGCATAAGATATAATGTGATAAATAATTTTTACTAATTTAATCTCAATATTGAAATAATGAGGTTTCTTTATTGTGTTTACTTGATAACAGACCCACAAATTTTTCAACACATTAAAGTACACCATACCACTCTATATAAAAAACGTATTTGCAGGTAGGTAATTTCTATTCATTCTTCGATGCCTGTGTCTTCTCTACAATATGTTGCAAAGTCCTGAAACTAAAATAATATTTTGCGAAACTGAATATTTTGCATTACTGTAAATTTTCGCATAGGTATAAATACGTCATATGAGCCGTGTGTGATTTGGTTTCACTGCCGTCTATTGGGGATGGTTATCTATACATTCGGCATTTAATCAAATTTATCCAAGTTTTGATACCTTTTGCTTGGCGTGCGCTCCAAACTGCAAATACATATTATTTAGATAGTCATCAAACTAGGAATAATATTGCTTCACAATGTTTTTCTTACCCGATAGTTGTTTATGTATGAAATTTAAAGTTATAGTACCGTACATACTTGTCTATAAGTCATGAGCAGTTTTTTTGACCAACAATTATGAAATATGCTACGATCCGTGGATAAATCGAGGGTAAAACTTAAGGCTGTGATTATTTTAATTTTGTCAGATTTTACCTAGCAAAAATCGCGGCACTGTATATTAAACTATGGCTGGTGTATGATTGACTCCAGACATATCACACCAGATGCTTGTATCTAAATATCCATAATTTAACACTCTGCTGACTACATATTAATTACATGTCTGAAAAATACTACTTATTTATGTCGGCTAAAAACTGGTTTAAAAAATGAACAGGAACATTTGCATTTATTAACTGTAGAGAATCCCTTACATTTATTACAGGAAATTTTATTCATGTCCTCCAAAATAACATAAAAATTGTTGCCTTGCATTTAATGCACAAAATTCTATCGCAACTAGCACTGTCCCGTGGATAAGTCGACTCTGCGTTTTAAAATGAAGTTTACGACTAAAATTTCTCAACGTGTACACAAGTATATATGGTACATATGTTTGATGAGAACAAAATGACATAACTTGATTTATATGTTATAATCCGTGTCAGTAGTACTTTAAATACTGGATAATGTCTCGACAAATATTAAAAATTGGACAGTAAATTTATGAACTAAATGTTTTAAAATTTTTCTTTCTAAATGTGCATGTGCATGAATTAAAGTGTGCTTTTGGGTTTGCTTTATTCAATCTTTATAATTTTTTTCCAACTCAAGCGTAGTCCACACATCTTGTATAAAATTTATTTGTCTTCCAGTCAGAGTTTATCAATTTCTTACAAAAGTTGTATATGGGTACATTTTTGCAATTAGACAATTTGTAGTGATGTCTTATTTTGAATCAGTTTTTTTTTTGAGGATAAATATTTCAGAACAAATCAGTATTTTGCTGTGATTGCTGATACATTGAAATAAATAAAAAATACAAATAAAATTTTGTATTAAATTAATAAGCAAGATTTGTGGTCTATACTTCTAGCAGTTTATTTTCAATACAAATGAATCACTTGTAGTTTAATATTGATAATGCATGTATTTATTGATTTTTTCAGCCAAAAAATTTGAATCGGATCGATCAGACAGTGACGATGTCGTACCCCTCATACACTCACCCCCCTCACCTTAGTGATTACTCAACTGCTGTGACATCCAACTAATTTTAAGTTGTTATTTATGTGTTGGTATAATTAAGATAATTCAATACTTCAGTTTGCAACCTGGTTTTTTCATTTCAATCCTAGCACTGTACGTATTTGTTTAAAGTACTTGTTATGGATGCAACTCTACAGTGAGCGCAAAATAATACAAATATATTTTTAAATATTGATTATTCGATTTTACTTTCCCCACTTACTTATTGAGGTAGCCAATGTTAAAAAAATAAGATTATTATTATTTTGCGCACATCCTAGAGTGTCTGCAATTAACAAGTTTCTAACACCATTTTTCTTTAGTGAGGCTTCACTGATGTTTCTAATTCACTGTAATTTAGACTATCTCTGTAATATTATTTTGTGAGCCACTTTCCTGCCTTTATTTACCTAATTAATGTTTATTAGCGAGAATTTTGACTACAATATATAATTACCTAATGTAACTCAATTTTAGTTTCTGCATTACAATATGTTAATGTTTTTTAATGCCTGAGAGGTTACTTATTATTTAAATTAGTAATATTATTATTTTTTACTATAGTATTATTGATGTTTTTTTTTCTTAGGAACTTCCACAATATAATCTCAATCGACCACTTATTAAATTTAATAATAATTTTAATTTTGTTCTATTCGATAAATGTAGGACAGTATGTGTTAGCAAAGTTCTTAGTAGGTCACATTGTAGCAAGTTCATTTCATCAAATGTATTACTAATATAATTGTTTGGATGTGTTGATCATACCATTTTTATTTATTTAATAATTTCAAAGGACCAATGCCTTGTGTTTCCCATAAAGATTTATACATTTTCTGTTGCATATTAAAAAGCAATAAATTATCAATACATAGAACAAATCATATACAAGAATACATTTTATTAACACATCATAATTACATATTACACAATTGATTGCAAGAGCATTGTTCGGATAGGAGTAGAATCACTTAAGATGCTGACTCTGATTGAAACTCTTAACCTGCGCATATTGTCATGTTGCCAGTGCAACTTTTCAAAGTCATTATTGTTAACTGATTAATTTTAACCGCTTAAAAAAAAATTTGCTGATATAATTTGTGTTTTCTTCTGTTTATTTTTCTTTCATGTATTAAATTAAAAGTAAACATTTTAACAATATATTCCATATTTTCAGCTTTATAAAGGAACATTCACTTTTTGAATTTTCTATATCAATATCAAAATATAATAATACAATGAAAAATTGCATTCAAATTTTCTAAAAAATGAAATTGTAAAGTGGTTGAAAAAGCCACAAACTTATGTAAATATCGAAGATTTATTCAAATATAATGCGTATAAAAACTTTTAATATTTTTTTAATAGAAAACAAAATGTGTGGGGTTGCTACCGAGCGCGTGTAGTGAATGAACAAATAGGTATACTTGATAAGCATCTACAGTTCGAATTGCATGCTAGTTGAAAAACTCGGATTAGCATATGACGGCCGTGAGTAGTCACTTTTGTTTAAGCGCATGGAGTGGTTAATAATATTTAATAACAATCCATTTCAAAGATACTTTCATTTCACATAATTAACTCATTGTAATCTTATTATTTATATTTGTACATTACACATATATTTTCAAATATGAATTAAATATATTAATTAGAAAGATATACATATAAAATCAATTTTATCGAAAAATATTGTTGTTGCGCCACCGGGATTTGTATATAACCGTATATATTTAAAATATCACAGACCGTCTGTTCTGAATAATTACAACTTCACAATAAGAATGTGTCCTCCTCACATATATTTTCATTTATTACATTATTCATTAGCACTTCTAAGGAATCAAAAGTATACAGTGATATAAATCTTTATGTGGGACCATAAATACAATGATATATTACGTTTTCTGTTGAATTCGTTGGTAAGTTAGATTAATGTTTCACTCACTAGTACCTAAATAATATTATTTATACCGTGTACCTCTAAATATATATTTATATTTATTTGTGTTTTGTCTAATTTTATAGAATGGATTGCAAATGACTACATAATTTTTCATTTTGACTACTAAATAAATTGACTACTGTATATTTTTTTATATTGGTGTTTTTAATGCTTAAGAAAAAAAAAATTCATCCAAGTTATATGCTTCATACAAAATCACATCCTTTGGCTGCATTGCAGAATACTATTTACAAGGAGATGTGAAAGGCTAAATGTGTAGTCTAACACGTGACTTATATCAAATGACCCTATAAAGTATGATTAATAGAGTATATATCTGTGATTGCATGGCGGTGATATTGAAAAATTAAGTTTTTTTTTTGAGTTCAAAAGATTTTATTTAATTACATGATAAAAGAGCATCGCGCTGCTGTGACGATAATGCTGATTTTAATGCATGCCAAATAGAATTATTTTTAATAATATTGTAATATTATATACATATTATGATTAATGGAAAGACAAAAAAAAAATTTTTTTTTAATAGATATTGACATTTAATGTTAAAGAATAATGAATATTTCGTTGTCTTAATTATGAAGTATTAAAAAAATTTATACCAATAGACATAAATTTAATCACAATATTCACTCTCCCTAATATTAATTTGAAACAGAAATGTAGGCAGTCCAATTAGATAAGTATTATTCTGTCGCTTATCAAAACACAAATATTGCATTATTTCAATATAGGCTTACAAAATGAAGAAAAAAATAAATAAATCTTTGAAGAAATCAAAGATTCACACAACTGTTTTTGGTATGTTTATTTATTTTAACTTATATTCCTACTTAACAATTTATCAGTATGAATTTATTTTGTCTTTAAGTCAACTGAATACGGTAGAAAAGTATGTAACACTAACAAAAAAATCCTTATATTTTATCCCTTACATTTTTCGTGAAAAAATGGATTACTGAACATTTCATAAACCCATTAGATGATAGATCACACTGGGCAACAAAATTCTTTTTTTTTTGGTGTCGTAAAAGTAAGAACTGATTTTGGATATTTTTGATGTGCTAATTCCAAAAGTACCTGACTTTATTTTGTATTAGCTCTGGTTTTTGAGATACAGACTAGTTGATATTAGTTCTGATGAAAGACAAAAATAATGAAATCTTTATAGGCCAAAATTAAAATCTAATTAGTCGGTTCAAATTGCTTGGTAAAACCCGACATTCCTATATCTGGGTGACCCCCACCACAAACTAATTAATAATTTGCTTATATTACTTCTGCCTTACCCGGTTCAGTTTACTATTGAGTTTTCGTAGATGAAGTTGTGCTATCATTTTGTGTAAAGTTTTGGTATTATTTAGTAATAAAACATTGAATTAAAACCATGGCATCCACAAGTAGACGTGGCTGTGTGAATCACCCAAACGTTTTTTGTTATATATGTGGCGAGTACACTTTGAAAGAAAGTAAAAAACCTATTTCTGACTTTGTAAAAAGGGCTTATCCGGCCTATTATGGCGTCCACTTGGGAGACCAGGATGGTAATCTCGGGTTCCACATTTTGTATGTAAAACATGCATTGAACATTTCCAACAATGGACAATTGAAAAGCGGAAGTGAAAGAGTAATATGAGACAATATCACTAGTCCTGAAAAAATGAAGTATGAAGAACATCAGTGGGTGATTTGTGTCAATCTAAAAATGGTAAATTTCCTCCTTGGACAGCAAAGTGGATATATAAAATATTCTTGTTTTTTGTCTTTGGACAGTAGAGCTAAGGTTCAGCACTGGGTTAACAGAAATTGGCCTTTAAGAAATGTCATAATTCAAAAAGAACAGATGAATCAACAAACCTTTGATTGCGAGAGATAAAATCATATTTCCACCCTTGTGAAGGCTTTAGATGGACTTTGTTTTGGCTACTTGACACAAAAATTCCTGGGATTAGCACAGAAAAACTGAAAGCTGGAATATTTGATGGTCCCAGATAAGGCAGCTTATTAAAGATCCACAATTTACCGCATCAGTGAACGAGATTGAATCTAACGCTTGGTGTTCAAGTGGTTAAAAATTTTCTTAGAAATTATAAGTAAGAAAATTACATAGAATTAGTGGAAAGTATGCTTTCCAACTTTAATATTCTCAGTTGTAACATGAATATAAAAGTTCACTACCTTCCGTCAGGATATTATAACTATGGAAGATCGATATCAAGGAAGATAAGATAGCCACATGATGTCGACTACTGTTGGAGTCTTCAGCGAGACTGTCCCGGTAAACTCCTCGCTAGAAAGTTGTATAAAATAAATATTTTAAGTGAAAAGTCTACTGTGTGAAATAAATACCCTACTTTGTATTTTTTGTTTTTTTAATTAGCACTTGGATTAAGTAGTAATAAAGTGAAATGTAAAATAAGATGATTTTATTTTAAAAGAGGCCAATATAGCGTATCTCCAAAACTACATCTGATAAACCAAATCTGATGTCTATTTTGCATTCTCCACCTAAAAATTATCTAGAAACAGTTAAAAAATCGCTGGCACTAAAATGTGTATTGTCCGGTGATATGTTTTTAATTGATATTGTTAGTTTTGTCTGGACATCCGTACATTGCAAACAAGTTTTTAATTTTCTCTACAAAATGGGACGGAGGAACCTTACGCGTGGAGTGTAATGATTGTGGCTTTTTTTATAGGGATATTTCTCAATTTCTAAAACTGCAGGCTAGCAGATAAAATCAGTATGTGTAGGTCAAAGTTAAAACCAACGACAATCATGGATACAACTGGAAAAGGACAGATCAGAGTGGCGAAAGTTCAGGTAGTAACATTGTATATACATACTACATTATAGTATAGATTAAAGCATATAGCTTTTTCGAGGTTACGAGATGTGTAAAATTTATATTGAAAGTGAAAAATTATAAACTTAAAATCATTTAAATTCAACTCTTAAAAAATCATTATTGAACAATATTACATCACTGCGTCTTCATAAATTGTAAAAAAAATTTGAATCTCTATTTATGATTTGTGTCAGAAAATATGAAATTGAAGCTTATACAAAGTAATGAAAAATCTCAGATCTTTTTTAAACTCAATAGTTTTATCATTAAGAAGATGATGAAGTTATAAGAGGTAGCATAATACAAAAACAATTATTCATCTCAAAAAATAATAAAGAATTCAGTTGGCAGCTTCATTTTGATAATAAAAAATAACTTAATTTTGGATTTTTCTTTATTCTTGCTTCTCATGCGCTATTGTATGAATACATATTTATTTTTAACTATTACATGTCAACATCCTGTATCCCAAACTTATTGTGGACTTCCCAAGCACAATAATGTTTGTACATACATTATGTAGGTATTTTATTTTCCCATAGATATGGTTATTTACAGAGATAAGAAAATTATGAATATTTTTAATTAGTCAGTAAGAAACAACTAGCTGTTGCCTGTTGTTGCTGCTAATCTTTAACCGCAGGTAGCACACACAAAGCATATTTTGTAATTATTTCGCTTTTCACCCTTAATTGGTGACCAGATTTCAGAGCATTGAATTGGAAAAAAAAGATTTATATATGTGGCGTCTCGCGCGCATCGTCCAGATGTTCCTCGTTCTGTCATTTTTTGGTACTGCACCATCCCATGCGTATAAAGCGGAAATGTTCGAGGAAGGCCGGACTGCGCCGCCCGGCGGGCATGACACACGTGCACCACAGATGTGCATCAACACATGCAGCAGAGGAAGCGGGAGGTGAACCATTGCAGTACGTAACTCACCCCGGCGGAACTCGAGGGGGGGAGTGATGTGGCAGTTCGCGCGCATTGTCCAGATATTCCTCGTTCTGTCATTTCTTGGTATTGCACCATCCCACGCGTACAAAGCAGAAACGTTCGAGGAAGACTGGATTGCGCCGCCTGGCGGGCATGACACACGTGCACCAACACATGCAGCAGAGGAAGTGGTCGGCGAAACAATCGGCGCCCAGTACCCGAACCGACCGGACCGCAGATGCACATCCCGACTCTCACCTTTCACTAACCGTGCATCGTTTTTCCATAACCTTTACATATTCTGTGTTGTTTCTTGCTCTCAGTGGCTTCTCCCTGATGAGAACAAACATGTTCGAATAAAAATGGTTTTCACCAGAACACAACCAACCTTCCCACATATATATTACCTTGATAATTAATAGACATTTAAAATTATCTAAAATAATTACTTAGAGTAAAATATTACTGGATTTAGTGTCAATTAATGTGTATCTGTAAATTACCTTTGATGCTGACCCTGACTTTCTATTGATTATCTTATACACTCCAAAACATGTAGAGTAATTCAAAATACTGACTGCACACCGCTGGTAATAAGATTTATAATACCTTTTACATATATGTAGAATAATAAATACTTACTACCTAATGGTCAGATATTTTGTTTTTACAAATTAATATTTATAAAGTGCCTTGAGGCAAATATTCACCTAGTACTGCAGATTTGGGGCTTATCTGATTATTTGATTGCATAAATTGTATATCAAGTATTAAAAAAATATATAGCTGTCTGTTAAATCTGTCGCTGGTAAATGTCACGCACAAACAACCGTTGATATATTTTTATGATTTGAATCATCAGATAACAAACCGCAAACTATAAATTTCAAGCCTCAACTTTTATCATTTCATATTTGGTTATCACGGTGGCTGCGATAGTTGTCAGACATAGTCCACAAGAGATTGTATTGTTGTTTTATATTATTTAACTAAAAACATTGCTAAGTGAATACATTTTGTTGATAAACAATAAAAATAATTGTTAATTTAATTGGTAAGATTTTTGTTTAAATAATCCACTAAACATTTTAATGTTATAAAAACTTCAGGTTTAATACAGCACCTTCAGTACAGATCAAAAAATATTCTCATTTTTTTATGGCCGCCCAGAATCACCTATGTAGAGTTTTCTGAGCTATATTGAGGCTCTCTGGCCGATGTTTCGGATTCCATTGCAGCGACATCAACCCTGATGATGGATGACTCTTGTAATGTGTATTGAAATATTGACCCAAGAAGTCGGATAGATGTGGCAGAATAGTCTACACAAAAGATCAAATGAAAAACAAGACTAGCATTATGTATTAGTTCAATGGGTTATTTCCATACTTTAGCTGTATCCTTCGTCTTTCCATTACTTGAATATATGATAACGGATTCTTCAAACTTAAGCTAACCTTTTGTTTTCTTAATTAGATACTTCTGATAAAATATCTAGGACTCTTACATTTTTGATTCAGAAGACAGATATGTAATAAGACCATCAAAACAGTTTTGTAGGTTTATCATTAGATATGATGGTATATACATAAAATAAAAATTTGTATATATAATACATTATTAATAATAACTATAATAAGTTAAAATGAAAGCAAATAATCATTGCAAACAAATCAAATGAATAATTAGAAAATAAACAAGATATGAAAAATAATAATATACACAACGTATTTAACAATATTGTCATCAATTTATATTTGATACGGACGGATGTATCGCAACCTTGTATACTTTTAACAAATTTTTCTAATTTGCATTTGTACTATTTGAATCATTAGGTAGAGCAGGTTTGAGTGCTATGCTACAAATTTTGTAACTTCGATGGATTCGAGTCCTGTAATAGATATTTTTCAAACAACAAAATTAATCAGGTATTACCAAAGTTTCCCAGAAGGAATTAATAGACCACGTGCAAACATCCTGGAATTAATTTTAACAAGATGATAGGATCACAAGCATACTTATTTATTTAATATATTTATACAATACGGTATACCATTAACAAAAATGTATAAAAACAATAATATCCTTAACCTATAAAAAATATTATAATAATAAAGGAGATAGAGAAGAAACGTAAAAAGATAATACTTAAATGCTTTTACATTATAATAAAATATTTCGTGCAACTCGTAGTGGTCTCCAATTAGCTCTTCTGATCTGACAGTTATAAAAATTCATTCTGTGAAATGTATTTTTAAATTTTATTTAAAAACAAATTAGAAAAAAATATTAAATAAGCATGCTAATAGTTGCCTTGTTACGGTTATTAAATAATTCATTATAAAGGTGTCCAGGGGAAAATTTACAAGTTTAATATTAAATATTAAAAAAAAATTACAATGTTATTCTCATATATACAAAATTGAGTTTAACGATGAGGATTTCACGTTTTATAAACAATATCGTCTAAATGCCGTCCATTTCTTTCAAGACACTCTTGCAATCAGACTCTTAAATTTGTGAACACGCAAGAGCAAAGCGTTGGTTCAATGGCAGCAACTTCACATTAGATATTTTCTTGTATTGGATCACAAAAAAAAGTCGCACTGTGTAAGGTCCGGTGACCGAGGTGCCCAGAGTATGTCTATGTCCCATCTTGCTGAAATTGTGTTCTGTTGTTGAACCTGGGAAACAGCTGCAGTTCCGGTACAAAAAACTTGTTGATCATTCGGTAATACACATTTACTAATAGTGACTGTCTCTCGCTGGTTAAAAAAATAAGGGCCATTTATCCCTCGAGCAGAAATTGCACACAATACTGTCGTTTTTGGACAATGCAAACATTTTTGATGGCGTTCCCTTGGGTTGTTGGGGCACCAGTATCTCATGTTCTGTTTATTAACATAGCCATCGGTATGAAAATATGCTTCGTCAGTAAACAATATGTTTCCAAACGCTTGTGCTATTCCAAAATGTTCCAGCATTATTCTCACTAAGGTTTCAAGTAAAGAATAGTCAGTTTCGTTGAGAAACTGCACAATTTGCAGTTTGTATCACTAAGTATCATTCACTCATCGAATATTAAAGTGAGTACAAAAAGCGCAACGAACCGATGAATCACCGCACTTTAAATATTGCTCAACCGCGAACGCGCGCTGCGCTCACGACCAGTGACTTATTGTGACTGGCAAATCCACAAATCACGCGCGTCGAACAATATCCCTCCCACTTACTTCATCCTGATGATTTATGACCAATTACAATTTAATCTTGAAATTTTTCCGCTGGACACCCTATATCTCTATTCTAAACTCGTATATTGAAAATGTCCACTCGATTATTCGAGGTCGCATTATAAGATTGCGGATTAATAGGGCAGTTAAAAATTCAGAATTTTTTAATAATAATTCAAAATACATACAATATAATTTATTTATAATGTAAAAATATTTTTTCATTAGATTGCATAAAAGCACAGAATATTATTAATTATTGAGACTTTAAAGAAAAAACTTCTGCTAGCTGGTGAGCTAATAAATTGTCTAGTGGCTATTCACAATAATAATATGTAAATATATTTTTATTTGATTTAAAGAAAAAAATTTAAAAGAGGGCTCATTTAAAATATATCAATCCATTAAATTTTTTGTTTCTCTTTCAGGGTAGAACGACAATATAAAGTGATGATAATCATTTTTTTAACATGTTTATATTGTGTAAATGGTTTATCAGTATTGAGTGAAGAACCACGAGATGTAGATACCACTTCAAATAACTTCATAACTCAATGTTTAAAACCAAGTGACCCCAATGTAAAATGTGAAGATACTATATATCAAATCTTACCATTCTTCTATACATGTGAGTTGCTTGGTAGCTTTGACGCTCCACCAAAGAGAATAAGTTATAAAGATGATAATGTGTTTGTGGCAATCAGTTCAAGAACCTTTTCCATTACAAATTCCAGTAAAGATCCTGTTGAAGTTAATACTGTTATACCACCAACTGGAGTTGTAATTGATCAACATAAAAACAGATTTTATGTTGGAGATGGCACTACTTATGTTATGTTGGAAAACAATGGTAAAGAAATCGAAATTTTGACATCTGAGGAATATGGTATAAACGAATTAGCTCTGGATAATGAAATCAATCAATTATATATTCTGTCATCTAGCATAGATCGTCATAGAAAGAGTTCAGGTAGCCTATATGTTTTAAATACTGATGCACTTGTCCCAGATGTCAATGGAAAAATAAAAGCTAAGAAAATAGAAGATTTTGGTGATCGGTTCTCTGCATTAACTATTACAGAAAAGTCAGATGCCATAATCTTAGGAGTTGCCGATGAGAACGGTGGAAAGATATTGAGATTGAACCGTAAAAAATATGATCCATGCTTTCAAAAAATGGAAAAACGAACACATTTTCATAAAACACTCATGGAAGTAACAGAACAACTTATGAAAATATTTGATGATGCCGTGAAACACAACGCTGCTTCAAATTTACGCATGCAGGTCCAAGATAACTCTGAATTAAAAAGGTTGATGATGGAAAAAAAGGTTTTGGAAAACAAATTACTTATCGCAACAACAAAATTAGAAGGATTTACAAAAAAAATTTTTGCATTTTCTGGCAGTCTGAAGAAAATTCAAGCCCAACAGGAACAATTCAAAAGAGTTTCGCATATAATCAAAGATAAAGACAATGACTTGGAGTGTCTTCCGACTCGAGAAATCGCAGCCTTGAGAAGTGAAAATGAACAATTAGTTGGTCGTGTAGATTTATTTGAAAGTATATTTTCTGGGACAATTAGCATTCTCGATGCCATGGTGGATGAACCTGTTACTAAAAAAGACAAACCATTGCCTGTTAAAGCATCATTTGTTAATGAAAACGATAACCCATTGCCAACAAATACTTTTGTTGAACCAACAGAACAAAATGAATATACTGAATCACGCTACAGTAAATTTCTCGGAACTCCAATATTTGTGTAATCAAAAAATATTTTATAAGGTATTAGGCAAACCATTTAACATGAAAATGGCAAACATATATGTACAATGAATGTACAAAATATGTTGAAAACTTCATACAGAAAATAGTTTTCTGTACTACATTCATCTATTAATTAATCAGGAAAGCAATTGGTTATCTCCGATTGCTTGCTGCTAGATTCTGCTAGTGGCTATTATGGAAATTTAGTTTTCGATGTGCGCCAGCTCTTAACATTTTTATAAGAACTTTTCAAGTGCTGATTATTTTCTGTATATATAATATAAATGTTAAATTTATTTTTTCTTAACTGGGCATGGATGGATCTATTATTAAATGAAAGTACAAGTCATACATGTTTTTATTTCTGATAAACGTTTTCTTTTATCTCTGAACTAATAATTTTGTCTTAAAATTTATTTATAAATTCATAACATCATCTGTCACAGACAGGTACCTACTTAAGTACTTAAGAGAGAAAATTGATAATCCATTATTGTTATAAATGAAACCTTGTTTTGTATTTGTAATAATTTATTATATTCCATTGAAATTTTATTTTCATTTTAAAAATCATTAGTAAATTTTTTATAGATTGGTACTATGTGCATGTAATTCAATAGATGAGATAAAAATCATCTGGAATGAAAATGATAAACAGTGTAGCAACTCTGTACTATGTCTTAACAGAAAATAAAATTAAAGAAATTTACCTAATTGCTTTGAGGCAACCTAGAAAGTCGAGCCCGAACATGTACTCATGTGATTTTCATACCTGTGTATTAATCTGCCATTGGTAGAAATATAACATTATTTGATATTAATAATAAAATTGACATCCACAATAAACTTTTGTTTTTTCTTTATGTCTTAAACGCAAACGGAAGTGTGACGTTCTGGTTGCTCAGGAAACAAATTCACTTTTTTGCATCATGTGGTAACTGGAATGAGAAGCGGATAATTTATGATAACAAATGACGCAAAATGCAATGACTATCAAAAAAGCAGGTAGAGAGTACAACCCCAAAATCTGGCCTAACCTGGTGGGATATTCATGGGATAGTTCATTTTGAATTGCTCAAACTAGGTGAAACAATAACTGCAGAGAAGTAATATGAACAGCTGAATGGATTACATTTAATTGTTGAAAAAAAAGACCTGCTTTAATAAATCAAAGCATAATCTGTTTGCAACATGATAATGCTCGTTCCCATATAGAAAAAATCAAGCAAGAAAAAATTAACGCACTTGAATGGAAAATTGTGGATCACCCTATATATAGCACAAATGTAGCACCATCAGATTATCATTCATTTAAATTTATGCAGCATTGTTTAGATGGAAGAATATTTAATAATGTTAGTGAAGTGAAGCCCTAACAGAGTATTTTGCATCAAAGCCTACGAGTTTTCATAAACGAGGAAACAAAAAACTTGCTTGAACGATGGAGGAAGGTCGCATCTATCAATTTTCAAATATATTTGAAAATATGTGATGTTGTTAAAATAAATTTGTTATAATAAAATTGCTTTTCATTTCTAGAAATGAACTTTTTTGAGTACCCCTATTATTAAAATATAAATGTGAAAAATAGCGCCTAACCCTCTCGATCTATCTTAGTTTACAAAGAAACCACGATTGGCAGTTATCTGTTTTTTTCAAGCCATATATAAAATGTTTCAAGTTTCTCATCTATTCTACATATATATTTAAGGAGAGAATTGTTATTGTGAAGTTGCAGTTTTTCAGAACATAGTTCTGTGATATTTTAATACAAATTAAATGTATCAATAAGAAAGATACAGATAAAAGCAATTTATTGGAAAATATTTTTGTTGTCATCCTGACTTGAACCAGGAACCCTTCCTATCCTTTTTGTGTTTGTTTCTATGTAATGTTTCTAAACTTAATGAAAATGAGTTAATTAATTTAATTCTGGCATTTCCTATCGGATTTTACTCAAAGGTGCTTGAGATTTTTTGTAAATATAAAGTAGAATGCATCCCCAGATAAAAAGGGTTCCTGGTTCGAGTCCGAGTAGCAACAAAAATATATTTTCGATAAATTGATTTAATCTGTATATCTTTCTTATTGATACGTTTTTTTTGTATTACATATAGTATATATTTTCTTTTAGCTTTGGGACATGTATTGTATTTGGTCAGGTTTCATTGATGCGAGAAGTCAGATAACAATGACAGTTTTCTGGGTCGTTATGTCATTTTGAGTCACATTCAATAGCTATGTTCAGGGCGGTTAAATCACAAAAATTTTCTGTCAATATTGAGTCATGTTGTATCGAAAACTGATGTGCCGGATTGGCTGTACAAGTAAATAGCATGATTCATTTCAATCTGATTTTTACTATAATAATAACACTCAGTGCACTAATGCTCAATATTTTAATTCAAAAGTAATAGATTCAAGTTGATTTTTGATTATTAATCATATACAGCAGACGTGGCAAGCCTGACAAATGTTTATTCAACTATTAATAATTAATTATGTAAATCTTATCTACGTTTTCTGGATTACTGAATAAAAATCTTTTCTGAGAAAACTCCTCAGAAAATGCTAACACACTTTTTTCCAACAATCTACATACTCTGAATGCTCTACTTATGGGCATTCTACCTAAAATTAACCACCTTTAAGTTAATTCTTTGGCACTCTTCAATATTACTGTAATAGAATCATAGATTTCCACCATTCAGGTAGTACGTATCTACTGGATTATTCTACTTTGAATTACTGATGGGTTTATCAAAGCCAACGTTTTGGACAATTCAACGGCCAACATCAGGGCTGAAAACTGCCACTAAAATGTTAGCTATGACATAATTGACAATATCTTACTAACATTCTTTAACTTGGCCTGGCTACATCTTTTTACATAGACCAGGGATAGCAATTAGGATTTCACTAGTGTGCAATAAAAAAGTTCTTTTTTTTTTCACGTGCCATTAGTACACATTTAAAAAAAAAAAAATGCATACACGGAATATGTGTTACATCAACACTTACTATTTTGAAAATCGAGGTGGGCAGGTAGCGACCCATAGTACTCCGAAGTTCAGTGTATTACGACTAAATATTAAAGAAAAAGCTTTGGTGTACTGTCGGCAGACGTTCAGGATGCCTGGAATGGGTAGTTTTGGAGACCTGGAGCAGGGAGAGGCCGTATTGACCGGTTACTAGTGATGAGCTCAAAATCACGAACCGTGAGCCAATCACTGATATCTTTGAGTTACACTCACTATATCTGAGAATATTGTGATTCATGATTCATTATTTTTATTTTATTTATATTTTGTTGTGAACCGTGATTCCGCGCATGTGCTTAAGAAACGAATATCCATGAAGTAATGACGTTATAATTCGTGATAATCACCATCTAATTGATTCTGCCAAAACGTTTTATGCATTTAACCAGAAATGCTGAGAATTTGACCCGAAAAATAAAATCATTTTTTAAGGGTTTTCATTCTCTATATGTTCATATTAAATTATATATGATAGAATATGTTTTTTACACAAATAAAATCTGAATAATATAAGTAAATATGCTCAAAATTATGTATTTTAATTTATTTATTTATTTCGTGTATTGTGATATCATGCGGCGCACGCATATTAGTAATGAAATTGTGATCACAGTCACTGTTTTCAATCACTGATATTATCGAATATCAATCACAATCACACCAGTGAGTCAAGCGTACCATTTTTTCTCATCACTACTGGTTACATTCTCTCGTGGCCTTGGTGTGTGGGGCAGTAGTTTTCAGATCACTCTACATAGTGACTTGATAAGTATTTAATTCTTTATCGTTGAATGAAACTTTTGACCCAGTGTCAACTTAGAAGGAAATAAAACTGAGGTACATACTTTCTTTTATTTCACCTGTGATAATGCCCTTAGCCTTTCTGAACGTGGCAGGATAAAATCCCAGAGTCATTTTTTATCTTGGTAATAACAATACCTCTACCACGGTAGATATCCAACAAGCGTCACCATAAACTAATCTAAACACTTACCTATTTACCATCACGCCGTTTCTTTGCGGGGGTAGGCAGAGAAGATAGAGCGCCGCCCTCTTCTGTCCTGACACACAATTCTCGCCTCATCCACATTCATACATCTTCTCATACAAACTCAATGATTATTGAGGCTTCTAACAGGATCATTCTCCAGTATCTGGTTTACCTGGTCGTGCCAAGTCTTCTGTGAACGTCCTCTACTTATGGTGCCATTAACACTTGCATCATATATCTTTCTTACCATTCTCTCCTCATTCATCCTTTCCATATGACCGAACCACGTAAGTGATCTTTTCTTAATCTTACTCACTATACTAAGATCGGCTCTACATTCTTTCCTTATTTCTTCATTCTTTACTCTGTCATAAATGGATCTGCCACGTATACGCTTAAGTGATTTCATTTCCACTGCATTCAGTCTACTTTCGTTACTCTTCTGCCAGCTCCAGGCCCAACTTCAATACATCAGTGTCGGTACCAGGACTCCATTTAAAACCGTTAGTCTTGCCTCAGTTGACACGACAGTTGAATCTAAACTCTTGTGCTATGAAAATAGAACTAACTTGCTGGTCTCTTAGAATGAGGCCCGAACCCCTATCCACTAAATCATTAGGCGAGTGTCTTAACAACTAGACCAACAAGCATGTCACGTAAACCACATATGAAGTATAAATATGGCTGTATAAAATAAAACTGTAGCGATCATAATTCAAATCTACCGCCATCTCAGTCGGCATCGACGCTAGCGACAGCGCTGCCGGCTGCTGCCACAAGTCTGGCTCAATTCACCACCAGGCCGTCTCTCCAGTTTCATCGTTTTACAATGGCGGTCTTGCCGGCTCGCGCTCGCCGAGCAAGACCTCCAATTCGCTTCATTTCATCTCATGCACACATGCACCTTCTACATCTTCATTAATTTATTCATTTCTATCTGTTTTCATTGTCATAATAATCCTCAACTCACGCCAATCACATTTATTTCATTTAACCACCGTCCTAACCCCCAAAAAACTATTAGTACATGTCAGAAATATTTTGCTCCATATTACCATATAAGACTCTTGATATTGGTATGTTGTCAATTGGAAGGTATTATTGGCATAGTTTCCTATTAACATGATATGATTCTAGTTTTGTACTGATTTTTAGTCACATCAATTGAGACATTATTATTTTAAATCAAATTAAACATAATCACTTTGCATAAAACCACGAATTTACCAACCGGTTACTATTTAAAAAAATTGTACATACAACACATACCGGCTCAATTAATTGATTTTATCAAAGGTATATACTAATCTGCAGTTCCATAATTATTTTCGAAAATATTTTCATAACTTGATTTCAATTCAATTTTGGCGGCTTATCTAACTAGCTGACAAAATACTCGTAATAATAGAGAGAACGAGGATATTATAATATTTAAACCTACTTCATGATCTGCGGGAAAGTTGAGAAACACTGATTCATACAAGATTGATCTTATACGAAATGTTTAAACTTTTTTGTTAAATCTAAAAAAATGAAAAATAATAAAAAAAAGTAGAAGGATTATGCTTTAAAAACAATTTTCGACATTTTAGAAATACAGTTATCTTTTAATTAAATAATTTAGAACACGAAGGCTCTTATACTTTTTCTGTTGGGTAGGTACTATTCAAAGAGCGTTATTTTTTAAAGTGACATTTTATTGTATGTATGACAGTTCTCATACTCGGCCCGATAACATAAATGTCGGGTTTATTTGTGAATTGGGATATAACTTTTTAAAGTGATTTAAATTAATGTCACCAAGGCGTGAAACTACATCAAGATATAGAGCGGGTTATGAAGATTTAAGAAATCGCAGTAAGTGAAATTTAAACATTGTTTTTACTAATTTTGCATGACATTTTGATGAAAATAACCAACAGGTTGGTGAAGCAGGTGTTTATATGCTAATATATTAACATTTTTGAACGTCGCTGTCTACTTATTCTCTAACCGTAAATAATGTATTGGATCAAAAGTATATTTAAGAATTGCAATAACAATAATTCCTTTATGGTATTGAAATGTCTTCGTTTTTCGCGACGGTTTTGATAAAAGCAAGTTGTTTATGAAACAAAATAAGTTTTTAGGAATTTTAAAATTGACATTCTTGTTAGTGTGTAGAGATTTTATTATTAATCTCTTTTATCTTGTTTTCTATCTTCACAATCTTACACAGAGGTGATATATTTTTAATTTATTTATGTTTAAAACAATTGATTAGTCTTTAAACCCAGTGCGATCTTTGAACTGAGGTAATTCTAATTATTGCATTTCTTAACCTTAGGTTTTAACTAATAGGACAGATTAGCTTGGCTGTGGCAAACTTTATAATTTGATTAGTTGAATAAAATAATTGAATTATTTTTAATTATACGCACAAAAGTTTGGCATTCCTGCAACATAAACAATATAATCAGTTTACGACTTGATGGTTTATAGTTCAAACTTGAAATAGATAAGAAATCGATTTTTGGATCTGAGATTATTAATTTAGTGATATCTATGGCATATATTATTAACAAATCTTTCAATAAAAATATGTTCTAGTGCGACAATATAATAAAATGATTATCTTATCTATTGTTATCTCAATACAGAATTTAGAACTATCTACACAACTTTATAGGTGTATGTACACGGAATGAGATTTTTGTTTTGAGACAATTTCTGTACACACTGAGTCTCAGAGATTCAAGAACCACCACTTGCTGCTAAGTCTAGTCTAGTGCCTTACTTCACGTTTGTTATATGTCAAAGGTTAGTCTGTTACCAGTTTATATTCTCTTTGTCAGTTGGGTAAATTTGAATATTTCCTGCATATTTCCTATTAAAACTTACAATAAATGTTTGCAATGTGATTCCTTCTGTTTATCCAAGTTTTTGGAATAAATATATCTATCTATGATGTTGAATCTCGCAATCAAATTGAACATTTTATACAAGGGTTTGGAATTTGTCTCATCCTATTAATCTAGTTATATTGAGATCAAAATTTTAATATATGCCTCGTTCTACCAATCTCATCTAGTGATCTTGATAGTTATGACAAGATCAAAATTTTAATAGTGCCTACTGAGATTTAATTCAACTAAATCTCTGAAACTTATCTCATCGTGTCTCATTCTATGTACATGCACCGTAATAGAAATAACTCATTATTATTTTATCATCAGTTTGAGGTATGCTATCACGTAATACTAACTTGTTACTTTATTAGGGTTATTTCATCGCGTCTGCTTAAGTTCTGATTAAAGTTACTCAACTTGTTACTTTATTAGGGTTATTTCATCGCGTCTGCTTAAGTTCTGATTAAAGTTACTCGACTGGTATAATCAATAATACTTTTTACAACCACTGGTTAGTTATTTCTTAATGTCTTATGATTGAATTATCAGGTAATAAACAATTAAAAAACATAAAAATCTAATGACAAAATCAAAAACAAAACAGTGTTCAAATAAGAGGTGTTACCATTAAATAATTTTATCCAGTGGATAATTTCATCACCTCTAGATATTAGTTTATCCAGAGGCGGTGAAACAGTTCCTTAACATTAATTATTTTTATTTGAAATACAAACAATAAAATATCACATAGCTGAACTCAAGAGTTTAGTCTTAAAACTATGTGCATACCTTTTACAAAATTAATAACACATCCACCACAAAAGTGATTAGGTTGTTCGGAGGTTGCAAAATGTGATGATGAATAATTATTGTCTTCGTCCTGTTTACTTTTCAATCATAATCATAATCGTCATGATCAGCCTCCATGTGTCTCCGCTGTTGGATATAGGCCTCCCTCAAGGATCACCAATTCTTTCCGATTTCAGCGGAATTTTGCGGATGACCAACACTTTTTCTACGAATGTGAGGCCTCTATTCCAGGACCTTCCTTCCCTACCAACATCTTTTCAACAAATATGTCAATTGTCATTGCCACTTGAATAGGCAGATTTTTTGGGCAACCTTGGTTCTCTAGCGAATTTGTAGTGAATTTAGTACTTGATATATTGAAGATATTTCAAGCATGGCCCTTTCCATTGCTCTTTGGGCGTCTCAACTCCAAATGTAAGTTCTGGGAGTGCGCACTGGTCGTAGTCTTTAAAGATTGGTATTTTGGCTTTGAAGATGTGTTCTAGTTTTCCGATACAATACTCTATAAATCTATCTAAAAATATTTAGTTACTACCAGGACTTTTTGTATATATATCTTTCTAATTTATTTTAAATATAATATAACTATGTTATACAATTCCAATTTCACAGTAAAATGTGTTTTTATTAAAATATATACACCTATACATAATTATATTTTTATTGAAATCCACTAAATGTTATGTATGTTTATTCTATCTTGTAAATCAGGGTCTTCCTGCAAATAGTCCATATCCCTGTCAAATACTTATATTGGGTTATCCCATAACTAATGCGGTTTTTTCAATTACATAAACTAAAAGTCGGAGGGGGGTGGGATAAACAACCTGCATCAGGTAGAATTATTACCTGCTATAAAAGCAGGTAGTAACTTATTATTTGTACAAGTTTTGAATAGTGCAATTCGATTTTAAAAGTTATTTTTTCAAAGCTATAATGGAAGTGACAAAGAAGCATATTTGGCATATTTTGCTTTATGAGTTCAATAAAGGCAATAACGCAACGGAAAGTTTTAGGAATATTAATGCAATATATGGGGATTGGACAATAAGCATAAACCAGTGTTAACCACTGTTCCAGAAATTCCGAGCCGGAAACTACAGCCTAGAAGACGAGTCTCGTCCTGGAAAATCTGTAAAGCTCGACGAGGACGTTCTGCAAACCCCGGTGGAACAAAATCCCATTGTAACTAGAAGAGAGTCTTGGATTTGGTCATTCAACCGTACATAGACATCTGCGTGCCATTTGAAAAAGTCAGCCAATTGGGTCAATGGGTTCCTCACAAACCTTTAGAGTCTAAACGCGTGCAGAGAATGAATGTGTGATTTTCTTTGCTGGTACATCCCAGGAATGAACCTTTTTTGGAAATGATGCCCCACCCACCATATTCGCCGGACATTGTTTATTTATTCCGCAGTTTTCTAAATCATTTGGATGGAAAATATATCAATTCTGTAGACGAGGTAAGAACAGTACTGGAAGAGTATTTTTCATCATAGACAAGTGAATTTTGGAAGAGGGGCCTTGCAAGTCTACCAGAAAGATGGAAGAGCATTGTAGAAAATGAAGGAGAGTATATTTTAGATTAAAAAAAACTTTGTTTATTTTAATTTTGAATAATAAATTATTTATGGGATGACCTAATATTATTTACATAATTACCTTTTTTTGTTGCTAACCCATGAAATTTCATGTTCATACAATTAAAATAAAATAAAAAAAATTATATAAAAATAATCGCTACGTTTACTTCAAGGTTCAAGATTCTCGAAATACTGAATAAGGTATTTATTATTTAGGAGAACACATTCTTATTGTGAAGTTGTACTTATTCAGAACATAGGTCTGTGATATTTGAAATACTAATTAAATGTATTAATTATTAAGATATACATATAAAATCAATCAATTTTATCGAAAAATATTGTTGTTGCTACCGGACAATCTAGTAAATAAAGTAGAAAGCCATCTACTTAGGGCCGGTTGCGTCATCTTCGGTAACCATAACTGAGATTGAATCGAGTTTAAAATCAAACTTGTTTACTTTTAAACGAGATTCAAATAATTTGACAGAAATCGAATTGCGTGAACAGAGTTTATAGTTATTCAGTGTAGCAATTATATAGGCCTCTTAAAATCTCACTTTCAAAAATAAATGCCGCGCAAGTAATTTTACTTATGGCAACACGTGTAGGACGCTTCATTTGACATTTGACGTTTACGTCAATTTGGTGTGTTTATTTTCCCGAAATGAGCAATTGACCGTTTTTGAACGATGTATGTCAATATAAAGTAAGTATTCTTGTATTTTAACTATATTTAAAAGTTTATGTTGTAAATGACGTATTAGTAAACATTATTTTTAATATTTATTCAGAGAATCCAAGACGAAGCAAGAAACAGCAGAATGAATACGAATTGTGATGTAGATGTCAATGGATAGCGGGTTTCGGTATTTGATGATGATACAGATTCTAACTGTAAGTACTCTGCAAAGCCTTGCAATGCGAATCTTATTACTTTAATTTAGAAAACTTTTTATCACTCGTTTTGTATTTAATATGGTACCTTTTAAAAACAAATAAATACCATGCACACGCCAGTTGTAAGCAGATCAATTATATTAATGTAATATGTTTGTATGTTCATAGGTGGAAGATGTTGAGCACAGGCCTCAAGTCTGAATATCTTGACCTTGCATTTAAATGCCAACTGATAGCATCACCTCTAAAAGTGAGTAGAATGATAATTCACAATATAATGAATTAATTTTCTGGTGTATATGCACACATGTAAAAAAATATAAATATTAGATATTGATAATGCTTTTATTTAGTTTAATTATTTCATTTATAATATATACCCTTTCTTTGTTCGCAGATAAATCAAAACGCAAATGAATTCAACCACCCCAAATGAACAAATAGACAATACACAAGAACTTCATGTTGTAATTTTAGTCAGACGTCAAGCTGAGAGATATTTGGTCCAACTAAATTTTAAATTAGTCAAAGAAAAAATAATATGTAATTACTTTAATAATTTACTTCTTTAATTTTATAAACATTAACAATTTCTCTATTTTTAAATGTTTACCGCCTCGCTGTTTTTTTAGCTAATGTGGTTTCACCCCCTTTCATTTTAACGGTATTAACATAAACCCATAAACCGTTTTTCTATTTATTAAAATAATAATGTGTAATTATGTCGTATGGCTTTACAGTTTCTAATTATTGACTTTAATTTTACTTATTTGACTTTACTCTACAAATAAATGATGGTAATTTCTGTATGTGATTTATGTTAAAAGGTATATATATATAAATATAATAAAAGAGTTTTTATAGAGGAAGAATTGTTTTATTATAGATCCAATATTATTGTAAAATAAATGTGAACAATTTAGGCTAAATCTCAGAAATGAATGATGTACAGAGTGTTGAAGATCTTTAATGAAATGCCAGATGAAAATACTTCATAGATTCAAAATGAAACTAAGCCAATATGTGTAAGATAAGTTTGATCTTATTTATATTAGAACATATATATTTACATTTGTAAGCACAATATTAAAAATAAATAAATGAAATGCTATGGCTGGTTTAATAATTGGGAAAAATAACCATTTATTAGATCTCGTCTTATATTATTTCCATCCTGTGCAGGTTCAGAGTCAATTTCATATAATATTGTCACAAAGTATGGTGGCTCGGTAACATTATGCAACACTGCTGTGGCTATAATGACTGCTTCCACTCTTTCAATATTCAGCCTGAGTTTCATACCTATTGCGGGGAAACGCCTTTTCCACACCCCAAATGTTCTTTCTACAACATTCCTAGTCCTGATTTGGCTCTCGTTATATAGTTTTTCAGCCACAGATATTGGATTCGTAAATGGAGTAAGTAAGTATGGTTTAAGTAGATAACCACGGTCACCAATGAAATGTTTCTCATTAAAAATACCATAATCTAGTAGCCCTTTTAATTTAGAATGACCGAAAATAGTACTGTCGTGTGTTGAGCCTGGCTACCTTGCAACAACATTTGTGTATTTCATTGTGGCATCTATTACTGCCTGCACATTAATGGAGAAGTAATCCTTCATATTTTGATAATATTCCACATTATTTCCTCCTGGAGATAGGATTTCCACATGAGTGCAATCTATTGCACCAATCATGTTTGGAAATTTTGAAATGTTGTAGAATTGATTCAGTTATTGCTGAATTTCTTCAATAGATTCAGGTAAACATAAATTGTGATCTGAGAGCGGCTATTGCTCTGCTCACTTTGTTCACAATCTGTGAAACAGTGCTCTTGTGTACACCAGATATATCACCCGTGCATTTTTGCATTGATCCTGTGGCATAGAAATGTAAAGTTATCGAGACCTGGTTCACAGGACGAACTGCGTGATTTCTGATCATTATCAAAAATATTATTATATACCTATGAAGTAGTAACTTTAGATGACATTATATTGTCTGAAATAAGCAAGACCAGTTGCCTAACTATAATTTTGGACAGGCAGAATCTTACAATAAAATCTATTTCTTCCCATATAAAATGATCAGTTTGTGGCCTAAAAGATTTGCTCTTGTTAAGGATGTATTGAACAATTATTTGATCGTCAGAAGAATCGGTATCAGTGCTATCTGACATAATAATGTTCATTTCAATAATACTACGTCAAATAATTTAAAAGAATGCTTTTAATGACGGATGTCAAGTGAATGCGCACAATCCAGTGGATGCAATCCGTTATTGGAAAAAGATTTTTTTTAAACTTATTTCTTCTCGCAAAAAATAATGTGCCGAGGTCCGAGTTTTACTTTTCCTGTTAAGAATATACTGTATAATTAGTTTATCATCAAAAAAGTCTGCGATATCACTGCTATCCGACATAATATTGTACATTTCAATACTAGTGTCAAAAACTGAAAAATATTCGATTTCGGTGACATCTGTCAGGGGCTCGTGCACAGTGCGCATGTGCATTAGTAAAGTTTACTTTAAGCGGAGATTTTCGGCGGTTTATAGTTAAAGTTAAAAGTAAGCGACAAAAATGAGATGACACAATGCGTTTTCGGATAAACTAAGTTTAAAAGTAAAGTTTATGGTAACCGAAGATGACGCAACTGGCCCTTACAGAATCTCGAATAACTTTGAGTAATCCGATAGGAGACGCCAGAATTAATATAATGGAACGATAGATGTATTCATTTGAAAAGTGTAACATATAGGTTTGAAAATTTGTCGTCGATGTACTGTGTGCTGTAGCATAATCGGTTAATGCACGTCCCCCGTATTGGAAGAGATCCAGGTTCGAATCCCGGTAGCAATAACAATATTTTTCGATAAAATTGATTTTATATGTATGTCTTTCTAATTAATACATTTAATTTGTATTTAATAAGGTATTTAGATAAATTTGCTAAATGGAGTCTTTTGAATAGAAAATTCACTGAGCATCTGTTTTCAATTTTTTTTTTTTTGCACCATAAACATTTCAATTTTTATAGCTGCCACTGGTTTCATGTAGCCGTACAACATATTCAGCGGATTAATTTACTTAATTTGAATCGCCACACCCAGTTTTCTTTACTTTTGTTTGTAGAAAAAATTCTTGGCGGCACGCCCACCAGTGGCGTGTCAGCTTATCCACCCTGTCACTGCTGACTTCTGAAAGAAGATAAATTTATTTTCTTTTTGTCTATTTTTGGTGATTATCGCGATAAAATACTAGTAAGGCTTGTTTTTTCATTCATATTTTTTTAAAGTAAAATATTTTGTATACACTTATTAAAATTTTAAAATTCGATTCGTCCTGTGCCATGAGAGCTAATTCTCTGTAGGCAAGTTTGCATTTACTCTTTCATCGAGTCAGTATATTATGTAATATTATACTAAAACGAAATTTTTAATAATTTAGTAATGCATATTTCAGTTATCAGAAATTACTGTTTTGTTATCGGAATATTATGGTAATTTAACGTAGGTCAATGTATATTTTCGTGACAAAGGTTATTTTATTAAAAAAACAACTACTATTTGTTTTGCCGTAATTACCTTCGATAGCTAGTCCTGGATTTTCTAATTGGTTTGTTGAATATATTCATTCAACCTATGCAAATGAAAAGACACCAACCTTTGCGAAACTGCGATGTTATTCGCCGATTCTTCTACCGATAGTCACTTTCCCTGCTATCTTGAATCTTCTGAAAACTTAGCTGGCCAGCTTCCGAAACTTTACACAATCAACTGAAAAATACAATACACAAAATGTTTTATATCACCGCCGTAAACATATTTGACCGACTCCGAAAACGTCTCTGAACAGAAGCAGTTTCGCTTTTGTTTTCTGTTTTAAATTTACATAAATGGAATGCATATATTCAAACTATAATACCAGGCCGGCTTACCCACGGAAGTATAAAACGCGTAAACAATTTGTATTGTTATATAAAAAACTCGCTTTTATCTCAGTTATTTGGAGTCAACGGTTGGAGTTGGACACGTCCTATTTCAGGTTATGCACCTCTCGGGCCACACTGTACTCACTTGTACTTTGCGACGGTCGACTCGGTCGTCAGTTATGGAGTGAGTAGCTATGAACTAACTTATAAAACGTATACTCATAAAATTAAACAATTAAGGTTCTCAAAACTTATTGTAGATAACAGAACGAAGTGTTTGTATAAAGATGATTATTATAAATTGTTTACAATATGAAAAATCTTTTCAGTAAATATGTATACTGACCCTCACCATAGCTATTCCATCAGATCGTCGGGTCGAACGAGAGCAGTGTGTGAGAGAGCGAGAGGATGTGTCGTGTCACGAATATTTAATTAACACCAATGACTTTGGTTTCTTGTCAATTAGGGTACCGGGTCCGCTGGACCACTTGCCCCTTCATCATAACGTTTGCCATAATGGCCTGATAAATTTTATTTTTAGTGTTGTTATTATTATACTGCATAAATTTTCTTTTAACCGGGCGCACGATTCCTGCTTAATGGCGCAGTGATTTAGTAGCCTCAAGGCGAGGGCTGTCTCGGGACGTTTGATTTTAGATGGGACGTTTATATCATAATTTGAAAGCGAATTGATCATGGGGTTTCGGTGCTTGGGGAGTTCCGCACAGCAACGCTTGGAGGTTTGTTTAATGTACTCCATGACGGGTAGTATGCCGGCGTCGTGGTGTAGCTGTGTGACTCTAATCCACTTTGGGGCTTTCAGAGCTAGTCTGATGACCTTATTTTGGAAGGTCTGTAGTTTTTTCATGTGGCGTCTTGACCGCGTGGCCCCAGATTGGGGCTGCGGTATAGGTATAGGAGGAGCAAAGATCAATGAAGATTTATTAAATATCATGAAAAATAGAGAGACCCCCCCCCAGTGTCCACCCTAAAATATTATATAAAGTGAACGAACACATTCACATCTAATATTTGTTTCATTTACATATGTTGTATTTCAATAAAAAAATAAAATAATAATTATATATTGACTAACACTGTTAATTTACTACGTGAAGTTCTCAATCCTTGCCGTAAAACTGTTCTGCAGTTTGGTAAATATTGAAATTTTTTAATATAATATACGCACCTACGTAATAAAATTGGAATAAAAAAAATGATAAAACTTCATTTAGTTTTGCTTATAACCTGACCGCAACTCTGGAAACTATAATTGTGACGAAATAAGCCAACGCGTGTGTAGTACAATAATTAGTTTATTAAAAAATTAAAATAAATTAAATTTCAATGTTACCGATCAATAATCGTTGAGCACTAATATTTACCGTACCTGAGCAGACATACACGCAATGCAAAACATATTAATATTATGGATATTGAGGCGGCACCTTTAATAATAATTAAAATTTTCGCGTTTTTTACGAAAAGGTGGGTTTTTATTATTCATTTATATCAGAAGTTATACACTAGATTAGACGTTTTTTAAAATTATCACTTAGATATGACCTTTATACTCATTTAAAACTAATAAATTGAATGTTATTTGCCATAATTAAGACAATACAGGCATTATAAGAAAGACCGCGACCATTAGATGCATTTTACACGTGTTACAAAATTATATTAATTTTGGTAAATTATTGCATAAACGAAATATATTTTCTTATAATCTTGAAGCTAAGATTACGGAGACAGATCTTTAATTGAGACAAATTAACAAAATGTTATAAACTATTCAATTTGCGGGACATATTACCAATTTTCGACGTTTTTAAAATACTTTGTTTTAGTGAAAACACATGTTTTGAGGCTTCAGCTACTATTTAAAACTAAGTTTTATATCAAAAAAACAATTCAAATGACAACTCATTCCATAATATTAATATGAAAAACTCGGATAAGCCATGGATATGCCTCTAGACACGAGTTATGTTTGAATGCGAGAAAATCAACAATTTTATTGTCGTCTCTTTCTATTCAAACCTTCCTGTCTCGCACGATTTACGTAACAAATAACTTCATTTATTGTTTCTCTGGAACTTATACGAATTTAAGCGTTAACCTCGTTTTGAAAGCATATGTAATTCGTGTATAATATCTCAAATTTCAAATTGGAAAAAATGAAAGCTCGCCCTTAATTAAACTCTTCAATTATTTAAAAAAAAATCCAACGCTTCGCCTCGCCTTTTTTTGACATTTAAGCCTCCTCTTTTATGATGAATAAATTTATTACGCGATGTTATAATGTCACACGCTTTAATAAATTTTACAACCCAAATCAAATTTCCCCTCTTCGTAGAATTTAAATGGCGGAATGACAATACTCTACGATCGCATTAAAAAAAAAACCACTTCGTAATTTTCTTCCTAGTATAATACTATTTTATGTAAAAAGGGTTTTTGGTTTGCCCGTAAAATATTTCACTATTCGGCATCTGTAATTGTTTGAAAGTAAAAAAAAATTGCGTTACATGTATCGTATCTATCATCCCTGCACATAATGTGTTTTTATGGTTCACCCTACCCCGTTTGGGTCTTTTCAAGAATCGTCAGAATTTTATTTCGAGTTCATATTTTGAGTTGGTGTCCACGAAGATGCTAAATACCCATAATAACGTTCTTATATATTACACCTCCATTCGCGAACCTTCTATTAAATGTTTTTTTTAACACAGTTTCGTGACATTTTACCCGGGAAGCCCCCCCCGCAAAACATATTCTATTTAAAAAATTTAAAAAATGACATTTTATTTGTGTGTTACATTTTAGTCGAAGAAGTCAACATAAGTAAGCCCGTCTTAAAAGTGGTCGCCTACGTAATCGGCACGAAAATGGTTAAGGGTAGGTTAGGGCGAGGTGGTCGCGGCCGCATCCACCGAACCGCCCCCGCCGGAAAAGGCTTTTAGCACAGTCGCGGTAATAATAATACCACCCCTGCATTACCGGTCGGGCGAAACCGCGGGACATAATTACATTCGCAACTGTCAGTTGTCATCACAATCGGTAGTGCTCCGTTTCAATGTCATTATTGGGTGATTGATCTAATATTAACCGCCCTTACAGAAACCACCTCATGTCGCCGAGGGGTTTTTTTAGACGAATAAACTAACATTTTTGTCAGCCAACAGCGGAAATAATTATTGTACGAACTGTTATAGGAATGAGAAAAAATAATATTGATTTATTTAATACTTGGAATTCGGGTCATTCTCTCTCACCAATCTTATTCTAACGTTCATTTTGCCGATAGAGTCGAAACTGATGGTTTTGATAGTTAAGAGAGAATTATGTTTATTTAGTGGGTATGTCACGAAAATTGCGTTAGAAATAGCGCAGTTGGAAAATTTCGTAACATTTTTATAAACTCACTTTAAGCTCGTGTATTATTTTAATCTTTACCGGGATCGATACCACTACTTCTGACATCTGGTATCTCTACCATCTTGCTATTGCCCTAATAGACCTTAGTGTCAAAAAAGGTAGTGGAGCATGTCAAAAATGAATTTTTGTTATATGTATGTTAACAAAAAAAAAAAAGAATATTACCATACTTTTTGAATTTCGGAGATAATGGCGTTCAAAATTGGGCTTGTTGAAAAATGCTCGGATTATCATATCCACTGTGCAACGTCGCATCTCTCGTACGTACCTATTATATATGCTGATTCTCTGTGTTTAAATTTAATACCCTGATATATACTTTATTTTTTAGGTATATATTTTTAATGTCAAATTTTAATTTGAAATTAAATCGATTAAAAAATAAGTTACTCCTGTTGAACTTCGTAAAAGCTATAATACATTAATTATTATTAATAAAGAGCTTAAAATACTTATAAACTGTTATTTTCACATTTTGACTTCTTGGTAGCATAATGGTTAGCATTTCCGCTTGTCACGAAGAAGATTTAGATTCTCCGCCGGGAGATTTTTTATTTTATTTATGTATAAATTGTAAATTTATCAGTATGATTTCTCATAATAGTTGTATTCATCTCGGCAGCATCCTTCGAAGTGTCGAGGAGCCATCCCACCATTGGTCCGTATTTCCATTTTAAATTTCTTTCTTATGTATCGTATTCTTTATCCACTCTATTTTCTATCCACAGTCACGTGTGAGCATTCACGATTGTCAGGGCGGCCTAGCCCCGAGCTTGACGAAGACTAAAGACCCGCGCCTCATAACACGATAAATAAAGAAAAACATGGAATTTTGCTAATTTATTTGACCCCAGTCTAATTCAGGTGAACGGCCATTAAATCTTATTTATATATTTTGAAATAATACATTTAATGAGGTGTTATTAAATTGTTATTTTGCGTTGGTGTGCTTCATGAAACACTAGAGAAATAGCGGAGTTCGCTCGCTACAATATTCTATTATTAATCTATTTCATCGGTTTATTACAATATTTTTTGTAAAATAAATAAGTACAAATTAAATGTATTAATTAGAAAGATATAGATATAAAATCAATTTTACAAAAAAATATCGTTGTTGCTACCGGGATTCGAACCTGGATCTCTTCCAATCCGGGGAACGTGCATTGACCGATTATGCTACAGCACACAGTACGCTGACGACAAATTTTAAAACCTATATATTACACTTTTCAAATTGATACATCTATCGTTCCGTTATTTAAAAGCCATCTACTTTATTTATTTATGTATTTTAAATATCACATACCGTCTGTTCTGAATAATTACAACTTCACAATAAGAATGTGTTCTCCTTAATAATAAAATAAGAAGTTAATTTAAAATGGGTCTGTTACGCTTGAAAAAATATTTGCGCAATAATAATTGGCCTGTTTTTCACCCATACGTGTAGGTATAAATAATTATTTAAATAGGAAAGTCCCGCGCTCCAAATTTTCACCCGACCCGGTAATTTTCCAAGCTGGCTCTGGCGATAGCTATCATCACTTTCATACAGTTTTTCAAAATATTTATTCCATATCTACAATACATTCCCAACATCCTGTACGTTTGTCTGTCATTCCATCCGTTGTTTTTTTTAAATATTTGATTTAAAAAATTATACAAATGATTAGCGTTTTATAAGAATGAATGATTTTTTTTTTAATTATTAAAATCGCACACGTAAAAAAGATCGGCTTTAAGAAAAACCACCCATTAATGCACAATTGAAAATTATCCCACACAAAATCCTTATTTTTTTTTTGAACTTTTAACCCTTCCATAGCCACACAGGTCTCCATCCCCAATTAAAACTGTAATATTATATTTCCGTAAATACACCCAACACAAAAGGCATATTTTAGCTAATCCTATAGAAAACATTAACTAGATATGACTAATTATTTGTGTGCTTGATGTAATTGGTTGTATAGTGAATCTTTAAAATAATTATTTGAAAAAAGCAATAAGTAATAAGACAGAAAGAGATCATACATGAATTCATTGTGAAAAAATAATAAACATACGAATGTAATTATGTATGTCTCCTTTTCACTAATTAAATGTAGAGAGAAACGTCGTATTACATGTATAAGATTGATGAATGGTCCGAATTATATTTATCTTTTTTAAATTTTTTATGTTCAATATTAAGAGTAATTTAAACAGTACATTAAAAGAACACTTAAGGTGCCTTAACAATAATAACTTCTCATAAATTTCCAACCACCGTTTAGAGACAAGTCACAATTTAGTAAAAGAAAACGGCATTGAAATTTTACACATCAATATTAAAGCAATCAAAAAAATCACTCCACACTAAGTCCAATATAATTACTATCATATTAAACCTTACAAACAACCAGCTATTTTAATATATTCCCTATTTCAATGTCTCACTGTCAATCACTTCCCTCACTCGTACCAAGACTCCGCCTACACCCCGTAATTGATGTCGTTAAAATTATATGGAATAGTTCAGTCGTACGCCAGTCCTGATGACGATACGTTTGTACGGAAACTGGTTGACGTAAAAATAACAACAATGGTTTAAACAAAAGTTAAATATAAATAGAATTTTATAAGTATTCATTCTCATTTAAAATGCTAAAAAACTCATAATTTCTGAGGTAACACGATTTTACTGCATGGACCGCTTACGGTACGGATATTTTCTATCATGGTATGGTAAAGGTTAAACATATTGTACGTGTTGACACGGTACCGTCTTTGTTCTGAAGGACGTTCAGATAATAAACAATTCCACCTGATGAACTGAACAATTCCATCCGACGCCATGATCTGAATTTATTTTCTTCTGTTGGAAACGGTCTGAATAATATTTTTATTTAGACTGCCATTCGTTTGTCGCCCGAACGACGTTAACGAGGGTTTGAAGGATTGTTATGATTATAGCAGGGCCGCACTGATATATTTACTAATTTGTTATTCGGTTTATTTTTCCCTTTAAGCTCGCTCACTCGATTCATTTATGAAGGCTGTAATGACAGCTATGAGAGTTTCCAGGTGAACGGTGACACGTGGCCGTTATTTCTAATAAATCTATATAATATAATATAATTTCTATATAAAATCACGAGTCGCACATATTTAAATTGATACATTACATTTTATTTACAACATGCTCAGTTTAAAAACTAAATTGTATTTATTCACGGTTAATACGAACTTTAGCACCAAGGACTGTCGGATGTCACGTGATTAGACTACTTTGATCTTCTAGTAGTTCTAAATACGATATAGTGTTTGTTTTAATTATTTATATCTTAACCATAAAAAAGGTTTTTTTATTATATTAATATTTAAAATATCACAGAGCGTCTGTTCTGAATAATTACAACTTCACAATAAGAATGTGTTCTCTTAATAATAAAGTTTTATCAATGTGTCCAAAATTCAATAAAAATGAATTGATAATTCTGGCGTCTGCTATCAGATTACTCAAAGGCATTTGAGATTCTGTAAAAATAAGGTAGATGGCTCTTTCACATAATGGAACGATTAAATGTATTAATATCAAAAAGGTAAAATTTGTCGCTAAAAATATTGTTGCTGTAGCATAGTTGGATAATGCACCTTCTCCGGTTTGGAATGAAATCCAGGTTCGTATCCCGGTGGCGCAACAACAATATTTTTCGATAAAACTGATTTTACATGTGTATCTTTCTAATTAATATATTTAATTAATATTTTTAATATATTTTATTCCCCTAATTCTTTTAAAATGCTTTTAAATTGTATCTTAATGTCATTATATGACCATCTATTAGGGTCATTAATGACCTGTTGATGAAAAAAAAATAAAAAAAAGAGACCTTTTTTTTTAATAATGTAGGTATATTTTTCGAATAGAAAAGTAAAAGAAAAATGATAACACTGTTGGAATATGAATGAAAATTAGAACAGTAATATTTTTGATATGAATACGAATTTTAATCTACTTTTTTTTCGATCACTTTTCAATGTTAAAATATTAAATTATTTTTCTTAATATTTAAAAAATGTCGGTTGTTGAAACGTGTTCGTGGTGGAGATAATAGAGATGAAGAAAAGTAAAATGCTGTCAAATCAGATCTTCGTATCAATGTGAAATGCTCTTTCTCACCCCACCTACACTTGAACGTATGATAGAGATGTTTACATCATCCATCCGTGTCTATCTACACAGTACAAGATGGAAGGAAATATATTGGAAAATATGTTCTCGTATGTACCAATACATTTGTGTGAATGTTCACATATTTTGTTTTGCGATAGTGTTTATAATATTAATATATTTTGAACGCGCTCGCTTGGCTGGGCGGTAGTACGTCTTAGAAGATGAAGATGGGGGAGTTTGAAGTTTGTTTGTTTTCACCGGATTTGTCTATGTGCTATATATATACACACGGTAAAGCGTAAGTAGTCCAACAAAATATTCGACCAGTGATATTTTCTTTGACATTCTACGTAGTAGAAATGAAAAACGGAAAAATTTTGGATATAATTTTTTTTGAACCTACCTACATATTACGTATATGTTAATTTAGGATTTTTACGTCTGAAATTAACATGAAATAAAATTGTTTTGCCGTATCTTATTTTAAGCATTTCAAATTGTTGCAGTATGAAAAATGCACAATTTATATGTTTAAGACTCCCTTTCAAAACTAATTCTATTCTCGTTTTTTGTGAATACGTAGGTTTTTGTTATTCATTTATATCAGAAGTTATACACTACATTATACTTTTTTAAAAACTTACTTAGATAGTATCTTCACATTAATGTAAAATTAATAAACTGAATATTATTATTAAGGCGAAGACATTCTTATTGTGAAGTTGAATTTATTCAAAACGTAGGTCTGTTATATTTTAAATACAAATTAAATGTATTAATAATAAAGATATACATATAAAATCAATTTTATCGAAAAATATTGTTGTTGCTACCGGAATTCGAACTTGGATCTCTTCCAATCCACGTAATGCACGTTCCCCGGATATTATATGTATATCTTTCTAATTATTACATTTATTAGGAGAACACATTCTTATTGTAAAGTTGTAATTATTCAGAACATAGGTCAGGTTATGTTAGGTATATGTATATCTTTCTAATTATTATATTTCATTTTGAATATTATTTGCCATTATTAAAACAATATAGGCATTAATTGAAAATCCGCGGAAAATTCATACATATATAAAATATGTTTTCTTATGGATGGGTCCAAAGCCAAGGTTTTGTAGATAAATGTGTATTTATCAAAATGTTAATATTAATAGATTTATGAATTTTTAAATTTGCATGCCACTTCATTATTAGTGGTTTTAAAATGCTCCTTATTCATATAAAAAAGCGATTTAAAAAATATACTGCATTTACTCACAAACTCTAGTGCTTCAGTTACTATTTAAAACTGAGTTTTGTATTAAACACGCAATAATTTCTTACTAAAATTATTTTTTTACGGTCCTAGTTTTTTTTTTACTGTTTTTTTGCCATTTGCAAATAATAATAAAAAAAATTAAGTGAAAATTATAAACGGCAATCTGCGACTGAAAATAATATTTTTGTTTACTGCTTTTCAGGCACGGTTGAATTCTTCATTAATATTTAAATTAATGCGAGAACAAAGGTGATTGGGTTTAATTGATCATTATAGTGTTGAATAACCGTAAAGTCTGCCTGCCCAGTCGATAAGCGAAACTGTTCCCTTAACATTCTGCGTTTTGTCTGTGAGCCAAAACTATGTTTGTCTGATCGTTCATTTATAATGTGAACAGAGAAGCTCCGTGTAAAGCTTAAATTGGCTAACCGATGAAAAACTAAAAGTAAAAATTAAAAAATATATTTTTAATAAAAAAAAAAGCTTCTTAACAGTAGTGAGTTACTAAAAAAAAAAACATTAACAAAATTTTTTACGTAATACTACCTTTTGTATCGGTTTAAAATTAAGGTCTTACAAAAAAAATAAAGTTAGCCATAATTGATGTGTATTAATTTTATGTCATGTATTTACGGGTTTTTACACGTCTTGTATTTGTCAGCGAAACTGTCACACAAGCTTAATAGGATTTATTATTTATCATATTTTTCAACTTATTCAACGTATTATTTGGGTAATTAAAAGTACTTTAAAAAAAATCCATGTATCGAAAAATTAGTCAATATCGGCACTCGAATCTGTAACCTTCTATTTCCGTTAGAGTTAAACTATCATGACTTATACAGAAATCCTTTTTAAATAATTTATCTAAAATTTTGTTTTAATTACTACGTTCCGAAAAATCTTAACTTCACAGATTAAATGTGATTTCATCAAAATTTAATCAGTCAGTATTTTATTAAATCATCAAATATTAATCTCGAACATTAAACGAATAAAACGTTTAATTCATAGGTCAATAAAAAGCGCTAAGCAATCTCGTATTCGCCAAGGAACGAAATTGATCGGAACCAATCGCGGTATCGGCGACGCTACTTAATTGATAACGGAAGAGGTTCCGTCGATTTCCCGTCGAAGGCTTTCACGCAAATGAAAAGAAAACCCCCGACAAATGACCGCCGACTGTCAGCGTGATGGATGATCGCACGATTGGAGGGCGGCCGTGACGACTGGACACCACGCGATGGCGGCTCTACGGGCGGTCAGTAATTACATTTGGCAGGAGCATCGCGGTGTCATTTGAATCAGAGATTTAATAAATATATATCAGCCTAATAATTATCCACATGTCGACAATTATACGTTTTAAGCTTTGAAAGAATTTGTGTTCCCAGGGATACTTATCACGGTTCAAAAAGAGGAAATTAACATGACCGATGGCTAGCTACAATGGTCTACATAGGCATTTTAAAGAATATTTTTGATTCTTTGACAAATCTCAGGAGTCGGAGTAGGGGGTGTATGGTGAATAGGACATAACCACGAGCTGTTCAAATCGTTTCAAGAGCCTTCGGTCACACGCCACTTTAAATTGGGACGATTCCGCTGGGTCGTAGCAAGAATGGACCACGAGTCAACCTAAGTGGTTCCCAAGAAGATCCTCGACAACAAGACTGCAAGGAGTATCGGGAGGCCCAAGTTCAGGCGGCTGGATGGTGTCGAGGCAAAAACACCACAGTCTTGGATATCAGAAACTGGAGACAAACTACAGAAGGCACACAGATGTGGAGATGTTTTTTGGAGGCTCACAATATGACTCACAGTGAGTTGTATTGCCGGCGACGGCGATGTTGATGAATTAAGAATTATTGTGATATCCTTTTCTGACTATACTACTATATACAGGACCGTTTTATAAGCAGTTGCTCCCATATCGATCCTGTTCATTCGCCGTCAGGTTGACATTTTTTTTTTCTACATTAATCGTTGAGGAAGGGTCTGGAGGTGTGTCGTATGAAAAAATGACAAGAAAGATGGTATGCGGCGCCTCTGGGGAGATGTACTTACTCCTTCCTCTTCATTGTTACCGTGAGAGAGAGTGGCCGGTGGGGAGGAATTTTTATTAAATTAATATGCTAGTCGTGGCTTAGTTACTTTTGTGCTGAGCTGCGTTGTATGAGTAGGAACGATATAGGAGCTTTTACTAATAAAACAGTTCTGGGTAAGTGGTGGGTCCTCTCTACACTAATTCCTGCATTACTGCAATGCAGCACGGCCTGTTTAGTAACAAACGCCATTCACTGTCCGATAACTGCCAAATCGCTTAATAAATAATTTAATAACAATATTTAAAAAAAACATATTTGTACAAAAGGCAACAACAAAAACAGAAAAGCAAATAAATAGAAAAATCAAATCTTAGGTTAGCTTAGCTTTGTTACTTTGCCAACAATTAAACCCTGCAGCCAGCGTAGCTCGTGCCGTGCGTCTTCGTCGCCTCAGGCAGCGCTCTGCGCTTCTGGGGCTTCTGTTTCATGGTTACGTTTTGGCATCAGTAACGACTTCACTATTACTATACCACGTATCAACTTTCTTTTTCATATTCTAGAGGTGTTTCCTCAAAAAACAAATTTGACCTGAAGTTTCAGGAATTAATGAAAAAAAAAAAATTCTCTACAATTCTCACGAAGTATCGAAGTCAAATAATACACTGCCTATAACAAATCCTGAACGCGATAGTCTACGTATTAAACCACACCCATTTTCGTTTAATAAAATGGAGCATACATTTCTAGTTAAGTAAAATTGCTTTCGAAACTGAGTGGATAATATGCTGTTCTAAACATCATTGTTGTGTCAAACAACTATGTAGCAGAAACCCGGCGTTGCTCGGATGTGGGCAACCATTTATATTACATTGCGAGTTATCGATTGAACCGAGATACATGCCGTTAGCAAACTTTTTTTGTTGACCTATTAAAATCTAAATATTATACTTATACATTATTTCGAAATATCTCTTATAGTCAGCGCCGTACGAATGCAAGCTCCAACACATTTCTTCACTGATCAGCCTCCCGATACCGTACAGTGATATAACTTATAATTGTCCGATCCGAATTGGTTTAGCCGTTCTCGAGTTTTATGTTAAGAAATACATAGACATGTTACCTTTTATTCTCGTATAGTAAATGAGTTTATGTAAATAAATGTCTTCGATAGCTGGTTCCCAGGTTTCCGATTAACAATAAGCACACATATGATATATGAACACTGCACTAACCTATTTATTTTTGCCGTCTTTCTGGTCTGATGTTGTTGTTCTTTTAGTTGGGTTTTCTTCTTTAGATTTCGACCGACCGAAGCGCGCACTGGTGGTTTATTTGAACCGCTGTCGAAGCACCGAAGTTACCGTCTTCTTAGCTTTCCGAAAAAAGGGCAGCAATTCTCACACACACACATACACACATGTACATTATTATAAACCGAGAAACACAGTGGTGCCAATCGAAATAACAAGGCGCGTAAACAATATGTATGTAGAGACAGGTAAAATATTCGTTTCTGGGTCAAATATTTTTACTTTAAAGCAACCGATACCCAGGTGTTTTGTTCAGATTCTTTCACCATATTTATGCAGTAGATTTCTAATATTATACCCGTAGATATTTATTCACCGCGATAACGATCTCGGAAGTGGTGGGAAAAATATTGCTTTTACAGTACGCCCCTGCAATCCGAGCTCATTAATGCGGTCTATTCGGATTATAAGAAAATAACTACGTTTTAAGAAAAAAACCTTTTGTGCTCAGGTACGTCATGATCACCAATCACAACTTCCTAGAATGCGAACGCTTCCCGTTGTAGTACATTGAGATTTGTGACGAGTTAAACCGTGATTGTGACTGTGATTGTGTAAATGTTATTCGATTGTAACGTTGATTGGTAATTGAGATCTAACTGTTGGATGTTCAGTTTCTAGTGTACCGGTGATTGCTCGCCAAATTATGAATAATCAGTTACCAATTATCGTTACAATCGAACACAAATCTCAGAATCATAGTCACAATCACGGTTAAAAAAAAAGTCAACTTTATTAATATGTATTATTTAATAATAAACACTCAAATCTCTCCAGAACGTTTTGAACTTCATCCGAACTGAAATCAAATACTGCAAAATCTATAAATGAAATATTTTAGATAGTTTTAGTAACAGATGTCGCAATATTTTCACTATTGTAAATAAAATGAGACGCGCATTGTAATAATTTAATTACAAAATTATAATTCCATTTTATCTAACTATGATTTTATAGTTTTGACATTCCGCCGCCAGTTGATGTGTCAGGGCGGTATTATTAATTTTATGTTTTTTTTTTAAATTGGAAAATTAAAATGAAATGTTTTTAAACTCTGAAACCGCACGGGTTAATAGTTTGGTATATATATAATAGTTTACATTTTACATCCGTTGACGCCACATTGGCGCTGTGATAATAATAACTGGCGAAGACCATCCCTAAATAATTAACTAATTTACCATCACGCCGTTTCACCGCGGGGGTAGGCAGAATTAAGTTTTGTTCCATCTTTAAGTAGAAATAATAGACTAGTCTTCTAAACAATTAAAAATGATTTTTTTTTAATGTTTAATAAATAAATTTATTATTGTTTGAATGTTAAATTTTTTATAAACGTAAATTTTTTTCGCAGTTTTTATTTAACGTTTTCATTGTAAAAAAAATCAATAAAAATATGCGACAAATCTTTTTTTTTTTTGTTAATTGGTTAATTGAATATATTGGTTTGGTGGCTTCGAGTCAATATTGTCTTCATTGAATATGTTGAGATAGTGTTTAATAATTATTCAAATATGGTTACAATATATTGCAAAGTCATGAGTCATTTCGTCAGTACTGAATAGTGGTTCGTTCGATTCAGAACTATATTCCGTTTTGTATCCACGTACTCCTTACAATGTTGTTCAAAATATAATTGTTTAACCAAATCCGTTAGGAGTCAGTCAGGCAGTTCAAGGAAAGAACACCAAGAGATACAACAATGCCCGAAAAGTGGTCGTAATGTCAGGTGACCAGGGTTGTGGAGTCTGAGTCGTTAGATTTAAAAAAATTATATTGTATGACAAAATATGGAAAGACCGCGGTATATCCAAAATAAACTGTGGTGAAATCCAATAGTCTGTGGTGAATTCTATATTTCTATACGGTGTGGAATCATGGACCCTGAAGACAAGAGAGAGAAGACGCCTTTGAGATGTGGCGCTGGAGACACATGTTCCGCATAGCGTGAATGTCTCCATTTTGCAGAAGCTGAACATCAAATATTTACTCAAGACGAATCCTTTAATTTTTTGGGCATCTTGTGAGAAGAGAAGATAACTCGAAGAAGCTGGTTATGGTGGACCATGTTCTATGCCTGTAACTTATATCTGTTTTATTCCAATAAAAATTAAATTAAATAAACACAAACAACACAGCGCAGTACCGCAAACTGGGGTGAATAGGGACTTTGGGAGGAATAGGGACAATCGCCAGAAAAAAGTCTAAAGTCGCCATTTTGGCTTGAGTTTAGGACTTCAAATATTTTATGTTGAAATAATAAGATATTTTTTTATCTATCGGTAACACTATTACCACGGTGCCACGTAATAACATTGTGAGTTATTAAATTTCATAAAAATTACATCGCTTAAGTTTGCTTGTAAAATTATTAAACAGTTAGGTTATTTGGTTAATATTAGTATTTCACAAAGTACAATTTTATGCTGAATTCTGGTGTATTGTTTGCAAGTAAAATTTCACATTTATTAATATTTTACACTGGTTTTGGTCGTGGGGCGAATAGGGACGTATTTATTACGGGATGAATAGAGACATATAATGTATGTTACACCGTTTTTATATTACGTCACTGTACTTCCAGATAAATTATTATCTTGCCGGCAAGACAAGCTGTTGGAAAAATAACGAAAGCGGAGGAAAAGCTGCTATCTATATCTTCCCAACTTAGATTAAAAAAAAAAATTAGTCTTCAGGGACTGCGCGGCGTCACGAGTCTGGGGCGAGAGCGAAACATCAATACCAGATGAAAATACAGGCGTTCGTTCTTTTGCAAGTTATATCGCGAATTCTATGGCTGTTAGCGCATGCAGCTGAGCTAAACGGTGCTATATCATTAAATCATCGGACTGTAAGGTAAAGTGTACACCCTGCGGGCGGGTGCGTAGCAGCCAGCAAACCCCCCGGTTTCGATGTCCCTGACCTTTTCCAGTGTCCGCTCTGACTGCATCATTATGATGGGATATTGTGAACACCGTGCGACATTTCCACGGGCTTTCCATGAACTTTCCGCCTAGGATTTCCATACAAGTGGGGCAGAGTCTTTTCGCCGAATCGTCGGCGACGACCTTTCAGTCCCGCACCTCTGGGAATCGCTAAGCGCTCAGATGTTCTAAATGTTTCATTTTTTTTCTCATTATATTGTATTTTAATTTCTATGACTTTATGTTCGCGAAAGAGTCAGGTCTATTCAAATTTTTTTTTTTTGTTAAATAGATATCAAACTGAGTGATCGGTATTTGGTTAAAAAGGGATATATACAAATAAAAAGTTTGTATACATGTGTATCGAATTGTCAACAATTGTGGAAGTATACAATCTTAAAACTCAGTACAAATAGGCTTTATTCTCAAAAATAGATAACGAAATAATTGTACACAATGGTGGACACTCGCTAAGGAGATGCGGTTGGTGGTGGTCGGTTCGGGGTGCCTGCTTTCAAATTGTCTCTGTGTTAATTCCATACCTGTTTACTTGATTTTTTACTTGTAAGAAGTCCTTCTATTCACTACACACATCAGTCTTTAATTAAACATTTTTATAAATATATATTTTCATTTTTTCTATTATTGTAATTCCCTGAATTGTGGTAACCGTCGTAGATCTATTGAGGTTCTATTTTTCTTTATTAAGGAGAACACATTGTTATTGTAAAGTTGTAATTATTCAGAACGTAGGTATGCGATATATGAAAAGTGTAACATATAGGTTCGAAAATTTGTCGTCAAAAGTACAACCGGTGTAGCGTAGTTGGATAATGCACCTTCCCCGGCTTGGAAAGAAATTCAGGTTCGAATACCGGTAGCGCAACGGACAATATTTTTCGATAAAATTGATTTTATAATTAATACATTTAATTAGTTTTTAAAATATTTTTCCACTAAAGTATTAGTTGTGAAACAATTCGTCCATATATTAATTTTGTATTCACCAATATCTTACGTCATTATTATTCATCTAGTTTTAGACATTCTCTTTACTTTTTCTATGAAAGTAGATATGCATTCAATTAACAAATCAAATCTTTCACGCCAGAGATTCCTACTAGGCCCTGGTTTTCCAAAACGAAATTAAATAAGTTTGAAACTTTCTCGATCTGCCGTATGAGGATCGGCCATTGTTGTGTAAATTCTCACTTGTTTAAAATCCGCATTCGGGACTCTCCTACGTGTGAATGTCAACTAGAAGAGGAAAATTTAAATCATGTTTTTTTAGGATGCCCTGTCAATTACCGGTATCCAAATTTAATCCAAGATCTTTCTAACAACAAAATTCCATTCCCCATCAACATCCCAACTTTGTTATCATCTAACAATCAAACCATTTTTAAAATATTAACGAGGTTCCTAAACGCAAATGAAATAAACCTGTAAAAATTAAATGTATCCAAAAGAAACTTCACATTAAATAAAATTACTCGGCAATGACACTCCAATTTAAAACGCCAATTTAAAAAAAAATCTTTCATATTAATTGTAAATATTCAACTAGTACAGCAGATCATATCTGCGAATTATTGCAAGTACGTTGAAAAACCATTACGCATGTCAGATAATAGACCCATTACGTCATGGAATATTTTCTCTCCAGTTACAAACGTCACTTCTTCGAAGTAAAAATTTTTTATTGTTTTTTTTAAAAATTGTGTTTTAATACGATTATAATGAGTAAAGTCAATATAACAATCGCTAATAAATATTTATTATATTTATGGCACTGTGCGCCTTCATTTATATTTGATATTTAATTATTTATGAATAATTTTATTGCACGTTTGAGAATCTAGCAAAGTAGCCAGGACAAGGTTGAATAACTATCAGATGTGATACTTATTGCATCCCACATAGTAATAACTTGTAATATATTGTAATATGTACTCGGTTATGAATAATATTGTACACTTAGGTGGTTAATGTAAGTAAATTCTCGTGAAGGATGAATGTAGGTACATAATTATTGATGGCGTAGAGGTGATTATCGATGACTGAGTGTTTTAAAAATACTGATTTGTAGTATTTCGAAAAAAGTAATATATTCACGAATAGAGGTTTTAAAAATAGCCTGCGGCCGAGTGCAGTTCTAAAGATTAGTTATAAAAATAACACAGAACTATGTTCTGAAAATGCAACTTCACAACAGAAATGTATTCTTAAAAAAAACATTTTAACATTGAAGATTATTGAGTTATCCTCAAACTAGTTGTATTTACGAGTAGTGATGAGCTAAACCGTGATTGTGACTGTGATTGTGTAAATGCTATTCGATTGTAACGTTGATTGGTGAGTGAGATTTAACTGTTAGAGGTTCAGTTTCTAGTGTACCGGTGAATGCTCGACAAATTATGAATAATCAGTTATCAATTATCGTTACAATCGAACACAAATCTCAGAATTACAGTCACAATCACAGTTAAAATAACGGTTTAGCTTATCACTATTTACGAGTATAAATATACACGTTCTAGCGAAGCCGTTTGATGAATTAAATATTACTTAATTTATAACTTTGTTTTTAACTAGTTTTATGAGTTAAATTTAATACACCAACCGCAAAATACCATTTCCTTCATAAGGAAATAAATAAATAAACTAACTAAAATCATATGTCAAATTGTGCTATTGTCTTAATTTATATCTGATGTTATACACTAGATTTTACATTTTTTAAAACTATTACTTAGATAGGATCTTTACACTCATTTAAAACTAATTAACTGAATGTTATTTGCCATAATTAAGACAAGCGCGACCATTAGATGCATTTTCCGCGTGCTATAAAATTATCTTAATATATTATTATATTAGTAAATTATTGCATAAACGAAATATACTTTCTTATAATCTTGAAGCCAAGATTACGAAGACATATCTCAATTGAAACAAATTAACAAAAATGAATAGTGTTATAAATCATTCAATTTGCAGGACATATTAACAATTTTCGACGTTTTGAAAGTACTTTGTTTTTTTGAAAACATATATTATTAAATAATATATTATATTTACTCACATGCTTTGAGGCTTCAGCTACTATTTAAAGTTTTATGTCAAAAATACAATAATCAGTTTTTAAATAATAAAGTCTTATAAAATACTATAAGTTTAATTGTCCATCGAACTTCAATACGCTGGTATATCCGGCCATGGCGGACGTCGAATCCGCGCTGTCATTATTTTTGTTAAAAAATGCCGAAAATATGTTTTCACGCATATTTTATCCACAATATAAATTAATATTGAACTTATTCACAACATTAGTAGCAATTTTCATAAATTAGATGTCTTTTTACTGATTTTAAGGGAAAACAACGTTTTCTTGAACAAAGTAATCATTTTATGTACGTTATTTTTATGTAAGTCGCAATTAAATATTTCGTTTATATATAAAGTTGTTATATTTTAAACACTAGTTGTCTGTTTCATAAATAGTATAAAATTATGAAACAGACATCACCAAAACGGCAACGGGGTGTTTTAAATCGATAATATTAAACAAAACAATAAATTGAAGCTCTCGTAAATTTTTAAAATTTAGAATATTGATTTAAGCGACCATCTAAATATATGTAGGTACTTTGTCTGATTTCAAAACATATTCATATATATTAATTAGGTACTTCAATAAATTATTTAATTTTCGATTGACTAATTCAAATGACAACACACATTTTTATTTCATTCCATATGTCGATATGAAAAAAGGTCCAAAAGACACGAGTTATTTTTGACACTAGTATTGAATGCGAGAAAATCAACAATTTTATTGTCGTCTCTTTCTATTCAACCCTTCCACTGTGTCACGATTTACTTAAAAAATAATGTCATTAATTATTTCTCTGATACTCATAAGAATTTAACAATTAACCTCATCTTGAAAGCATATTATATTCGTGAAGAATTTATCGAAATTCAAACTGGAAAAATGAAAGCTCGCTCTTAATGATACAAAAGTATTGGAAAAAATAATTTAGGATAGGACTTGTGGTTAAATTTAGTTGGTTATTTATAATATTTTGGTTAATTTTACATGTCATGTTTAATTACATGCCATTAATTTTACATGCCATATGCAATTTAAGATCATTTTCCGTAACCGGTTGGTGTATTAAATTTAACTAATAAAAGTGGTTAAAAAAAGTCATTCATATTAAAATGAATAAAAACCACAATGTAAAGTTTGCAATAAACATTAAAAATATAAATATAATTACTACTATTTATTTCTACTTAATTCTTCTTTCTTTAACTACTGGTCGATCTTAACCCACACTTTACCACAACAGTTGAGTATCATTATCTATGTACATTGACGTGTTTCCGTGTCTTCTTCTTCTTCTTCTTCAACGGCACTACATGTCAGGATGGAATTTGGCCTCCTCTACAAGTTATTTCCACTGACTCTTATCCCTGGCCATTCTTCTCTAATTTCTGGACTCTTCCATCTTGCTCCAGTCTTCTTCCGCACAGTCAGCCCACCTCTTCCTTGGTCTGCCTCTAGGTCGCTTCCACTGGGATATCAACTTGGTCGTAATCCTTGGTGTCCTGTCATCTGATATTTTTTTAACATGGCCAGCCCATCGGTCTTTGGGTCCCACAGAATCTTACGATCGATTCTTGTTCAATTAAATTTTCAGATCAGAGTGTTTTTTCATTTTTGTAACTTGTCGAAAGGTGAACAAATAAAAGTGACCACATTATTTTATACGTTCTTTTCACAAAGATTTATTCGTTATAAATTTATACATGTACTATTATAAAATGATTAATTTTTTTTTTACATTGTCATTAAAAATGATCATTAAGTTTTGGGTTGCAATCTACAATAATTATTGTTTTTCATAGCTGCCTAATTTGATTGTAGCTGTTATTTTTTCAAGTGATATATTATAAATTACGCGGACCGCGACCCCGGATTTTATCATCTTTCTATTTGGCCATTCTTTAATGGAATTGTCTGACATTTGTGGAAGTTTCCACGTCAACGTTGACGGCTCGGGCTGAGCTCTGATTGGCAGCCTTCTCGCGATGACCCGCTTTCAGGAACGGACAGTAGAGGGCGTTCACTTCGAACGTTCACAGAAGAGTTGAATTTCACATTAAAAATAAATTAAGGGATTTATAGGGGTAACGTGAATATCCCACAGACGCTTAAAACCTTCTGAGGTGAAAGTTAATTTGATTTTCAATTAGATAAATTTAGATTTTTTTATGTTTGATTATTTCATTTCAGTGCCGATAAATCGGCATTTATTTTTATAACAAATCCTTAGTGCAAATATTATAATATATTTCATTCACACGCAAGCCTGTAGGCCGCTTCCTACTTCGCTCGGTACATATAAAGTACCTGTTCTGAGGTAGGTAGCCATAAGCCGGAATTTAAGTTGGAAGTAAGGTAACAAATTAAATGGTAAAAAACAGAAAAATCAAAATGAGACAAGTAGAGATAATAAGTAAATTGAACAAAGTCAATTTTTTTGAGGCAGACTAAAGATATGTAAGAGGTAAAAGAAAATAAACAAGTACGAAGCAAACAAAACATGAAAGAATGTATAAAGACAAAAAGAATTACATAAAATGAGTATCTTTGATCATTTAACGAACTTTTCCAGCTGACTTTATCCGATTTTGAAAAGCCATTCCTTTATAAGCACACAGAATTGAGGATACGATACTGTTGCCATCTCTTGTGATAGTTTATTGCATATCCGCGGTCCTATAAAGCATGCATGTATTTGAGCAAATGAAGTTTTCATTAATGGGACAGCTAGTTTTCTTTGAGTTTTTGACCGAGTACACTTAGAATGTGTAATAAGGCGCAGGATTCTGTTTTCATGCATGTCTTTAAGGAGAGTCCTAATGAATAATTCCCTGATATTTAGCACCTTGAGTTTTTGGAATAGCGGCTCTGATTCATGCTGAAAGAATTTATTGAGAATTATTCTCATTATGGCTTTTTGCATTTTAATCAGTTGGTCGTGTATTGTGAAATTATTTAACTGGAATGACTACCACTTTTTAGATGTAGATATACCTACATTACAATTATATACCTTTTTTAAACAGCTAAATACAACATGTTGTAGGTGTGTGTGCTAGCTCTTAGCCATAGTCTAAGGAAGAAAGCGTATGTGTGTTATTGGCGCACGGCGTCGGAACGGTACATTACTTATTTAAAACTGATTGATTACTTGTTTGCGTTAATTGATTAGGTAAGGATCAATGGATCATTCACACCATGGTTTGACATTACAGAGTGTGTCAAGCAGGGTTATGTAATGCCTCCATGGCTGTTCAGCTTGTGTATGGATAAAGGTGTGAAAGAACTGGAATATATGAATGTAGGAGAGAAAATGGGCGATTTGATTGTATGCTGTTTATTGTATTATTGCCGATGATGCAGTATTAATGGCGAATAATGTATGCAAGGAAAGCGACCTTATTATGAATGTCAACAAGTCGAAAGTGATGGTATTCGAGATGGAGGAAAGCAAGACAACGTACAAAATACTTGTAGGTAATGAATGTTTGTAACGAGTAGATGAGTTTGTGTATTTGGGAAGTATGTTCGATAGAAACGGAAAGACAGAAAGGAGGGTGACTGCAGGGAATAAAGTAAACGGTGCTTTGAATGGAATTATAGCTAATGAGAACTTGTCAACAGAGGCAAGACTATTGGTTCACAATGGAGTCCTGATACCGACACTGATGTATGGAAGTGAGGCCTGGAGCTGACGGAAGAGGAACGAAAATAGACGGAATGCAGTGGAAATGAGATCATTCAGGCGTATGTGTGGTAAATCTATTTATGACATAGTAAAGAATGAAGAAATAAGGAAATAATGTAAAGCCGATCTTAGTATATTGAATAAGATTAAGAAATAATCACTTAGGTGGTCTGTTCATACGGAACGTATGAATAAGGGGAGAATGATAAGAAATATATATGACGCAAGTGTTGATGGCACCAGAAGTAGAGGACGTCCGCGGAAAACATGGCACGACCAGTTAAACCATATACTGGATGATGGTCACAATAATCGGCGAGCTTGTATGATAAGATGTATGAATGTGGATGAGGTGAGAATTGTGTATTAGGACAGAAGAGTGTGGCGTTCTATCCTCTCTGCCTACCCCCGCGGAGAAACGGCGTGATGGTAAGTAAGTAAGTAAGTAAGATTTACTGTGGTAGACCACTTTGAAAAATAGATTGTACGGAAACATTGGCATTATCTTTGAACAGATGGCATTGTAAAAATTAAAAAATATTAACACACTATATATCATGTATGATTTCAATTCTCTGTAGAAATTCCTTTAGTATAATTTATTATTATTTAATTTTTTTTATTTCTTTATTCTGTTCATGTTCTTAATATATGTACGTACATATTATACATTCTTATAAATATACAAAAAAGGTAAACATGCTTCGTAATGTAAGAGATGTTCACTGTCTCCTTAACTAGACCGAAGTCTGTACTAAAGGAGACAGGTTCATCCGTTGTCTATCATACAAATATAAAACCATTATTATCATTATTTTTTTTTTATCTAAACCAAAAATATTAGGAATTAAGTAAGCAGGGTTATAATGACGTAATAAATAAGTAAAATATTCTCGCTATCCCATGATTGAGACACTATGCAAAACAGAACATGATTGCGGTTAATATTCAAGTACAGTTTATTCGCTCAGTTTTTATTACTGGCCTATTACTCCGACCCATTGAACTTCCAATTTTACTTACAATTCGGAACGAAAGGTCATCATGTATATGTATTTATTTATTTAAAATTAATCAGTATAGCGGTTGAGTCATTTGTGACTCGTGACAAATTTTATTTTTAAAAAATGTATCGAGTTTTCTGTGTGGTGCGATTGTCGATAACGGATATAACATGACATGTTAAACTCGCAGGTTAGACCTCCCGTTCCACATTAATTTTCTATTTTTGATGTGTAAACATCTCAGTTCGCCCCTCCCCCCTCAAAATGTGTGATAAAAAATAATCAAACAAATAATTTTATCAAGTACCTGTCCACCTATCAAGCACACTTTTTAGAAATTCACAAAAATTGTTGGAAAAGCCATAACTATTACTCGTTCAATAGGTGAAAAAAAAACATCATTGTGATTTCAATACATACACAAAATATTTACAATAAACTAAATTTTAAATTTTAATTTTTTCCTTGATTCCCAGTGTAAATAAATATGTATTTTATAACTGGAAACAATACGTACAGGAACCTCGATTGTTTCAAAAACTTTATTGTTACGTGCGAAATAGTATTGAAGAGACAAATTGCTACTCTTGTGTGAGTGTGATTGTGATTAGTATCGACGATTAAAAACTGTGATCGTGATGGACCAAAATTATAATTTTTTAAATTAGATCTAAATAGTATCCAATTAATACAAATTAAATGTATCAATTGGAAAGATATACGGGAAAAATTCAATTTATCGAAAAATAATTTTTGTAGCTACTGGGATTCGAACCTGGATCGTTTCCTATCCGGGGAAAAGCGTTAACCGATTACACTACACCAACATAGTATTTAAGTTGATGACATATTTTCGAACATTATATGCTGTAATTCTTTCAAATTGATACATCTATTATTCTAATTTTAAAAGCTTTCATATTTTTATACATTCAATTTATACTAAAATACTACAGAACTGTGTTCTGAAAAACTGCAACTTCACAATAATAATGTGTTCTCTTTAAAGTATCCCATTCTGCTACTCCATCATTACTTTAAACCGTTCCTTCGTATGGAAAGCATATTTAATTCATAACTTCCTAGGATAAATAAATAAAAATCACATCAAAATACAACAACATAATACTTATGTATTTATAATATATTTATACATTAAACTAATTTATAAAGTGTGATTTTTTTAGAGTTTTTAGAATTGTTTAGGTTTTTAGAATTGGCAACACTTTTTCCATCGACAGCCAATTTGACAACTGAGAGTTGATTTGTTTGCCATTTCACTATGAATAGACTTACGACAGAACAACGGTTGTAAATTGTGCAAATTTATTTCGAAAATCATGGTCCAGTTCGCGAAATTTATCGTGCGCTACGTCCATTTTATGGTCGACATAATCGTTCATCTGAGCAAGTAATTCGAATAACCATGGATCGTCTTCGCACCACGCATACTCTAATTGATAATTCGCATCCGCAGAGACATCGTACAGTGCGCACCGAAGAAGCTGTTGTTTCTTCAAAAATAATACCGGCTAGAACGTTACAGTCATTGAAGAGCGCTATAGATCCATGATTACTAACTTTTTCGTTCCCCAATTGAATGGCATTAATGTGGAAGAGCTGTGAGTTCAACTAGACGGCGTAACATGCCGCACAGCACGTGCCACACTCAATTTATTGAAGGAAATATTCGATGAGCGCATAATTTCGCGTAATGGACCTGCGAATCTGTCTCCAAGATCGTGTGATTTAACACCTTTGGATTATTTTCTGTAGGGATATGTGAAGTCATTAGTTTACGTCAATAAACCAGATACGATAGACGACTTGGAAGCCAACGTTAGTCGCGTTATTACCGATATACGACCCCAGCTGCTCCAAAACGTGGTTGAAAATTTTACTTCCAAATCGCGCTTTATTCGAGCCAGCCGCGGCGCCCATACGTGCGAAATCATATTTAAACACTAATGGCATAAAATTATCTTTCCAGTAATGTCAGTACCATAGCCATAACCACGATTTTGATGTGTTTTATTTTATTTTAAAGTTCTATATCTTAAAAAAAACACCCTGACACACGATTCCATTAGATTTGATAGAAATGCTACATAATTATTTTTTATTACTAGCATTTATGACAATGTACAGACTACTACATAGGACCTCGCGTACTTGAGCAATATATTGATAAGATGGCGTATTGAAGTGGAAAAAAATTTAAATGTGCGGTGTTCTTGTCTCGCTGTCTCTGTAAACGGTGTGCAAAAACTATGGAAGTCGTTACACAACGCGATTTAAAAATATGCGTCTATTATTAAAAAGAAAACCGAATAATAATAATAAAAAAAGTAAACACTTTGGTTTTCATAAATCATAGAAATGATTTGAAAATGTAATGTCCGTCCTAAATATTTAATGTTACCGTAGCAAAATAGCAGGGCGGTTTAACCTCGGGTCTGAAATTTTCTGTCGATAGTTATAAACATCTGGTGAAGCTATCTGGGTGAAATCGGTCAAAAAAATATTAGTAAACTTATACAGTGACTTTGTATTTTTAATCATGTGAGTTTTATATAATATGCATCAACCGGTTTCGAAAAAAATATTTTTTCTATTTTTCTTCATCAGGATGATAAAAAAATAAAACCAAACGTAAAATTATTGTCTTACGTTTCGAAAATTAAATTTTTAGTAATATTAGGAAATTAATTTAAAAAAAGAATACCTTGTACCTGAGACTGAATAATGTATTTTATGGGTACAGTTTACTGGACTAATCTGACGTGTATATCTGACCGATGTTTCGGATCCCATTGTCAGCCCACATATCAGCCATCAGTCAGAAAGGTCAGATATACACCGCAGATTAGACTAGAAAACTATTATAGAAGATTCTGAACGGCCGCGAAAACTTTAGAAGATTTCAATAATGTATGATTATTTTGTGATGGTGACATACGTGGAAAATGAAAATGACACGGTGATCCGAAATTATTGAAAAAAAAGTATGATTGTACTTGTTAAATTTAGTTGGTTATTTATGATATTGTGTTCAAGTTTACATGTTTTTCTTATTACTATAATTATTGGCTGAATCCAAAGTTACTATATAAATAATTAGACAAAATACTTTGTTTAAACCACTATTTATTGATTATTCAACATGTTTCAATACCTATGGTATCTTCTTCAGGAAACAATGTATACTGAAATTAAAAATACAAGCATAGATAAAAACAAAACTGAAGTGGTGAATGCATAAGATCTAATATGAAATTTAAATGATGACTATTTGCAAAGATGATTTGGTTATTTATAATATATTAACATATACATTATAATATATACTTGCAAATAGTCACCTTTTAATTTTTTTTTCATATTAGTTCTTACTTATTCATCACTTTATAGTTTTGTTTTTATCTGTGCTTGTATTTTAAATTTTAAGATACCATAAGTATTGAAACATGTAGAATAATCAATAAATAGTGGATGAAACAAAAGTATTTTGTCAAAATAATTTATATAAAATAAGGCTACAAAGTAATTTTACTAATATTGAAGAAGTTACTATGTAACGTTATTAAAATGACTACCCACAATGTTTTTACAGTAAATAAAAATAATATAAATTTTCATCCAAAAGCGGTATAATTTTTAACTTGTTCTACAAAACATAGGGTTAATACAATGTATGCCGTTATTATTCTCGAGAAGATATTTTTATCTACCTATTGTACAATGCGGCCGCTGTAAAGTCAGCCTCGATGATAAATTGAAGTCAGTTTACCGATTTTACAAATCTGTAATAACTTTCCGGCTCTGAGTGACGTTAAGGGATGCCACCCTCTCGGCGGCCTTAATTTACAGAGCCCACCTAGAAATGTGGCTGTTATTCAATCTGCCGAGGCTCGGGGCGCGGCCGCGGATTGCGTGTGCCTGTTTTTTCATGATTAAAAATTACATGGCCTTCGCGTGACCGCAGAGACTTAGGTTTTTTCAGTCGGGCACACTTTCTCACCCTCCTCGGCCGGTCCTGAAAGCGACTTTGGTGCTATTAATGAAATTAACGCAAAACAGCGAAAAACAATGGGCCATTCGCTCAATGGAATGGCTAATCCATCGCTGGAACTATTAGTCGCGTGTAATAACGGAATGAAAAATTCTCAAATTTTAGTCATTTTCTTTTTTGTGTGCGCTGTTTACTTGGGATTGCCTTTTGTAAAAAATACATTTGGTTAAATATTGAAAAATTTTATTCGGTACTTTGATTTCGTGACTTTGAAATTTTTCTTTTAACATTTCTGGGCTTGGCACTACTGGACATCTAATGTAGTTAATATAATGATTTGTTTTATAGCGCGATAAAATGATAATATACGTTTTGGTATCACTTTTTGTACGGCTATTTTATAGTGTTAGAATTATTTAATTTTATGTGTAAATACACGTCCATTTGACAAAAAATAACGCGTTGTTGCATCACGTGACAATACGTGACGTATTGTCTAGTTTATCGATAAACTACACTTCCCGGCGAACGATTACCGCAACATATGTAAATATTTAATAAACCATTTCCTTTTTTTATCTTTTTAAACTGAATTTATCGTTGCTTGAATTGAGTTTACTTTACTTAGTTTAGTTCACCCACACTATTTTTGTTTTGACTTTGACGGCACCGATTCTAGATATGGCGTTTATTATACTGGGATAAATTAATCCTTATTGTAAAAAAACTTTATTTACTTTTTACATTATTATATGGAATTATATCTGACGGGAATTTGTCAACCGAGGCAAGACTAGCGGTGCCCATTGAATTCTGGTACCGACACTGATGTATGGAAGTGAGGCCTGGAGCTGGCAGAAGAGAAACGAAAGTAGACTGAATGCAGGGGAAATGAGATCATTCAGGCGTATGTGTGGCAAATCTATTTATGACAGTAAATAATGAAAAAATAAGGAAAGAATATAAAGCTGATCTTAGTATAATGAATACGATTAAGAAAGAATCACTTAGGTGGTCTGGTCATATGGAACGTATGAATGAAGAGAGATTGATAAGAAAGATATATGACGCAAGTTTTGATGGTACCAGAAGCAGAGGACGTCCGTGGAAGACTTGGCACGACCAGGTAAACCATATACTGGAGGATGGTCCTGTTAGAAGTCTCAATAGTCGTCGAGCTTGTATGAGAAGATGTATGCATGTGGATGAGGCGAGAGTTGCCTACCCCAGCGGCAAACGGCGTGATGGTAAGTTAGTTTGTTAGTTACTTCGTGAAGCCTTCATTTTTGTTATTTATGTTAAAATTTCTCCTAATAATTTAATAATATGCTTATCGTATAATTAGTAGTTTTTTCCAAATATATGTTTTTCGTCGTGTATTATAGCGTGCCTTCATTACGTTGTGGTCCACCGTTTTAAATGTGATGTCATTAAAAATAACGATTCAAATGTCTGTCTGAAAGTAGTTCGTTGGTGAGTTTTTCGGGTTTCGAGAACAAATATTATATATTAAAACAAATAAAAACTATTCTGTTTTGTAAACGCAGATGAGCAAAGTTTTTATGTGATTAATAAAATCATAATTATTTTATGGAAATTTTGTCTTATAAACACCTGCGTGAGAGCATACATTATTTGTGTAATTCTGAAAAAGTTTACTGGAGAGTTGTGAAAAGAGTTGCTGGAGAGTTGTGAAAAGAGTTGCTGGACAGTTGTGAAAAGAGTTGCTGGAAAGTTGAAGAGCCGCACAATATTTATTTAGTTTATATACGATTTAAAAATACGATTTCTTGAATTTGATGTTATATTCATGTAATCATTAAAAAATAATACCGTAGTAAGTAATAACGTGATGTCTATTTAACATATTCGTTAAAAAAATATATATTTATTATTTCAGATTCTCGCAGTTGATGTAATGTTCAATTTGCAAATCTTTCCTCTGCGTGAAACGGAAACATTAAAATCGAACACTTTTGCGCTAAAAATAATTTAACTATGGTGTATTAATGGCCTTTGTATTTAGTCCAGCTTTATAGCTGGACTAAATATGGATTTATATAAATCCCAGAGAGCCTAACTTGATTACGCTATTTATTGTAAATGATCATCCGATTTTTGGATTGTTTGGCTCGTGATTTCCTGTAACTTCTGAAAATATACCCGTGAACACTTCACACGTTCCATTACCAATAGTGCTTATAAAATAAAACTATTATAAGTAAGTAAAATTGTAATTTAAATTTTTAATTAAATCACAATTTATTTGTGACGAAAAAATGCAGTTATCACCGGGATTCTAACTTGTAACTTTGCCGGTATAGATCTATAGTTTAATCGGTTTAAGTTCCAGCTTCGAAGTCCTGTTTTATGATTATATTTTATTTATTATTATATTATATATAGAACTATGTTCTGAAAATGCAACTTCACAATAAAAATGTGTTTTCCTTAAACGATATATATATTTTTTTTTTGTATAACTTTCTAAGTGATTTATTATATTATTGACTTGATAGAGTGGATGAGGCAGAGTTAGTGTTAATTCGTTTTCATTTTAATTTTATCCTCGTTATAATCCTTCAGTTTGGCAATACAATATTTAATTTCCCACTTAAGACGCTCCCATCACGGGCAACACCTTGATTGTTCCATTGTTATATCTTCATTCAATTTGTTGTTTATTGGCATTAGCAATATATTAAGGTGACCATTCATTTGGAATGTTATTCAAAATGTTACTTCAAAAAAGAACGATGCACTAAATTATCGACCCACACAAAACTTATTTGTAATACCACAATGTCGTTTCTGCGCTTCAAGCGTAGGGAAATTTGAATGGAAAGTGAAACATTATATTTGATTGCACGGATTTCTTTGAAATATACAAATTAGGTTAAAATGGTTGTTTTCTACATTCAAAATTATAACGTTGTTGTACTGCGGGTAGATAATTATTTCAATTATGTCGTGTGTATTCCTTCGCGCCCGTCCCGGGACGGGTTTTAAACACTTGTAAATTAAGAGTGTCCTATAAATGCCTATAATACCTCCATCGTCACGTGTCGTCCGTAATGCACACTTTAGCCGAGATTCATAAATATACGGTAATATCGACTCGTTTTGTGAAACCAGCCGCGGCTGGCTGAGTAAAGACGTCTGACTAGAAATTAGATTACGGGAGCGCGGTTTGAATCTCGCGCTGGCCAATTTTTACAACTTTTATTTAGTCATGGCATAAATGGTTTTATTTAGCGAGACCTCGAATATAATCTGTTGTCAGGTGGCGTCGTGGCGCTGTAGCGATAAATTATGTTTTTAAATCATTTTATTTATTTATTAGTAATAATACAAGTAATGATATAATGTTGGCATTGGACATGTAAAAAAATAAATGATGAATCCTAATATGTAAATCCTGCGTAAAAAAGTTATGAACATAAAAACAAAATAAGGAAAAATCATTTACATGTTGCATCAAAGAATATAATTAATTAGGTTATTGAGTATAGGTAATAAAACAGAAAATATATCAATGTCAGTGAACAAATCGTTGTAAGCATTTTATTGGGTATTTGTTTGCGGTAATTGTACTGTCATCATTTTCCTTTTTTTTTGACAATAATAATAATTTCAACATCTTTAAAAACTATTATTAAGAGAACACATTCTTATTGTGAAGTTGTAATTATTCAGAGCATAGGTCTGTGATATTTTAAATATTAATTAGAAAGATATACTTATAAAATCAATTTTATAGAAAAATATTGTTGTTGCGCCACCGGGATTCGTACCTGGATCTGTTTCCAAACCGGGGAGATGCATTATTCAACTATGCTACTGCGAAATTTTCGAACCTATTTGTTACACCTTTTTTCAATTTAATACATTTATCGTTCCATTATTTGAAAGAGACATCTATTTTGTTTTTACGTGATTTCAATGTATCAATGTATCCAAAATTTTATAAAAATCAATTGTTAATCTTGGCGTCTGCTATCAGTTTATTCAAAGGTGTTTGAGATTCCGTAAAAACAAAGTAGATGGCTCTTTCAAATAATGAAAAGATAGAAGTATTAATTTGAAAAAGGTGTAACATATGTGTTCGAAAATTTATCGTCAACAATAATAATAATGCACTTTGGAATCCCGGTGGCGCAACAAAAATATTTTTCGATGGAATTGATTTTATATGTATATTTTCCTAATTAATACATTTAATTAATCTTTAAAAACTGTTAAATAAATACTGGCCATGGTAGCGAAGCGGCCACTATTGGCCTCGAAGCCGCCACTACCTGACAGTTGATTATGTAAAAAAAATATTATTTCCCGTCAGTTCGTCATTTAAAATCGAATTCTCGATAAAAAGTCTCCGAACCGCGCAAAGTTTGATTTCGAAAATGGAATCTGCGATGTCACATTACGGCGGATGGTGGTAAGGTCCGTACGCCGGCGCTGATTGGCCGTCGGCGCTGGCTGGGCCTGGCCGGCGTCAGTACGGAGTTGTCCGTCCTCAGTTCGCCATCGGCCTCTACATTTCCCGCTTTTTCCCCGCCGAATAGTTTTCCCGCTCGCGCCGACTTCCATGCGGACTTATTTTATCGTTCTCCTTTTTTGCATATCCTTTATCTAAGCAGTTTTCCGCAGGTGCAAGTTCGACCGAACCGCATATTATTATATCGTTTAACTCAGTATCTGTACGACGCATTTTAAAAATTCAGTGGAATTTAAAGTGATGTAAATATTATAACTAAAGAAACAAACTTTTGCAAGTTTTTGCACCGTAAAAAACAACCAATTGCGCAAATTGTACATAATATTGTATATTTTATTTTCACATTATATAGTTGTAAAGTTTTAAATTATTAATTATAAGATTTAGTTTGACATGATTTTGTTAATAATGTCATTGTCGTGTTGATAAAGCCGGTATGTGACGTGGTATGTGTGCTTTAATATTGTTGCTGTAACTTGTTAAAACTTTAAAAAGCACCGCTCTTATTTGCCACTCTTGTGTTGTTTCACATTTTATTCATTCACAAGTGTAATTCGGGACCGAGTAAATGAAATAAATTATAAACAAATTCAATTTCACGTTTGAATAATTGAATGCATATTATTTGATTTACTTTGTCCAAATTACCGCATTTCTTGCACTAAATCACGTAAAATGTTCACAGATGTGTTATCCGATGTGAAGAAAATAAAATTGCATGACTGGAATGTTAGGAATAGTTCGAGGCGGGCCCGGAGATTCCCAGCATCTTCGTGTAATATAATATATCATCACGTGATCCACATATGTTTCCTATCTCACTAACATAAAAAAAAACACATTACGGCGGCCGAATAATATCAAAATAGAATAAAATAAATTAAACACGTGCTTTAAATTTATTCGCATTACTCAATACTAAATATATACAATGAAATCATACAAAAAAATCACGATCCAACGAAAATAAACATTGCGTTGACATCTGCACACGCTGCGTGTATTTTCTCGCCCGTGTCTGCGAGCGAGCAATTCTGCTTGTATGTGTATACAGAATCATATGTGTACGGTCCACCTCAAAAATCTTTTTAAAAGTCTTCACTTTGGATGTTGTTTTTTAATGGATAATATTTTTTTTATCTTCAAAATATAGATACTACTAATTAACCAAAGAAATGTAGAATTTCCGTTTTTCATTAACGCACTAGATTGTTTCGAGTCGGGAAAACGTGTTATTTTTATATTACATTTTATTAACTAATTATTATTTTGAATCCTTGCCAATAAAAATATTATTTCGTTGAATAACTTTATGGCAATCTATAAATTGTAATAAATCTAATGATTTTTCCATTTTTAATACTAACAAAACGCTTGTGGGAATATTTTTATTTTTGGTGTTTATTCAAATTTTTTTATTTTTATGTAGATATTAATCGAAATTTTTTGAAAATTTATTATTAATCGATTCGTTATTGCCTGATGTACTAATTTACAAAAAAAAAATTAGTCATACGTATCCGCGAGTGCAACACTAATATTCAAATGCACCTATTGCACCCGCGCAGGTAAGTTGAATATGCTCACTATGTCTTTGAATTGTGTACGTTTTATATGTATGTGAATATTATTAAAATGTGTTCGTGGCGTTTTGACTCGGTTCGAATTAATTTATAAACGTATAATACACACGTATAATACACACGTATGATAATCAATGTATAGATTACGATCACGTAATTCATTGGAATCGAAGTTATTTTTGATTTTCCTCGATATTCCGTGCACAATCGAACAAGCTCCTCCGGTCCGGCTATGTTTATTGGCACCAGCTCTTGTGTCTGATCATCGACTGCACCATTTAGATTTTGATTTGTACATAATTTACTCAGAACATGCTGTGTAGAAACTGAAAATATTATGCAACGTAATTTTATCAAAATAATCAGGACTATGTTTGTATTCATTTTTCACTCATTCATGATTTTTATTTTTCATTTTTATTTAGTAATCTTAACCTAGAGATATTGAAAATGCATTATTTTGTGCCGTGATCGCGTCTCACATACCTGGCCGTTTAATCGAGCACTAAACAGCCATAATGACACAGCCGAAGCCGGCATCCAGAAAGTTACAGATGTAGACGGGGAAGCGTAATATTATTATTATTTGTGTTAAAGTATTTGAACCAATCATTTTTTCCTAGTAAAGCTGCATTAAAATATACATTATTTTCATTTTTGATTATAGAGTGGTTTGGAATAAACTACTCGTAGATATTCTACATGAGATAGACAGTTCTGTATTCAAACACTTAACTTTCAAATATCTGATTAGTATTATCCTGTTAATTACAACGGGATGATGTTAATCAGAGGAAACATCGATTAATGCTAATTAGAGCATTACCAGAGGTGATAAAAAAAGCATAACATCTTGTTAAAAATTGTATCCAGAAGATATAACACAGTGGACCCTGTTTTATGATGATAATCTTTTCCGCAGATCCCTTGAAAAATATGGATTGAAAGATATGGAAAAATACTTAAATTTTTTATTCACTCAAATGTTTTAATATTGTTATGAAAGTTCTGTTGCATTTTAGATGATGTGGTATTTAATTTTAATCAGGCTAGAGAGAAATGCGATGGGATCATTTTGTCATCACGGACAGTTGTAGATACGTGATTTACGAATTATATTTGTTATGCACATTAAAATTTCGATTTTTATTTGTAATAATTTTATATAAAATAATTATCTACAGACATGACAAAAATCATCACTTTGTACTTGTTAATGTGATATAATAAAAAAAAAATCATTAAAACTATCGATATCGATTTCAAATTTATAAAAAATAATCTAATCCAAATATGTAGATTGATCATAAAACGGGCGTTACTGCTTCGAGTCAAAACTAAAATAACTAATGAAATAAAAATATATATTTTTAATTTTTATAATTTTTTAAAGTACCTAACTGGTGAAATAAAATAGAAATTTTAGATTCGATATCGAAAATTGATATTTGGGACAGGATTTCTTAATCGCACTGTGCATTAATATTATTTTTATATATGTGTTTGAGGATAACATAATCGCTGAGTAAATATCTATATTAAAATATGAATTAAATACATTAATTAGAAATATATACTTTTAAAATCAGCAATGTTATCTTTGTGGTTAAGATTCATATTTTTATTTTTTATCTTTGTTTTATTAACCACTAAAATGAGTTTAAATACATCTACCGGTTTCGAAAAGTACCATTTTCTTCAGGATGTCATAACTAACTAACATATGTTAGAAAATGGTATTTTTCGAAACCGGTAGATGTATTTAAACTCATTTTAGTGGTTAATAAAACAAAGATAAAAAATAAAAATAGAAATATATACATATATAGTTGTTGCGCCACCGGGATTCGAACCTGGGAACAACAATATTTCCTTATATATATATTATATATATTCCTAACCGGGGAACAACAATATTTTTCGATAAAATTGATTTTATATGTATATATTTCTAAATATGAATTAAATATATTAATTATAAAGATATACATATAAAATCAATTTTATCGAAAAATATTGTTGTTGCGCTACCGGGATTCGGGAAAAAAAAGTATATATTTCTAATTAATATATTTAATTCATATTTAAAATATCACAGACCGTCTGTTCTGAATAATTACAACTTCACAATAAGAATGTGTTAATAAATTTCTATATATTAGAATATTGTAATATGACCCAAATAATTACCTATTTATATATTATAAGTATTTCTAAATACGACACACTTTTATTTTGTTCCGTGTCCATTAAATAATCTCGTACACAAATATTTCATTAGCTGATTGGACTAACGAGAAGTACCTGCTTATGCATACACATTAGTGTACGTATTATATTTTATCGCCTTGGTAATATTTCACATCTACGTGTTTAGTACAATTCCATATTATAACTATGATGACAGCCTTTACAAAATTGATCTGTATATCGAACTCTTTGTGTTAATAAAGTAAAATTGAATTATTTATATTCCACATATCTACGCCCTTCAAAATTTGTTATTTCTGTCGTATGTTCTGGCCCTGGGGACGGCGGAAAAAGGAAAACGTACAAAAATGAGTCAAAAAATGTCCAAATGTATAAATGATTACCCCCTCATATCCGTGTATACTTACGTTCATATAATATATACCTGCTTTCGAGTTTATTTTATAATCTTCTGAATTCATTTTCATGTTCCCGGCGTAATAGAAAATTATAAAATATTTAATATTAATTAAATTACATACATTAAATTCTTGAAAACGTTTAAGCAATGTGTGAAAAATCTAAATGGTTTGTTAGTAATTTTTTAAAATATACTAGGTGTCTACATTATTTTGCCAGTCTAAAAATTTAATATTCTCAAATTTATACTCTTAGTATTAGAAGCCTGGAAATGGCAAACAAAAAACGAAAGTAAACTGAGTGCACGCGTAGTAAATGTTTGCGGAATAGAGTGAAGAATGTAACTCTGTTTGTAGCGTACTCGATAGAAAGGGTCGCCGAAATGGTTTGGTCACGTGGAACGTGTGAGCGAGGAGCGTTAATTCTGCGCAATTGACAAAGTTTTCACTTTATTAGTAGAGTACAGGCAGGATAGGCGTAGAAAAATAAAAAAAAGTTATTGTGCAGTCGTGGTAAACTAATACGTGCGTAGATTAGCTGGCAAACGATGATCACTTAATTGCACTTAGCTGGTAGTAGAAGCATATCTGTATCGTGGGTGTGGCCTGATGGAAGCTTTCGAGCTGTGCTAGTACTGCTTTTTGTCAGTAAAAATTTGGCGACACACTAGGAGGACACTTTAAACATTTATTCAAAATGAAATAAAAAAAAAACGCTTCTGTTTGGTGCGGCGATCGTGCAGTAGCCGTATATGTCGAAATGATGTGTTACCGTTTTTATTATCATCGGCTGTAACACAATTTGCGTGTTTTATTTTTTAACATTTTTGTTTATCATCTTTAACAGTCTCAGATTATCAAATCTCCTTTCGACTTTTTTTTGCGGCACCATTTTTTTTAGCACTCGCAGTGTGGCCAACCGTCCGAGAATTGGAGCAACGAAATAACGTATTCATGAGGATGCGATAACACCAGTCGTGATACCCTGAGCTGCATTCGCTGAAAATATGCACAGCGCTGCTCGGATAACACTTAAATGTACGCCAGTGTAAACTTGTGATTATGCAATTCTGATACCGCTTGTTTCATTAATACGTAATAATATCTCAATGTCCTGCGTGTCAAGCGGAGAGAAATTTGGTCACATTACAAACGCTAATGCTGCTTTCCTGCAGGTAAACAAATAATAGATATCTCATAGAGACGAAGCTTTTTAAAATTATATTTAATGGAAGTATGGGTAATTACAGGGCTTACGACCTGTCTTCGGCTGGCTTGATCACTTTATATAAATATAACGTTCACCATTCTCACCCTTCAATCTCCATATGTATCAAATTTTTGAAAGTTGTATATATGTTAATATGTGGACTCACTTCGAGTGGGGCATCTATGGACTAAATTTGATAATTCATTTCCCTGAAACGATGTAAATTAGATGATTAAAGTATAACTGCATGTAGCTACCTTTACTAAAAGCGGTATTTTAGATTGAAACCTAAATAATTTCAAATTCGTTTCAGCTAAAAGATATCATATAAATACATGTATATGATGTCCTTTTTGTTTTTATTGAGATATGGTAATGGGAGATCAGATAATGACTTATGTATATGCCACATCGAGCTTGGTTCATTTGAATTACGACTGTATAATATTTGGTTTACCTGTCTGTGAGGAGTTAATATTATTAACTCATTAGTTTATCCATTAACTTATTGATGTATGTAAAACATACATTAGGTGTATGAATACATACTTTGTATACACCTAATATAAATTCGTAATTAAAATAAAATAATATTACAACTGAATGAAAACAAAAATATATAAATTTTTTGTATTATATATAATAATTTTTCAGAATCAAAATACGCTCTCATGAAACAAATTATATCAATACTTTCATCTTTTACACTTGACCTGAATTTTCTACATATTTGTCCCGCAGATGAAAACGCTCGTTCTGATTCAATATTTGTTGGTCGGCAAATCGTCAGATTTTGAAATGCAATGTTCAAATATTAACGAGTTCCCAATATGACATTTCTCTCTGAGTAACAGTGAAATAATTACCAATGGTGCGTTTTGGTTGATTTACTGGTTTACTGGTAAACCGGTAATGCAAGCCCTACCTGAAACAGCATATATGTCACAATGAGAATCTTTTTTTTTTAAAATTATTTAAAGCAAATAGCTTCGTCTCTATGAGATATCTATTATTTATTTAATAACAGTGCCTTTACCTCTCAGATACAATCCAGACTGTTAGCTAATCCTCTGATGATTGCTAATCTCGTATGTTTTTGGTCGGTTTTTGGTGATTTTTGATAGTGGACCGATTCCGACGGTGGCTGGATACCTTCTGTCAAGTTAAGTGGCGCTCCGTCCATATAGAGCAAACATGGGAATACCACTAACATAAAAACCCAGGGCTACCAATCGAAGGTTATCAAACACGCGCAAACATAATTTCTACAAGGTATCCCAAAAGTCTTTTTAATAATAAAAATTCTATAATAAAATAATTAATAAGGTTTAATAAAAAAAATATTATTTGCATTTAAGTATCCACAGTCAAAAATTATATTTTCTAAATGTGATCCTTTATTTCGTTGACACTCTTCTAAACGGGAAGAAAAAATTGTGAGAAGTGCCCCCGGCACGTATTCTCCGTGATCGCTGTCATTTATTCTTAGATGTTTTCTTTTAATTGGTCCAGAGAGGGAGGATTGTTACTGGTTACTGTATACCTTTGATTTAAGGTAGCCCTATAGGATAAAGTCCATTGGTATAAAGTTGGGGCTACGTGGAGGCCAGTTTATGTCACCTCATTGGAATATCAAGTTTCCAGGGAAAATTTTACGAATAACTGGTAAGAACACGCTCCATAGCGACTGAATTTCCAAGAGCGCGGCTAGCGATCAGCATACCTTCCGTCCCTCTCCGCTCGTTGCGTTGGTGCAGCGAATGAATCAAAATGAAAACGTCTTTTGGGACACACCGTATATTAAATAGAAATATTTCGAATGCACATTCGAAACCATAATTCTTTTTGGTATAGTTGTAGGTATAGTACTGTTACATAAATAATTAAATCGTTTTATAGAGCGGTCTGGACTTTTTATTCGCTTCAAAGGGCCTCAAGTTAAATCATCATCAGTTAGATCATGAAAATTGTATGCAGCATAATTTAATTTAGATTAGTGTCCAGTCGGTAATACGAAACAGCTGTCACTTGAAGAGAAATAAATGTATTCAGCATTGTAATCTGTATTTTTTAGAATCAATATTTATTTTATTTTAAAATCGCCTAGTAATTTATTTCGCTATTATTGACACGCATGCCCAAAAGCATTCCAGATTTTTTACCAAAAATAAATATTGAGAATTTTTTTTCTATTCCATCTTTTCTTCCATACATAACAACACTACAAAATTATTCATTTATTGTAGAAGGATCTCTTTTTTTAAATAGCAATTAATAATAATTGCCTATATAATCTAAAGTATTTAAATGTCGACACGTTTTAGTAATATTTTTATTAAATAATTTAAAAAAATACTCTAAAAATTGACTCATTGTGCTATTCCTTATCTATGTATTTTAAATTTATATAGCTATCTATATTTATTACACTATTTTATAAATAAATATATAAAATTCTAGTTGTTAATTATAAAATTGTTTAGTTTCATACATTGAAAAATTTTTGTAAATAAATACGAAATCATAAATAAATAAATAATAACGAGGCGTATTGGAATATTTAGTAAATGAATTGATAATAAGCTTTGAATGTGCATAATATATGTATTGAATATATTGATTTCTTTTGGGTACGATTTAACAGTGCATTCAAATAAATACTTTGTTTCATAAAACGAATTATTTGTGCATTACAATAATAAAAAAATAACATTAAATAAATATGTCTTTGTTCAATAAAAATATATATAACCTAACCTTGCTAAATTTTAATTAATTTATTGTACAAATAATTCGTTTTAATGAATATAGTATTTGTTTTAATGTACGTATTAATAGTTCCCATTTCTTTTGTTTACTCATTTCTGAATCAATCGAAATCACTAAACGCAAACAATTTCAATCCAGGTTATTCGCGTTTCGCTATATTCGTCGAGTATTTTACGATAGCATGGTGTGTTTCTTGTCTAATATGAAATAAAAATAATACCACAGCAAGTTCCGTATCTTCCTTTGTTTTCTCCGATGCTCCAGAACCTTCGCATTGTGGAAGGTGCATTTTATTGATCGAAATCTATACAATGTCCAATGCAACGATCATTGTATCACGTGTCGTCCGTGATTTGGAAATCCTCGGTTTCAAGAGTTTATTTCAAGCTGGTGCTGCATCTGAAACTGTATAATGGAAATTCCTTTTGCAAAGATTCAATTGCCACGAAAAGTATTAATTTACATTTTATTTTATACATTGCTTCATTTGGTGTCGCGTTTACGTCAATTATCAATTTTGTTTGTTAAATAATTCTGTATAATTCAATAGCCATCGAATTATTATTATGCCGTGAAGAGGAATCTAAATATTTGTAAAATTGGAGAACCTTTCTACAGTAGTGTTATTCGGTCGAAGGTCACTAAAACTTATACAACCGTATACATTTTATATTACGTGTAGCCAAACTGTCATTGAAATGTGTCAATCGTATTGAATAAATAATTTTTTTTTTTTTGTGTGAAGATATATTTTTATTTAATTGAATAAACTTTACCATGTTGGGTAGTAAAGCAATGAGAATTGAGAGCCGAATGAGCGTGCGCAAAGCGACGCTCCCACGAGCGCTCGTCGTTTTGTACTCTCATTGCCAAGCGTCGAGCTGCAGCATATATATTTTTTTTTGGTATCCTATTTCAATTTTAGGTTTCTTTTATTGAATTCTGGGTGTGGTAATTATTTTGAGTAGATGTTTTAATGAGATACCCAATTCAAGGTGTGAGTAATCAAGAAACGGAGGATATGAAAGATTTTAAAACGTTTTATTTTCTAGTTATACAAGCAATTCACAAAGTAAAGACCGATTAATTTTAAAAAGTTAATATAATTTTTTAAATTATTTTTTAGTATTTTTTTTTAGACATACGCTACCTTTATCTATCATATTTTTCCATATAATCTACATTCATACTACCTGCATTTAAGTATTTTTTTAAAGTCCCGCTGATATAGACGTCACCGCCAGTCCATTTAACCTATTGTTGCAACCTGCAATTCGAAAATGTTTTCCGCCTAGGAACTTTGGAAGCTTAGGAAAAAGGTGAATGTTGGGTAGATGATTGGAAGCCTACCCTCTAAATCTGCCCACCAATGCTTGTGTTGCAATAGCAGTGTGGGGTCGGGCACTGCCGTCGTAGTTTTTCGAGTAGTTCGCGATACGGCCAACATTTATTGTTTTGTCTGAAAAATTTAATATTTTCGCGATTTTTACGAAAATGAAAACATTTGTATCAAAAGTTCACGCTAGATTTGACTTTTTTTAAAAACTATTACTTAGATAGGACCTTTACACTAATATTTTTTTTAATTTCAAATCGCCGATTAAAAAACACACATTAATAGGATCGATATAAATATTATTTAGTAAGAAATTATTGTGTTTTTGATACATACGAGGGGCAAGTAAAAAATAAGGTTCCTACATTTTTTCAGGTATAAGGTATTTTTTATTGCAATAAATAAGTAAACCATCTGAAAGCTTGTACTTTATTCTATTTTTCTACATAGTCTCCTGATTTTTCTATGCATTTTTCCTGACGAGTTATCCACTTCTGAAAACCCGCTTCGAAGAATTCCGCCGCTAGGCCGCCGATGAACTTGGTGACCGCTTCTTTCACCTCTTCATCTGTATTGAAGCGTTGTCCACCCAAGTGTTGCTTCAATTTCGGAAACAAGTGGAAGTCGCTGGGAGCAAGATCAGGGCTGTAGGGGGCATGGTCAAGCAATTTCCAGCCGAATTTGTCCAGTAGGGCGGTGGTCTGTCGAGAGACATGCGGGCGAGCGTTGTCGTGGTGCAGCCTAACGCCCTTGGTCAGCCTTCCTCTCCGGCGATTTTGGATGGCTCTTTTGAGTTTTGTCAATGTCTCGCAGTACCTGTCCGAATTGATGGTGGTCCCTTTAGGCATAAACTCGGTCAGCAAGACGCCTTTTCGGTCCCAAAACACCGTAGCCATCACTTTCCCTGCGGAAAGCGTCTGCTTAAACTTTTTCGGCCTAGGCGATTCAGGATGGCGCCATTGTTTGGACTGTTCTTTTGTTTCTGGAGTGACGTAGTGACACCACGTTTCATCTCCCGTAATAATGGAGTCCAAGAATTCTTCGGTATTCTCGGCGCATTCTCGAAGAAACCCCTCGGCACACTTGACACGATTGTCTTTGTGGGTTTCTGAAAGCATGTGTGGGACCCACCGCGCGCACACCTTGCGATAACCAAGTTTATCGGTCAAAATGTTGTCGATGGTTTTTTCACAAACCTCAGGAACCTGGACAGCAAGCTCCCGAAGCGTTACTCTCCGATCTTCGAGGAGAATGCGCTCAATCTTCGCCACGACTTCGTCCGACACCGATGGCCTCCCACTCCTTTGCTCGTCGTGGACGTCTGTGCGTCCTTCGGAGAACTCCCTGCACCATTTGCGGACGTGTTGGACGCTGATGCAAGCTGTGCCATAAACTTCTTCCAACTGTCGATGAATTTTAAAACTCGATTTTAAATAGTAGCCTAAGCCTCAAAGAATGAAGTAAATATTATATATTATTTAAAATAATTTGTATTCACTAACACAAGGTATTTTAAAAACGTCGAAAATTGATCATATATACCTTATGCAAATTGAATAGTTTATAACTCTAATAATTTTTAACACTTTGCTTATTTGGTTCAATGCAAGATTTGTTTCCGTAATTTTGTCTTCAAGATTATAAGAAAATATATTTCGTATGTGCGAGAATTTTCTATATTAAGGCAATTTTGTGAGACGCGGAAAATGAATTTAATCGCGGTTCTTATAATACTTGTATTTTCTTAATTATGGCAAATAACATCCAGTTTATTAATTTTACATTAGTGTAATGGTCATATCTAAGTAATAGTTTTAAAAAAAGTCAAATCTAGTGTATAACTTCTGATGTAAATGAATAATAAAAACCCACATTTTCGTAAAAAAATATGACTTATTTTTGAAAAGGAAACCTTAAATCGTCACCATAAGTTTTCGAATTGAAAGAGTCCATTTAAATTTTCACTGTTTTTTTGGGAGAGTTGCGATGATGACGTTCGCCGTTTGCTCTCTAGGATGAAAATAAGATACCCAACCAGGTCACCACTAACAATCTGATAAAAAACGTAAAAATGCCAGTTCTGACTCCCATTTCGTATGTCGCAGTGTGGCGGGATTTTGTATAGTAGGGTTCATTTTAATGACGCATAACATAAATACGTATTGATGCGGAAATCGGAACTCAAAACAGTTTCGAAAGACGAACCAACTTTAAATTAGGAAGAGGGAATGAATGACCTTCGCGGCAACTATGCTTTACTTACTGGATTATTTATTTATTTAGTATTTTTAGATATCTATCCTGATAATAAATGAATCGTACTGTATTCTAGTGTCAATGTACTCGCGAGGAGAATGTAAAGTAAAAAATTAAAGAATACATTTGAAATAAAGGTAATTAATTACTTTACTAGACGTGGCCTGTTCTAAAGCAAGTACATGTGCAGTTTTTATAAGTTGTATATTGTTAAGGTGCAATCAAAAGTAATAAAAAAGATTTTTGTCTATAATATAATTGGAGACTAAATGTGTAGGTAGTTAGGTTAGCATAAATTAGTTTCATTTTGTATTCTACCTACATCAAGCAACTACTTTGTTATTTTTTTATTTAAAATCGTTAATTACTTTACACCCTTTAAGATCTAGTGGCAATTTATTAAATATACGCAGTGAACAAATTAAAAAAGATCGTTTACCAAATTTGGTATTCATTTTTGGCACTAAAAAGTATCCTAAGGTTTTGCTCCTAGTATATAATATACGAGGCGAGTGTTGAAGGCGACATAATCAGATGGCGTCCGCGATATGTATTAGAGAACGGCTGTATTTAAAGCTTCAAGCTATAAAACAAATTACGTAGATATGTGAACTGTCAAAAAACAGTAAAAATCACGTCTAACTCGGCAAGCGCACGTTCTGCCACTAAATGACGATCGGCATCCGGCACCCCGCGCATTGCGTCGTCCGCACCACTCCGCACGTACACATACACGTATTGATAAATTCACGACATCGAAAACATTTTTTATAAATTTAAATGGTAAACAATTATATATTGTAATTATTTTATCCAATACATACATATATTAAGGAGGAATACCTAAAATATGAACTCTGTTTTTAGTATATTTACAGATATATTCAGATAATTAGAGACAATGTGAACTCAGTTTACATCATCGGAGAGGAAAGGTTAAAGTGAGCAAAAAATCAAAATGTTAATGTTTTATTTTCCATAGTGTCGTAATCTTAAATGCGAAGTCTGTCTGTATGGATGTAATGTAAATATATGACATATAAATGGTCAGCGTCTAAATTCGTATTTGCAATCTGTTATCAATTGCATTAGTGACTTGTCTTCCGCACGTGATTTTGGTACGTGGTAGTGTTTTAATAAACAGATTTTGTATAAAGATATACAAAGTAATAAAATAAAAATTTTAATTTTCAAGAAAATTAATACAAATTATATTGTGTTCATCACACGAAATGAGACTTCCCTTCTTATCATTTCTTTCAATAAGATACATTAAAAACCGGACACCTGTTTTTGTGACATGCTACGTTTTTGAAACACGACCCGGGAGCATTACGAAAATGCGAATATCTACATACTGAAACGCACTGCTGAGCTTTTGGTCGCAAACCTTGTGCCAAATTATATAATTGTTGGTCCAAAATTGTCGTTAGGTGTCATTAACTAAGATTAAATCGTATTTATTTTTATCCGCGAATGGCCAGTAATAATACGCGCATACAACTGTCGGTATAGTCAACGTTAAAATAATTCTCGCCGTTTGTACGTCGGTCGCCATTTTCAATTCATTTTAATAGCGTAAGCCAATACGCGTGCATATTTTTTGAATAAAATAAATCTACAATTGTCTGGCACTTTGCCACTTGACTGGGTATAAAAAAAATATTACTCTCTGGACGTTAAATTTAATAATATATAATTTATTGTGTGTAAATTTGTAAATTTCATATTTTTCTGTCATTATTGATGGGCCTTTTGTCTAGTAGTAAATATAATTTCCCTTTCTGAATTATAAATAAATCTTCGATTAAGAATTTCAACTAATGAAATCTGTTATGCATATATGAATACTGTTTTAGAATTTGTGCAGTTTTCTGAACTACTCTGAGTGTTTGGTATGCAAATATCTTGTGACAATACCTCCAACAAATGTGGAAGCTTATCAACAAGTTGCTCGGGTGCCAAAATTACACCAAGACTTAAGGCGGGACTTTCATTTTTCCAGTTTGAATTTCGAGATATTTTTTGCATTTTGTTTTTTACGTAAATATTGCTAGAGCGAATGGTATCAATAGAAAAGGACGAATATACAATTGTTGATTTTCTTTAATTCCTAGTTAATATGCTATCAGAAATAGCCATTTCTTGAGCATATGTGTTGCCATTTGAAATTATCAAGCGAAAATGAAATAATTTGTTTAATTTCTCATCTAAGAATTGTTATGTTTATATTATGAAGAATGACTGGAAAGAATTCCCAGTAGGTATATAAAAACATGTTTTCCCATGATGTCCTTCTTTATATTCACTCAGGTATACCTTTGAGAAACAAACTGTTTTACTTGTTGCAAGCATTATTGATCCTTATATATTACACCGACAAATTATCATCATTTTAATTTCTAAATCATTTTATCGATGTCTAAAATTAAAGCCTGAATTAAAAATAAAGTCCCATCCTGGAAGACCACCAGTTGGTCGTGGCACAAGCGCCTAGCTTAATTTTAAATATACAGAAAATATCAATGTCACATATATTAATTATTTATTTCAAAAAAAGATGTGACAAATGATTATATCCTTTTCCTTGATTGTTTTCTTTTCTGAGCTTTATTTTCTATGGCTTTAATTATATATTGCGGGTCGTTGATATCCGTGGACCTCGTTTTTCTTGGGTTAATTAATTCTGGGACCATGCAACTCATGTAAAACGATTCAAATATTGTAATTACTTTTCGTGCCAAAAATTGTCATCTCGATAGATGTTTTCAGTTTTAATTATAAAATTTGTTCCCGTCCAAACTCAAAAAAGACACATTTTTGCAATTGTCCTTGAACTTGACTTGTCATGATTTTTATTAATGTTCATTATTTTATTTTTGTCTAATTTCCAAAATGTTACTTTTCGCTTTTCTATAGCTTTATCGACTTGAAGCACATGACGGGCATTTTATTTCTATAATGATATCATTATCAGAAGTACCATCCGAAGTTGCCCCCCAAAAATGATGTGTACTATCAATTGTAATGTTTTATTGAAGTTCTAGTTGCCGAAGTGCAGTAAATTCATTGACTTTGCCGACAACCACAGACCCACAATACGGCAACATTGCATTTTAAACAGGTGATGTTGACATTTTTGAAAGTGACAGCGCATGCGCTGTCATATAGAAAGATGTGACGTGAAATTTAACTCATGTTTAAAATTTCAAAATTATAAACTGTTTAAAAACAGCTCAAAACCATATAATTTACAAAAATAAGCAATTAGTATTGAGAATAAGTATAATATTTATTCGTATTATAGTAAAAATGTGTTTATAGGCAAATTTAATTAAAATCTAACGGAGCGCGGATTTCACGACCGCCGTAGCCGGTTCGAACGGCGTACTAAAAGTTTGATAGATAATTAAAATTATCGTATTTCATAAGACTGAAAATATATTATTTAAAAACTGATTATTGTGTTTCTGATATAAAACTTAGTTTTAAATAGTAGCTGAAGCCTCATGTTTTTAAATAAAACAAAGTATTTTAAAAACGTCGAAAATCGATAAAATGTACTGTAAATTGAATGGTTTCTAACTCTATTAGTTTTTAACATTTTGCTAATTTGGTTTAGATCAGATTTGTCTCCGTAATTTTGGCTTCAAGATTATAAGAAAATATATTTCGTTTATGCAATAATTTAGGATATTAACTCAATTTCGTAGCACGCGGAAAATGCATTTAATGGTCGCGGTCTTTCTTATAATGCTTGTATCGTCTTAATTATGGGAAATAACATGCAGTTTATTAGTTTTATATTAGTGTAAAGGTCTAATCTAAGTAATCGTTGAAAAAAAAGTCTAATCTATTAAATAACTTCTGATATAAATGAATAATAAAAACCCACATTTTCGTATAAACGCGAAAATTTGATTTATTATTGAAAGTCGCGCCTTAACTCAAAATGCATTTTTAACAATCTGTTAAATAATGTTAAAGTATTGATATCTAGGTGAAAAAGTTTACGAAGTTAAAATATATATATTTTTTTTTATCTGCTGAAAAGTGATCAAAAATGTGTTATGTTATGGATGCTTCTTAGACGTCGATATGTAAAATAGTTGAATTTACAAAAAGTGTTTCATCACACAATCGCGATAAATTACCAGTCCCGATATAAACTCATTCGGTAAGTCAATTTTGCATTTCGACTCGCGCTAATGTGTTTTCAAAAATCCAGTTTCACATATTTTTGTCGTTTTCTCTTCGTTCCCGTTCCTATTAATGCCGTCAGTCGTCGTTGCGTCCCGCAAGATAAAATTAGACTGACGCAATACTTTGGTCATCGTTGCAGATATAACGGGTGTTACGACAAGCGTCCTAATGGCATAATACATTGTCTAGTCTTTGATGAAATTTTGATTATCGTTCTGTCCTCGTGAATAATACATATTCATCCAATAATCCGAATTGTTCTTCACGTGATGTCAATCATTAAACACAGTTTATGGTTTATGTAAACTTTTGTGTGTGTGTTTTAACATTTTATTATTTACTGTGACCGTTTTATGTATGCTTATGAGTAAATAATTATAAAACTGGTTTGTGCCAGCAAAATAGCGGGGCTAAAATGAATACAAAGAAAACTCAAAACTCATTAAAAATTTGTTTTGCTCGCCGGATAGTTTTACATTGCAGTAGTTGCAGTGAACTTAGAATTATTTGAGAACAAAATATAGCTGTACTCGTAGTAGCATGTCACTGTGTCTAAAGAGAATAGTCTTTCACCAGAGCATTCTCACAATTCTTTACATATATGGTAGTGAAACATGGACTCGTAAGCTTCAGATGACACGGCGTAGTATGCTTTTATCAACTGAGACAGATTATATGTATTCGGAGACATCTTTGCCCCTGAGGCAGCCTGTCTACTCATTATGGTGTCTCGTGTGGACTACTGTAACAGCATTTGTGCTGGCCAGCCAATGTTTCAGCTGGATAGGTTACAATCCATTCTAAATGCGGCAGCACGGATACTATATGGAGTTTCTGAATTCTCTCACATTTTTTTTTATTCTACTCGTTTAATTTACTTGAGAAGCGTTTCGCTTTGTAAGGGCATTATCAATCTTACAATTTAACTCAACAACTTGTATATAAAGGGGACAGCTAAGACAAGACAAATAAAATTGTATAGCTGTCCCCCCCCCCCCCCTTCTCAACTATAGATATATGTAATTGAGTTAAATCAATCTAACAGATATAAATACAAGTTGTGGAGTTAAATTGTTCGTTTGATAATGCCCTTATTAAAAGCGTCTCAAGTAAATTAAACGAATAGAATGAAAAAACAAATGTTGTATTTTCACAGTTGAATTTAAATTATGCTGGTTGATGTACAAGGCGACACATAACATGGCGACGCTGCATTTTGAAGAGCTTTATATCCCAGGCAACTTGAATTGTAGACGTCAACTCTCAGGTCAGCCTCTATTTCACCCGCTGGAAAGGTTGCAGAACTGACCAACCGTTGCCAGAAATCTAAGCTTAGTGATCGGGCATTCGCGGTGGCAGGCCCAGAAGTGTGGAACCCTTTGCCTTCCGTCAAAATAAGCAGTGTTAAATAAAAATAGACTAAATACGTACATATTCAAGAAATCATTTCTTTATGTTTAAATAACAATTTTTAATTTTTTAGGAGAACACATTCTTATTGTGAAGTTGTAATTATTCAGAACAGACGGTCTGTGATATTTTAAATATGAATTAAATATATTAATTAAAAAGATATACATATAAAATCAATTTTGTCTCTGTCGAATGATGGAACGATTAAATGTATTAATATCAAAAAGGTAACATATAGGGTCGAAAATTGTCGCTAAAAATAATGTCGCTTAGTTGGATAAAGCACCTTCCCCGGTTAGGAAAGAGATCCAGGTTCGAATCCCGGTGGCGCAACAATATTTTTCGATAAAATTGTTTTTATATGTATATCTTTATAATTAATATATTTAATTCATATTTTAACAATTTTTAATTTCATATACAAAGATAGTATAGGACTAAACAGTTTGTGTGGAATTGAGGTGAAATTTTTTACAAAAATGGCATTATCAAAATTGTTCAATATTATTATTATTATGGAAAAAGTATGTCGGTAATCACTAGAAAATACAGAAAAATAAACACATGGTTTGGAGCGCAGACCAAAGTGATGGATGCCATTTTCAGTGCTAAAAAGTATTAATGCTAATGGGCGGGGCCATATATCAAGACGCTCAGTCTCGATGACATTGCAAAGATTGGCGGAAGACCGAAGAAAGTCACGGGGAAGCCTTCATCGAGCATTAGGTCGACAATAGCTGATTAACGTTGATAAAACAACACACTTGGCTCTGTGGCGAATAGCAAACTGGCCGAACGAATTTCAATAAATATTAGACGTAAATCGCGGGAAAGACAAACGTAAAATAGGGTTTGTAATGTACTAAAATGACACGGGACTTCAGAAATAACACGCAAATAGAGGGAAAACGTGAATTCCGGGTATGTGAAATCGAGGTTCCACTGTATCGTATTTTGTTTGTTTCCATCGAGCATTATCTATCCTTGGACGTCGCTGTTGTGATCCCATCTGGACCAGTGGATATTCGTTTTTGCATGTCTGCCTCAATATTGTTTTTGTCTCATGATTTATACTTACATGCTTGTTTGTGAGCACTCTGCGCTTGTTACAGATTTCGTCTGCTCTCGCTACTTGCTACCTTTTCTTAGGAAACTTGGAACTCTCGTACACAAGTTGCACTGTTAAAATATTCTCGTGCCAGGTCACTCTGTTTCGAACTTTAAGTCTTGTAGGGTTTCGCATTTATTTTCAAAGACATGCAATCTACTTTCCTGTGCCGACTTGAGAGAATTTCGCATCCATATATGTAGGACACCTAGTCTACTGAAAAAAAAAACACAAATTTCTTCTGTAAATACAAAATACAAACGATTAGAAATTGAAAAATAAACATTATTTATTAAATAATTCTAAATCATTATAGCAGTCGAATACGGAGACTGACAATTAAATTCGTAGAATCCTTTTCGTGCGTATTTTTCGATAGGATGGAGAGAACTGTGCACAAAGAATTAGTTCCTAAAGGTTAAACCGTTAACGCATCATTTTATCTGGAGGTAATAAAGGAGCGCTCGAAAATCAAAATCAAGAAATACATGAAGTATCATCGTTGAGGGCTACGAGCGGAAGTGGAACGGATTACGACGCGTTATACAGCCTCACGGAAAATACCCGTGAATGCTGCAATGGAAATCACATTGTTTTCCAAATGCATTGCTTTTGGAGGTTACTATTTTAAATTAAACAGTGTACCAGATAATGAATACGTATGTATGTTCTGTAAATGTATTTTTTTCTACGAATTTAATTGTCTGTCCTCGTATATTGTATACAGTAAGTCTTGTTAGAACGAAAATAATGTCTGTACAAGTTAATTGTAACATTTTTGATCAACAATTCCCAAGAAATACAGTGGACACTAAAACTATTCAAAACTACTTAAAACGAAGTAAAAGTTTCAGATTCGGATACTCTATCGATAAAGATATACCATTTTCATTACTTAGTAAGAAATAATGCATCTAGAAACAATACGAATGAGATATATGATTAGTTTTAAATAATTATTTGGAGTGATCATTTTTATATAGCTGTAAAAATAAGAATATATATTACGCTTTACAAATTAGATAGGCAAGTAAAAAAATAGTTATTCCCTCATATAATCATTTTCTCTAAAAATTTCTACTGTATTTAAAAGGTAGCGATGGTTATTATTACGCTCGTAACCGCGTCGGACTTTTTAATTGAATCTCGGTTTTATATTTTCTCATATTGTTTTAATCTACCAAGTATTTACTTTACCTATTATTTTAATATCCATTATCCTCTCTGACTTCGTTCTTGCCGACTTGGGTAAGGTCTCGCTGAATCCACGGGCAGTTCTCTTTGAACTACGTCAAAGTGGCTTGAAAATAATACAAACGATGAAATATTAATGAAGAATATAAATAGAGAGATAATACGACTGAGAATAGAATATTCGGCATCTGTGTTGTAACAGTATTGTTTTTCGATATCTACATTATTCATGAAATTGTGTTTTCTCAAAAATGAATTGAAGGGACACAAATTTCGGTCATAGACATACAAAAAATGTGTCAAAATTGATCCATTGGTTGGAATATTACCATTTAAAAAAATATCAACTTAATTTTTAATGTAATTTTGTGGAGTATATAATACTGTACCTCTTTTACTAGAATAATTTTATCCAATTCAATGCTTTATACTCTCGGTAAATGTAACATATCTTTTTGAACAGTGTATTAAAATAATGAGCAAAAACATGTTATTTTTATTATTTAACACAAACACATTATGGTTAATTTTAATACGTAATTAATAGTTTATTAACCAGTTTTGGTAAATGTTTTTTCCTTCGTCAGAATGATAAAAAATCTAACTAAAATCATATGTCAAAATGTTTTTTTTATTACAATTAAAAATAAATATAGTACCTAAGTTAAATTGTTACTACGGTGAAAGATGTGGAAATATATACGTAATGTTCCAAGATAAATGGAAAATATTTTAAGGATTTTTTTAGGATCGGTGGATTAGTATATATGTATTTTTTTTTTATTTAGTTGTAAAATTTTTCTTACATCTATAGTCTGGTTAAATTTTGTTGGTTATTTATAATATTTTTGTTAGTTTTACATGCTTTACATGTTTCTAATGATTCTGAATTTTTCAATTCAGGAACAACATTGTTTATATGTAAAACGGACAATCCATTTTTTTTTATCAAAGGTATGATCATTTTCTAATAAATAATTGGGATATTCTGAAAAAAACATTTTTTATTTTTTAAACATCTTAAATGCTCTTTGACTCTTATGTTAAAATTTCAACCTATTTTTCCATTATATAAAGCATCACAATCTTGAGCACATCAGCTTAATTCATAAATATCGGAATTATTAAATTGATATTTTGGAATTTATGAAAAGTTTTCCTATATTATTATTTAAATCGGTTTAGTGAAGATAAATAACTCACAGTGGTTTTAAAAACAAAGTCAATTAACCATTAATTATTAAAAACATGTTAACTTGTTTAACCCTATATAGGGCAATTTTTTTTTTCTTAAATTCAAACATTTAACAATTTTTCTTAAATATTACCCGATTATCTGAAAAAAACATGATTTTCATCTCACTTACTTACTCATTCACTGATCATTTAGGACAATTATTTTTAATAAATATGTATATACCTTTGCTTCTAAATCGTTTGTAAACTTCCAAAATTCAACTTAAAAAGTGTAATGACACCCACAGACGCGGCGAGTTGCGGTCGTAAACGCTCAGTGGCTCATGTATCGACCAGTAACATCAATATGTTTTTACGCACGATTGAGAGCCAACTTCAAGTTGGTGGTTTATTTAGAAGCCAAAGAATATTCTCAGGAACGACTAGAGCTAGAAAAAGGTGACAACAATATGTACAGCATATTATGAACTATCGACTTAAGTGCAGGTGGTCGATACATCTACCATCTTCGGCTTATGTTCTATAAAGGGTTAAAAGACACATTGTTTTAAACACTGTCACATGCCTTATAGAGATACAAAATTGACATTATCATCAATTTTAATAAATACAGATTTGGCATTATCACCTAACTTAATTGACATTACCACCTATCTTAATTGATACGATGAGATTCATAAACTACAAACTTTGTTCGAATATTTAAGATTGTGGTTATTTTACTTATCTTATTTTTTTTTGCTGGATATTTGGTACTTTTTTGCATGCTCGAAGTATCTTGAGTTTATAGAAGAAAGGAACGCCACCAAAAGTCCATATCGTGAATTTGGCCTCTGTAGCAATCCTGCTTCGATATGGTTCACGTATCTCTGATATTGGCATTAGTTCAAGTTGTAAACTGTGTCATTTCTCCGTTAATCTGCATTGACGGGTGGATATTGATGTTTGACAGGCTGATCAAAGCCCCGGATTATTTGGAAGCAACGAGGCCTCGTTGACCACAAGGGCGTCGCACTGCGGATTGACCGGTATATTTCCGGGTTTCAGTAGTTAAAACGTACATAAATGTACTTTGATTGTTTTATAATTACTTCCTTATAAACAGGCAAATAAAATAAAACACATTTTTTGTTAATTATTTTGCCTAAAAAATTAATGTAAACCTGAGATTAATTTAATATAGCATTAAAAAGTAAATAGTTTTGTTTTTCTGTAAAATATTATAATTGTTGGTTTAAACCCATTATTTTAATTGTAAAATAAACTAAACTTTCTATTACACACAACTTAAGTTTTATTTTTTCCCGACCATAGTTTTGATAGGTGCAGTTCCTATCATCAACATGTATTTGTCCCTATCGTCCTTATTATATGAGATGAAATGCACATCACGAAGTCGTTACAAAAATAAAACTCATTTGTGTGTAGAGTACAGAGTTTAGTTTATTTAAAAATTAAATTAATCATGTTGCATCGCAAAATGACTGCCATGTTAATTAATTATATTACTGCGTTTTATTCTTTTATATGATGTTTGCAATCTTTTTTTCAAACGGTATATTTAAAAAAAAAAGTATTTTATTACCTTACATCGTTCAGCTCCACTCCGCTGAAAACTATTTGTTTTTTTTACCTCTGTCATTATATTATATTAATTTTGTTTTAAAATGTCTCCCATAAAATGGTAAGCATTCGTGATATGCTTTTTGGTTAGGCTAGCCGGATTCCCTAGTCTCTTTTCAAATCTCACTGTTACCGGATTTAAAATGTACGGAGTTTAAAATACAAGCCTCAGTGATGGGTTGCCCACATCTGTTAATAATTTTAGTTTTTGGTATAAAAGTACTAATATTTAAAATGTACCCCCATATTACCAACAATTTGACAGGATCTTGATAAGAAAGCCATCCAATCAATTTCCAATACACGGGCAGAATTTCGGTGTCGTTTTTCCCTCGTGCGTCATAACTCCCAAAGTAAACTGTGATTAGTTTACAGTAATTCGAGAATCGACACGCAGATACCGAAAGCAGTTTCTGATTCAAAAATGTAGTTAGCTTTGAAGTTATTTAAATCCAATTTTAGTGTCGAACCGAAGATTCAGTTTTCTGTTTCACAATCAATTTTTTCTCCTACGCAAAATAAAGAGGTTTGCTGAGATACCCCGCGAATTTAATATCTTTTCTTAGTTTGCACCATTTCGTTTCGTTATTGTTATCATATATGATATTAAATTAATGTTTTTTAAGTAAATTTACGATTGCATCATCATTAGAGGTTTATTTATTTTAGATACTTACTAGGTGATGTATCGGCGTCGCTCGAATAGAAAATGAACCCTTGACAACTATCTAAAAAATTCACGGAGCTCCTAAAAACACATTTTAGAATCTGTATTTAACTCAACAATTTAGATGTTATTCAAACTTTTATCATTTTCAGAAAAAATTTCCCAAAAACTTTTTTTTAATTGGCTGTAAACAAAAATCTATAGTTTATGTAGTAGCTACATTATAACAGAGTACGTGTGCCAAATTTCATCGCGATAGGTTGAGTTTTTATATTTATGGTACAGCGCTTGTTTTTGTAAAGACAGGTTACAAATTTCTCGAAAATCACAAAATTTTGAACAATTTCTAAACTGTTCTATTTGACGCATAACGGGTTGCTAGTGATATCTTATAATCTTAGGCTCCGTTTAGACCATTGTCTCTTGGACACCTGTATATAATTGGCAAAATTACTTTGAGACTACGTCGCACAGCAACACGATATATTATAAACTTTTCTATTAATTTTATTTTATAATACACAGAGTATTAACAATTAAATGACACAATACATAAAAGAATATGGTTTGTATTATAATTAAACTTCTTAAAAATGCTCTTCACATGCGATCACTATAATGTGACTATCCACCGCAGCCTATAGATATAGATACTACAGTGAATATGAACCGTGCATTGACAATGATATACAATGTACATAAAAATGAAATGTTACTGCATATACGAGGGCTGTCTGAAAAATTTCCGACTTCGACATGAAGATGGTAGCACTCGTCAACAAAAGTTGGGGAACATGTTTGTATATGGTTTGATCACCAAAATTTCGGCCATTTTGGACGCGCAGTTGTTTGACAATCGTTTGAGTGAGTCGATGTGAGTGTTAGCCATGGAGTTGTCTTAATTGATTATCTTGAAAATGGAAAAACCTTTACAGTAGCATACTATGCATCATTACTTGATAGGCTAAAGGCAGAAATTGCGGAAAAACGGACACATTTGCAGAAAAAAACAAAGATTTTCGTCAAATGAGGAGGTCATCACCTGTAAATAACTATTTTGCAGAGAAAGTCTCCAAGTACTATTTGGACGGGTTAAAGGGATGGGAGCATCGCTGGGAGAAGTGTATAGATTTACAAGGAGACTATGTAGAAAAATAAAAATAAATTTGAAGAAAAAATGTCTTGTTTCGTTGTTAGGTCAGAATTTTTTCAGACAGCCCTCGTATTTGAACAAATTAAAATGAAAAATACACGAATGCATAAAATAATACATAATAACTTAAAGATAAATATAAATAAATATTTACACGTAAGTAGTACCAATATATACAAACATGGTTTCAAGAAAAAATGTCGTGTAAAAGTTTTTTTACAGCCGAGATTACTAATTCTCAGATTCATTAGAAATTGAGAAAATGTTTAACTCATTTACTGTGTTAATTAATAAGTGTATTTTCGTATTTTTTTAATACTTTTTTCTACCGTCGCGTTTTTACACTCTTTACAGTCGTCCGTGATGACAATCTAATAAAAGGGCGCGATTATCATCACATTTGTGTGTTCATGAATTATTGCCCAGGTTACTACACATTTCCTGGAAACTAGCCATGGCGGCGTCGGGTGACCTAGCCTTTGTGTACACTCTGGCTTTAATCATTTCAAACGCACTAAACTTTAATTTATTTACAATCTTGATGCCCGCGATAAATTGTTCGCTCAACACACATTACCTGCACTGACGTCGTTAAATTCTTCCGATACGCGACGGACTTTCAATTCTGCGAAATGATTAAATTGTCTCAGTGCCCAAGTGTCAATAATAATTGTTAGTGTGTTTGTGTATTTTTGTTACTAATCAAGGTATGTGTGTATTAATAATATAATGTACTTTATTACCAGCTGCAGGAACATTCGTTAATAATTATTTAAATTGATTAATTTTTTATTTTACATCAAATCTGAAACAGAGGGTCAAATTTTTATTCAAATAATGCTCGTTTTCAAATATCTATAAGAGAATGCAGCGTAATTGAGTAAATTTTGTAATAAAAGCATTATTTAAAACCTTAAATGAATGGTTTAATTTTTCTGACCAACTTGTGTTTAGATTTCACGGTAAACTAATATTTTGCTTCGCTGACTATATAGCATTTAGACAGTTTACGGAAGTGCAAATCTAAAATAATATTTTTTCTGATAACATTGCTTTATTTTTTTTAGCCATCACTCATGTGTAAAAATACACCATGTTTATAGGAATAAATATAATTTTAAATACAATTTTGTTTATTCTTGTGCCTTTTAATGTTTATTTTTTTGCCGGGCGCACGTGTATATTGGTATTGCTTTTTTATAATTTTTATTTTTCTTGAACGTTTTCATAACATAGTGTAAGGTGACGGTTCGAATTAACAGTATACAGTAGGGGGCTTATTTATTTGCACGCAGGCAAACAAATGACAAATATAACGTGTTCGTGAGGCTTGGATCCCAATTGAAAGTGCTAAATCATCGCAGAACCGCGCGCAGCCATGACAGTACCCGAGGGGCTGAGCGGCAGCAGCTAGGGCCACATGCCGACGAGCCCGCCACCTCCCATCGGCGCCGATGAGCGCGTCTCGAGCCCGCTGTCATCGTCCATCGCCACCGGAGACTGGGTGTCCATGAGCCCGATATCCTCGCCGGGTAGTATTTCCTCTACCGGCAGGACAGTGCGGCGAGGCTCTCCGCCGAACCGAGCGAGCATGAACGCGGAAAGTTCGCCGAACGGGCCCGCGAGGAACGGACTGCGCAGCCCGCCCGCGTCCGTCAGCGCCCGCATCTCTCACCTCTCGCCGGCCAATGGCGCGGGCCTCGGGGAAACGCGCGCGGCCGACGGGCTCGGCGATTGGTTGGCCGCCAGCCCCCCTCCCGTGCGGCCGCCGCGGCGCGCCGAGCTGGAGCTGCGTCGCCTGAAGGTGCTGGACGCGCCCGCGCCGCTACCGATCGCCCCTCAGCCGCCGCCGCCGCCGCCGCCGCAAACCAACGGTGTCGAAAGTCAAGAGAACGCTCTCAAAAGAGGTAATTTATTCTTAAAAGTAATCAGCATTATATTAGTTTAACCACTTTCCGTTTTTTATTTGACTTTTGAAACATCCGTGTGCGGCTGACGTAAACGGCACAACTATATTAAATTTACGTTACATTTTAGGGGTTCAGAAACAAAACCACCACTATACAATTGGCGAAAAATAGGGGATGACGTGTTTAAAAATTATTATCTGGCCAATATTGGTTGTTTTAAAATTGAACTACCCATGAAAACATATTTGTATGTTTTAGAAGCATTTTATCAAAAGCATATCAATTTTATAATCTCTGGATGTAAAATACTTTTACCTCAATTTTGTCAATTAGATGGTCACAGTTTTGTTTGTAAATCCCTCATTTATACTAACCTCTTTAAAAAACTATCCTTAAGATATACTGATTATTTTTACGATAATAAATTGTATCTTGATGAATACTACCTTTACAGAATTCAACAATAACTTGTATAACTTTTAATTTTTGAGGTAGGTATAGGTAAAATGTTTTGGGCAAAAATCGCAGGTTTTTTCTTACATGGGTTAAGAATTACTGTGCTTGAGCTTTTAATCCTCTTAAATTCGCGAACTTCACCGAAGCCCTTCTGGTTGCGCTAGCTTAATTTTTTCTTTCGTACATTTCTTTAAAAGAATATGATATTATTTATGTTAATATTTTTCACATTTCTATCAAAATATTAAAAAAAATTGTACATTTAATGAATTATAATATTTTTTTATTTACATCAAACCGAGTAAAGTACCTTCGGAACCTGGTGATTTATTACGGAAACTTTTGGAAATTATTATTTTTACCTTAATTTAAAATAAAATAGTTATTAGTGAGGAGCTCAAAATCACGAATCGTGAGTCAATCACTGATATATTTGAGTCACATTCACTATCAGTGATTGGAATATCTGGAAATATCGTGATTTATTTGATTTATATTTTGTTGTGAACCGTATTTCGGCGCATGTGCATATAACACGAATATTACGTTATATAAGGAATTACGTTACAATTCGTGATAAGCGCCATCTAGTAGATTCTGTCAAAGCGTTTTATGCAATTTGACCCGAAAACTAAACTCACATTTTTATAAAAGTTTTCATTACCTTTGATATGATGTATCTAATTATATATTCTAGAATATATTTTTTTTACGCAAATAAAGTTTGAATAATATAAGTAAATACGCTAAAAATTATGTTTTTTTTATTTATTTCGTGTATTGTTATATCGTGCGGCGCATGCGTATTAGTAATGAAGCTGTGATCACGGTCACAGTTTTCAATCACTGATATTATCGAATACCAATCACAATCACACCAGTTATCCTTTGCCTTCAAAGTTGTACGCATTGTCAACACTTACCTAATCATTCGTTAGTCTCAAGATGTACGTTGCTGTTATTCAATACGTGTATATTTTTATTAAATTTTCCGTATTACGGTAGGTAGGTAGGTGTTCTTAGATTGTGTATGGTTTCCTTCAGTTTCAGCCGCGCAGTTGTCGAGAACGGTTACTGTAGAATTTCGCAGTTCGGCCCGAAACCCCGCAACTGTTACCCCGCGCACACACATTAAAAATCCTGATATATTTAAATCGAACTAAAAGTTTCACCGGTCCTGCGAACGTTCGCGTTTTGGGCCTGCTATTCTATCCCGTGTCCAAGATGCTAGTGCAAATTCTCATTTTCACTTATGCCGTGGTGTGTTTATTGTTTTATTTTGTCCGCATGATCGACTTGGTCCTTATTTACCGGGAACTGAAGGCGAGCCGTACCGAAACTGCGTCGAAAAGTCAGTAGCACTTACGCCCCTTTTCCGCCAATTAACATGAACACATGGACGCGATTGGTATTTAATCACTCGGTATTGTGCGCGTGCGCATGCGCGGGCGGCTGATATGTCGAGAACTTCGTAACGTGTGTTGTCCAGTGATCCATTGTGAATTTTTGCGTGTTAATCTTTGGTTATTGTTATTTGTCGATGGTTTTAATTTCGCGTTTATATTATTTTCCCGAATCGAGTGTTTCGCTAGCGGCATTTTGCGTGGTTGGTATTTTCATGTTGTTAATTAAAATTATTAGAAAAGACTGCCGAGCTCTTGTTGGTGTATTAATTATTTACTATACAAATATCGCGCCTTTGGGAATTAAACATTTTTAAAAATATTTTGTTAGTTTCGTGCCATTTATTTTGAAATATATCAGCTTTCACGATATTTTATACACTTCGAATTCGGCTTGAATTTTTGGGTAAAAATTAACTTTAAAAAACATAGATGCCCAACTAACTATAACCCAAATAATTAATTATTTTGAAAAAATAAAAACCGTAAATAGTGTACCCTAATTCCCTTGATAATTTGATTACACATTTTTTCATAAAATACGAGTATATCCTCATTCGCAATAAAAATTATGTAGATGTTTAATTTTTTATAATACTCTACTCAGAGTTGAAAATTTGAATTAGAACAATCTAAAGATTTCACGAAGCTTATATAAACTCCCAGAATCATCAATACCCCCCTTCAACCCTCCACCAATCGCAAGCCCCCATCCCCACAACCCTTACACCACAACTCCTCACTCGCCCTAATCTCTGTGTTAACCACCGTGAAAATATATATCTAGTTAGCCCTTCACTGTGCTCTCAGAACTTTTTATCTCGCCGTATAATATATACAAATATAAGTTCATAATTTAACAATTTTATTTAAAAAAAAAGTGATCACTTAAGCCAGCCGAAGACAGGTCGTAAGTTCTGTAATTACCCCATATTTCTATATATTTTCCATTAAATATAATAAAAATAGCTTCGTCTCTAATGAGATATCTGATATTTATTTAATGTTTCATTTTTTATTATTGTAATGCATAAACAATTCTTTTGTAGTATTTATTATAATGTATTCTTAAAAGAACTCCCTGTTAAATCATACCCAATATAAAATATATTTTGACATCCATCCATAGCATAGTTAATTTATTATTTACAAAATATATCATTCACAGATAGTTTTATCTGAATTTTTTTTTTCATAAACATTCTTAAACTGTAATGTACAATGTCAAATTAAATTAAATCTAGACCAAATAGTGAATTCTTGAAAATTAATATATTACGATTTACTATGTTTGTTTAAGATTAAAAAATGAATCATAAATCAAATATTTTTTTTAAGATCATTTTGTTTCATTGCGATAATAAATTATATACTTTATTATGTTATAAGAACGTGATTTTTTTTTTTTTGTAAATTATACCGTTTGTAGTTGAATCAAATCAAAACACGACGTGCTGTGTACAAATTCATTACATTTTACTTATACAAAATTTTTCCTAAACCACGTTTCTTTGTATTATTATTATATTTCGTGAAATACCTTACAATCATTATATAATTTAGGTATATAGAACAGTAATTAATATATAGATATGAACCAAACAAGTTTCTTATTTAAATTATTTTATACAAGCTTTCAGATGCTGTGTATAGCACAGAATATATAATAATATCATAATAACCATTTATTACTATTTAGCCAAGTATAGAGACGTAATAAGGAAGGTATAGAGAAACTAATTATAAAGTTCTGCCATACTAAGAATGTGAAACTGTATTGTAATTACATTATATAACAATATTTGAGTCTGTCCAAGAACACACAATTACTGGATACCTTCAAAGGCATTGTTATTAAGACAAATTATGATATGGAAGTATGGGTATTACAGGGCTTATGACCTGTCTTCGGCTGGCTTAAGTGATCACTTTACACAATGTAACGTTGACCAATTCTACCCACAATCAACCTCCACATCTCTCAAATTTTTGGAAGTTATATATATATATATGTTATCATGTAGAAACCTTTCAAGTATTTCATTACAACTTCGCTGTCGCCATCTATGGTTTGAAATTGATATTCATTCCCCTGAAACATACACAAACTTCCATACTTTCCATATAATATAATATAAACAGCTTCGTCTTTATGAGATATCTATAATTTGTCTTAATAATAATACATTATTTAGTTTTTTGATTTTTTCCACGTGAATTATGCTTATTTATTATAATATTATTACCTAGTTTGTGCTTTTTCTTGAATAATTAGGTTATAGATTATTCACCAATGATATGAGCTCCGAAGGGCCACCGTTGTATTTGATTTCAACGTCCTGTTTTATTCAGGGCCTTATTCAATATTCTCGCGAAAACCTTGCCGCAATGGCTTGAAACTACATGTACAAACGTTTCGGATTTTTTCACATTTTTCGATTCGCAACAACTTCATAGACGGGCTCACTTAGATATATTTGTTCTCAAATCGTCCTCAACAACACGCGATATTTAAAAATATAACGTGTTTATTGACGTCTTAATCTACTTAATTTAAATCTACTTCAACTAATTATTTGAGGTTTTAAGATATGAATAACTTGCAGATTAATCAATTTATGTACAGAATATACGATAGATTACATTGAATATTAAAATCTTTCGGGTTTTATCTTTATCATGTCAGTCATAAAAATAAATGAAGGATTTTTAGTAAGGGTTTAGTGAGGGTTTAGGGAGGTTTTATTGAGTTATTGTTTTTATTTTACCAAAATCAATATTATTTTATGATTCCTATAAAAGTTAGATATTGGAGTTAGACCTTTATTAAATGAGAAATTAGTTAAGCATGTTGTGTGGTTGCAAAACAATTATCGTTAATAATGAACGAAACATTTAAGAAAATCATCCTGTTACATGATAATTATATTGATTGCATTTGAGAATTCCGAAAATTTCATAACGAATTCCGAATTCTAAATATATGAAAATAAAATGTTGTTACGATCACAGACTAACGGCTACACAATGAGTAATCGTAGCACAATAGGGGTGTTGCGAAGGGATCGTTCTTAGAAAGCGATGTAGAGAAATAACGCCTTCATTAAAGGAACCGATGCACTCGGCGGCCACTTTAACAGACAAAAGATAGCGGTCGCATCAAAGAGATGTCCGAAAACTGGCGGATCAGTGTTGAGATTTGTTTTGTCGAGTGCGGTGTGTAGTGTGTTATTTTGCCTTGGTTTTTGGTTTTCTGTTAAATTATCGACATTATTTAACAAGGTAAATAGGCGCAGTTTTAATTTATTACCGTTAATTGATATGTACATTAAAACCTCGATTATCCGCAATAATTGAGAACATGGGTAGTCCGGATAATATAAGGTATAAACACGGGACTTTTTAAACTCATATCATTAGCAAATGACCACAATGCATATGAAAGTGTTATAGGGTAAATTGGTTATATTGACGTGTCTTCCATTAAAATCAATCCTCAAGAAAAAACAATTATTTTTAGTTTTTAGTTAAAAAAAATTATACAATTTATAATAATTAATTTATTATCTTACATAAGCTGTTTTTTATTATTAGTATTGACTAAAAAATAATACAAAAATTTTCGAAATGTTTTTATTTTGTCAAAATTTGTAATCCCTACACGATACTTTGTTTTAAGACAAAGCATATATGATTTAAGTGATTGCTACGTGTTGAAACATATTTATTTATTTAATTCTTAACATAGTGCATACACAAACACTCTTTATATATGCAAGATTAAAGTATTTTCTTTTACTAAAACTTATCTTTTATATATATTTAGTCAGTTTCATTTTAAATCTATTCAATTCCTCTTCCTTTCTTGTGTATTCTGGCACTTCATTTAAAAATTTCATCGCACTATACATTATCGATTTCTGAGATTTGGCCTTCTTCCTGAATGGCAGTCTCAGTCTATCCCTTCCCCTTGTGCGATGCTCGTGCTCATGTTGATTTCCATCAATTTGAGGAAAGTGTTTGAATTTATGAACGAAAGGATCTATTAAATGATTTGTTAACTGTTATGGAGATAACGGAATCTGAAAATGAAGGTTTTAAAATAATAAGCTAATATAATTATTTGCTGTCGGAAACTGAAGAATCGAATTCGCAGGTTTCACAACCGCCCCTCGTTCTCTTAGCTTCACCATAGTACGTGCAATCATCTACATATCTACTCTATTCCTGATGCCTCTTTGTATGAAGTTACATCTGCAGGGTTGACAATTTTGTACAAATTAATTAGAATATTTAACAGTTGTTAATGTCTTTTCTCTAACTTATATCGATATTTTGCACATTTTTAGTAAATTGTCTTTTGACTTGAAAGATATTGCCGCGATACGTCTGTGTTTACATATGGATATATAATTTTAATGTAACAGATTGTTAACACACACAAAAAATAGAAAAACCAAAAGCTGTTATTGAGGTCAAGCCATTAACATATAGGCAACATATTATAAAATCGAAACATTGACGAGACGTTCTCTAAGAATACTGGAGATACAGGATTGACTGCTGAAAATACGTAATCGTAATTCGCCTGAAAGACATAACTGGATTTATTTATTTATTAGACTTTATTGACATACATGTTTTTGTTGTAACAGAGGTGAATGTAAAATAACATGATAAACATATGATATAATTATATTGCTATTAAATATAATAATATTGTGTGGGATTGATTATAGACTCCACCTCTGATATGTACAACATTGTCCTGGCTACTTTGCTAGACTGCCGTCTGTGTTAAAGTAGTCAGTTATGTTAGGAATTGATTAACGTTGCATTGCGTTGTAAAGAAAATGGAACAGTTATTTATTAGAGCAAACCGTTATATACTCCGGAATTACCCTTAAATTTACTCTTAAAAATATGATTACACATTAATATATATATTTGTTTTATGGTATTTCAAGGAAAGGTTAATGAATTATTGTGTATTATGGACTAATAGAGATTATGTACTGTTGTTTTTTTTTTTTTTTTGTGTTACGTAAATTGACGATATTTTAACCCACTTACTTTGAGTACGGCTTAGTTTAAAATTCACATTTATAAATAAGAAGGCGTGATAATTATTTTATTAACATGTGTAAAAAAATATATTTATCACGTCAAGCTGTAATGATGCCAGATCTTTTAAAGGTTTTATGATACGGAATAAGGGCGACGATTGTACTCCTATGATACTAGCTTTAAAAACTGTCTGCATCTATTTGCAAGGCAGACTTCCTCACACCCACACCGAAAATTATTCAGTGTTTCAAAACGGATAATAATATTCCATTCAAAGGACTTATCTATATAAGTTGTTGTTATGTGGTACGAAGCTTATCTTAGTGAATAATACATACATCTACATTTTTGTTAGTGGCGTACATTTTTTCTATTTTGAAATCATTTTTTTAATGCACGACCTTAGGGTCTTTATATATTATAATAATACATGTTAAGGTAATGTTATACGCGTAATTATTTAATTTGATATATATGTATTCGTATTTTGTTCATGCACGGTATCAAACATTTATTTTTATTTTTTATTAATATTAAAAATATAATACAATTTCAATAATCAGTGGATATATATATATATATATATATTTTAACATTAGTTTCTTCTCTATGAGAGTAAGACTCGTGTATAGAGAAGGAGTATATTCGAGTTAATTTATGTTTCAGTTAGTCTGTGTACATATTTTTTTTAACTTCAGTTACAAATTTATGATAGTCCGTAATTTTTCTAATTGTGACGGGGAGATTGTTAAAAAATTTGATACCTTGATAAATATATTGATTTTGAGTTGCGGTATATTTTAGTTTTGGGATATCAATTTGATCTCTATATCTTGTAGATCGGAATTCGCTTCTAAAATTTAATTGATTTTTAATTTTGAAAATTTGAATTATTGATTTTTTTTTGTATGTCTACTATTTTTGGTACATTAAAATATATGAAAAGTTATATTTAAAAAATAACCTTGGATATATTTTAAAATTGAACATTTCGGATGGTTCGATTTGAGCGTGTTGTTTACTGCATAGTCAATAAAACAACAGAGTAATTAGGGCAATGCCAACGACATATATCATTCACGGGTGCGGTTACAGCTGTGGCTCGTGCTGGCTAGTTCACCAGCTACCGCGGCGATCATGCGGCTGCTTGACGGGTTGCTCGTAAACAAAGCTCTAGTGGAGCGTGTATACGGATGAGACTTGTCTCGAGACTGGTCTCGAAAGCGTGCCAAGGACACGGCAGAGTCGGGCGCGACGCGAGCGAGCTATGAATCATTGTGATATGCGTTTTGTGTGCTGGGTAATCTAACGAAACTGATACAAAGTGCTTCGTAAAATCTCATTTACAAACCTGATTATTTTTTTTTTTTCGATATTTTAAAATATGGTAGAGTTACAGATGTACAATGTTGCGTGTTTTAAAAACGATCAGTTTATACCGTTTTATCGTGTGACGTCACCACTCTGGCGAGCGAGTATTGACGTCACATCTCTCGTACGTACACGGTGATCCGAGGGTTTTTAACAAGTCCAACCTTGAACGCTTCGAAAGTATTGCACATTTAAAAAAAATCCAAAAAGCATGGTAATCTCGATTTTGATACATTATTGTATTGTCGCTACACACGCACACACATCTGTCAAACATCACGCCGCGCTCTCGCGAGCATACACACACATATTTACAGATTTTAACTGATGGACCGCACATTATGCTGGGACCTGGGATCTCAAGATGGACTAAATGTAAAACAATGCGCTGACATGTCACTGTGAAAACAAACAAACATAATTAGAATATGTATGAAATTAAACTTGTATAAATTGTAATTAAAGAAGTGTCGTTCTTGCAAACTAATAGATTGCGGCAGGCGTCCCTCAGGTTATCAGGTATACGTCTATTTAAATAATAGTACTAGATCATTTTTGTACGTATTAACATAAGAAAATTCAATTCAAAAAGCATTATGCTTTGTGTGCGTCAAACATTGCGTATTTTATAGACTGACTTGCGGCTTATGTAAATTGTAAGCTGATACGTGACATTTAAACTAATGTATTTTAGTGTAATCGTATTTTATTTTCATTCATTTTACATAAAGCATTGTGCGCGATTTAACGTTTTCACCAGAGATACAATTTTCTTGGTTCGTTTCTTCACATATTTATTACTAGTGCTAGGTTTTATTGTAGACTCTCAATCATCCAATGCGGTGATAGAGAAATGGACCCGGATAAAAAAGCCGCGCAATTTCCGCGTAAAAAATTAAAACAAAAACTAAAAATTATCCTACATATTACTGCAACTGTGTGACATGAAGACATAGAGACAAAACTATTTTTTATGGAAGTGTGCGTAATTACAGGGTTTACGACCTGTCTTCGGCTGGCTTAAGTGATCACTTTATATAAATATAACGTTCACCATTCTCACCCATCAATCTCCATATCTATCATATTTTTTGAAAGTTGTATATACGTGGATTCGCTTCGAGCACCACTACACTGTCGCCATCTATGGACTAAATTTGATAATTAATTTTCCCCGAAACAGTATATGTCACAATGAGAATCTAATTATTTTTTTGAAATTATTTAAAGCAATATTCTTTATTTGTTAAATGTTTTTAACACATACTAGAATACGGCAGAAAAATCAATATTTTTCAATTTTATATATTTTACTTCAAATTGTCTCGTTTAAAAAGTATCTAAGGATTGTAAAGTAATCTAGAATCAGAATTTAGATCTAACGTGAAAGCTGTCAAAAAATTCTGTTAAATGAAACATTTTTTAAATTGTGCAGAATTTCCGTTTAAAATTAAAGAAAACCTTATGGCTTAGCCGAGCTGACCTTCTTCAGAAATATGTTTTATTACTAAGGCTATATATATTTTTGCAACGTCAGGAATAAGTCTAATTTAACATTGAACAATCCTGTTGCTTACTAAAACAAACTATTAGTTCTGTACAGCGGAATAGTAAATTGCTTCCATTCTTGCCTTTTGCAGCCTTGCAGTAAACTTATGGCGGGGGAGCCTTCGTATGTCTTAAAAGCGTCCGCACCTTCCTTTCTTAGCGAACGATTTTCCCGAGACTGTATTGTCGTCGTGTGTTATCGCTTACTTAGCATCCGGTAAGGTTTCGAAATTCAATATCCCCACCCGCCTTTATACCGGATAGAACAACAGAAAATATAATTATACTTTCAGTATCATGTACGAGCGCTGAAATGCATTGTTCTTCTTCGAGCTCCCCAGTGCCTTCGTTTTATTTTTCATTATTGCACATTTGTTTTGTATTTCCTGTTTATTTTCCACTTTTGAAACAACTTTTTACGGCGCGCTGACATTACAGAATAATATAAATCTACTAGGATCAAATGGGGCGCTATATATATAATCGGACAAGGTACATTATTGTCGTAATTCAGTGTTAGAATTTTTTTTGGAAGATAAATAACAAGTGTCCAATTTCATTACTTATTAACTTTCATTTGTCATTATTATTATTATTTTTCATTAAAGCGGGATAGAGAGATTTTACTGCTTTTGGCTACTTATTTCAGATACCAACACCATTAACCATAAAATTAACCCCTTTACGGCCAGCGGCTGTGTATCAGACGCCAGACAACTTTCCACCGCGGCCAACTACTGATGTATCAGACGCGACGCCGCGCTTATTTACGTCCGATATACTCGCGCAATATATCAGTCGCGGGCTGATATGACTATATCGTATATATATATATATATGTTATAACTCTACTTGAGTTGAGTTTAATACTTCATCTGTCGATGAGAGTAGTACAAATAAACTCAAGTAGAGTTGTAACATTGTTTTATTTATATCCATACATTTTAATGATGAAACTACATAGTTAACGCGGATTCTATCAATAATATCTTTTAAAATTGGAAAAATTAACTTTGTGGTTAAAAAAATTCATTTTTTTGATTTGTTAACATTGTTTTCTTAACCACTTATTGAGTTAAAATTCATCTATCGGTTTAGAAAAATATCATTTTCTTCTTCAGGATGTCAATAACTAATCATTATTATTATTTCATAATTATTGTTTTTTTAAAAATAGATTCTGTTAAAGAAACAATAACATAATAATAACCGGTAGATGTATTTTAACTCAATAAGTGGTTAATAAAACAAAGTTAACAAATAAAATAAATAATATCGTTGGTTTATTTTATATAATTGTATTTTATTTATTGTAATGTCAAGATCGGTTTACACCTTTTACAAGTATGCAATCACGTGATGTTTTCTGTGTCGCCATCTCTTTCGCATTTTATACGGATATCACTGCGACCGCAAAAGTAAGCATGCCTGTGACCTGGCCAAATTAAAACTATACATTGAGCCACTTAGATTTACAGCTGACATAAATATCTCTTAAATTAATGCCATACTCTTTTTACGGAATCGAAGTTAATTCTATAATACGTTGATCTGATTGGAAAGCCACTACATTTATTACAATTGCGGCTGTGGAGTGAAAATCTACCGATTCCAACTCCCACTCCAATCCACTCCACTCCGGTTTTATGCAAGCAAAAGACATTGAAAGAAACACTCTTCACACACCGTTCACGTATGCAGCACTCATCAGCTCGGCTGGATGCGCTGGCGCGAGAGATCGCGATATATTTTGCGAAATAATGACCATTCGCATAAATATATCCGGCACTGATGATTCGCTCTCGCCCCAGACTTCTAAAGCATATACACTCGTTACTTTATGAAGTACTCACGACACATATTTTATCGATAAATTAGAATACAACATAATTTTTTTTAAACACTTGAGAGTCGGCCGATTTCTGGCGACTCTGACTCCGCTTAAAATACCATTAATCAACGACTCTGACTCCTCATCGCAATACACTTCGGACTAAACTGTCGTATTATCCAAAAATAACTACATTATAAAAAATAACCAAAGTTTGACAAGCGCTTAATACGAGACGCAAAATGATATTCAGCTAATGTTCGCAAACTAAAGTGCACGTCCTGTATTGTCGTCGGTTAGAGAACGCTAATTAATGTCGCCGAATTGAATACGTTGTGTTAATTTTCAGTGCGTCGGCGGTTTTCTGCTTTGGCGTTTCTAGGTGCAAAATACCATAGCAAAAATATTTCTCGAAATGGTGAACTATGCTGTGCGGGGTATTCGCAGAAATGTAATTTAATTATCGCCACTCGGACGCTTTGTGTTGAGTGTTTTCGGTCGTGCGAGAGGCGCGCTTCGTTTGAGAATTTCATAAATAATATTCATACACTTGATATTAATCACTAACTGGCGCGCGGCGCGCATGCACTCGAGGTTTTAGGTAAAGCAGTTCTGCGACCTAAATATTTTTTTTTGAATGATTAACCGATTGAAATGTGTCGTGAAACTGTTAAAAAAAACACGTTAATAAGTGCGTAGTATTTTGTGCGATTAAAATTAAATAAATATATATCGTTTTCTTTTTTCACTAAACCGAAAGACTCGATATGAACTTGAAATAAAATTAACATGTTTCAATTTTATTTGACCTAAAAAATACCTGTATACAAGGTGGGGCGGTGCGAATCTGAAAAACACATATGTGGTGTGATACGCGTGTCTGAGAAATGTAACGCGTTTTTTAATTTTTTTTTTGTAAACAGATATCGCAGAAAAATTGAATAACTTTAGCACGATATCTTGCTTCTTGCATTCAAGCTACAATAAAATAATTAACTTTTATTTTTGCTTTTTTAGGGGTTCAACCCCCTCAATGAACAAAATAACAATTATATGGTTTTCTCAAGACACCCATATTATTGCACGTGATGTTATTGCATTCATAACCCACTTGAGTGTCAAAAATTCTCCATTCTTTCTTCTTCTTTCAAACAGGCAATCCAAAATTCTCCATTCGAAATATAATACTTTCTTCAGCGATTGATTTTCCTTTATAGTTGTAGAGTAAATAATTTATTCATGATTTTTTTTTCAATGATGTTTAGTTGCTTAATTAAACATGTATTCAGATAAAACTGGGTTCTTTACTGTTTTTGTTATTATTTTTTCATACTGAAAATTTAAACCCGTGGGATAAATCTTGTGCGAACTCTCAGCGATTGATTTGATTTAACTGCGAAACATTTGGCTTACTTGGATTAGTGGGTGTCTAGAAATATTAAAAGTTAGTGTTAAAGTTAAAATTTTAGAAGTGTAAAGTCTAGATGATATTTTGAAATATTAGTTTATGAAACTCATTCGCCATTTTTTTCCATAGATTTTTAGTATCACCATTAATAATTTATTTATGTTGTGGAATAGAACAACTTTTACTGGAATATTTTGGAGATATAAGAAGATGGAGTTGGTCAATCGCGTAGATGGAAGGTTCCAGTTCCGAAGACGCCGGTTCACTGGTACTTTTTCTTTTCTTTTTTGGTTTTCCCTTTCCACTCTCCCATCTTCCCTTCTGTCTTCGCTTTATGTAGACCCATTAAACATTATAATGTTTAGTAACGCTGAAATGACACTGGTTGTTTTTATTCATTTCTGTCAAGAATTAATTTTTACACAATTTTAATTTATTGTTACTATAATTTTTGACGAACATAAGTTCTTAGAAAAGAGCGCATCAAATAAAATATAAACAATAAATTGACTTGCTAGTTTCTAGATTTTTCTAATCCCAATGATCATGTTGTTTTTGCACAAACGTAATTTTATCATTAGCTCCATGATATATGTATAACATTATAATATGTATATTAGACTTGCATATTTGGTTTCTTTTAATATATCAAAATAATTATGATGTCCATATTTATTTATTCTAACCTTTCTCCCTTTGAATGTCAATGTTTAAGTCGTTCTTTTATAGTGAGTAAAAATTTTTTCCTAAAAATTATTCGAGTAAATTTGTATTAAGTAATGTTTGAGTTAGGTACTAAAAAAATAGATTCTGTCAAAGAAACAATATATGTTTTAGTTAGTTATGACATCCTGAGGAAGAAAATGGTATTTTTCGAAACCGGTAGATGTATTTAAACTCATTTTAGTGGTTAATAAAACAAAGATAATAAATAAAAATAGTATATTTTTCATACGTATATGACGCAGACTCAATAATGAAAAAAAATCCTGAATCCACAAGCACAAATCCGTATAATTAAACCTTAGAAAGTTTAATTTTTAAATTACTAACTATTATACATTAGAATCACGTTAATCTAAAAAATAAAATAATTTTCTCGAATAAATAATTTCTTCCGTGGATTCCATGGTTTTATTGTGTAAATAAAAACACAATGAAAAGAATTGCGCCTTGCTCAAATTTTATGGCGGTCGATACCAACTTAGTCGTTAGAACCTATTTTGTAAATGAGCTTTCTGCTTTTTATATATACATAATTGGAAGTCTACAACGTACGTACACGTGTGCCTATCGCTAAGAAAATAATCGGTCAGCCGTCACAACCTTATTTGCAAAGCTTATTTCGCTTATAAAACTGATTCTTATTGGCCTAATATTGTGTGCGCTTGTGCTATTTACTACCCTGCTAAGTTTATTATTGTTAATTTAAAAAATAGTAAATTACGTCTACTTTCAAAATTAGCAATATTAACGTTGCGGTTAAAATTCATATTTTTATTTATTATCTTTGTTTTATTAATCACTTAATTGAGTTTAAATACATCTACTAATAATGTAAAACTAATCAAAAAAATTATAAACAACCGACCAAATTTAACTACGAGTCCCATTCTAAAATAGATTCTGGTAAAGAAACAATAATATATGTTTTAGTTAGTTATGACATCTTGAAGAAGAAAATAGTATTTTTCGATATCGGTAGATGTATTTAAACTCAATTAATTGGTTAATAAAACAAAGATAATAAATAAAAATATAAATTAATTCTATTGTGTTCATCCCTGGTACCAACGTATACTTAATTCTTTGAACTGTCCAAGACGATATCTATATTTTTAATTGTAAGACTAATATGCTTTATAATATTTACCTTAACTATGAGCACACAACGAAATGACTTCTTAATTCATTATTTGGTTCGTCATATTTTAAAGTAATAGTATTGCAAGTGAAAAAAAAATTCTGGTTGTCCCAACCCCAAATTTCAACTAATAATCACGTTACAAAGATCAATAATCGATATATTGTAAATAATTTATTTTAAGTGAAACAATTTTTTTATTGAAAACGTGTTCAAAATCAATTTCGAATAAACAAAATTATTAAACTATGTAGAGATTGTGAAAGTGAAATTCAAAAGCGACGAAATGGTACACATAACAGCAATAGTAGATTACTTTTGTTGTGCAATGAAAAATAAATAGAACGGCATAAACATTGGACATCATCACTTTTCTAAAGACACTTTTAATTAAATCTACGAAAAATAATTTATTTATGATTATACACGCCCTATTCAGGCATTAACATATATATATTTTTAAATAATCGAAAATCTCATCAGAAGCGTAATACACACACACACAAAAAAAAATTATCATATTTTCACATAATCGAAATTATGAAATAAATAAATGTGAAGTAGAGTTGAGACACAAAAAATTGTAATAATGTAGACCTATAAAGAGTTCAATTTACAGCAAAAATGTCGATTACCTCCGCATATTCATTCCCCAAAGAGTGCAATCTGGGGACTGCGGAGTTAGCTAATGCACGTGTTCTGACATTACCACTGTAATAGAACAACTTGCGGGGATATAACAGCAGAAGGTGTAAATGAACACATTGTGATAATTAAAAAAAAAATTTCGTTCAGATATAGGTACATAATACACATTCGTAGATATTCTGCAAGGGAGGTTATTAATTAAAGCATTTAAAAGAAAGTATTCGATACATTGTAGTAATGAATATTGACCACAACTGATAATTTCTATTTTTAACGGATAAATTACTTCGGCTTAATTATATATTGGACGGAATGTAGTTCAATACAGTCATTTGTGAAACAACATTAAGTATAATAGTTTTTTTGCGGCGCTCCAAACGGTTTTATAATCGATCAACAATTGTGAATTCTTGAATTTAAAACTTTTCCACGAATTATTCAATACACCTTATATAATTTTAGGGCATTGTGTCGCGATAATATCTTCGCCTCCTACGACATTTCGGTGTGCGAAGTCATGAAAAAATAATAGTTTAATCAATGAGTATTTTAATATATCTTATGTGTTTGTTTTTACTGTCTTACGATTTTTGGATATTAAAATGTATCTTTATATTATTTCTTAACTATAAAATACGTACTCAGGACATAATTTAAATAATTATTACTTACCGTACAACGGCAATAAAATATATTATTTTAGAAAATTTGGAACAATAGAAATAGACCTACTTGACCTTGACCTTAAGAACGAAAGGGTCACATATCCACCTAATTGGTTTATTTTATAGGAAATTGATACTTCACTCTGATGTGTATTAGTTTCCTTTGTAATTCTCCTATGCTTGTCACACATAATGACACAGTCTTGAAAATAATTGTAATCGCTGTGAGATATTTTTTAAAGTAAATTTTCATCGCGACGTCATCATAATCTACGTTGTGGAGAGGCAGTATGTATTTTCAGCATGAAGACATATACTGCCTTTGTTGTTTTCAGCATGAAAACATATTCTGCCTCTGTTGTTTTCAGCATGAAGACATTCTGCCTCTGTTGTTTTCAGCATGAAAACATATTCTGCCTCTATTGTTTTCAGCATGAAGACATATTCTGCCTCTGTTGTTTTCAGCATGAAGACATAGAGTGATACTATGTGAATAGATTACGAATAATAAGGGGTCAATATTAAAAATATGTTTTTATATCAACTTATCAACTTCAAATTGTGTACGTGAAATTCTGAAGTGTGTTTACTAAAAATGACTTTTACTTATGTAATAAATAAATTTTCCGTTACCCACCGATTCTGTCTTTATTAAATATTAAATACAGTATGCTTCATGTCAATCTGTATGTCGGGATATTTTTTAGACAATAGCGAGTTATTTCGATAATTTAATTATATATGATATGTCGGCTATACAAAATTCCATTGCGGTTTCTTTTTCGGGCCTATTATACCTTAACATAATTTATTCACTGAGAGGATTATTGTGAAATACGTTGTTGTCATCCGAACATATTGTACGGGATAAATGTTATGTTCCAGGCAGATGATGTTCTTGAATAACTAAGAAATGAAACACAATTTTTTAATTTGGTTTTCATTAAATGATTTTTCGGCTTATTACAGTTACAGCCAAGTGGCCGCCTTTGGCAGCGGGACAAATGCGTGCTCTTTTAACCATATTTTTCATAACATTATCGCACACTTGGCGTGTTATTTCAGCAATTTCATTTCGAATACTGCCTCGGAATTGTTGTTGGCTTATTGGCGTAGCCCTTTCAAGTACCCCTACTTGGCGTAGGTTCCCCACCACCACTTTTTGACATTATGCGGCCGTGAAAAATTTCTCGCAAAATTTCAAGCATAGCTCGGGCTGTGTGCACCGTCCTGTTGACACCACACGTGTTGCAGGCCCAATCGACCCAATTTGGTCATCAATAAGTTTTCAAACATGTGACGATAGCGATCACCATTAATGCATTGCCATTATTATTTAGATAAAACGTTTTAATGACTTCAATATGTTGTTGAGGCGTTAGATGCTCCATAATAAATTGTAATCAACTACTTTTCACGACTACCAAATGCGAACTGATATATGTCTGCCAAATCAAAATGGCGGCCAAACAAAATCGGCCTGGAACATAATATTCACCCTGTAGCGGAGTAAAGTCGGAACCCCCGTTATTTTAAAACACGAACATAGAATATATAGTTCTTTTTCCCACGTGATTCTAGTACATAAACTATATCGTTTTCATTTTTTATTGAAATCAAATTTTATTGTAAAGTTGAACGTTTAGGACACAGTTTTTTGATAATTAAAACATATTAGATGAATTACTTAAAAAGATGCATAAAAAAATTATAGTTACCTCCAGGAGTAATAGTATTAATAGGATATAATAGATGTCTCACTAAAAAGTAAAATAAATTTGTATTGCCTAAATTTAAAAAAAACTATAATGTTATTCTCATATTTTATTTATACTTATACAAAATTGAGTTTAACGACGCTAGTTTAACGTTGTATAAACAATATCGTCTAAATACCGTCCATTTCTCTCAAGACACTCTTACAATCGGACTTGAATCTTGAAATTTGCGAACACGCAAGAGCAAAGCGTTGGTTCAATGGCAGCTACTTCACAGCCGATGTTTTTTTGTAGGGCCTGAATTGTTCGAGGATTGTTGCTGTAAACTCTCGACTTAAGGTATCCCCACAAAAAAAGTCGCACGGTGTAAGGTCCGGTGACCGAGGTGCCCAGGGTAAGTCTCCGTACTTACTGATTAATTTATTGGGAAAAATTCTAACTGAAATTCCAGCTGTGTGTGGAGTGGTCCCGTCTTGCTGAAATTGTGTTCTATTGTTAAACCCGGGAAACAGCTACAGTTGCGGTACCAAAAACTCGTAGATCATTCGGCAATACACGTCAGCAGTGACTGTTTCTCGCTGGTTAAAAAAATAAAGGCCAATTATTCCTCCGGCAGAAATTGCACACCACACTGTCGTTTTTGGTTAATGCAAACGTTATTAATGATGTTCACTTGGGTTGTCAGGGCATCAGTATCTCGTGTTCTGTTTATTAACAGATATTAACAGAATGTTTATTAACGATATGAAAATATGCTTTGTCAGTAAACAATATATTTCCAAGCGTTCCAAGCATCGTTCTCGCTAAGGTTTCACGTAAAGAATAGTCATTTTCGTTGGGAAACTGCATGACTTGCAGTTTGTATGGGCGAAACTGTAGTTTCTTTTTCAAAATAACGTGCACTGTTGATTTTTTTATTCCAGTACAGGCTGCAATCTTCCTTATCAATTTACGCGGATTGCGCATAATTTCACGTCGAACTTGAGCCACATGTTCTGGCGTCGCTGCTGATGGTGATGGTCCCGAAGGAGTTTAGTTAACCATTGTCTCTTCTTGTCTGAACTTTTGAACCCAACACCAGATAAGTTGCGTGCTCGGCCCATCACTTACTCGTCGAATATTAAAGTGAGTACAAAAAGCGCGTCGCGCACGAACCAATGAATCACCGCACTTTAAATATTGCTCAACCGCGAACGCGCGGTGCGCCCCGACCAGTGACTCATTGCGACTGGCAAATCCGCAAATCACGCAGCGTCGAACAATACCCCTGCCACTTACCTCACCTAGATGGTTTACGAGCAATTACAATGTAATCTTGAAATTTTTCCGCTGAACAACCTATATAAGATTAAGGTGACATAATCAGTTAACCTAATGTATTCTACCGGCAATATAATGTTTCGGGTTCGTGTCCTGGTGGTAACTGTTTATTTTTTCGAGTGATTTATCTAATTTAATATCATATTCGTTTGATAGATTTTGTTTTGTAACTAAAACCAGATAATTACCCTCTTTTTCTGGGTAAAGTAAGATATTTTTGGGAACTATTCCTTTTAGCTAATAATACATTCCTGCCGCGATAATTCGGCTATTAATAATTTTGACGCTTGGCTTTGAATGAAAGTGGGAAGTATTGAATTATTTTTCATCATAATTATTTAGATATTGTATTTGGAATCTTCTTAATTTCTGTAATTAATATTTAACCAAGATAACCAAGATATCGAGTTGATTGAAAAATATTGCGGCTTATGGACCTTCAAATTCAAATACATTTTTCTCAGCTAATAATTAAACCAATTTATCGAAATAAGCACCATTAGAATCGATACATTTTTGCATCGTATTGCAAGAGGTGATGAGAAATACGTTACACGTTATTAGTGTACGGCCAATGTGAGTTTGCGCATCAGATTTCGGCCACGCGCATCTATACGAAGACATTCGTAAAACTTCGGAAAAAGAGCGCACATGCCGAATGCTTACAGTAGGTAAACAAAAAAGCGATCTTCTGAATTTAATTGACTTTTAAATTTAGATATTGTTGAAAGATACGCAAAATAAAAAGTCGGTTTCATTTGATAATCAATTTATTTAATAAATATATTAGAAAATAACAGTTCACGTATATTTTAACTTCTTCTTACAAAATTTAACAGAGGTCACAATTAAAAAAAAATAATTAGTATAAAAAATTGATGTTAAGAATTTATAAATAATGAAGTATAATGTAAATAACAATGAAAATTAAATTTGTTACATTTAACCGCGACAATATCACAATAAAAAGATTTATGAAAATTAAGTCGTTTACAATTAACCCCAATAATATTATTCATATTTTAACACAATAGCACAATAAATATAATATAGTCATTTACATTTAACTGAACGAAAATATTATTCGTCTTTAAACATTTTTCAAATCACTATCCCCATTGGCAGCTTCATTAGACATGGACATGTATACGTTGAATAATATTTCACGTGCTTGCTCTCGTAGTGCTCGTCCCCGTTTCAAAGAATATGATGAAGCCATGTAAATATTAAAAATTCCGTAACTCTCGATTAGGTTGAGTGTACCTTCACTAAAAAGCAATCGGAAACGTCCAGAGCACACAAAATCCTTGAAGGACAAGGGGTGACTAATTAAAATGAGAGCTGATCGGTGACACACTGGATTTGGCCACACCCCTTCCTTAAATGCGTTTCTGCGTAGATTTTTTAAAGCGCAAATTTAGACTGGTCGTACTTTACACGATAACGATACTGGTACTAAGCTTAGTTAAGTAGCAATAAAAATATATTTTGTGAATAAATTAATAATGAAAATATTCCGTGATTTATAAGGATATTGTTAATCAATCTGTCGCAATTGAAGCAATGCCATATTTACGTGTGATGGTCGATCAGTCAACTGAAGTTAGAGTGCTACTGAATATTTATATTCATAAATGTTTTTTTTTTTTAGATAATAAATATAATCAAATACTGACTTTACATTAGTGGGTACTCAAAAAGTTGACAAACTCCAATTGTTGGACCGCCAGGTTATTTTTATTTACTTGACCACGTATAATATATGATACAAACGTATTCTTAATTGATTGTGGAAACTATTAAATTTTCATAAAATACATACTACACCGATTAATAATGATAAAAATTGGAAATAAAACACGATACAAATTAAAAAAATCTTCTTTTCATTGCCTTAAATTGATCTCGAATTAAGGCGTGAAATTGTAATAATTTTTATGTATATACCTATATCGGTATTATATGATTTTACGTATGTCCTATCCTAACAGTATCCTAAGTATTATTCTAACATTATTATTTCCTTAAAACATATCTCACGGATTATTGGCTTTGTAAGCCCTGATTAAATTAAAAAGTATATACTTACCAACGAAATTGTACACAGATCTACGTTTTATGTTGTAGTTTCGGAATCTGTAAAACTAGCAAAATGTGATATCAATACATTTTTAGATTTAACCGAAAGGAAAACGAGGAGAACTGTATTTGACATTGACTATAAACGATAATTCTTTTACCATTAATGTTACAAGTATATCGGATTATTTTTTAGACGCTCGTTTTATAGTAGATTTATTATTTATGATCTTTGATAGATATAACCGGTCGCACCTACCGGCGTAACATGCTCCTTTTTAGGGTAAATTGAAGATTATTTATTAATTAATTAAATATCTACCCATTTTTGTGTTTAATCATACACTATTTCATCGTAAACGCAATTAAATACCTCTTCATGGTTTTACGGGGCGTAAAAATTTCGTTAAAAGGTGTACATAACATTCTATGATGTTATTTTAAGAATTCTGTAGATTATGTGCCGAATCTTTTCAATAAAAAAAATATTAATCATTGCCTGAAACAACTAGTTATTTAGTAATTGATAGATTTTGTAGATAATGTGTGAAAATATCTTATTTAAATCAATTTGACGGTATTCATATTATTATTTAGTAAAATGAGTTAAAACACTGTTTTATTCCCCTGTATTTTTTATTGTGTTATTGTGAACGTTTTCGGGAATATCTTCCTATTATCAATATTATAATTCAACTAAAATTAAAAACACTTTTAGACAGTAATACATGGTGTGTTTGGGAGTTGTGTGAAGTTAAAATGGATAAGAGAGGTGATGTAATACGCGGTCTTTGAATATTTATTATGTTTTATTGTTATTTTTATTATTAAATATTTCTAACTTTTCTAGAATGTCTAACTTTCGTCCTTTGGCGCAACTATGTATTAGTTGTAAATTACTATTATCAAATGAATGGCCCACCATTCTTGCGTGCTCGGCCATTTCGGAGTTTTGACTGAGGTTTTTTATAGCTTTCTTGTGTTCTTACAATCTTTTTCTTATTCTCCTTCCGCTCTGTCCAATATAAAATACATCGCAATCCTAGCAACTCAACTTGTAGACTCTGATTTTTTCTTCTTGGGTTATTTTTGATTTATTTTTCAAGATATATTGTTTTTTTTTGTATAGAAAGCAGGGCAAAAAGTGTTTTTAATTTTAGTTGAATTATAATACTGATAATGGGAAGATGTTCCCCAAAACGTTCTAAAGTTTAACACAATAAAAATATAGTGGAATAAAATAGTGTTTCAACTCAATTTACAAAATAATCATGGAATTTCACAAAAAACCTTTATATTATGTTAATCTATGTACTCATCTTGAACTCTATAGTATGTTTAATAATTAAATAACAAAAAACATATACAGTGGTACTCCTAATTATTAGGGTTGTGTATTGCGGTGATAATTTATGTTTAAGTAATGATAGAGCGATTATTTAATTATAAGTATGTATTTGCAAATGTGTGCAAAAGCCCGTATAACTATAATAATTTTATTTCACACCTTGAGATGGTTCAATGTTATACTTCTCAAGTCCATATCAAATAAAATGAATAGGCACAACATACAACCAGTCCAAAAAATCAATGACAATTATATTTCCGAAGTCTCCTAGCCGATGGAGCGATAAATAAAAAAGGTCGAGGGCGACAAAATTATATAGTCCAAGAAATTCAACATTGGATTGGAAAAGTTACATGTCGTCGCTGTGCCAAGCACAGTTGCACGGCGAAAGATACATAAATAACCCTATTTGTTATGAGCCATTGTGTGTTTTTTGCCAATAAAAACTATTTTATAACATTATCTGTCTATTTTCATTGAAAAAAATATTTTTTCAAACATGGTGCGACAATTTTTTTCTGACAAACGAATTTTTTTTTTGTCTTATTTACTTCGTGTGGGTAATAAGTATTTAAAAAATGATAGTTCAAATTCAAATTCAAAAATAATTAATTTGTCCTATTTTGAATTATAATTCAATCAGTTTCTCGGGCAACGCCGGGCATGGAGCGCTAGTTTTCAAATAAAGAATGTACACGGAAAAGACAAAGTAAACTAAATTTATTATGGTTATTTGGAGCAGGTTCGTAAAGTGGTAGAATAATGTAACCAAATTAATGTACAATAATATAATATTTATTATTATTATTAATGATTTAAAAAATTTCAGTTTAAGTACAAAATGTGTTACACCGGAAATACCAAATTTATTTATAATAATTGATTACGAAAAGACAAAAGGTCATTTTCAACCTTTCGAGTTTAATCGGTAAATAGGTTCCTTCCGACACTTGGCATTAATCAATAGCAGTCCTAACTATGACCTTAACCGCAACATTTTCAATACTATAATATAGAGACTATTGATCAATTCCACACGATGTCACGTAACTCTCAGTCAAAACAGAATACAGGAGTTTCATTGTCTTATGTTAATTAAATGAATTTTATTTATTTATAATACGATTTGTGGATCCATCCTCGATTTGTATTTCGAGTTATATGAGGTCATATATATTATAAATACATGTAAATAAACTACTCGGGTGTAAATTGAATAAGCTGTCTCCAACGACTGACTGCCTTAGATTGCTGTAAGGCGATCACAACTAGCTTAAATAATTTAATTCATGTAAATTGTTGTATTATTTGATTGTATGCAGATAGAACTTCAATTAAAAGAGATATAGTATTATAATTCGGGTTTTACACGAAAGAAAAATATCTTATTGATCGATATATATATTTTAAATTCGTGATACAATTGTGTGTGACTTTGGTTTGTAAAATAAAATACGTAAATAAATATTAATGTTTTTATATAAAAAATAATAATTAAATTTATTTGCATGCTAATATTAATTATGTTATTTATAATATTTTGTGTTACAACATGCATCAATAATAACATAATAAATATACGTGTAAGCAGTCTCCCTCAGTCCTAAGACAGATTGCACTGATAGTTTTACAGACGTATCGACCCTGCAGATCCTAACAGCATTCAGCACAGCCGATTGCTTTCTTTTAGTTTTCCTTTTTTGAAAAATGCCAAATGATACAGCCTTACGGAGGTTACGTACAGGGTGTGACAAATTAATTCCAACATTGATTCCAAATTTAATCCGTGTAGTCGCCCGTGACGTAATTGTATCAACATCTTGTGAGTTTTTATGTTTGAACGTTAATTTTAAGCTGATAAAGTCAGTTAATAAGATGTTGAGTAGGACTTTGTAACAGTTGATCGAAATTTAGAGCGGTGCGCTCATTTTGTTTAGTGTTTACCCAATTAGATCCTCTTATTTATTCAACAAACGTAGCTCCTTGTGATGTATGGCTATTTTCAAAATTAAAATATGCGCTGAAGGGAAGAGGGTTTTTGAATATAATTGATATTCAAGAATATTTCGGAAAATAAGTTCCAGACCAGCTAAGTTTAAGTCAGTGTTTGGATGCACAAGGTATCTCCCACTTTGGCGACACTATTGTACAGTTTATTTTTTAAAGGTGCATTTTGTTAAATTGTCGTACATCGTATATTACTGATCAAAAATGTATAAATTATAGCGTTTTAATATAATGTTGTTGCGTAAGCACGACCTCGAAACAGACGAAAATTTAAAAAATTTTGACAACTTTTATATTATATTTAGTATGTGTTCCAGTGAATGCTTTCGACGACTTGTTGTTCCCGGGTTTCCTATTGATAATATGGTCACGTATGCAGAATGAAAATCACCACTAACCTTGATTGACAATAGCTGTTTCTTGGCGAGTTTGTCCGATGTACTGTTCTTATCTCTGGGTATTATTTCGACCGGCCGAAATGCACACTCCTGGATCTACTTAGTAGGAGATGTTTTTCTGACGAAGTACCACCCGCAATTGTGCTCCGACCGGGGTTTGACAGCGGTCCTTCGCAACATTCACACTACAAAAATGACTCATACCAATCAACAAGAAAAAGCGTGTTATTAGTAGCCATGGGCGATATGGTTCAGATAACTGAGCCAGCTCAATTTGAGCCGGTTCATTTACATTTTACATTAATATTACAACAAAGAAAAACTGTATTAATCAAAAATTAACATTCTTAAAAATAAAAATCTTTGGAAGATTATACTAAATAGATACAGCAATATTATTTTTTGTCGTAGACGTTTTAGTCGTTTAGTGACGTCATTATTATTTATTAAATAACGTTACATGGGCTTCGAGAACGCAAGTAGTAAGTAATTAAAACAAATATTTTGATAATAATTCACTTATAAAGACGGTTTGTTTTATAACCGAACACCCTGACAACTGATAACTCTGCGATGCGTTGTCCTAACAATTTTATCTAGGATCGTTTTCAAGTGTCAACTTTCATAAATCAGAGAGCGATCCGTGCCGGCTGTCGGTCCACGGGTCGATTTTCGACTGATCCGCCAGTGAGCCGGTGAGCGGGTGATCCGTTGATCCGTTGAACCGTTGAATCGGCTCAACGAAAAGATCCGGCTCGGTGAGCTCACCGCTAGTTATTAGGTACTCGTACTAAATGTACCAAACACAATATGTGTTCGATTAATTTTCCGGGAAACCTATATCTAGGCCGGAAATCATCGTCTATCTATCTGGTCAGGCTTGTCAACAACGTATCTATTTTAATGTTCGAGTTTTTATTATAATATCGTGCCGCGGATTTTTTGCATGCACTCACTCATTTATGTGTGTTATTATTTTTTACTTTGATAATAATTCACTTATTGGAGTTAAAACATTGCCGTTATCAGAATGCATTATTGAATACAACATTATTATGATTAGCTGATGATATTATTTAATAAATTCATATTGTTTTTTATATATAGATAAATATTTCTAACGTACCTAGATTTTACTTACAATAATAGTTATATTTTTGTGAGAATCAATTCCAATTTTTCCCGCAAAATAATCTCTAATCTTAAACTGTGATGCTTACATAATCAAAAGTAAATAAATTATTGCTCATGTATTTAAAAACAAATATTTGTGTATTTAAAATGGCATTTCAAATGCGACGTAGTGCATCTTTTAATATTTAGTACAAAATAGAAGCGAAGAAGAAAGAAATAGCAAGAATACGGAACTACACAGCGATATACAGTGTTAATTTGTTAATAAAGTAAGTAATTGTATAAAAATAATGTGGAATAATTTTTGTCAGCAATATGAATATAATATAGAGTAATGTATGATAAAGAGGTTTAACATAAAATAATGCATGCAGAAGATTTCGTCATACTAGCGAAGGTTCCAACAAATATTTGGAGTATAGAGTTTCTATGCGTGTTTGTTGTGAGATGATTTGAGCTACATATATCAGAAAAGTGAGTGTAAGGCTGTCTCCAAAGTCAGCTTTATACCCGCCCTCGTGTACATCGCAAGTATAATTCGATTATATGTGAGGGTAGGCAGGTAGTAATGACAGTAATGATGATTTAACAGAAACGCGTATTTACTGCTTGCAGCGAATTTATTAAAGGAAGGTTACAAAAGGTTATTTGAATATACTGCTGTCATGACGGAAAAGGAGTGAGTAGCTTAGGCGCCGCGCGGCTGCTTCCTTTGGGTGCGCGCCTCGGCTAGAGCGCGCTTTGCCTGCCCGACCCACTGATGGCGGCAGATGTCAGTTTGCTATTAGTACAGTAAAGTTGTGAAAAATTAAAAAATACTAAACTTGTTTCATTTGATATTGTGAATCTGTTTTCCAATGTACCCATCAATAAAAGCATAAATATTGTTTCCGAATGATTAAATTCATCTGAGTAAATATTTTAATTAAGAATCTGCCAGAACCTTCTAATATCTCACGTTGTTTCGGAACGTATACCAATGTGAAATAGTGTACAAACGCAGATGCGTTCCCGTTAAAATATTAATTTTATTACATTTGCTTAATATTTGTATGAAGTAAAACAATATAACTAAAAATGTAATAATAGTCAAACGTATATATAGTCAAACAATATATTACGTATATATTACAGGAGTGCCAGCGTGTCCACTAATCTAATCTATGCTAAATAACCGATTTACTATCTGATACATATTTTAAATAATTAACTGAATTTAACAATTAGCCCTGTTTCAAAAATTTGTTTCCTATAAACATCTTTGCTTTTTTTTCTTCTTTTCTTTTTCCACTGTTCTACCTGTGCAATCTCCTTCCATCTCTTGCAGCAGATTCAAAATACTTGTATTGAAAGTTGAATGATAATTCATAAAACTTTAGTAGGTATGTAAAACGAGTTGTGTGACTAGAGCAATATAAAAAAACTGCACTTCGGGATATTGATTGATCAAAAACGAAAATGTAACTTTATACCGTTTTACCTGTAGAAAAAGCTATTTTTTTGTCGAAATATATGTGGTAAACCGGGCGATTAGCTTTATTGCTTTGTCTTGTGCAATCAGGTCGGAATGTGTAGCAATAGAATTCGGCTATACAACAATTCACTGTTTAATTCAAGAATAAATGGTACACATATGAACACAATAATTATAATTTAGCTAATATTAACTAGAAGAAGACCCAAGGATAAAGAGATCGCTTCTCTCATCTGCACGGCCTATAACCTTTCCACCGCGCACCTCACGCTCGAGACCCGGCCGGCATTCACACACGTATCCATCATCTGTATAACTCTGGCGCACCGCGCACACACACACACATATTAACAGAGTAATGGATATCACTTAAAATCACAGGTGTTAAATATAAAATGAGTAGATGAAATGAGATAAAACTTTTTTGACAATTATGCATGTTTTGCACAAGACATGAATATACAATTGCTTCTAGTTTAAGTTATAAATATTTAACTAAAAGTTTCTGTTAAATTAAAAAAATATACGAATATTCTTGTTTCTTTAATTAACAATTTAAATGTTAGACAGTGTATCATGATATTATGAATATAAATTGAATTAATCAATTAGAAAGGTATACAACAAAATATTTGGTTGCTACCGGGATTCGAACCTGGACCTTTTCCTATGCGGGGAAACGTGTTACGATCGCACTGCGTAAATTTATTTAGAACTTATATTTTTATAATAGATGCATCTATTATCTCATGTTTAAAAACAATTTAATTTGCATTAAGAATACCATAGAACTACGTTCTGAAATTGCAACATGACAATAAAAATGTGTTTTCATTAAAAATATTACTAAATCTTTACATCTTTCGTTTTTCGAATACACAGTGATTGTTACTAATGTAATACAATTTAGTGAAGTAATCTCCGCTAATGTCGCGTGTTACAGGTTATCCATTAGTTGGTTAGATCGTAATTAAAACATTTTCATCTGCAGTATTTGAATAAATTAATTATGGCAGTGTTTTATGTCAATCCATTAACGTGGCCGCTCCACCGGCGCGTTCTCCACTCCTTGTGCGGTATTGTGGACACCGAATGAAGCCAGCAATTAGTATCAATCAATTCATTCAGCGAGGTCAGGCTTGTCGCAAACATTACCCGGTGGAATTGGAAGAGTCGCGATCATTGGCCATCGTTTAAGTCACTTTTCACATCTTGAAGGAGTTGGCTTTCATTCACTTTGGCTAAGAGTTGTTCACCCCTTAAACGATTCCAATTAAATATAAATGAATAATACAAATTAAATTAATCAATTAAAAAATATATACGTAAAAAAATCTATTGTGTATTGTAAATATTGTCCTGTGGCATCGAAATTGTTGTTGGTTTTTTGGTGTAGCCCTTTTAAGTACCCCAAAGATGATAGTCGGAAGCCGTCAAATTAGGTGATCGAGGAGGCCAGTCGACATCACCACTTTTTTGATATTACGCTGCCGGGAAAAATTTCCCACACAATTTCAAGCGTAGCTCGGGCTGTGTGTGAGGTGGCACCGTTCTGTTGAAACCACACGTGCTGCAGGCTCACTAATCGACCCAATTCGGCCACCAATAAGTTCTCCAACATGTAACTATAGCGATCACCATTAATGGTTACAGCATTGCTTCTTGCATCTTGAAAGAACCCAGATGGCGCACCATTCAGTAATTCGGTGCACCGACAGTTGATCCCTTGGACACTTGATCCCCCGGACGATTGATCCCCCAAAGCTTCTTCAGGTACCTATTTATATTCGTAAATACCAGCATCCGTGAAGGTTACGAATAGGTAGGAACAAATTTATACAAATATTGTTCTCGTAGGAAATTACATATAATTCCAGATAATTAAGAATGTTTTTATATTTACAATAAATCATTATTATGTTATTACTTTTATGAATTGTGATCAACCATTTTTAATTTATTGTTTTAACATTTTAGATCAGTCTTTAATTTTATTTGCATTTTAATATAATTAACTTAAAATATAGTGAAAACAATTATAAATCCATCATGTATTTAAATGAAACGATTTAAAATATAAAATAAATATAAATAAATAAATTAAAAATAAATATAAAACACACATAACTAAAATAACACAATACGATTGGATTGGAAGAGATCCAGTTTCGAATCCCGGTAGAAATACCAATATTTTTCGATAAAATTGATTTAATATGTATGTCTTTCTAATTAATACATTTAATTTGTATTAAAAATATCACAGACCCATGTTCTGAATAATTACAACTTCACAATAAGAATGCGTTCTCTTAATGATTAATAATAAAATAACTAAGTAAATAAGCTTCGGGGGATCAATCGTCCGAGGGAACAACTGTCCGAGGGATCAACTGTCGGAGGGAACAACTCTCGGAGGATCAATTGTCGGGGATCAAACGTCAGGGAACCAGTAATGAGTGGGTGTAAAGGTCGTCGGTGTACCAATTGAGGATTTTCAGCAATATAAAGATTTTTATTGTCAGCTGTGTTATGTTTGTTAATGAGCACATTCTAACCCAAGAGTCTCGCATGTCTTCACTATTCGTTAATATACATTTGTTCTTTGTATATTTCGAAGTCATATATTAAATTTGTTTTAACTGTGTTCTGAAAAATACAACATCAAATAAAATGTGATTTCATTTCAAAATTAATAATTATGTTTTTTAACTTATTTGATTCAAAAATGCATTGCATTCACAGACCACCAAATATATAGACACGAACTAACGCAAATTTCTTGTCCCAATATTTTCATTTTGCTGTCACCCACGCGCTCACTTTTGTACCACTTAAGCAATCAAATAACTATATGCATTAATGTAAAATTGTTTACGTAAAGATTTAATTTTCTAATTGCTGTTGCATAAATGTGTCATAAACTATCTGATTTAGTTTCAACCGAGAATGTGTGTAGAATGCTCCTCGTCCCGCAGCTAATGTTCCAAACCCCTCTCCAATATGTACACTTTATTTCACGTCTATTCATTTACTGGTCTGTGATTGCATTCATGTGGACCTCGAAGAGTAACTTAACAGTTGATGTTATGGTTAATTTAATTGTATCGATCATCCGTCCTCCACTGTCCGCAATAAGTTCATACAATTTTAAATTGTAATCAACCTTCGTAATTCATTCATACACCCGCCCACACTTTGCACCGTGCACCGCCACGTCTCATCACCGCCGTGCTGTAGGTCGATTGGCGATCGATACTGCATGCCGACCGCCGGGCGGGTGTCGGCCATTTCGTATCGATTGGCCGCCATTAAATATTTATTCAACACGACCCTCGTGTGTCTTCCTCGATCGGAATGTACCAGAACCGTGTGGTGTTCCCGGCGAGGACACGATATTTACAAAATTGCACGCCACTTTCTCGGGTATTCTCTCCAGCGCGTACTCTTAAAATAAAACAAGCCAGATTTCTTTTTCTGCATCCGGTGCAGGTACCGGGTGAATATTATGTTCCAGGCCGATTTTGTTTGGCCGCCATTTTCGTTTGGCGGACATTTGTCAGTCCGCATTTGGTAGTCGTAGAGGGTGGTTGATTACAATTTATTATGAAGCGTGTAACGCCTCAACAACATGCAACAGCATGTGTTTTGCAGCTCAATATTGATGACTTTTAGAAAATGGTCGTCTTGAGCGACGAAGCTCATTTCGACTTAGCGGGTTTTGTTAATAAGCAGATAACCGTTATTGGGGCACTAAAAATTCTTAATTGATACACCCACGCAGTCACTCTATGGTGCCCCATGTGTCTATTTCTTTCAGGATGCAAGAGGCAATGCTGTGATCATTAATGGTGATCTTTAACGTCACATGTTGTGAAAACTTCCCGGTGGCTGAATCGGGTCGATTGGGCTTGCAACACATGTGGTTTCAACAAGACGTTGCTACCTCACACACATCCCGGGCTATTCTAGAAATTATGTGAAAAAAATTTCCCGGCTACATAATATGTATTATCTCTATGGCGAATCGGGTTAAAAAAAAACGTGATCATGCTGGAATAAACACATTATTATTATTATTATTATTATGTCAAAAAGTGATAATATCGACTGGCCTCCTCGATCACCTGATTTGACGGCTCCCGACTATCTTTTTTGTGGGTACTTGAAAGGTCTACGCCAATAAGCCAACAACAATTCCGATGCCACAGGACAATATTCGAAATGAAATTGCTAAAATAACACGCGAACTGCGCGAAAATGTTATGAAAAAATATAGTTAAAAAAGTACGCATTTGTGCCGCTGCCAGTGGCGGCTACGTGGCCGATGTCACATTCCATGTACCAAATAATCGATAAATTAAAACCACATTAAAAAAAATGTATTTCATTTACTAGTTATTCAAAAATAACATCGGCCTGTAACATAATATTCACCCGTTACTTGGAAATATTTTATGATTAACATTAAATTAACAAAATATTAATTGCAGTCGTTAAAGAATTGGTGGGTTTTATTATGGTTTTTTTTTTTTGCTCCATATCGGTATCCATACAATGTGCGCTCGATTTACAGCTCTGCGCGCGGCCGAGGTATATTCGATTTCTCACCACACGGCCGCAGTGGAGGGACGTCAATAAACTTACGCATGTTGAGTTGAAAAGTTTTCTTTTAGAATCACTATATTTAGACCTTTCGGCAACCTGAATAAGACCACCTTCTGACCTTTCAAAATGTTCTAACCTTTAAAAACGAATTATTGCCATAAAAATGTTGCATTTAATTAAATTGGTAATAATTTGAATGGAACATTCATGTTCATTTCTTACTTGTGTTGTTGTTTTTCCTATTTATTTTCTAATGAATCTGATATATTTTTTAAATAATAACAAACTTTGTAAAAACCATTTTCATTAATTTAACGTCGTTCGTTTTCGATTATACTGTAGTACGTTTCATAGAATAATGTCGGACGAGGGCGTGGATGCAGTCGTCGTTGCGACAGCGAAAACTTCATTAAAATGGAGAATATATTTATGACGGGTAATTCATTATTAATTATATTTAGTAGAATTGTATTTTTGTATAGCACTAAGGAATTTATTAATATCTAAATTATCTTTTCTAAGACACTTTTTTTTTGCTGTTTTCTTCATTATAAGCGTCACATGTTTCTATAAGATGGGTTGCAAATTTAGAATAATTATTATTACTGAGGCATCTCTAATAATCTTTTACTGTAATATTAAAATTACCTGTCTTTACTAATATAAAACATCCGTATTTATCAATATAAAATATTAGAATCTGATAAACTTAGAAAATAAATAATGTTAATGAGATGCGGCCCTGACATTCGTTGTATTGTTCGAGCCTCGGTTATGTTTTTTATTGCTTATTGTTTTTTTTTTAACAATGTGTATTATCAATAAACAATTAAACTTTATTAAGGAGAACACATTCTTATTGTGAAGTTGTAGTTGTTCAGAATATAGGTCTGTGATATTTTAAATACTAATTAAACGTATTACTTAGAAAGAGATCCAGGTTCGAATCCAGGTAGCGCAACAACAATATTTTTCGATAAAATTGATTTTATATGTATATCTTTCTAATTAAACTTTAATTTTAAATTAAACTTTAAATCTCCGCCATTAATTAAATCTTCGATGGTACGTGAAATGCAAATGTGAAACTTCATGCAAATTTAATTTTTAAAAATTGTGTAGATTATTGCCTGAAACCAAGGAGCCGTTTAATGAAATAGCAGCTATGTCCTAATAGTATAATGTTGGCAGTGTGATATATTCGGGCCATCGCTCGCTGCTTTCGCCGGTGTAAACATTATTTGATCAATATTTGTACTTCCGAAATGGATGAATTGACACGAGCAGAAAACGGAATAACCGGACCGTGGTTTGATAACGTGCTATCTCCAGAATTTATTCGATCTTATTATATGTGTATATTAACTATACTTCACGAATTCTTAGTAAAATATGACAAAGTTACAAACGAATTTCTGTTCCAGTTTTGTGTCTTAAATTCATAGATTTATAATTTCTCAATAATTAGAAGAATGTATATTATAAATACATGTTGGTCACTTTCGCATTTCTATTAGATAGATTCATAAATAATAAATAGAAAATTTTATTTTAAAAAGTTACATGAAATTTTATTAATTATGAGTTCACCATTTTTAAGCACTACTATTTCCGTTTTATTCCTCGAATACATAATTATGAACTTCTACATTAATTCTGAAAGTTTTCCCATTTAATGCATTTTACAGTGGTTTGGAGAGTATGAAGGGTGTGGTGTAAAACTGACCTTAAAATAAGTACTGCTTAGTAACTGAGCAACTCCTAATTACCTGCTATAGGCAAAGTGAGTAGATAGATACCTTAAAGAGATCCGAGTTTTGAAAATAAATAATAAATATCTACTTATAACGGCACTTATTTACGTATCAACCGAACATTACATGGAACTGCACTTAAGAATCGTATTTTCATCTGGTAATAAAAAAATAACTATTGCTTTATAATAAAAATGGCAACTATATAACATTTTATAATGTTTTATCAATAAATATTAAGCAGAGATAAAGTCAGAATTGTTTTATTAGAATTTGTGTCGATTCACCTTTCTGTTTTAAGTATTTCAATAGAAAAATAAAATATCCAAAGAGTTCCATTAATGTGTAACGAATAAATGAAATTCTAATGGCGATTTGTAATGTATGGAATCCAGACGACATGACTTGTACAATACGTTACAACTACATTTACTCAATACTTCAAAGGCGACTGTTAAAACTTTTCCATAAATGAGTATAAGATTCTGGCGACGTTCTATTCACATATGCTAGACCTTATACAGATGAGCGACAAGTAGAGTTGTTGACCCTATTATAGTCGGGGAAGTTAAAAAATGACTTGTGACGTGAATGCAGCAGCTCGATATAAGCGTTTTTGGATAGACAATTACTGTATGTTTTAAAACTTACTAATAATACTCATTATTAATGTTATTTGTCTTGAAAGGTTCAACGGTTAAATGAATAAAGCTCATGTTTGAAATCTAGATCACATTCTTATTCTCGGTAATTTCAAGATTCAATTTGTTTGGAACTCTTTTTTGTAGAATATATTCATAATTAAATAAAATCGAGCCTGTTAAATTAGTATTCTCAAAAATGCTGTGCGTTGCTAAAAATTCTGGGAAACAAATATAAATTAAATAATTGGATTAATATAAATGAAAACTTTGTTTTACAATTAGCGCCATCTGTGTATCAGTAGAGACTTTAATTGCTTAGTTGTCAAAACCACCACGATACTACTTTGCGAATTTTACTCTCTTACTGTTTTTAACGTGTTGATTTCATGATTGTTCTTAAAATTTGGTGCATGGATTGGTTTTAGATTTGAGAAAAACAAAAAGCAATTGGCAGAATTATTTCCTACGTTGTTAACCTTTGATAAAAATAATTATTTCCTTTAGTTATTACGTGAAGGATTTTCAAACAATAAATTAATAATGTTCAGTCATAGAAAGTGTTCTTTAAAAACGTCCATACATTTTTATATGGGTAAGAATTTTACGTTAAAACTTAAACTTTAAACACACTATTAATAGTACTCTAAAATTATAAATAAATATATGGTAGGGTCGTATAAACGACGGATTTATTTTGTCTAAAGACGTTAGTTAAACGAAAGTACATATATTGTATTACATATATTATATATGATTGTATAATATTATTGGTAACAGCTTAACCTAAATCTATACCTTCTGCACTGCACGCCACTGGTAAACATCGTGTGTGCGTGTGTTACGCATACAGTTTGATACATTTATTTTGATAAAATATCTAGTCACCATGGTAACACGTTTTGTTTGATCACTTTACGTCACTTATTATAAGATTACTTTAAAATTGTTGGGCGTGAAGGGGTGAGGAGGGGGGGGGGGAGAGTTACTAGCTAGAACTATGACACACGTTAATAAGACTTTAGCAACTGTTTTTCTTTCAATATCTTCGTATTTATAATAGTCTTTATAATATACAACATGGTGAAAGTCCGCCTATCAATAATGGCAGAAAAAAATCTTATTTTCAAATTTACACGTAATAATTGGTAGGCACCCACCTTCTGGTGTCTAATTAAATTATTGCTGAACACGTGGGAAGTAGGTACCTACCTAGGTTGGATACGCAAAAGTCAGCTGGTCCATTTGAAAGAACGAAACATCAAAAGAGCAATGTTTTGTCAACTAACAAAATGCCAGACGATTGTAACATTATTTTATTAGAAATGTGCGTGCATATGGCTTACATTCGCAGGTCGTTATTAAAAGTGTGACCGGCTTACAAGCGGCGAGAACTATTAAAAATATAGAGTTAGCTGCTACCTTAATTTATATTTGTACGATATTTTATTTCACTGGTCAGTGAAGGGTTAAATAATTATTATTTGTTGGGTGATTTTTTGTTACGATTAATATATGTTTTATATTTATATTTTTTAATATTTTGCGAAGTCTTTAATACCATTATCTGATTTTGTTATTGTACTGATGTCCTTTGTTGATTATTCGTTCAAAACTCTTAACAGCTATTACAGAATATATAAAATAAAATTGAGCAAAGCTTTATTACATTTAAAATTTTTATTGCTAATTACTTTTCTTGTGGTTTGTATTACTCATTGTACATATTCATTTTAACCTTCACCTATGTTTACAATTACAGTTTTGATTAATTAATTAATCAAATAAATATGAATTAAATATATTAATTCAAAAGATATACATATAAAATCAATTTTATCGAAAAATATTGTTGTTGCGCCACCGGGATTTGAACGTGGATCTCTTTCCAAACCGGGGAAGGTGCATTATCCAACTATGCTACAGCGGCAATATTTCTAGCGACAAATTTTCGAACCTATATGTTACCTTTTTGATATTAATATATTTAACTGTTCCATTATTTTAAAATAAAAGCGATGCAGGTTCGAATCCCGGTGGCGCAACAACAATATTTTTCGACAAAATTGATTTTATATGTATTTGTTTCTAATTAACATATTTAATTGTTATTTAAAATATCACAGACCGTCTGTTCTGAATAATTACAACTTCACAATAAGAATGTGTTCTCCTAATAATTAATTTAATGTTTAATTTCTGACATATTTAATTTAGCTGAAATGGGTTACTGCTGTTAACGATCATTCTCCAATTATTATTAGAATTTGACTGAGAACAAAGATGGCTACACATCAAGATCAGAATATTATCTATCTTCAATATTAGATTTTAAATTATAGAAGTATAACACAAATCAAATGAATGAATTAGAAAGATATACAGAAAAAATCTATTTTATCGAAAAATATTGTTGTTGCGTTACCGGGATTCGAACCTGGATCTCTTTTCCAATCCGGAGAAGGTGCATTACCAATTATGCTACGGCGACAGTACTTTTGACGACAAATTTTCGAACCTATACACTTTTCATATACATATGGGAGAAGCGAGGAGGTATAGGCCCCTCGATTCTCACCTTCCGCACATCCTTCCGACATAAATAATCCCCATTGGTAACCCTAGTGAGTCTACGTAATCATTAAAAACGCAAAATCACTAAAATATTTGTAAAGAATCACATAGACAATGTCACTTGTTATTGTTTATCGGTAAATTATAATTTCTATAGTACACGTACTTGCATTTTTTTAAAATTACTGCTTACTTTCTATGTTGCTTGATATACCTCTGTTTATTTCATAATTAGTCGGCGGACTACCAGCTCAAACGCCGGTAAATTGTTAAAATATTTTCATTTAATCCATTGAAGTAAATAAATTCGCGAGTCTGAAGTCGGGGTAAGCCGGCAAATGTGGAAATAATCCCGTATGTCGTCGATGAATTGTTATCGAATATTATGTCATTCCTACTTGTTGATAAATATAGCGTTAGCGTCAAAGTCGTCAACCTCCCGAGCCTCGCATCGCATCTATAACTGATCGATTTAGATTCGAGTTCAAGTTCAGAAATCGGTCGAGCGTTCGTGTTTGTTTTTTTTTTTCTCAACAAGTCGGCGCGACGCCGCGACGCCGACGGCGACGACCGTTTTACATTTAACGTCTCCATCGCGTTTGCTAATACGCAATATCATCGTGCATTTGTAAGTCATTTAATTTTTTTTATTATACACCGCGTATGAACGGTCGTTTCGTTAATTCGGCCGTGTCCGAAGAAGGTCCGCGACCGGCCGACTGACGGGCCGATCGTTTTATATCGTGAATATTCGTGGCGCGGCCCCCGCGCCTGCGCTCCGCGTCCCGATCCGTGCGGTCCGTACGGTAACCCTTGTGTCAATCGGCTCGCGATGTTCGCGACGCGCTCGCACTGATACCGCATCCCGCATCTCGCATCTCGCGGCGCCGTGTGATGCAATCATCTCGATCGGGCCGCCAGTCGCCCTGCCCGAGTTGTCCACTCTTCGGGCCGTAAATGTCGGCGGTTCTATGGCTGTCGGCGCGCTAGGGGCGGCGGGGTGCGACAGCGCGGGGGTTGCGTCTCGGGGAGCGCAGCGCTTCCCTGGTGTGACGCGGCCGCTGTGCTCGCTTTTCCGCGAAGGGGGGAAATAATTGCATCGAATCATTAATTCCATTCGTTCGCGTCAGATTGTGATCCGGTGTGCGGTTGTCACGTGTGCGCGTGCAGACTGAAGGGTTCGACTTGTGCAATGACAGCCGTGCGGTCGGCTATCCCTCGCTGCGATACCGTATGGTGGTGGGATTAGGATCCCATATCTAGAAGACCCCGTGTTACTCATCCGCAAAGCTTGGATCATGTCGATCCGTTCTGTTTACAGAGCTCTGAGGCTCATAGTTTTCCGACGTAAGTATTCTATCGATCTTCTGTTAAATTTGTTATCAAATTACCACTTTCCATATGGTCTTTATATATTTTTATTTAACACTGTTTAACGCGTGTCTTAACATCATTGTTATGAAATGCAATAAGCAATATGAATGTTTGCGTACTTTCTGATAGTAATTTCATTGCACATATTGCGACTCTGTAGCGAGTCATTCTGCTCTTTTATCAGTGGTGTTATTTATTAAACATTATTTCAAACATTGCTTAAAATAAACTACGAATAGAGTATTTTTGTCGTTCCAATTTGTCATTAAAATATAGGTCACCAATTTAAATATTTACTTCATTCAGATTTTAGTCTTTTAACGTTAAAACAAAAATATCTGTAATATTGTTTTGTTAAAAATAATATATACTGTACAAAAACTCAAATAAAGTCTGTTTCCTTTCGATATTGTTAGGGTCTAGGGAGATCCCGTCATCGCTTTCCGCTACCCAGAACGATGAATAATGTATGATGTGTCATTTTAAAGTATCTGACGATAGGTACCTACATATAATATTGTCGATACTGTATCACAGCGATTTTGTCATATCATTATAATGAAGTATATCCGAATGGAATTTGTGACCTTTTTAATACGACTCACTCCTACGGACCTATGTTGTCCGCCATGAAAATATACCCTTATAAGCCCTTTGCTGTGCCCTTAGAACCTTTTATCCCGCCAGGTATCATCGCGTACATGCATAAATATATCTATATATTATAAACGATATATAAGAATATGTATGTTTTCTAACACAAAATATGAATACATAAGGAAAATTTTCTTCTTCATATCAGGTACATGTATTTATAAATACAATTAATCGATTGTTTTCCTTGGTATGAAACCAAAGTACAGACTGTTACAGTACACGTTCATTATTCATATGATAACTCGTACCGTATTGTTCATATCTCAGGGCTATGCAAATTGGTCTCGTTATTAAACCGCGTACAGAACCAGTCTTTTTTTTAAAAAGCCAGCCAAGGAAACGCATATATATATATATAAGTTGAAGAGCGGTTTGAAGAAAATTGGCTATGTTCCGTACTAAAAAAGTTATTTGCATAAAATATTAGGTACACGGTTTATCGAGCGTTTCAACTAGACGACTGCCAAACTGCTTTAGTACGTCACCCGATCGAGATAAGTTCTGCGATTATTATTATTTTTCTAGTATTATTCATCTTTATTCGTTTTGTAAGTCGACAGTCGATGTATACAGAACATTCCGTCATTATTATTGAGCAATACAAATTGAAACATTCGACCATTATCGAACATTTAGATACTCACGTGGGAGCTGCAACACCGGCTGTTGGGTCGCAATACTTGGCTCCGTTTGCCCTTATTGGTGCTTGCAATTTATTAACATACCTGCAGACCAATGACACATCTTTGAAGTATGCAATGGAATCATTTCATTTAGGGCTTTGAATACCGTCAGATATATCATTTATTGACATGGCGGTTACTTTGTAGTGTAACATGCTTATTTTAATTTTCACAACAAAACTTTGTATTTTGGGTTATTTTCGCTGTTAGTCTTAAAAGCTGCAGTCCCTCATCATCAGGTAATAATTAAACTTAATACAGTATTGTATCTATTTGGGAAATGTGGCGGGGCTTGAGAAGAGGGGGGAGGTTTCGGTCGTTAACGGGAATGTGGACAGTAAAGGTGAAGTGTTAGGAAATGTTATGTTGTTAATCAGTGTTTTTTTTATTGTTCCAACAATTTGGAAACCGTTGAAATACAAAATAATTTTAATTCTTTACTGTCCATATTCCCGTTAACGACCGAATCCTCTCTCTTCTCAAGCCTCGCCCCGTTGCCCAAATATATATAATACTGTATTTAGTTTAGTTATCACTTGATGAGATGAGGGACTGCACCTCTCGAAACTAGTAGCGAAAATTGAAAATAAACCATCAGTAATTTTATGGTCTATTCCTCTTGGATTCTACATTCTTCTTTCTTTTTAACCGGTCGATATACGTGTTGTGAGATCAAATATATTAATAATTAAATAGTTCAATTTTCAGACATAATATATAATTTTGTTTTTTATGTATCTAGATTTGGCCAATGATCGGTTTTTGACATCGGATGACGTCTGACGAATAACCCGGAATAATTTATATTATATTTGTCTTAAGTGATGCGTTTATGTTTGAACATTGTCGTCATTTGATCTGTTTATGTCTGAACATTGTCGTCATTTGATCTGTTTATGTCTGAACATTGTCGTCATTTGATCTGCTTATGTCTGAACATTGTCGTCATTTGATCTGCTTATGTCTGAATTATCGTCATTTGATCTGTTTCTACAGCACGAACTGCCCGTTTCCACTCTTCACGATTCTGTATCCAATTATTTCTCGAACTCGGTCTGTCAACCTCTTCAGGCTGACTCCATCTCGCCAGCAGCAGGACCAAAGTATTCCCGCATGTTGTGGAGAACCTTTCTTCAGTATGGAGCTCCTGAAGAATGGAGACATTATAAAATTTCGAAGGTTTCTTTCCTTCCTTCTCTGGGTCCATGTTTCAACATGAATGAGCACTTTAGAAAATACCAGAGGTTTAATTAGTTGTTTAAACCCTTTCTACCCTGACGGTACTTTAAAGTACCATTAACTTTATCTAAACTACGTAAATAATAGTTTACTCGATTTATTTAGATTACTAACATAAGTTATATATTTTTTTATGTCTACATGGGTGGGTGGATGAAATGTCAGTTATACATGGTTACAAGGTTAGATTTGATGCGCTTGTATTCCTTGTGATTATTAATAGTTATTATGACCAAATTTTTTTCCTCTTAAATATTCAACTATATCTTCCATGTGTTTTGTACTGCTATATTTATTTTTAATTTTCCATCACAATTTGTTTATTTTATGTTGAAAAATATACAGTTCGCAGGTATTTAAATTTAATAATTCTGGGTAGAAAGGGTTAAATGTAATGATAGTTTCGATATAGTAGACTTTGTAGTACCGATTCTTTTTCAGTTGACAGTTTTCTCGGGTCACATTCAGTCAAGAGGTCTCCCACCGAGCCCCGAGTCACAGTCCACAATGTCCCGCATCCTTGTTTCTTTGGACCGGACATCTGACCGCTCATTCTTATCGATCAACCACATCGTATACATACATTGTTGTAAAACACTGTACGTGTTGTGTATTTAGCTACAATATTCATTGTGGGTTTCGGGAGTCCCCTGATTATTTCAAGGTTCGCTGAGATATTTATTGAATTAATATTCCTTATTTATTTCATTTATAATAATTACATCACTGGGTGTTATCTGCTGGAGAATTGTTATTGAAAAATATTATTGTTGCGCCACCGGGATTCGAACCTGGATCTCTTTCCAAATCGGGGAAGGTGCATTATCCAACTATGCTACAGCGACAATTTTTTTAGCGACAAATTTTCGAACCTATATATTACCTTTTTGATATTAATACATTTAATCGTTCCATTATTTGAAAGAGCCATCTACCTTATTTTTACGGAATCTCAAATACTCTGATAGCAGACGCCAGAATTATTAATTCATTTTTATTAAATTTGCGGTGGCGCAACAACAATATTTTTCGATAAAAGTAATTTTATATGTATATCTTTTTAATTAATACATTTATGTAGTATTTAAAATATCACAGACCTATGTTCTGAATAATTACAACCTCACAATGAGAATGTATTCTTCTAATAATAAAGTTGTATCAAAGTGTCCAAAAAGTTCCGTAAAAATAAGATAGATGGCTCTTTCAAATAATGGAACGATTATATGTATTAATATCAAAAAGGTAACATATAGGTTCGAAAATTTGTCGCTAATAATATTGTCGCTGTAGCATAGTTGGATAATGCACCTTCCCCGGTTTGGAAAGAGATCCAGGTTCGACCACCGCTGGCGCAACTACAATATTTTTCGATAAAGTTGATTTTATGTGTATATCTTTCTAATTAATACATTTAATTCATATTTAAAATATCACAGACCTGTGTTCTAAATAATTACAACTTCACTCTAAGAATGTGTTGTAATAGTTTTCATCTTATTTGATGCATATTTTATTTGATTTCTCTTCTTTAGATTTAGCATTACTTTGCTCTTTGCACACTTCACGAACAGACATGTCACTACACTTAATTTTAATATATGTATTCACATCTTTATTAACAAATTGCGTTTTACAAATGACGTAACGTTCAAATATAAGTTGTTAGTCTTATCATGTTTCATGTATACGGCTTTTATCTTTAACTTTTATCTTGCTTTTGCGAAGTCAGCCGTTGCACTAGTTTAAATAAAACAATAGATTGTAACCAATGGCGGTACGTTCATGGCGTTAAAATATAGATAATAATCACTCTTTAAAAATGTAACGTGAATGTTTGGAAAAAGGAGATGAGTTTGTGTATTTGGGAAGTATGTTTGATAGAAGCGGAAAGGCTGAGAATGATATCGAAAGAAGAACTGCGGGGAACAAAGTAAACGGCACGTTGAATAGAATTATATCTAATAGGAACATGTCAACCGAGGCAAGACTGGTGGTACAAGAATAGTCGGTACAAGAAGAGTCCTAGTACCGACACTGATGTATGGAAGCGAGACATGGAGCAGAATAGGAACGAAAGTGGACTGAATGTACTGATAATCAATTTATGAATAGATTAAAGAGTGAAGACTTGTGCTGACCTTATGAGGAGAGAATGCTAAGAAATATATATAATGCAATTTTTGATGGCACTAGAAGTAGATGACGTCCGCGGAAGACTTGGCACGACCAAGTAAATCAGATACTAGATGATGGTTCTGTTAGAAGTCACAATAACCGGCGAGTTTGTTCATGTTTGAATGTGGATGAGGCGAGAATTGTGCGTCAGGACAGAAGAGTGTGGCGCTCTATCCTCTCTGCCTATCCCCGCGGGGAAACGGTGTGATGGTAAGTTAGTTAGTTAAAAATGTAATCATCTCATCTCAATACATATATGGAAAAATGAGCGATACCACCGAAACATAAGACGATAAAATGTGCCTATTTTTGTAGGTAAATTCACGAGTGGAGGGATTTAACCTGTGCGCCATACTGCCACTGAATTTTATAATACTTACTACCTCATCCAATTAAAAATAGGAACTAAATAATATTTACTCATATTTAAAATGACGATTTTTCAATTTTAATCTCAAAAAATAATATTATCGCTACTTACAAAACTACTTTTAAGGAGGTTTTAATGTAAATATGAACTACTTTTTGCAGAAAGATCCACATGGTGCAACTTTCTGAAAATTTCAATGCATTTTCTTTGTTTGTGATCAGAATATCCGAAACAATGTATCTCACTTAATCAAATCTCATTTAAAAAGTTTAATTATTTATATATACCTACAGTGAAACCTCTATCTATCGTTTTTGAAGGGACCTATTGAAATAAACTATGAATGCGGGAACATAGAAAAAAGTTAAATTTTTCATACTTAAATGTTTAATACATATTGATGAATGTGTTTTTTTAAATAAGAATAAAATTAAAATGTTGCTCAATAACAAAAAAATAATTCAATTTTGTATTGCATAATGTCAAGCGGCAGTCAGTAGCAGCATTCTCTCTCTCTCTCTCTCTCATTCTCTCTTTTTACCAAGCATTTAGCGTTATGATGCGTAATTTTAACGATTAATGCGGTAAAATGATGCATAGGGAACGATCCACGCAATCTATTTTTGGGTGTTTTGTATGACTTAATTTGGGACTGGATGAAATAAACGATGCATGCGGGGAAACGATTATTCGAGGAATGATCGATCGAGATTTTACTGTACCTGCCTACATGCACTGGGTGTAATACATCTAGTGCACAATATTTTAGGGGTAGATATATACTTAAAATACGAGTCGAAAATATTTATTCTGATAATTTAATATATCATAATGTGCATTTTTTAAAAGTCGTAGTTATATGATTATTTCGATCAATTTAAATATTTTATTGATTCCAAATTAGACATTAAATACAAACAAATATAAATTAATCGAACTTCGAGCGGCTAGTCTATTCTTTGTTACATGATTTAGGGTCTTAAGTAAAAATATAGAAAAGTAATGTGTCAATTTCTTACTTTTAAAGCTTTTGATGATTTGAGTAAAAAATCTCATACAGTAATATTTTTCGTAACAGTGTAGAATTTTTACATATTCCTTGAACATTTTTTCACTCGTAATTTATTTAGTAAAGTAATATTGTAAACTAGGTCCGTGGTCTCCCGGGACGTGGTTTGAACCCCGACCACTTTATCACTAGGCGAGTGTCATACTACTCGATCAACAAGCACGTCAGTTATTTATTGATCTGAGATGTTATACCCTCACGAACCTTTTTACTGCACCGCCATGATATATAGCCTTCCCAAAGAAATGTCCAGTATACTGGAGATAAGTCTATCAAAATCATCTCAAGCATTCTTAATTTTAAATGTACCACTCAGATAGACATATCTTGTATTTCATACATGTAAAGATTATTTAGTAATGGAAACAATTATGATTATTAAGGAGAACACATTCTTATTGTGAAGTTGCAGAACAGACGGTCTGTGATATTTTAAATATTAATTAGAAAAATATACATATAAAATCAATTTTATCGAAAAATATTGTCGTTGCTATCGGACTACTCAAAGATATTTGAGATTTCGTAAAAATAAAGTAACTTATAGGTTCGAAAATTTGTCGTCACAAGTACCGTCTGCTGTAGTATAGTTGGTTAATGCACGTCACCCGGATTGGAAAGAGATCCAGTTTCGAATTTCGGTGGCGTAACAACAATATTTTTCGATAAAATTGATTTTATATGTGTATCTTTCTATTTAATTAGTATTTTAAACAATTATGGTTTATTTAATTTATCTTCTCGTTAGTCTTAAATATTAATATATATTGCCAATGGCAATGAAATATTATTGTGCACGTACTTTTTAATAATATAATTTTATTAGATGCATGCAGCTTTGCCAACGATAGCTTTGTCATGACTCGTCACTAGTGTATCTACGTTCATATATTTGCGGACACCTGTCACACAACATTCTAAGAAAATATTAAACAAATTTCAGAAGTGCCGTTCAATCACTCACTTAGCATGAATAATTGGTGTGAAATAAGCGACACACTGGTATCTTTCATCCTCTTCTGTTTCAAGCATGATGTGCGACAAGTAAATATTTAAAAGTACTTCACTAAGATAATTATTGTTTGGCATCGAGCCATATTTACTAAAGCTCTAGTTGCCAAAACTAACGGGTGAATATTATATTCCAGGCCGATTTTATTTGGCCGCCATTTTTGTTTGGCAGACATTTGTCAGTTCGCATTTGGTAGTCTTAGAGAGTGGTTGATTACAAATTTATTATGTACCAACTAACGGCTCAACAACGTGTTGAAAGTTATCAAAACATTTTATCTTAATAATAATGCCATTAATGATGATCGATATCATCACATATTGGAAAACTGGGTCGATGGGCCTGCGACACATATGGTTTTAACAGGACGGTGCCACCTCACATGCAGCACGAGCTACGCTTGAAATTTTGTGAGAATTTTTTCCCGGCAGCATAATGTCAAACAAATGGTGATATTAACTGGCTTCTTCGATCACCCGATCTGACGGTTCCCGACTATTTTCTGTGGGGGCACTTGAAGTAAAAGGTCCATGCCAAAAAGCCAACAGCAATTCCGATGCTACAGACAATATTCAAAATAAAATAATAATAACACGCGAAGTGTGCGAAAATGAAAAATATGGTTAAAAAAGCACTCAGCCAGCTGAGCCGCCAGAGGCGGCCACTTGGCCGATGTCATATGCCATACGTAATTGTAATAAGCCAAATAATCAAGAAATATAAACCAAATTAAATTTTTCTTAGTTATTCATAAACAACATCGGCCTGGAACATAATATTCACCCTGTATAAACCTATCTGCTTACGAATATACTCATATAATGTTGAATGAGTTTACAATGAGTATGAAATATGTTTACATTGTCAGATATTTTCACCTGAAAGACAACCTTAGCCAATTCATATATTTTTATTTATTAATACACTATTTTATTTAATCCCTACCTTTAACCGTTTTACATTTGCCACGTGCACAATTATGGATATGTGACGGGAGCTACATTAGAATATTCGCATTTAAAGTGTAAATTTATATTTGCAGCCGAATGTACCCATTGTCTTCTGTAGATATCTATTAAAATAATTTTCTGGGCGACTCATTAAAAATGTGTGTGGGTATATTGTAAAAATGTGTGCTAGTATGGCGCGGCCTTGTTTGAGGTGGCAAACAAGTGAATTATTCGAAATTTATATACTTTGTGACAGGCACTAAACGTTACAGGTGCCTATTGTAAAGATTTTGTATTATTCGTACATAAACTGCCAAGTGTTGAGATTTCTGACTCGGTATTATCTAGTTAAGGCCATTCGCCATTAGAATTGGTAACAACATACGCGTGATAATGTGTTGATCTTGTAGGGATTGAATGTATCGACATCTTGTATGGACATGTGTAATGTAAGGTGTGTGGCGGGTAGGGAACGACATCTATGACCCGCACGATAACCATGGTTTGACCGCGACAGTAGGGCCAGAATGGTGTACATGTCTGCGTGTGGGTATTGTGATGATGCGAATCAGAAGGATTATGTACGTGATATTTTGAATGGTGAGACTGCTTAATGTGCGATGGTGTATGCCCCAATATTCACCCATCACTCACGTGTCCGATTGTTAGTCGCGGGATGTATTGCGTGTGTGTTGTGTATGTAAACGAATTAAAATGATTACGCAGTTTACAAGTATGGAGTAGTTTAGTTGTACAATAAAAGTTACTACACGCGAATAGTTAACGGATGCGTTTCTTGCAGCCGTTGTTTGGAAGGCAGCGGTCAGAAGAGTGACGTTCAAGAGACGCATTAGTATTGCTACCTGGCGTTGGTACTGGGATACTTTACGGCTGCTGGGAGTTTAAACGCACCCTGCAGATACTCACCGGTATCTGCATGGTGCGTTCAGTATCGCCGGGCGATGATGATAAGAGTGGAGGCGATAGACTTCCACAATCTATTAGATACGTCTGTATGCACATATTTTCTGGTATATATGTACTAATTGGGAAAGTTACATTCCACATTGCACGAAAGTCTAATTATTTATTACCTTTTCCAAATCATGTGTATATTTTTTTACATATTGAATATTTATACTTTTTAATCTTTTTAACAAGCGTATGCTCAACGGCTTTAATTATAGATATTTTAAGTTGAACTATCAATAATAACAGACCTGGAAGTCATGAATTCCAAACGTTAGTCGAGCATAATCGGATCTGTCAGTTTTTTTTGTGCTGAAACGGTGTTAGCCTTTTTTCCCTTTTTCTGTGTTACTCCTGATTTCACTTCCACTTTTCTCGATGATTCGGGAGCCTTCTCGCATTTGCGACTTGCGCGATCTTATAAATTTACCACCGTAGAAATAAACAGAAGAAGAAAATCATCAAATTACCGTATTTAATGTCATTAGGTGCAGCATGATTATTTAATATTTTTAAAGTAATTACACTACACACTATTAAGTTTTATTATTATCACGACTGTAGTTTCGATATGTGCGCAATCCCTCTCGAAACTTTAGTCGTGATAAAAATAAAACTCAGTTGTGTGCGTAGTACAATGTTTAGTTTACTTAAATCATTTAAATAGCCTTGAATTAACGGAACTGGGGGTTTGGCAGTTGTATCCGGCAATTTATTAAATCTGACATCGAACCGTTGTTTTACATTCACAACGTTTCATTCACGCGCGTGTGGGTCGTAAAGGGCCTATTGATTAATAATATTGTACGTGAAAATGTGCGAAACGTAAACAAATGTCTACGCCAATGGCTGTTTAGCACGTCAAGGTCACGTGGCTTCGGCCGTGCAGAATTTTACGAAGCAATAAATAACTTTAATAGGTTTTCTCGGTTTTTTTTTCCATTCGAGTCCGTAAAATCAGTTTTGATTCGTTTCTACCGCAGCTCAGCTGTGGCTCGTTAATTTTCCGTTCGGCTTTCCGTACTTGTCGCTCGCACTCTCGAGACGGGACCGCCAGCGCCAGCCCGCGAGTGTTTCGGCATATCGTCCGGCGACCGCTGTGACGTGATTCGTCATTATTTACATCGTTAACCGGCCAACCGAGGCAGGCGCAACTGCACCCAGCCCCGCGCTCGTAACAGAGAAATGATGAAAGACATAGGCAGCTTCTAAATTTTATTTTTAAGTTTATTTTGAAATAATGCTTTTCGAGTATTGTTAAATTTGTGGTGGCGCGTCGGTGTGATTTTCGAGATGCTTAAATAGTGACGATTCTCGTTTATTAAAATATTCTATGAATTTATGTATTGCCATACATCAGACACATACATTATACTAATAATATCTTAGGTAACCCATTTAATCATTCCGACGACGGTGTAGTACTAAATAAAAAAGTACCAGGGCGGTATTTGATTTTAACCCCCCTACCCCTTTTCGTTATTAAGAAATGATTTTAGGCAGCAATAAATTAGCTTTAGTAAACGCTAAAACCACGCATATCTCAAAAAAAAACTAAAACATGTTAATTTGGGGATGATTGTTTATTCAAGTTGAGTTCACATATTTCATCTGTCTCCGAGTGCATGCAGTCAATGGTTGAAAGAATGGGATACCGCCGCGCGCCCGGATGATTCAATTCTTCACAAAATAACCCTATACATTTCCTCGTAATGATGTGAAATACTCAGGTCCTATATATTTTTTTTCATTCTCGTAATATTTTATATCAACATATTTTTAAATGTAGGTAGGTACTTGAAAAGTAAGTTCTATGTATTTAAAAAGTAAGTTCCATGTACATAAAAAATAAGTTCCACGTATTTGAAAAGTATGTTCTATGTACTTGAAAAGTAAGTTCCGTGTACTTGAAAAGTAAGTCCCATGTATTTGAAAAGTAAGTTCTATGTACTTGAAAAGTAAGTTCCATGTACTTGAAAAGTAAGTTCCATGTATTTGAAAAGTAAGTTTCATGTACTTGAAAAGTAAGTTCCATGTACTTGAAAAGTAAGTTTCATGTATTTGAAAAGTAAGTTCTATGTACCTGAAAAGTAAGTTTCATGTATTTGAAAAGTAAGTTCTATGTACTTGAAAAGTAAGTTCCATGTACTTAAAAAGTTAAGTGCCAAGGCGGCGCCCTGGCCCCACTACATAACTGCATTCCGGTATATTTGAATATTAGAATAAAATAACGACTCAGAATGCCCTAGTACGAGTAATAACAATTTTTCTCGATTTCTGACCATCTTTTAGACACAGGTTTGAAAAAGAAAACCGAATTAAAATTTGACATGCAAATAATAGAGACCTTAGATTTAATAATTTAGAAATATTAGAAATAAATAAATTCCCTTATATTAAAATTAATAGTCCATTAAATTTAAGATATAAACCGATATTTATATATTCCTCATTTTAATGTTATCTTTTTCACCCACTCTGACCACGACTGAGGCCACGCCCCCGATTTTTTTAAACATATTTTATATAATAGTCGTCAGTTCTGACGAAGATCGAAACCGGCCGACGTTAAATTAATCGAAGTGGTCTATACAAACAAGGTTTGTTAGTTTTCTAAATAAATAGTTACATTTTTAAATGAGTCTGGCTTGAAAATATTCTAGCAATACTTAGTCTGTTTTCACTCTTACGTGTACATAGGTGTAAATAAATAAATAAGCTCGCCCGAACTTTGCACCCTGCGTCGAGTCGATGCTAAAACTTTTCTTGTCTTAATAATAATAATAATAAAAATGATGCGTTTATTCCAGCGTGATCGGTTTTTTTTTTTAATGAAGATTCGATTCACCATAAAGATAATACATATTATATAATAGAATACATTTATGTTACAAAACAATATTTGTGTTATGAAAAGAAAAGCAAAAAAAAAAAGTTCAAGTTTCACGTCACGGCTATTATTGTATCAGTAGCTATTCTGTAGTTGTTGCCATTCTCTGGTCTGGGAGCCAGCTTTCAGTGAGAGCGCCACTTGCACTAGAGAGTTGACGCTGAGCTCCAGCCGCAGCTTTGCAGCAGACGTCTCAGAAGTGGAACGAATCCATGTATACGGCTTTCGGCAAACATTGTAGATGCGCTACAATAACGCGCCAACCGGAACAGTATTCCGTATGAGTTGTTCTGCTGAATTCGGAGACGGTTGTATGTCACTTGCTTGTATTTCGACTAGAGTTCGCAGGTATACATGCTGGTGAAGAATGATTTAAACAGGATCCTCTTCACGCTTAACGCTTATTTGTTTCCTCTGGCGTTCTATGTCATCATCGTCTTGTCCATCTTCATTGATTACAGTTATTTTGAAATCATTGTCATTGTGCAGTTTCAATGTCTTATTAAGTTCTATTTTTCTCGTGGACAAATGTTTTCATTCAGTGCACGCCGCTGTAGAACTGTAGTGTCAGTGATTGCTGTCAATCTTTTGTGATGATTCGTCGACACAAACTTCTCAGCAAATTAGTGTCGGCATTCGTTCAATCGGTTCGCTGATGATCGCGGTCGGGCGCTTTCACACGAAGAACGGAATAAAAACATCACACAAACGTCACCTGCGACGCGCGCCTCCGAAACGGTGACGAACGACCGCCGAAAGAGACGCAGTATTCTCGGATGAGCAGTCTGATAATAGAAATATTTTACCTTCCAATAAAATTCCTATTTTGCTTCCATCGATGCCTGGAATCCATTATTAATACACATATCTCTGTGGTAATGATATTTTGAACTCGCGCGCAGTCTTCAACTGACAACGGCATAATCTATTGTTGTATTTGTGAAGCCTAAAATGAAAACAAGCTTTGGTCAATCCTTCCATATGTTTCTGGCCCCCAAAGCCTAACATTTTGCCGAGCAGTATCAAACAATTCTCGATGGACAAACTCAAACACCATTTCAGGAGCTGGTTATTGGGTGTTGGCAGAAAGGAAACTGAGCAAAGATTCATGGAAATGATCACATGAACAAAACATCATTATTTTATATTCATTTTTCTGCTTTGCATAATGTTTCAATCATGGGATAGCGAGAGTATTTTACTTATTTATTATGTTATTAGAATTCTTTTAAAACCCTGTTTACCTCATTCCTAATATTTTTGGTTTAGATAAATATATATATATATATTAATAATAATAATGATTTTCATATTTGTACGATAGACAACGAATGAATCTGTCTAGTTAAGTAGACAGTGAACATCTCTTACATTATGAAGCTTGTTCGCCTTTTTTTATGTATATATATTTTGTATATTACGCATATTTATTTTTAATTAATTTAACATTATCATACGAAATTAAAACAGAGTTGGAATTACACACATATTTTTTTTACTTTTTTTTTTGATAAATTTGCAAGTTAATCTTTTACAAATTATATTTAAAAAAATCTGGTGGTTTACGGATGTTTATTTTGTCATCGATTATACATTTTTTGCTAACTTTTGTCACTGAAAATGTATTTTTGAATTGAAATTTCGTTTTTAATATCTATTTAAAATTCTCAAAGGACTGAAATTTGTTCACGAAATTTGCTCAGCATTTAATAATCTCTTTTAGAGATTCTAGTGATATAACATTAACGTCGTGTAAATAAAAATGCGAATCAAACCTCTTTAAATATAACATAAAATAAAGCTTCTTGACTATTGAAATTTACTTTAAAAATGAATAAAGTATGATCTTGAAAACAAACTCGACCAATGTTATCTTTAAGATGACTATATTTTTAAAATTATGTACGAGTAAAAAATATTAATTTCTAAAACCCATGATAACTATCTATAAATACTCCCCCCCCCCCTTTCCATCGTACCCACCGCACTACCTTTGATAGGTCTACGTTATCCACCGTAAAAGATATCCCCCTGTAAACCCTTTCCTATGCCTTTAAAACCTTTCATCGAACATCGCATACATGTACGAATTTACATATATACATGAAGACGTTCTAAAATACCTATATATAAAGTTAATTATGTAATTTGATTATTAAATACAAGCTTTACACATTTATTTTACTGCCAAATTATTCATAGTATACTTCTTACCTTAGTAATTATCAATCGCAGGATTCTAAACAGTAACTATGCAACATTTGGAAAATATGCCATTCAATATAATCAGTGGTGTGCGGTAGGCGCAAAGTTAGATTATGCTGTTACCGACGATGCTAACTAAGTATACAATTGGTAGGTATACAAGGTATCAAAAAACAAGGTTTTTTTTAAATATTGAAAATAATTATATCAATTTAAATTTAAAATACAATTTGCTTTAAAAAAGCCAAGTTCTTTATTTCAAATATTCTTTATTCAAAATATTTTCTACAATTTCTCCATCGGACAACGGATTTAAAATGTTTCATTAAATATTAATCATTGAAGGGTTATAAATTCAATATTAATTAAGCTAAATTAATATATTTTTATTTCAAATCAAAAATGGTAAACGTAGATTTTTTTGTGGGTAAACATAATTTAAAATTGTATCTATATTTCACTTTTTTTAGACCACTGTGAATTATTTATAAGTCAACCGGTTTTGATAATAACGTATCTTCGTTAGGATTGGTGTACAACATACGTTAGTAATAATTCAGTGGTCTAAACAAAGTTAAATGTAGTTTTTTTTAATTATCGCAAACGTTCGAATTTGTTTTTCGAAAATGTGGGGCATAAAATAGGTACTCATATCTCGATGGTATTTGGGATGTACTGGAAATAAAACATCTCATTAAAGCTTCCCTTTCAAAAATAATTTATATTTCCACGTTTTTTTTTTACGAAAATAGGGGTTTTTATTATTCATTTATATCAGAAGTTATACAATAGATTAGACATTTTTTAAAACTATTAGGACTTAGATAAAATCTTTACACTAATGTGAAACTAATAAACTGAACATTGTTTATCATAATTAAGAAAATACAAGCATTATAAGAAAGACCGCGACCATTAAATTTATTTTCCGCGTGCCACAAAACTATCTTTATATAGAAAATTCTTGCATATACGAAATATATTTTCTTATAATTTTGAAGCCAAGATTACGGAGACAAATCAGCATTGAACCAAATTAGCAAAATGTTAAAAATTAATAGAGTTATAAACCATTCAATTTGCAGTACTTTGTTTTTATTGTTTTTTATTCGGCGATTCGAAATATAAAATTAACAATAAATTATTTAATTAGAAATTATAGTGTTTTTGATATATAACTTGACTTTAAGTGGTTGCTGAAGCCTCAAAACATGTAAGTAAATATAATATATTATTTAAAATAATCACTAGCACAAAGTATTTTTAAAACGTTGAAAATTGACCATATGTACTGCAAATTTAATGGTTTATAACTCTATTAATCTTTAACAATTTGCTAATTTGGTTCACTGCAGATTAGTCTATATATATATATATGTCAGATATATATATTTAGTATATGCAAGAATTTTCTATATTAAGGCAATTATATGGCACGCGGAAAATTGTCGCAATCTTTCTTATAATGCTTGTATTTTCTTAATTATAGAACATTCAGTTTATTAGTTTTAAATGAGTGTAAAGATTCTAAAAAGTCAAATCTATTGTATAACTTCTGATATAAATTAATAATAAAAACCTACGCGAAAATATTAATTATTTTTGAAATCACCCCCTTGACAAGTAAAACTTTTCCAATTGGCTCACTTTAAAATGCAATAGACGCGGTTTCGATTTTGGTACTCCTGCCTCGTGTGTATACATTTTATTCACAGTATACTGTGTTTAGATTACTCAAATGGATTTAAATTATTTTAGAAGTGGTTTACCTAATTGATCAGTATTATGCTTATCTATGTTTTCTATTTTCAATTCGCAGCGCTGTGTTTTTCTTCTGGTTTAATCCTGGCAAAAATACAATTTGTCGTGTGACTCGATATCTGTTAAGATAGTGGCCCGATTAGATAAGCCGCTATTTTAGTCGTTCTTTTTGCATTTTATCGTTCGTTTGGAAATTGTATACCGTATTAATGCAATTCAGATCCAAACGATATTCGCAATGGGTCTGTCGCGCGTCCGCACGCGTTCTATTACGACTCTTCAGAATCGTACGCAGGCTGGCGGCGAACAAATATACGAATTGTCGCGCGATAATCAGTAAAAGGAATATGGAAGTAAACCAACCAGGTGCGTTCAAATTTTCTTCAACTTTTTTATTTAAGGGCCGGTTGTGTGTGTTACTTACTATAGTAAAAAAAGTTACTAAAATTAAAAAAAAAAAAATCGAAAACGGGTTATTTGATCGTTTGTAAATAAATATTTACTTCTCGAAAGTACACTCCCGTAGTAAACTCATTTTACTCAGCGATATACGGTAGTTAAAACGAGAGTCGATAGTTAAATGTGGCGGACTTTTCACAGCTGTTTCAGAAGTCTTCCGACATATTGATACTTTGAAACTTGCAATTTATGACAATTCATTATTCATTATCCCGCTATTTTAGTGATGAGAGTTCGTCTCGCGATGATCTCGTTGTTTAATACAAAATACGAAAAAACGAACGAACGCTTAGGCGAAAGAATCCGTAGATGATGTATGAAATAAAGCATATTTCATGATTATTTGTCGCGCCTATAGACATATCCATCTATGCTTTGACAGTAGTAAATTTGATGTATCAACGACCCGCAAATGATTTTTACTACGGGCTTTAGTGAAACATTATTATAGTAAAAAATTGCTACTGATCACACAACCGGCCCTAAGTGTTCATGTGCGATCAAACTGAATATTTTTTCAAATTTCTGCATTCTCTACCAAGTAAAGCTGGAGTTACAGTTTTGAAAATAACGTTAAGAATAATATGATATTTAACTAACTTACCATCATGGGGGGGTAAGCAGAGAGGATAGACCACCACGCTCTTCTATCTTGACACACAATTCTCGTATCATATACATTCATACATCTTTACATACAAGCTCGCCGATTATTGAGGTTTTTAACAGGACCATTTTCCAGTATCTGGTTTACCTGGTCGTGTCAAGTCTTCCGCGGACGTCCTCTATTTCTGGTGCCATCAACACTTGCATCATATATCTTTCTTACCATTCTCTCCTCATCCATCCGTTCCATATGACCAAACCACATAAATGATCCTTTCTTATTCTTACTAAGATCAGCTTTACATTCTTTCCATGGATTTGCCGCATATACGTTTCGTTCCTCTTCTGCCGGCTCCAGGATTCACTTCCATACATCAGTGTCGGTACCAGGACTCCATCGTATACCGCTAGTATTGCCTCGATTTTTATCCCTAAAATGTTGTGCACTGGGTGTGTTACATACAGTATATACGTGTGTATTTTAAAATTAAAAGTGTTGATTTTTATCCAATAGGTCCCTTTTCAACTTCGATATTTATACATAATGTTGTTTTGACTTTTAATATCATTTTGATATCTACTTACAGGTAGGTGGTACTTATTTAAGGTAAACTAAAGATACTCCAGATTTCTACTATACATAAGCAGATACCACTAAAAATTCCAACTATTCAAATATCGAATAGTAAAACTAAAAATATGACAACAGTATGAAATAAATGTTGAATATTTCAGGAAATCGTATTTTTCGTTTTTATCGTCGCTGCAGTTGAAAATACCCGCTCAGTAGCGGTTGACGTTGGCTTAACTGCGAGTGTTTTCAATAGTAGGTCTAATGTTTCTGTCCTTTTTTTGAAATTGTCCAAATATAAAAAAAAAATTTTTAGATTATTTGAACAAACGTTTGTAGATTCCACGAGGGATAAAATTGTGCTTCTTAATTCAGTGAACTCTACGAACAAGCAACACGTATCTCTTCCACATCCGAATCAGAATCTATTTAATATTCCATCCATAGAAATGAGTAGGAATACTATTCGTATAGTTGCACAAATATTCGACTATAGAATAGTAGAAAAAGGCCGAATATTTGGGTTGGAATCTCTAGATACCACACATGTCCTTACGTAAAGTCCTTTAAAGCCGAATGTATTTGTTTTTTTTTTTTTTCCGATTAACAACTCAAATTACCTAGTGGTAACGCCGCGGGGATAACTTGTAGGCAAATAGTAGCGCTGAAAGATTAATAATAAAAGATAAAACCAAAGTATAAGTGTTGTCATGTTTGCCGCCCTGTGGCCCCCCATATTGCCGCCCTGTGGACCTACATTGTGGCCCCTATTGATTCGGTTTGATTGTATAGACTTTTTTTTATTGTTCGACTGTAGGCCAGTGACGCTAGTGAATGTTCATTACCCCCGTGATATATGAACCGAAACGGTATTGGAAATCAGCGAGGGCTAATTTGTATTTCACCTGGGACGGTTTACCTCCGCCCGAGAGACAACACCGATAAAAGCCGGCCAAATGGTGTTTGTTTTGTAATAAAATAGCGCGAACCCGGGGCGCTTCCCTGTCGTATCGATTCAATACTAATATATATTTTCGAATTTTTTACGAAAATATAGGCTTTTATCACAGGCCAGTAAATGATTAGACATGAAACAAAGTGTACATATAGGAGAGAGGTTTGAAACATTAGTTGCGGCACGAGGTGCATTCTACACACATTATTTGTGGAAACATAAATCTGATAGTTTTTTCACATTTATCCGACAGTAAAAGTATTTACTCTTCGAAAATTAAATCTTTGTGTAAACAAGACATATTTTTTACATGAATGCATATTATATTGTCAGCGTTTAAATCGAGTCATATATTTAAAAAAAAGTCGCGGAGCTATTTGAATGCGTAAGTGGTACCAAAATGATCACGTGGGTGACACCAAATTGAAAATATTGAAACAAGGCATTTGGTTTAGTTCATGTCTATATATTTGATAGTCTGTGTTTTTTGTTATTAATATGTGCACTGGAATATACTTTTTTTTAAAACAATAAACAATAGAACCCTTACACAAATGTAAACAAATAAACTGAATATTATTTGTTATAATTAAGATAATACAAGCTTTATTAGAAAGAACGCGACTATTAAATTCGTTTTCAGTGTGCTAGAAAAGTGTCTTATTATGGAAAAAATTTCCACATACAGAATATAGTACGTATCTTATGATTTTAAAGCCAAGATTACGGAGACAAAACTGTATTGTGTTTTCATCTCGTGCTGTGTGTGAGGTGGCACTGTCCTGTTAAAACCGCATGCGTTGCAGACCCGATCGACCCAATTAGGCCACCGAGAAGTTTTCCAACATGTGACGATATCGACCACCATTAATGGTTACAGCATCCTCAAATAAATAAACACACATGGCGCACCATACAGTGATTAGGAGTGGGTGTAAAGGTCGTTGGTGTATCAATTGAGGATTTTTAGTGCCCCAATAACGGCTGTTGTGTTTATTAACAAAACCCGCCGAGTCGAAATGAGGTACGTCGCTCATGATGATTTTTTTTCCAAAAGTCGGGGTCATCAATATTGAGCTGTAAAACATGTGCTGTTGCATGTTGTTGAGGTGTTAGATGCTCCATAATAAATTGTAATCGACTGCTCTCTACGAATACCAAATGCGATCTGACAAATGTCTATCAAACAAAAATGGCGGCCAAACAAAATCGGCCTGGAACATAATATTCACCTGTACAATATTGCCTATTTTGTTTAGCTACATTCAATTACGTGCATATATTCACGGAGATCTGTTGTTAAAGCTTGTCTAGTATCTACCTCTTAAGTTACAGTTAAGATATTCAAAATTAGAATAGTTTGCATTGGAGGAGTTCTGGTCTAAAAACATTAGATATCTTTTGTTAATTTTAATGTCACATCCAGATTACCAGTTTATTTAATTTGTCTATTCTTAATTCCTTCAGCATTCGTTGACCGATTGTTTACCTTATTTCAGTAGTTGTTAGTTCAAGGTTTGCATGAATATATCAACCATAACCAACCGACATAAACCATTTATTTTGGTGAAGAAATTTTGACCATGATTAATCTATTGAGTTTGAGGATTTGAGATAAGACTGATCTTTTATCCTTGTAAATGCAGGGGCGCAGTCATTATTTGTATGCTAGTTCTGTTCTAAAAGGAAGATGCATTTTGAAACAGTTTTTTATTCATAAAATAATTTGATTAGTTACCTGTTAACCAACAAAATTAACTGGCTTATTAAAGGTAAGAATATTAAAAAAATATGTAATTAGTTTAGAATCCCTAGTTGTAGTGTTTTTTAAAAATAAATTTAATATTTAAAAGTACAGTGGAGCACGTTTAACGTGAAAAATATTCTGGTTCTGACCAAATGCTATTTGATTTCATATGTGTATTTTCTTTTAACATGAAACAAAAGTGTTTTATATGAAAATATTTCATAGTTCAGAAGAACACCGGCCACCAAAACACTAAAAAAAAAATAGAGACAGCCGTGTCGTCACTAAATTTATGACTCAACTTTCTCTTGACAATGGTAATGTTCAATAATAAACATTCAATATTTGCCCTCTTATCCTTATAATTTTAAACAGATAAGTTTTTTTTTTTTTTTTAAATAACAGACGTCCACGACGAGCAAAGGAGTGGGAGGCCATCGGTGTCGGACGAAGTCGTGGCGAAGATTGAGCGCATTCTCCTCGAAGATCGGAGAGTAACGCTTCGGGAGCTTGCTGTCCAGGTTCCTGAGGTTTGTGAAAAAACCATCGACAACATTTTGACCGATAAACTTGGTTATCGCAAGGTGTGCGCGCGGTGGGTCCCACACATGCTTTCAGAAACCCACAAAGACAATCGTGTCAAGTGTGCCACGGGGTTTCTTCGAGAATGCGCCGAGAATACCGAAGAATTCTTGGACTCCATTATTACGGGAGATGAAACGTGGTGTCACTACGTCACTCCAGAAACAAAAGAACAGTCCAAACAATGGCGCCATCCTGAATCGCCTAGGCCGAAAAAGTTTAAGCAGACGCTTTCCGCAGGGAAAGTGATGGCTACGGTGTTTTGGGACCGAAAAGGCGTCTTGCTGACCGAGTTTATGCCTAAAGGGACCACCATCAATTCGGTTGGCCGCACTGTCTGAACTTAATGTTTATAATTTTATGGCTTAACTTTGTATTGAGTAGGCCGACATCTGATAAGCATTACCGGATTATTTGCCATTTTAACATTATCTGAATTACCCATTGACTGTGTCAACACCAAATTGTTTATTTTTGATTTTACAATTTTCTTTCAACTATAAATATTGAAATATTCTCAGAGATGACAAGTTACAAAACCGTTGAAAAATTAGCATTTTTCAGATTTTATATTTTTGTCTATCAGGATTATGAACAACGTTAATAAAAGTTATGGAAAAATCCAAATCACACGATAGTTTATATTTGTACTTGCACAAGGACACGGTGCCTTGCCTCTAGTACTCTTAGAATATTTTTTCTTTTTATGTCTACATCACTCAAATCTATTTTTGAACTCTACGCATGGGTTTTCACAGGCTGTCGTGGGTTGTTACTTAGAACATTGATCCTTTTTTTAAATGAAACCCAAATCTATTTTTGAACTATACTGTCTGTTGATGTGTAAATCATGAATCGTGTCATGGATTAACCTTATTTACTCAATTATATAATTTTATTAGATTTTTCGTAAGCAGATATGATTTGTTGTACCGCTATTATTCTTCTCTTATTTCAGCACATATTTTAAATTTAGTATATATTGGTGTATTTTATAACTTTTCAGATTGACACTTAGAAATGTGGACAGCTATAATAATATTTTCCTTGGATAGTCACTTTATCTTCCAAAGTGGTTTGATTCAACATTATATACCACTATGTTTAAATATCTACCTTGCTGTAAGCGTGAACATGAAAGAAAAAAGAAAAAGTGTTTATGTAAATATTTTTGTCTTGCATACTTTCTTATGCTTTGTCATATTTTATTCTTATTATCTCTTGTAAATATATATGTATATCTTTACTTTATTTCTTCACACATTACTACAATTTAATATAAATAAATAAATGAAGACAAATAGCTTAATGTAGTGACTTTCCAATTTACATGCACCAGTGTGGTGCCCTTGGAAATACTATCACAGATTCCCTTTGGGTGTTCTCCCCTCTAGGTCTACTGCTTGTAGTAAAACTCTGTGATGTATGTGACAGTTGAAGTTTATTGTAACTATTGTACATAATGTACAACAATAGAACTAAGATATTTATTGACTATTAGTACGAAGGAACGATGGAATAATAAGAGACCCATTCCCCAGTGACGGCCTCTTATATACTACCACCCCCACCACTCATCTCACACACACATACAAAGTGACAGTTCTCACACTTAACATATGGTGCAAAATTGTTAGTAATTAAAGACAAGTATTGGCTATTATTATATCTAGTCTCGTGGTGTATAAAGTTAGGTTTAGAATAGTTTACATGAAATATATTAATATGGAGGAAATTTTTTAATTTCAATATTGGTGTTAAATCACCTTAGTGACTTATGCTACTAATTTTATTTGCATGTAAAAAAAAGAATATCACTCCTATTTTGTTATGCAAATACTATTGTATTATTTAATAGTAAAATAATTATTTAGAGTACAAAGTAATATGCAGTATTTGTTACACATGTTTATTTTCACTTAATTATTAATTGATCTTGTAAAATCAAAAGTACAAAACAGTTTATATGATTTTTTATAAACTACGTTTTTACCCAAATACGGCTTACAAAAATCACAAATATATATTTTAGAATTCTTCGACAGTCCGTGCGCGATGTGTGCTCAGCTATGATTGGTTTCATTCTAATAGGTCATATTTTAGTCTTTCGTAAGATTATATCAAAATATTTCATTTTCATTTATTTCCCGAATATTACAGTTCATCTAGTTGAATTGAATATAGACTGCACACACCCAACATTAACTGTTGACTAAACCAACCAATTTTGGTATTTTAACATCAAGTTTAAATTTGTAGAAGCGAATTGGTAGGTTCTTACGAATATCCTTTAGATTTTTTAAAAGTACTCATTAAATTTATAAGTGATGGATTATGATGAATGTTTAAAACTTTCTGACCTCTTAAATTATCTTTAATGTTTGTTTCATATTCGTTCTAGATGAAGATGATGCCACAACATCAGCTGCGACCGATGGAGTTGGCGGAACCAGTGAACATAGAATCATTTTTGTCAATGGCCCACAACCCACCAAATTCTGTAACAACCACATTACCACTGCTAAATACAGGTTAATTTTTCATTTATATTCTAAACGACTTCATACAAAGTAACACTGTATCAGGATTTACATAAAAACACATTGTATATTTATTAAGCAATAAGCCTGCCAGGTATGTTCGCAATTAGGATTTTTTGTCTCTTACAGCAATTGAAATTTTCACCATCGATATACATTGGTATATTTAATAAAATAAAGCATTTAATTTTATAAATTTGTTCTTCACTAAAATATTGCCTTACATTAATTAAATTTTACGTAAGTTATTAATTATTGTTTGAGTATTTTTTATACATAATAGTTAGTGCAACATAACTTATTGTATTTGGGATGTGAAAGTGTACAAGCAGTTATCATTGTGGCATTGACGGGTTATGTTTTAAAAGGCATTTTCAGAAAATATTTAAAGTGAAATTATTTTATAATTATTCCAGCACCCTGAGCTTCGTGCCATGTTTCCTGTTTGAGCAGTTCCGGCGCTATTCCAACTGCTTCTTCCTCTTGATAGCCCTCCTTCAGCAGATCCCTGATGTCTCCCCCACGGGCCGCTGGACCACACTCACGCCACTTGTGTTCATCCTCACCGTCAGTGCTGTCAAGGAGATCGCAGAAGACTGGGTAATACTGAGTTATAGCAATTATTTTGTCTCATATAAAATCTTATATCCTTTTCTTTCGTTATAATAAATAATTTAATTGCAAATTAGAAATATGTAGTTACAATTTTTCGAGTTAACTTTTATTGTCATTAAGTCAAAATTATTCTTATCTTTCCACATTACCTCTTCTACCACTTTTCTCTGGTGCAGTAGGATCACTCTGTAATGCAATATACAGCATGAGCCCTTATTTAAAATATTAATGGAAAAATATTTAGTAATATACCTGTGTGGTGTCTTTTATGATTTATTATTTACAAATTATTGAATAAAAAATATTTCTGATAAAACCCTTATAAATGATTAATAACCCTCATACCTAGGTTAGTACTTTTATTGTTGCTATTAAATAAACTAATGGTTGGGTTAATGAGCTAGGATGTCGATGACCAATACAATTAGATTTTCAATACTAATTAAATGTATTAATTATAAAGATATATATATATATATATATATATATATAAAATCAATTTTATCGAAAAGTATTGTTGTTGTGCTACCGGAATTTGAACCTGGATCACTTTTTCCAATCCGGGGAAGGTGCATTACCAACTATGCTACAGTGACAGTATTTTTGAGGACAAATTTTCCAACCTATATGTTACACTTTTTCAAATTAATACATCTATCGTTCCATTATTTGAAAGCCATCTACATTGTTTTTACGGAATCTCAAATACCTTTGAGTAAACCGATAGCAAACACCAGAATTAACAATTAATTTTTATTAAATTTTGAACATATTGATACAACTAATTAAGGAGAACACATTCTTACTGTGAAGTTGTAATTATTCAGAACATAGGTCTGTGATATACAACTTCACAATAAGAATGTATTCTCCTTAATAATATATAAGTTGTATCAATGTGTCCAAAATTTAATAAAAATGAATTGTTAATTTTGGCGTCTGCTATCGGTTTACACCGTTCACTGTTTACCTTATTTTCAGTGGTCACACTGCTTAAAATTTTTCCATCCTGCACCGTACTTGCTGAGCATTTGTTACTCCCCCACAGAAGGAGATTGATATATTGTGTATAAGTATGAATTATATTATTTCTTTACTCTTTAGAAACGTCACAGGGCAGATGATGAGATAAATCACCGTGACATTGAGGTCCTAAGGGATGGACAGTGGCAGAAGATTCAGTGGAGGCACCTCCAGGTGGGGGATATTTGTAAAGTGCAAAAGGACGACTTCTTCCCTGCCGATCTGGTTCTTCTGTCCTCTAGGTGGGTTACTAATTTAAATTAACACTTTTCTTCATATTGGGTTGTCTAATAAGTCTTTGAGGTTTTGTTCAATTATTTATTATAAAACATTTCAATCTATCTTTCAACCAATTAGTGGGTGTCTTTTCTATAAGAATCGGCTGGTCTGCTATCTAAATATGTAGTTGTCGAGCCAATTCCTAAGGTCATCGTCGTTGTTGAGAGTGATCGAAAAATATGATAATCTGACGGAGCGAGGTCGGGACTGTATGGTGAATGCAGCAGAATTTTCCAGTTGAGCTCCTGGATGACCATTTGTTTTTCTCAACTTGACACTCCATTATTTAAGCCCAAATTCAGAATAATTATAAGATACAGGAAAACGATGAATAGTAATTTTTTGTCAAAAACACTAAGACTTATTATGCGACAAATATTTTGGCACGAGATGCTCAATACTTCCATTCCATTTTTTATCCATTTTTGAAGTGAATTAAAATAATGTATTATTGAATGTTTAGCGAACCCCAGGCGATATCGTTCATCGAAACATCCAATCTGGATGGAGAGACCAATCTGAAAATCCGCCAGGCTCACCCCGAAACAGCCAGATTACTGGAGACAGGAGACCTGTCTCGCTTCTCTGCCACCGTCGAGTGCGAGCAGCCCAATAGGCACCTCTATGAGTTCACTGGCAACTTCAAGGAGACCAATAAAAAGTTTGTTTACTTCACATGAAATTTAATGTTATGTTATGTACTTTACAAAAATTGTATCCAATTGATGTATGCCTATTTCTGTTTTTGTACCATGGATACGTTTCAGAAAAAAATGTAATAAAAACTCATCACATATAAAAAATGAAAGATGGGTTCCATTGCATATAAATAAATTCAGGATTTCAAAAAATAAAACACAATTCTTTATTATATTCATATTTATTAAAAAATTGTAAGTTTAAATAAAACATAAACTATTTATTTAGTGTAGCGGTCAGGCAATAAATACGCATGTTTGATACAAAATAACTTTTATCACTTGAAATATTAGTATTAACCGACATCTAAGCGTTTAAATCATGTTATATCAAAAAAAATATAGTCATGAAACAGATCACACAGAATGTCTCTCATATTGGACTAACAGTTTCATCTAGTTACCAGAGCAATCTTAAAACCATTTTAAAAAAAAAAAATTAACTTTACTTCCATGATTCGATCCAAAGGAAACTAGGAGCAAAGCTGTAGGATACTTTTCAGTGCCAAAATTTAATACCAAATTTGCTCAACAAACTTTCTTATTTTGTGCTCTGCGAATATTTAACAAATTGCCATTAGACCTTAAAGGTTCAAAATGATTAACGACTTCAAACCAAAAATAACGAAGTGGTTGCTTGATGTGGGTAGAAAGCAAAATGAATCTAATTTGTCATTTGTGCTAACCTAATTACCTACACATTTTTGTGTCTAACTATTGCATATTACAGACAATATTTTTATAACTTTTTTTCAATAATATTTTATAATTTCAGATTGTACTTTATTCACATAACTTTTTATAACTTAACATTATACTTACTTACCTCTAAACAATTACAACTTTTAAAAACTGTACAGGTAATTGCTTTAGAACAGACCATGTCTAGTAAAGTAATTATGTACTATTTATACTACAAAAAAAAAAAATTAAACCCCTCCCTCATCTCACCACCCCGTGTAGTGTGCGCACGGGGAGGTGTAGAAGGACTGATATCAGTCTTTGGTAAAATTTTGAGAGTTCTAAAATATTTTGTGTTTTTAATCATTCATAATCTGTATAAAAAAAATTTGGTTTGTTTTATTAAACCGTGTTATATCAAAATCGTGTAAAAAAAACAACAGAATTAAGCGTATAAAGTTCTCTAAGACTCTTATTATAAAATAAATAGTTTTCTGTCACTGGCTGCAGAAATTTTATTATAATAAATATTATATTAAATATTTTTCACACAACAGGACTTTACCACTTGGTCCTGATCAGATGCTTCTGAGAGGTGCCATGTTGAGAAATACTTCCTGGATATTTGGAGTTGTTGTCTATACGGGACATGATTCAAAGTTGATGAGAAACTCTACTAAGGCTCCACTGAAACGGTCTACAGTGGATAGACTGACAAACACCCAGATATTAATGTTGTTTTTTATACTGATTGTACTATGTTTGGCGAGTGCCATCCTAAACGAAATCTGGACCAAGGACAGAACAGACACAGATTGGTATATTGGTCTGAATGGTAAGCTTAGATTTTTGTATTATTGCTTTATGTACAAGCATCGCTCACTGTAGTAATGATTTGCAATCGTCACGCCTAGAAAGTAATGCAAACTTAAGAATAGTAGAACCGCGTTAATTCGGAATTCAAGGAAGCAATTAAAATTGAATTCGTATTACACGGAACCCCGTTAATAAGAAATACAAGGAAAAAAATAAAACGTAATTTTCGCATTAAAAATCGCAAAAGTCATGAAAAAACCACCCATTTTGTGAAAAGTTTACATATTTTGCGAAATAATCTCAAAAATGCAATATTTATTATATTAAATAAATCCTGATGTAATTTATTATATGTACTACTGAAACTAATTAGTTTGGTAAAGATCCAACCTTAAAATGTTCTCAGGAAATTAAATTAAATAAAATTCACAATAACTAATAACTATAAATCACACTAAATTAAGAATAATAAGAACAAGTTTAAACATTTTTAATTGTCAGGCATGTTTCGGCTTGAAAAAATCATCTGTTTTTTCTTGACTCATTTTTTGACACTTTTGCAATATAAATTTTAACACCGCATCAAATGAGTGCGTGTCTCGGGATCACTTGAAATAATAAGATAAGTTAATAATGTCATTCAAGAAAAATGAAGATTATTAACATAACAAACACAGTTATTAGAAATACAATCATTCATAAATACGTGTTATAATATGAAATTATATCAACTTTCGAATAAAAGGGGTTCGAATTAACATGGTTCTATTGTAATACGGATATTATGAAAATTTGTGGATAATATATAACATTATTACTGCATAGAAATAATATATCACCGTTGATAAAAAAATTTCTCCAGAGGTGTGCATTTCTAATACATATTTTAAAACACTTTGTTGCTTTATCTTTACAAGAAGGCAAAAATGTTTTTCACGTTCTGAAAATATATTATTTTATATACTTACATTTATTCATATTTAAAGAAGATCAAATTCCACATTTTTATTTAAATAACAATACATATATTTATTTGTTTTTATTTACAGCAACTGTGAACAAAAATTTTGGCTTCAATCTTCTGACTTTTATAATTTTATACAATAACTTGATCCCTATATCTTTACAAGTGACTGCAGAAATAGTCCGCTTCATGCAGGTATTTATTTTTTCTTGACACTTAAATTTCTGTGATGATACTATTTGCGTATAAGTATTAATATGACATTTTTAATTTTCACCAAATGCAGGCAGTTTTTATTTCAATGGATGTAGAAATGTACCATAGTGAAACAAATACTCCGGCAATGGCGAGAACGTCAAATTTGAATGAAGAGCTCGGAATGGTAAAGTATATTTTCAGTGATAAGACAGGCACCCTCACCCGGAACGTCATGGAGTTCAAGAGATGTTCTATAGCTGAGATCTTGTACATTCCACCCAGCTCCCCCGAGGAATTAGAACAGTGCTCTTTGTACCAGAACATGAAACAAAACCATCCAACGTCTTCTGTGATTAAAGAGTTCATGGTGTTGTTGGCCGTGTGCCACACCGTCATTCCAGAAAAAGATGAAAATGGAGAAATACACTATCACGCCGCTTCCCCAGGTGACTTATAAAATATTTATTTATTATTATTATATACACCCTATTCAGGCATTAACATAATTAGTGAAATAATAGAAAATTTCATCAGAAGTGCAATACGCAAAGAAAAAAATTATTTATTATCAGCATGTTTTTTCATTATCAAAATTAAAAATAAATATAAAACGTGAAGTAAAGCAATTTATCTGTCACCATTGAGTTGAGAGAAAAAATTGTAATAATGTAGTCCTATAAAGAGTTAAATTTACAGCAAAAATATTAACTGCCTCCGCATATTCATTTCCCAAAGAATGCAATCTGGGGACTGCGGAGTTAGCTAATGCATGTGTTCTGACATTACCTCTGTAATAGAACAATGAATTGTGTCTCAATGACCGCAATGGTGTGTGAAAGTCAAGCAGACCAACAATCTGGGGGCAGTGTATCATACTATTGATAATATATTACACATATGTATTTTTTTTATTAAAATCAATCTAACGTGGTTAAAGCTATAGAATGGTCAGTTCTCGTTCACATCCCACCTTCTCTGGTTATTTAAATTTTGTTGAACAATTTCTTATAAAAACCAATAATTTTGATGCATGTTGGTTAGTAAATTTCACCTTGAGTTTAAAGTGTGCTTTGTGATGTGCGAATTCTTGATATATGTTTTTTGTTTCAGACGAAAGGGCTCTTGTTTACGGTGCGGCTAAATTTGGATTTATTTTTGATACCCGAACCCCACAGTTTGTTGAAATCGCTATTTTTGGCGAACGAGAAAAGTATGAAATTTTAAATGTCCTCGAATTCACTTCAACGAGGAAGAGGATGTCGGTGATTGTGAGAACTCCAACAGGTTAGATGATGTTTCTTATATTGTCCCTCATAATGTTGCACTTCTGAAATGTATTCACCAATTTTATCTTTCTTTGACTGATTCTGGAATATGGAATCAAAACATAGATCCTTTAACGGAATTTTGCTATAACAGAATTGGAAAAACAATTAACAAATTTGCTTTATAACAATTTTTCTATTTGTGGACATTTCAGGAACATATCTCTTCTGTAATGTGAGTACTGTCTGTCGGTACTATTACTAAAGTCATTATTTTGCTTTTGCAGTTTGAAATTTGAGGTGTGTGTGTGTCTTACATATTTTATACTCTTTTCTAAACAAGATTTATACTTAATTTATTAACAATATCAACTGAATATTAAAGTACTTTATTTTTTATATGTATGTTTCGGAATACATATAAAGATTTTTGATAGAAAGAGATGAGAATACAATGATTGATTTTCTCACATTCTGGACAAGGTGTTAAAAAATAAAATGAATGAAGTCGATTTTTGAGATAGTGTTCAGCTGCTCCTGCGATTTTTGTTTTATCTCATCTATGGTGTCAAAATGTTGTCCTCTCAATGTTCTTTTGATCTTCGAAAAGAGAAAGAAGTCACAGGGAGTTAAATCAGGTGAATACGAGGCTGTTGCAGCACTGTGGTCATGTTTTTGGCCAAAAATGAATGAATGAATAAGTAGTGAAGCGGTGGTGTTGCAAAATCTAAGAGTTGTTGGCCCATAATTCTGGTCTATTACGGATATATGGATATTCTCACGCAATCGTCGTAAAACTTCAAGATAATACTTCTTATTAACCGTACAACTTCTTGGCAAGAATTCATTATGCACTCTGCTTGTAATCAAAGACAACAACGAAATTCAATCCACTTGATGGGCTTTTTTAGATCTTGGCTCCTGTGATAGCTTCTGTTGTGAAGATTGGACTTTTGTTTCAATGTCGTAGCCATACACCCATGTTTCGTCACCTGTTATGATGCGTTGAAGCAAGTTTGGGTCGGTAGCAACACTAGCCAACAATTCCTCACAGAGATTTTTACAATACTCTTTATTAGGAGAACACATTCTTATTGTGAAGTTGTAATTATTCAGAACATAGGTCTGTGATATTTTAAATACTAATTAAATGTATTAATTAGAAAGATATACATATAAAATCAATTTTATCGTAAAATATTGTTATCGAACAATATTTTTCTAATTAATATATTTAATTCATTTTTAATACCCTTTTTGTTGATAATTGAACAATTTTTAAACAAATTTGGCCGCCACTCTTCTCATGCTCAAACTATCGGTTAAAATGGCTTTGCATTACCCGAACGAGATATTATCTTCTTCTGCGAGCTCTCTAACAGTAATTCCTCGATTTAAAATAACGATTTCCTTGACTTTTGCAATGTTTTCATCGTTAATTGATGTGCTCATCATCCATGTCTACACGGCTCTCTATAAAACGTTTGTACCATTCATAAATTTTTCTTTACGATATAGATTCTTAGCTGAAGGTCTTCTGTAATATTTTCACCACTTCATTTGTAATGTAAAATTTAATACAAATTCTTTGATGGGTCATTTTTAAAAACAAAAAATTGCAAAGCTTCACAAAAGTGGTGTTAGTCAATTGGCTTTCAAACAGAAACTACGCATTGATTATGGTCGAAACTTGACACGTACGTCATCGCTCACGTAGCCACCAACCTAAGAAAAAAACAAAAACTCAATTGGTAACATACTGCCTGCAAAAATAGAAATTTGTCATTTCATTTTTATCAAACCTTGTATATTGACCCCTCCTACCTACTAAAGTATCTTAACCTGTTAACAGTATTATACCACCATATTGGCACCAAAATTTTTCAAATTCAAAGTTCACAGGTTAGCTTTTTCCAAATTTTATTTTTACTAAATAACTATGAAAACGTTGGTATAACTAAAAAAAAAAACCTAGGTACTATTTCATCATAAGTGTCCATCGACCGCGATTTCGTATAGTTTTGAGGTGAAAACAAGTTGAAAAAGGGAAAAAATAAAAATGTTGCCAGGCCATAACATTTAGGAACTTATTATTTACTTTATATTTGTTTTTTTGGACGACTTCAGATTTTATTAACATTACTTAATTTGATCTTTTCCTAGAACATTTTATTTGCACTAATATTATTGCGTTTAATGTGAGGCTTAAAATGATTTTTTTTTTGCCTATCACAACTATGTGCACATTGCCATTATATATCATTAACAACATGTATATAATGATGCCATGGCATTTATGGTAAAACGGGCGTATTATTATTTTAATTAATAACTAAAAAATAATATATTATTCACTTGAATTACTTACCAACAAAAACAAGAAATATCGCGAAAGTATGTCTAAATCTAACTGACAATTTACTCAAATTGGAATGTTCCAGATACTTTCTAACTTATTGCGTAATTAAATCGTGTGACAAAGACATGAACCTCAAAATAATCGTCTTCGACATCATTCTCATCATTCTACTCATCGGACTCTGCGGTAGTAACGAGCATATTGGGAATGTCTTAAAAGTCGGCAATATCTTCATTAATGAAAAATCACTTTTCGCCATTTTGTAAAAGGAAAAATAAAACCAAAAAAGTTTTTGAAAATTCGATAACTGTAAAATGAAAAAATATCAACACTTTGACATTCATATGAGAGTGTGTGTGTTAGATTTTCAAATGTAATTGAAATTGCGATCATTTTTGTATAAATAACTTTTATTTATGGTATAAAATAAATCTGGCAATACAAAAGTGAGCACCAACTGTCAATTTTGTATGGAGGAAAAATGATGATTTTTATACTCGATTTCAGACGTAATTTAGTGTTCTTGAGTTGAATAATATTTCTATGGGTCACCGTATGATATCACTACTGGAAAGAATAATTTGGTTTAAAATCCAATATGCGGCGCCTGTGATATCAACCATTGCTGACGCTGCATGCTGTCATGTGGGTATCCGCCATAGAATAAGGAGAGCCAACGTGACTTTCTGACGTTTATCTCTCTGTGTATTTCTCTGTCGGTGATAGACGACGCGGGCTTTCGTTGGGTTAACTAACAAATAGGTCATTTTTTAGTTTTAGTATTCGTGTATTTGATACATTTCTAAATGGCAGTATTTTTTTAAATATACATATTATATTGTGATCAATAATAGAATATTATTAAAATTTATCAAATATGTACATATATGCAAAATACTAGAACAGCTAAAAATGACATATTTGTTAATTTCAACATTTTACATAAGGAAGGTTTGATAGATTAATATAAATTAATAACAAAAGTCCATGTTTTAGTATTTAAGTGTGATTCAAATAACAATTGAATGTAACAACTGTTCAATATTCTTTATTATTCACTGAACCCAATTTAACTATTTAATTTGCTTCTTACTATGATCAACACGTTATTAAATAAACTGAGTATTTTCAGGTGAGATAAAGCTGTTCAGCAAGGGGGCCGACACGGTTATATATGAAAGATTAAGTACCCAGGGTCAGAAGTACGGGGAGATCACACTCAGTCACTTGGAGCACTTTGCTACTGAGGGACTTAGAACTTTGTGTTGTGCTGTGGCCGACGTACCGCTGCAGCTTTATGAGGTATTATTGAACTATTTTAAAATTATTTTTCTATAACAATAGTATTTCTGATTAACATATGCACATGGAAAACCATCAAGTCTTTGCACCTAAAAACTTCTAAAAGATTGATAAAATAATGTAAGACGAGTTGAGCGAATGTTGGATTTTTAAAACAATTGGAGAAGTTTTTTCAAATACATATAAATATGTTAATATTGTATAAACCTCGAGTCCAAGTTTGAATAGAACTTTGTTCTACAAACGTCATCTATACGAGTTTTACATCAATCCAGTATTCTTGCGCAAGTTGCAAGTATAATAATGTATATTTAATTCAAATCATTATACAAGATCTATTTTTGATTGTATCTAATTTTGATACTGTTAATATAATATGTATACAGATACTGTTAATAATCCTAGCTTAAGAGAAAAATATACCAGTCTGAAGATAGCCGTGACAGGCTTGAAACTAATAGTTAAAAAGTGTTTTAATAAATCTTTTTTTTTATGTTTCTAATTTTAAATATATAATAATTTATTGAAATTATTACACTAAGTACTTAACATAAATAATTTATATGAATTTGTAGGAGTGGAAGCACACGTATCATAAAGCAAGAACATCCATGAATTATAGAGAACAGAAAATAGAGGAAGCTGCTAAGTTAATAGAAAATAATTTAAGACTCCTAGGAGCAACTGCAATTGAAGATAAATTGCAGGTAAGTCTACACATTTATAATGTTTTTTTAATATTTGACATTTTTATAATTGGCTGTTGCCGTAATTACCTTCCATAGCTAGTCCTGGGTTTTCTATTGGTATTGTTGAATACATTCATTCAATCCATGTAAATGAAAAGACACCAACCTTTGTGAAACTGGGCTGTTATTCGCTGATTTTTCTGCCGATGGTCACTCTCCCTGCTTTCTTGAATCTTCTGAAAACTCAGCTGGCCAGCCTCCGAAACTTTACACAACCGATAACCAAAAAATACAATACACAAAATTTTTTATATCACCGCCGTAAAAATACATGACCGACCCTGAAACTGTTTCTGAACAGAAGCCGTTTCGCTTTTGTTCCTGTTTTAAATTTACATAAATGAAATGCACATATTCAAACATACCAGGTCTATTTATCGAAGTATAAAAATGCTTAAATAATGTTTTTTCAATAATTTTTAGGATGGTGTACCTGAAACGATAGCAGCTCTTATAAAGGCTGATATAAATGTTTGGATCTTAACTGGAGACAAACAAGAGACTGCTATCAATATTGGTTATTCCGCAAAGCTGATAGTTCAAGGAATGCCACTGTTAATATTGAATGAAGATAGTTTAGATGTAAGTCCTTTTAGTACTTTGTTTTTTTGTTGATATTGTTTAATCATTCATTGTTACCTTGACTTAACGCAAACATATGCTTTCAGAATACTAGAGAGACCATTCTCAGGCACAATGCTGATTTGGGTGATAACCTGAAGAAGGCAAATGATATCGCGTTGATAATAGATGGGAAAACTTTAAAATATGCGCTGAGCTGCGACTTGAGAAATGAATTTTTAGATCTCTGCATCTCTTGTAAAGTGGCCATATGTTGCAGAGTATCACCTATACAGAAAGCAGAGGTATGCTGTTGCAGAGAATTTTTATTGTATTTTATATCATCAGTGAAAGTCTAATTCTGTATATTCAAAATACGTTTTTGTGCTGTTTCCATTACACTTTAAAAGACGCACTTATTTTTTTTTCAATTTACTTATCAGTGCTGCAAAAGAACTATTACTCCTAGTAGCTGTAAACAGTTTTTTATCCTTACTGAACATTTGTATTAATGGTTCATACGAGGTACTGTATTTAAATAGACAATGTGTAAGCTCAAATGCTATCCAGCACGACTTATAAAACATTTACTAAGTATTCAAATAAACTAATAATTAAATTATTACTGGTGATTTATGTAATAACACAGAAGTATTTTTATTATAGTCTAAAGGCCATTAAACTTGTGTACGAATACACATTATGAACTCTATCTTCAACATTTTCTGTAGGTGGTGGAGCTCGTGTCAAAGCACACTAAATCTGTATCGCTAGCCATCGGTGACGGAGCTAATGATGTGGCCATGATTCAGAGGGCGGCTGTCGGTGTAGGTATATCTGGGATGGAAGGTCTGCAGGCTGTTTGCGCATCAGATTATAGCATAGCGCAGGTATGTGTCCACGGTGTTGTTAGTCATATATTGTACATGATCGAAGAACCTTTCTCTTGACACAAACAAATTTTTCATTACATTATAGCATTGTTTGATAATTAAAGATTTAAACATTATGACGAGTTTTATGTTACGAGTGGCTAATTTCTCATTTTTTAATATTCCTGTAATAAATACTTTCTCATTATGAATTCTCACATTTTTCATGAAGATCAATTTATGGTGAATTGTTGAATCGTTTTATTCTACATTTAATAAATTTGTTATGATAATGTTGTACAATTTTTTTATCATATGTGACTATTTTAATGTATAATTATTTTCAGTTCCGGTTTCTGTTACGACTCCTCTTAGTTCACGGAGCTTGGAATTACAGTAGAATGTGTAAACTAATTTTATACAGTTTTTATAAAAACATCTGCCTGTACGTTATCGAGTTGTGGTTTGCTATTTATTCAGGATGGTTAGTGTTTTTGTATTTTTTTTTTTTTTGCTTATCATTGGAATTTTAATGAATTATAAATGAGGAAACACTGTACGATGGTTACATTTGATATTTTTACAGGTCAGGTCAAATATTGTTTGAGAGATGGACAATCGGTCTCTACAATGTGGCATTCACTGCTATGCCTCCATTCGCAATGGGCATATTTGATAAAGTCTGCTCAGCAGAGACCATGTTAAAGGTTTGTTTTTTTTTTTATTTAATAATGTTATGTTTATGGGTATAAATATTTATGACAATACTAATTTATGATTTTATCAAAGAATCCATAAAGAATTATCATTATCAATTTCTTTTTCACAATTAAAAATTTCAATCCAAAATTTAGTGATTTTGATGAGTGATATTTATTATGGCCCGACTTTCAATAATAATTTAAAATTTTGCGTTTTTTATGAAGATGTTGATTTTTATTATTCATTTATATCCGAAGTTATACGCTAGATTTGACTTTTTAGGATCTTTACACTAATTTAAAACTGATAAACTGAATGTTGAATGTTGAAACTAATAAACTGAATGCCATAATTAATAAAATACAACCATTATAAGGAAGACCAGGATCATTAGATACATTTTCCGTGTACCACAATATTGTCTTAATATGTAAAATTCTTGTATAAACGAAATATATTTTCTTATAATCTTGAAGCCAAGATTATGAAGATAAATGTCGATTGAGACAAATTATCAAAATGTAAAAAATTAATAGAGTTATAACCATTCAATTTTTTAATTTTATATTCTATTTACTCACAAGCTTTGAGCTTCAGCCACTATTTAAAAGTTATATCAAAAACACAATAATTAGTTTTTAAATAATATATTTTCAGTCTTATAAAAGACGATAGTTTTAATTGCCCATTGAACTTCAATACGCCGTTCTATCCGGCCATCAAATCCTCGCTGTCATTATTTTCGTTAAAAAATATATGTTTTCATGCATATTTTATCCACAATATGAATTAATATTGAACTTATTCACAACATTAGTAGCAAATTTCATAAATTAGATGTTTTTTTATTGATTTAAGGGAAAACGACGTTTTCTTGAACAAAGTAAACATTTAATGTGCGTTATTATTATGTAAGTCGTAATGAAATATTTTGTTTATATATAACACTGTTGTTTTTTAAATACTAGCTGTTTGTTTCTTAAATAGTATGTAATTATGAAACAGATATATCATATTTTAAATTGATAATATTAAACAAAATAATAAATTGAAGCTGTCATAAATTTTTAAAATTTAGAACATTGATTTAAGCGATCATCTAAATATATGTAGGTACTTTGTCTGATTTCAGAATATTTTCATATATATGAATTAGGTACTCCAATTAATTATTTAGTTTTTGATGGATGAATTCAAATGACAACACATGTTTTATTTCATTCAATAATATTAATATGAAAAAACGTGGAAAGACTTCAGATACGAGTTATTTTTGACACTTGTATCGAATGCGAGAAAATCAACAATTTCATTGTCGTCTCTTTCTATTCAAACCTTCCTCTCCCGTATGATTTACGTAACAAATAACATCATTAATTATTTCTCTGAAGCTTATGAGAATTTAATTATTAGCCTCATCTTGAAAGCATATGTAATTCGTGTAGAATTTCTCGAATTTCAAACTGGTAAAATGAAAGCTCGCCCATGATAATTTTATTATTTGACTCATTAATTTTTAGTGCATTTCTTTATTTTCCACTTTGAAATTTCATGTTCTGTCAATATGACAGTAACAAATAATTTATAAAAATATTGACTAAAATAATATTAAATACATGTACATATCATAAAAATAAATCAATGCCAAACTGATCATTATTTTTAAGGTAAAAAACATATTGTTTAATGACTAATTATTCCGTTTTGATACAAAACTATGTTTGAAAAAATACCCTAAGTAAATATATTTTTTATGGATGGACTTGAGTTTATTTGCACTACTCAAGTTTCGAAAGAAACAGTAACTCTCATGGACAGGGGAAGTATTATGAAGAGTTATAACATTGTTTTTATTTATATCCATCCATTATGTTGAAACTCTACAAAGTTAATGCCGATTCTATCAATAATATTATTTTTAAAATTGCTATTTATATTAAATCATATTATGTTCAAAGCATTTTAAAAGTATTGAAAAAAGGAATCAACTAAATTAGTTTGGTAGTTTTATAGCAGTCCAAAACTGTATTAGTTTTATAGCAGTGCAAAACTGTATTAGTTTTATAGCAGTGCATAACTGTATTAGTTTTATAGCAGTGCAAAACTGTATTAGTTTTATAGCAGAGCAACACTGTATTAGTTTTATAGCAGTGCAAAACTATATTAGTTTTATAGCAGTGCAAAACTGTATTAGTTTTATAGCAGTGCAAAACCGTATTAGTTTTATAGCAGTCCAAAACTGTATTAGTTTTATAGCAGTGCAAAAGTATGAGCTTAAGTTATTAGTGCTTAAAAAAGTAACAGAATGTGTATCTTATAATTTAATTAATAACGTACACAACCTAATTACTATTTTTTCTAACAGCTTTGTCGCAATATACTGAATGGTGTTGTATTAATTAAATATCTGTTTTCAGCACCCAGGATTATATGCGTCATCGCAGCGAGGAGTTCTGTTCAATGTCAAAGTGTTTTGGATATGGGTGTTCAATGCTCTTATTCATTCTGTGTTCCTGTTTTGGTTACCCATGTACGCGACTGAAAACCATATTTTATGGGGGCACGGTAAAGATGGTGGTTACCTTGTGATGGGAAATTTTGTTTACACGGTAAATATCTAGTAAATACGGTATCTAGTAAATACATGTATCTATCAATATGTAGAAGTTAGTGATGAGATCCTAGCTTCCCTAAATTTTCAGTTAAATCTGAAAGTAAGAAATATCTTCATATTTCCATTTCATAACTTATAATATGACACTATTTCATTTTAAATCACTATTATGTTCCCCTTTCTTAGGTACAAATGACTTATTATTTTTATTTTTCCTTTTATTATAATAAATTATATATATAACATAGTATTTTATAAATAAACTTTTAAGATGCATAGCGGTACAAATTTTTGTCCCAGGAGTCATGAGTTTATTTCAGAGGTTATTGGAATGAACAAATTCTCAAAAATTGCTCAAAGCAACTTTAATAGATATGCAATCATGTCTTCAGTGTTTCTTTACAACGCTAATGATTTACACATAAAACAAAGTACAATTATGTATTAATTTTTCATGTTTTTCCAGTATGTGGTGATGACTGTTTGTTTCAAAGCCGGCCTTGTAACTAACTCGTGGACGTGGCTAACCCATGTGGCTATCTGGGGTTCACTTTTAATGTGGTTTATCTTCGTTGCTATATACAGGTGAATTTAAGCATTTTTTTAATAGTACATAATTTTTTTTTTTAAAACATGTTTACATAATGGCATATAAAAATAAGTGGATATTATTTATAATTAAACAAACCATGTCATGTATATTTATTAACTTACTTTTATACATATAATATTCAATTGGATTAATTAATAGAAAAATTACAAAAATAATAATATAATGGATAATTGATTGACATTTCTTTTTGCGTGAATCAAAGAAAAGATAAATTATTTGATGGATGTTTGAGTGAACTTCTATTTTAGGTGTATTTTATTGTAAAATAAAAACAAAAGAAGCAATGTCCGTATGCTATAATAAATTAGTAGCTTGTGGCCATTAACCAAATTATTAGAATCATAATGCAATTAATATATTATGTTTTTAATTTTCTCATTGTTTTTTAAAGGCATAATGTTTTTAAACATGCACATTTTCAGTACATGTTATTTTAGAAGTGAAAATAATAATTAATGTATTTTTACAGTCATTTCTGGCCTACACTTGGTCTAGGAGCTGTTATGCTAGGAATGGACATAATGGTGTTCTCATCTCCAGTCTTCTGGATGGGTCTTATTCTCATTCCCCTGGCCATCATTATTCCTGATATTGCCATCAAAGTGTAAGTGCCCAAACACCCATAAAAATATATGGAAGATATGTGATGTTTATAAAATATAACATGGATTAGTTAATAAATAAAAACATAACTCTTATTGAATTAAGAGGAAAAGGGACATATTAATATTGCTACACCCGCCGAAACTTTTGGTGGGGCCGTAATATACAGTTTGATCAGTAATCACATAACCTTTTTAATAATTTTATTCTTATTCTAATCTAACGTTATCTTGGCATTATATAACAGTTATTATAAAGGGGTCACATAACTATTTAAAGAATATTAAAATGTTCTGTGGCCCAATTACATTGAAGATATTGGTCTCTTAGAAAATCTGATATTATTTTTTTTTTAAATTGCATTATTAAATTGTAATTGATTGGCACTGTTTTTATGGAAAATGAAAAAACTCAGGGTGGACAAATGTTAGGCAGGAAAAACGAATTTGTGTTACATAACATAACATCTACACTCCATTTCTCAATGTTACAAGGCGCCAGTTTTGTTCTTGGGGTCTAGAAAGTATTATTATTTTTGAAAAATAATCTGTCAAAGAAAAGTATGATCCAAGCCATGATGAAACATGGTACTCTGAATGATTAACGCATGCAAATGAGGCAGTACAATTTACATGCTTAATTGTGGGACCTGAGAAACAATAGATGAAGGTTTCACAGAAAATATAATTTATTATTAGCTTGAATTATCTGTACACTTACCTTCCTTCCTTTTCTTTTCCTCCTAGTTTCTTTCCTTTTGAATTCTTATTACTTTGGACTCCCGACTTCCTCCGCACCCACTGGGCGAGCATAGTGGTGTGTTTGTACAATGAAGAGCAGAGAAAGGAAAACTACCTGGCTTTGTATTTAAATCAGCTGAATTCGCACTCATCATATTCTGTCAAGGACAATCGTGCGACGTCCATTGCGTCAACTTCAAAGATCAAGGACCCACCGTCTTGAATTTTCTGACACTGTTGCATCATTTGAAAAATATATGTAATTCCAATATTATACTAATTTTGTAATAATTTCAAGTACTAGTATTAATGTATACATCATTCATGATCAACTTGTCATGAAACCGTGATTGTGTAATTGGTGTTATTATTTTTAATTAGGTAAGTAATTTCTAGTTCATTAGAACCTAGACCGCCGATTGTTAAATCACACTTACTAATCATCGTTACAACTGAACAACAATCACAGTCATAATCACGGTTTATCTCATCACTAGATTTCAATCGCCAAGAAAAATGATGATTTTGAAAGCTATGTTTTAAATAGTAAAAAGCCTCCTGCTTAACTAGAAATCATGCTTTACTTATATGTATATCAAAATTTTTATTGGGCCGTCTTAATAAGTCTGCGTATGCTATTTTCCCGCTATTTTGTTTTTTTGTGACAAAAAATGACATACTATTCAATAGCATTTTTTCTGATCTATAATGTCAGTGTCACCGTTTTCCTGTATCGTATGTTTTTTTTTTAATTTTTGGGGTTAAATAATGGAGCGTGTCAAGTTGAGGAAAATTAACATTTTCGACACACAGGAATCGTCATCACGTCATCCAGGAACTCAATTGGAAAATTCTACCGCATCCACACTACAGTCCTGACCTTGCACCGTCAGATTATCAAATTTTTCGGTTGCCCTTCAATGACAACCTCGATAATTCAATACCTGAGCAGCTGATTTTTATAGAAAAGTCATCGACAATTTGGTTGAAAAATGGGATGGAGTGCTGAACAATAATGGAGAATACATAGATCATTAATTGAAATGTAATTTTTGTTATAAATTTGATTTTATAATAAATAATTAAACAAAACCGCAAAGACTTATTAGACAACCCAATACATCGTTGGCTAGCATTACTGTTGCCTTTCTATACCTACTTGTTGCTTTTTCACATGTAGAAATGAAACTAAGGTTTATTTATTTTAATTTAGGAAAGGTAGAAATGGATTTTAAATCTGATTCAAAAATATATTTTAAAAGAAAATATCCAATTGCAAACACAAAAAGGACACCGGTACTGATTGTAAACTCAATTTAAATTGTGTATGTTCTCAATTAATCAGGCAAACTAAACAAATTATTGTGAATGAATCTGAACAAACGATAGTCTTAATTATATATATTTAAAATTTCTTTTAGAACTACATATATGTGTTACAGACACATAGATCATTTGGTTCGTAAGGAAAGATGGCACTTAAATTTAAGTTTTCTTTAATCAATGTGAATTCGAACTGTAAATCCGGATCGATAGGATCCAAACGAATTGCGCAATCTCCAAGTCGCGTGTCCTGCGGAATGGAATACGATGATTCCGGATGTAAATCGGAATCACCTCAGGGTAGTGTAGGAAAGTAGGGAAACGTGGTACAGGATGAGGTCGATGGAGGGATAGGGGTTCTAGCAGAAGGACCAGTGAATTTCAGGAAACCGGGATTCGGAAGGACTGCTCGCCTTACCTTGTATATGACGCCTCCGTTGTCTCTGCAGTCGCTGCCGATATCACACAAATGGCATGCGGATGAGCCGATCTCCAATCCCAATTGAATATGGCGATGTCATAAGTTTACCCACGGCACACAAACAATAAACAAAACGTGATCAAAACACAATATCACAAAATACAGCGCTGGTGCACTGGAGCTGAAAAGTCCACACTGCGAATGCTATCGCGATGTCGAGATTGTACAAATATCGGTCAAGTTGACGTCTGCTGGCGTCTAGTCACAATTCACACTGAAAAGACAAGTATTAGGAAATATATGGATGGGAATTTGGATGCAGAAATGTGTCAATAACAGTGGTCACGGCTGAATCGAAAGACGCGCCCAAAGTGTGTTTTATGAATTCACAATGTATTTGTTTAATTTATTACGTATTTTTATTTAAACAGTAATCTTTGAATACAATACAAAAATGCGCCTGTCCGTGAAAGACGTTTCATATTCCATTTAACTATATATATACATATATATTAAATCCGTTATCGGTATTGTGACTAGCTTCGTAGATCATTTCATCTCAGAGGTATTAGGTTGTTCCGAAAATAATGATTGATTTTAATATTATTATTATTCTGAACATTCTTTGCTAGGAAATATTTCTTTCCTCATTTATTTTTGTTTGACAGTAGGAATCTGCTGTATTTATTTATTGAGAGGCATTTAAATTGCATTACTTTAATTTAAGTATGGGTATTATGAGTCACGCAATTTTAACCAAGAATGAGATGAAGGAACTACTTTTGAACGAATACTTCAATATTTGAAAACTTTGAATTGAAAGCTTTCTTGTAAGAAAACATATAATGAACAATCACCGCTGATTAACTCATCTTGCTCCATGACAATTTTCATCTTTTCAAGCACCTCAATAACTATTTATGCCAAAAAAGTCTATATAAGCCGAAAATGCCTTCAAATTATTGGATTCTAATCTGTCTTGAGTTTTATTCTGCAGGGAAATAAGCTTGTAGTTCGTATGTGTAGAATCAAATGACTTACCACATATATGTTAAAGTTGTGTATTTGAACATTAAAATCGGACATTATTTTTGAAATCTAATAAGTACATATTTCATAATGATTTATGATAACCAACAGGTTATGGCAAATTTTTAAAAATAAGTTGTTTTTACAGCAAATTGTGTTTAGTATCCACTAGTCTTAGCGTGGAGGAATTTTCAATTATGTTAATTAAATATTTCATGTTTATTTACAGCATTCACAATACGGCTTTCAAGAGCTTAACGGAAGCGGTGAGAGAGAGTGAGATCCGCAAAGCTGATCCTGAAGAGATCTTGAGCAATCAACAGCGGCATTCGTGAGTTTTCTTTGTTGTTTTTATTTTGCACCCTTCACACACATCAAAACCCAAATCAAAAGATAAATTTGAAATGCTGAAAACAGTTTTAATCTTTATTCCATATTATGTCAGGAAACTTTTAATTAATACAATAATTATCACATGCTTATTAATACAATTTTATGGTGTTTATTATAGTTAACTCATTGTATATTTAAATGTGATTCCTAATTAAGTGCATTGAATTAGAATATTAGATTAGAATCCTTCAAAATTCCTAATAAAATATAAAGCGATTAAATATAAATTCTTAATAATCTTTTCAGCTTATATAGTCTTAAATTAATCTAATTTACCAAATCCAATCACTAGAACAGTTACTAGTTTAAATTATTATTTTTATGTTTGGATTATACTCAACCATGCATCACTAGTAAAAAAAAAGATAAAATGAGTTCTCTTTAAAAATAGAAGATATAAATCAAGTTGTAAAAAGATCTTGTACAATTTCAAATAACATTTTCCTCGGCTGTTTTCTGAAATAATGTGTACTCCACCTTGATAACCATACTAAAATGCTTTCTATCTATTGATTGTAAAACCTTATTTTATTTATCCATCTTACATTAAAAGTATTTTGACTCTCGGGTCCTAACTTAACTAATGAAGAAAGTCTTTTAATACGGCTTATATTATTATTAATTAATTAATTACAAAAGCAGATCATATTTAATAATTTTATTATCATTTTGTATTATTGTAATTCTCATCACTATAGAAGTGTAGTACGTGTTAATCATTAGTATTGCCAAACATTCATGACTTGCAGGTATATTGATTGTAAGAAAAAATGTTGGTCCGGAAAGACTATTTTTATTTATTTTTAGAGATTATTCATGGATAACTTACTAGATACTGACACAATTTTACCGTGTGACCGCTTGAATGTTGGTAGACAACATTTCCATAGCACGGTAATGCACGTCTTCATCAAAATGAAGGTTTCAGACATGTCTCTTTACCTTACACTTGGGCTTGTCTAAATTTAAAATAAATTGTTTCCCGACTTAATTTATTTTTTCTTAGAATTTCCTATAACAATGTTTGGCAATGCTACTCATTAGCCCTCTGAATAATATATTATGTACAAATGAAATCATATGTACATCACTATTAATGTACAAAATATTAATTATTTAATTTAATAAGTTTGTATAATATTTTTCTCACACGTATGCATTTATTAATTTTACACAACAGCAACAGTATATTAAATAGTTTATATTATTCTGTACGCTATTTGAAATAAAATAATATATATTCAGATATGTCAAATGCTCGCAGTACTATCATTAAAAATATTGTTTAAAAAACATTAGGTATTTTGTATGCATGAGTCAATTTACGGGTAATATTTCTGTAGAATTATTATTTTACAACGCTATTTATTTATATTGATAGTTATTATGTATTATTTTGCATGTGCTGTAGTGTCGTGCACCTCCATCATGTGTGTGTCCACTTACCTTTTCAATTTTTTTTATTGAGTGTGAATTTTTGCTTTTTACCAAATGAAAAAGGGATTGGGAATTTATTAAGAAATGTTGTCCAGCTAATTAATACATGGTTAATTTTCCTGATTATCACGCTAGGTTTTATATTCACCGTAGAGTAAGTTATTTAAGGAAATATTTGTAAGTTAAGATACTGTGATTTATACCCTATTATAAGATACCCTTTTGACAAATGATGAAGTATATTTATGAATCTGGTATTCTTTCTACGATTCAAATCGCAAACATTCTATTTTTTTTCTTTTTCTTTGATATTTATTAATGCAAGGAAATTAAGAAATGAATTGATGAATGTTTTCATCATTTGTCAATGATGACACACTATCATAATGTAGAGTGTGTGCATTGTGATTTCGTTGTACCTTAGCTCGATGAAGTGGCGGCGCTGGAGACGGAGGAGTTCCGTGGCCCCCGAGGGCCCCCTCCCCACCTACCGGAGCACCCTGTTTGAGTCCCGAGAGAGAGTCACATTCTCTAGGCCTCACGCCGCTACCGTACACAGGGGACCTACTCAGTGACCTACGCACTGATCTGAAACCATCCAATTATATTGTGATTTTTTACCATTATACACTAGGACAGGGTCGAATGAATGAAGCCAATAATGCACAACGAATCAATGCAACGAAAAGTTAGTTTAGTGATTATTTATCTCGTGACAAGATTGGATTCCAGTATTTTTATATTAATTTATATCACATTTAATTATAATACATTAATTGAAGCCATGTTTTGGGCATTCTTGTTTTTGTAACGTTAAAGGGAGAAAAATTATACAACATCAACACTAAAAAGCTAAGAATTGCCATATCAATATATCATTTTTATTCAACATTTATTATGAACAGATAAATCAAATTTAGGGACAATTTTATATAAATTATTTTATATTGATATAATTTTCTCTATTGATCAATTTTTATTTCTAGTAAATAATCCATACCCATGACCAAATTTTTTGGGTAAACATATATTACAAGTAATATTTTACATATTTATGGACTGTGTTGAAATTGTAATAGTAGAGTAAGAATTTATTTGTACCATAAAGTCTGCTGCAAATCATTCCTTAAACTAACATTTGTGATATTAATAATAATTTTTAAATACTACTGAAAAGTTAGTAAAAGCTTACCAACAATAATTACATTACATTAAATTTTTACAAACATATTTATGTATAAACATGTTCTCTTGGTATTGAAAACAACCTTGTGAATTTATTTGAAAGCTGCTTGTTTAATTGATCCACCGTTGGTGAGGCCTAAATAATTAGCATTGTGTGATATTATATATAGAAAAGACATTGAAATATTTTAATAACCATTCATCTTTTATAGAGATGCTAATTTAAATGTTATAAATTTATCTGTATTCATTGAAGATTATACAATTATTGCTAGTGTATGGCAACTTCTAATTTTTCTATTTATGCAAAGTATTCCAATAAACCTTATACATATTAAAATCAATACTCCATAGGAAATACATTTAAAGATTTAATGTGATTTTAAATTTTAAAAAACTTGGATAAATAGCTTCAAGAAATGCCTTTCTTAAAAATGATTATTGCATTTTTGTTTACATGATGAACACTTAATAGTTCTTCTATAGACTAATAATAATAATAATATACTCTCCATAATAGGTTTGCATTATTAATGTGTGCCTTTTTTCTTAGAATAATTTGTAGTGAGAATATATATAAATTCAATCACATCTAGTGTATCACATACTGACTTGTAAAAAAATATTTAAAGAACCATTTATTGGGACCAAATAATATACACTAATCTAGAACTAATGTTTAGTCTCGGGACCAAATAATATACTTTTTTGCCATTTTATTGTATGAAATATGTAAGCATTAAAAAGAATCACAATTGATTCCTTAACTTGAATGGATTGATTTTTTCCGCCGAGGAGTAGCTATGATTATAAGTGCAAGTCTGTTTAACACCTGTATAAAATAGATGAAAAATTTTATGTAACAACTCACGGTTATGGTTATTCAAGAAAGTCACATGTTTAGCGAGATTTAGCTTACTATCTATTTTATATCCATAGTTTATTTCCTATGTTCAAAAACAATTTTCTAATGTTATATACTCCGTAGGATTAATATTGAGTATTGACCCATTGACACACTCAAAGAGAGTGGATAATTTTGCTGTAACTTGAGCAATAATGTTACTAGCGTAACTAGAATATTTTACCATTTATTTTTCAAAATCTGTTAATGACTTATAGAATGACTGATGTTTCCTATTATTGCTGTGGAAAATTCCATGCAGAAAATATCTAAAGAAAAGAGGCCCAGGCGAGCGTGCTCCGCAGAAGTCCATGCAAAAATGAACCACTTGTATTTGTGAATCAAAATTCACATTTCAATCACAATTTTATTTTTAAAATTGGTCAAAAATGATTGCAGTATTTTATTATACATATTATATTATGTTATGGCAATGCCTTATCTCTCCATGTGGATGTGACAGCTTTGTGTTTGTTTATCAAATTTGAATTTGTCCTTAAACAAAGATGTGCACCTTGGACGGCACTAGTTATAATTTTTTATCACCGTGGTATTAAATATAAGATAACATATTATTTTAACTTATAGCATTGCAAATAAGTCTTGACAATATAAAAATAATTCTTTAGAACAAATATATTGAGGTAAAATAGAAATTTTCCACAAGCTTAGAAATGAAATTTTATTTATGAACTTACGTAATATTACAAAATTTGTGTACTTTGAGCCTTTCATCCAGTTTAGCGCCCAGGTGTAAATATGTATACATAGCAAAAATGTGTTTCCTGAGTTAGCAATTTTTTTAAAGTTATAGTTTTTTATGGATTTTTGGTTTTTGGCCGTGGCACGAATTAAACAATGTTTGCTCCAGTAGAGTAATTGATTAATATGCAATATATATTTGTATGCAATATGGTAATTTAAGAAAAAGTTAAGTACACATGTGATTATTTCACCTAAATATGCTTATTCAAGGGCATCAGTATTTTTCACTTTTGACAATTTAAATAATTGGGTTCTTTCTAACCTTGAGTGTTGGATCTTAATGCACACTTTAGACTTAGTTTGAATTGAATTGCTAAAAATAAAATTTATTTTTCTTAAAATTTGAATTCATAAAATTCAAACGGAAAAAACAATGTACTTTTTAATTTGAAATTCACAGGGCTGGCTAAAACAAATATCAAATGATGTAAAATGCAAAAACAGTTATTTTTAGTAGGAAATTGATTATTTGGGTCATGAAATGTCCGAATATTTCGAATTACATCAAATTTTGATTTAAAGGGGTTCATAAATTATTTCTTAGTGCAAAATTGTAATTGAAATTTTACAGTCATGCAAAATAAAAATCAAATATTATGCTTATTTATAATGTACAACTCTAAAGATTATAATTGTTTTTTTACGAGTAAAAATGATGATTAAATTGATCAAAAGCTTTTTAAATTTGTACATAAATAATTAATTGAAAAAAGTCATAACAATAAATTATTTTACCATTGTTTTGGCAAGCCAAATTAGGCTTTTGGTACCTTGTAATAACATTTTAACATAAAAGCTAAATAATATAAATATGGAAACATTTTAAAGAAATTTTGTAAAAACTTTAGCTTGCGTCTTTTACATATGTACAGATATTTTTTTATCTGTTTATATTTTTATAGTTTAAATATAAAAATATGGGTATATATATTTTGTTATATTTGTATATATATTGTTATATTTGTATATATTGTTATATTTGTATATATATATATATATATTGTTATATTTGTATATATATAGTAGGGGTATCCAAAAAAGGGTGTTTTTTTTACATGAGTTACTTGATTACTGGTTTGACTGCTCATCTTTTTGTCAGAGTTTTTTTTTTGTCTATAGACGCATTAAAAAAATCGGGGTTGGTTTGGAAACACAGGATATAAATAAAGAGAAGACGTACGGATGTGTGACGCTTTGACCGCGCAGGAAACAAATTAACTTCTTTTTGCATCATATGGTAACTGGGAACGAGAAGTGGATACTGTATGATATTATTTACATTGTATGATAACAAAATATGCAAAATGCAATGGATATCAAAGAAGCAGCTGCAATCCCAAAAAATAGATCCTATTGTCTGTCTGGTGGGACATTAATGGAATAATTAATTTTGAATTAAATCAGGCGAAACAATAACGGCATAGAAGTTCTGCGAACAGCTGCAATGATTACATTAATAATTGTTGAAAATAAAAAGACCTGCTATAGTAAATCGAAGCACAATCTTTTTGCAATGTGATAATGTTCGTCCTCATAAAGCAACATTTACGTGAGATAAAATTAATGCACTAAATTGGAATAGATCACCAATTGATTTAACACCGTCTGATTATATATTATTTAGATCTATGCAGCATTATTTAGATGGAAGAAGATTTAATAATGTTAGTGAGATAAAAATAGCCCTAACAGAGTATTTTGCGTCAAAGCCTACCAAATTTTATAAACGAGAAATCAAAGAATTGCTTGAACGATGGAGGAAGGTCTCATCTATAGAATAATGTTGTTAAAAAATTGCCTTTCATTTCAAAAAAACTTTTATTTGGGTACCCCAACGCTATTACATAAATAGTATATTGTTATATTTATATACATACATATATCAGTTTTAGGCTCTGACATGTTGAGATGTGATGTATTTTTATTAATTAATAGTATGAAGAAAATAAACATTTGCTCACCCAGAAACCCTTTATAAATGAAATAATATTATTTGTAAGAAATGAAAAAGCCTATGTAAACGTAGTACTGTTGTATTTTGTAAAATATTACTTTGTAAAGTACTTAATATATAATTGTTTACGTTTTGTTTTAAAATAAATTATAATTAAAATGATTATATGAAATTGCCAATCTCTTTTTATTATTTTTTTTGGTGTACATTTTTTTATAATCAGCATGGTATTTATGAATGATGTTTTCTTCTGTATAACATAATTATGGTGTCTCTTCCAATTTATTTAAGTAGGTTTTGGTATCTTCTTATAATGGCAATCACAGTTTATGGCCGTGAGATTTACGAAAGTTTTTGTAAATCTCATTGCAATTTTTTAATTTAATTCTTCAAATCTTTCTCATTTGTAATCCTAAAACTATTTTTGAAACGTTAATATATTTTTTGGTTATTCTCTCGGCTCTGAACTGTGCTTATCGAAGAATTGAATCTAATGATTATTATTACTATTTATTTTTTCATATGAATACTACTATATTCAGCTCCAAGACGTGTGCGACTAACTCGGCTTATAAACCATTATACAATTTTATAACCCTAGCCGAGATAGTTCACTTCTTCAAGAAAATGGACATTGCTCGAGTGCCGTTTTTTAAATTTATTGATAAAATGACAAATTCATTATTCATGCTTTTTTTATATTTACGCATTTAAAAAGATTATATGTTATTTAGTTGTTTGTGTCTTTGACAGCGTTCTTTTATTTGCCATTTGGACAATTGAAAAAAAGAGATTATTGTCAGATATCCTTCTACGTATACTTCACAATTTCAACCATGGCTTGATTTTAGTTTCTACTGTGTACAGTCCAGTTTACACATTTTACATATGTACAAAATTTTGTTCATCATTTAACAAATTGCATAGCCTTACTGCACACCAGCCATAATACTTGTGTACAAATCAAATAAAATATGTGCTTCACTTTTCATGTAAATGATCAGTTTAGTTTTCATTGTCTCATTACGATCACCACATTCTAATATGTCTGCTCACCTTAACGTGTTCTTATACTATTTTAATTTTCGGTATAATATAAAGTAATTTTCTGTTTAATCTTTTCACCTACATTTTTCCAATTACAAATTACTTTTATATTACTGTTATAAATTTTTGTCTCAAGAATACACAATACCTATAATTATAAGAATTTTTTTATAAAATATGTACGTAATATATTTTGGATATTATCTTGGTATATAACTGCATAGCATTATTAAGCATGTATGATGTTATGACAGATAACATCTAACATCCAGTTAGATATTATCTTTGTAAAAGTATTAGTATTTTATACTACATTTAAATTATATTAACATTGGTGATATATATATATGACAAATGGTATAAAATATAAATGACTGACTCTTCATTATTTGTGTTGGTTGGAATCAATTGATCCAGATAAAAAAAAAAAAAACTGGATAATCTCCGTCAAGAAATTTTTTATTTTTTCATGTTGCCTCAAGATCATCCTGGTTCCCAAATAACATTAAGTCATATATTTTTTTAAGCGGATGTCGTGACTTCCATTTGATGACATGTTCACAATTTTACCAATTTGTTTTCTTTTATTATGTACACTTAATTCTGTTTTTACACGGTGGATACGTTCCACAGAATACTATCTAAAAATACAATTCATTGTATAAAAATCACTCTAGGATGTAAAAAAATAAAACACATTGTTTATTATATCAACATTTTATTAAAATAAGAATTTGAATAAATATAAGCATGATTTTTTAAACTCTTACTAAGTTTACTAAACTTATACTAATTAATATTACTGTCGCTGTCAGACAATAAACGCACCCGTTTGGTACAAAATTATTTTCTTCACTTGAAATATTCAGGGGTGATGTATTTCCTACCAGATTCACAGGTTCACCAGTTTTGAACATAAATTCTGTTATAGATCACTGTGATTTTGTTTTGGTGAGATTCTTGTATGACTCTTGGTAATGAGTCATGGTAATGAGGAATTCTAAGAATGGATGTTCCATTATGCTTTGTTGACCATATTATATCAAAATCGTGTAAAAACAGAGTTAAGTGTACAACCTAATATAAAATTATGTTAACATTTTTCATTAAATTTTTTTGGAACTATATTTAACAGAGCCTCAAATAAGTCATCCGCAAATACATACATCTATACATAAGTCTCTAGACTTACTACCGGAAAATTGAAAGTGTACTATATTTTGCATATGTCAAAATGATGTCATAAGAAATTGAAGTAAAAAAAAACTACTGAATTGCAGCAGATATAATTTAATATCAATGTTGAGAATATTATTTATGTGGACGTGTCTTGAAAGTATTAACCTGCACATTTACCACCATGCAATTTTCCTGAAAAGGTAAATGAAAATATATCACCTACACAAGTTAGTAATCTATGAAGAAGTAGAGGTTTTATGCAAATTGAGAGGAAATACATTAAATACCAGTTCTGCCATACATGATGAGTAATATTAATATATTCTTTCATATCTTCACTGTCAGCTCTGGGGGATGCAGTTTATCATAGTGAATGAACAAATTTATTATACCTTTAAAATATAATAAATTTTGTATTTCATCACTGGTGGTAAATACAAATTTATATTTAGTATTTAAACACTAGTAGTAAAATACAAACATTATTCTGGTTTAATACTAAAAATTTCTAACCACAAGTACTGTCTCAAACATTTGAAAAATACAATTTATCTTAGTTTGCCTTTCTTTAATATATATTTTTATTTCAATATATTTCTTTTAACACTCAATTATTCCAGGTGGAAGCTGTTTATTATTAATGCTGGTTATGCTTATTATACACCATTTCAAATTAAATCTCCCGTTAATCCTTGTTTACATGTCAGTGATATTTTGTAAATGTTTTTGCTGATTAATTATTTAACTAATAAAGAAATCTCCCGTTCAAAAGAAAGTCATCAGATTTTAGAAACAAAGCCACCCCGTTTTTCATAATTAGATTCTAGTTTCCTTCCACTTGTTGAATAATGTGTTGTCAAATTTGATTTGTTTCTTTCTTCATTTTGTTAAAAGTGTTTTGAATTAATTGACCTGAATTATGTTTTACTATTGTGGCATCATGATGGCAGGCCTGTGCATGCTTTGGAACGACTTTCTCGGTGTAAGTATGTTGCCGGAGCATTCTCGGATTATCCTGGATTGCTCTAGCCTTTTCCTGTTTATTGCCTATAACTGCAACACTACCCAATCTTGTGATAACCGTTTGCTATTGTGCTTGTTTTTGCTTGTATATATTTGTGATTTATCCACCTTGATTTGCACCTTAGTATAATATATAGACCAGTTTATGTATTATATATATAACGGTATTATTTGCATATTTGTTTTGTAAATATGTAAGGAAAAATAAAACAAGGTTATATTTCCACCGTCAACTGGTATATATTGTGGTGTGCACCTCACCTGTAGGTGTAAAGCTTTCTTGATCCGAGCATCTTAATGCATCCTTAGTTTGAAGCCAAACAAAGAGATGGTAAACCAATTGAGAGATGGTGGTATGTAAAGCATGTGCTAAGTATTATGTAACGCCTGCGGGCGTTATTGCCTGTGTTACCAGGTTAACTGAGACGGCTCGGCTGCTCAAAAACGTCAGAAGTGTCTTCAGCAGAAGGTCCAACACTAGGGTAAATATGGAGGTGGAGCTATCCCGTAAGTATTGCTGTTTTTATTATTCCCCACTTATCGGTCAGATAAGCCTGCGGCATGCTAGGAAGGTTTCAGTGTGCTTGTGCACTGAATACTATAGTGTACAAATTTATGTTTTAATTCTAAACACTCCATTATTAATCTTATAAATCTGCGTTTATTTGGAAACTTTCATTTACAGTAAGCACCAGTTATTATGTTCAGTGGTGCATTGTGCAATTCAGCTATGCATTGTGCTCAATTTTCAATGGATAGAATCAAACATCAGAAACAAATTATTTTGCTTCAGTAAGTATGAAAGGCATGAGACTGATATCGTGCTCATAAGAGCCGAGATTTTGTATGAATTGATTATCTTGGAATGGATGGGTGCAAGATCTGTGGAAGTTTGCTGATAATTTCTCAAAGCATTGTGTAATAGTGTTCATCTTGTGCTGGTGGTGTAGTCAAGATAAATTTGTTCTGGTTCTGTTGTATATTTTATTTTTATTGATTTATTTTGTATAACATGAAGCTGCGTGCATTTTGTTTTGTGTATGTTGCTGAAAACAGGCGCTGCATAGGTGATAATAGGTAGAACCATACTGTGGTATAAAATTGATTTGTTGTGAGTGGATAGTGGGTCTGCCCTGCAGAATAGTAGGTGAAGCGTGCCAATTGTTTGGTTTGCTTTCAATCGTGTGTTTGTCACATGACGTGTATTCAAGCGCCGGTCGAGTGTCAGACCAAGGTACTCCACCTCCTCCGCTTTCATTGTCTAAAATTTTGAGTCTCGACGTCGCCCTCGCAATCCTCTGAGTAAATACGATTGTTTCGGTTTTGTCTTCATTCAGTTTGAGCTTCCATTGGCGGTAGTATTACCACCATTAGGATTAACACCCTCTGGATCTGGATGTTGCTATGTTTTTAAGTAAAATAACACCACTGTTTAAACTAAATAACTTTTTTAGGTTCCTAATTCCTTGCGTCATTCTTGGCGGTATGAAGCCAGTCAGCCGCCACTTTTTTCCTTTATAAATTTAATATTGTCCTGATAGATTTTTTATTATTGCAATTTGAGAAGTTTTTCCTAAAGATAAGCAGTATCTGCGCGTCGGTGTTAGATAACTCAAAATGTTTTGTTGTATTTAAAATCGAGTTAATGTGTGGTTTACGGACTCTAGCAAACAAACTAAAATTAGTTTATTTATTATTTTAAAAACAGAATGATTTCAAAATTGCATTGCTTTGTGTTTGTACAATAAATTGATAGTGATCATGATCATAATAACTGGCGCCTACTGTACTTGCTGTAATTAATGGAAATCTATAGATTTTTACCAGTGTAAAATAATATTTGAATTTGAGGCTCCCTACAGAAGAATATTAATTTAAATAAAATGTGGTAAATTGCACCTTGTACAAAACTCATCCATGTTTACCAAACAGAAAATATTGGGTTGTTGAAACCCACAACATTTTCTTGTTTATGTTTGTGTCCTTAGCTTTCTATGTTTGTGGTACACTTAGCTGGAATATTGAAGTACACTGTCAGACATTATTAAAAGTTTTAGTACCATCCTATTGTCGCATATCACAAACGGGGTCATTATTTTAATAAAGTCTTAAAAGCTGTGATCGATCCAATCTGGTAGCACCTCCCTTCAACTTCATGCGGGTAGACTTTAGTTTTATTACATTTTTATGGATAGATTATAGAAGAAAAAAAATTATTATTAAATTACAATTTTATTATTCTTGAATTTATTGTACATACCATGAAAAATACAATTGAAAAAAATTAGTCTCATGAAAATTTCTAGACAGCTAATTATCGTAATGCTGGGGAGTGTCACATTCACTCAAGACTATTTTGCAACTTTTTGTTCCTAGTCCTACACATGTGTTACAATGTCCATATTTTTTGTGTTTATATTGAACTAACACTGTATTTGTATGGAATTTGCATTGTTTTTAAAATTTATTAAACATGTTTATTTGATTTCGAAGAAAAAAGAAATTTTGATGACTTTTGACATATAAACAATTTTTTTTACGTACATACGAGGGCTCTATGATAAGTACCCGTGGTAGGGAAGGAAATGCATTTTTAATAATTTTATTTTATTTATTTCTCAACTTAGTCTCCTTGCAGCTCGAAATACTTAGTCCAGCGAAATTCCAACTTTTTCAAGCCATCCAAAAAATATGATTCGTCGAACTCAGCAAAATAGGCTTCTGTTTCGGCAATGACTTCCTTGTTTGACGTGAACCGCTTTCTGCCGAGCTATTTTTTTATGTTTGGAAACAAAAAGAAATTACATGGGGTCAAATCTGGAGAATATGATGGATGAGGCAGCAATTCATAGTGTAATTTGACCAGTTTTGCTGTAGCGATTTCGGAGAAGTGAGCTGGTACATTGTCATGGTAATAGAGCACATTTGTCTTCACCAAAATGGGCCGTTTTCACATCAATTCAGCGTCGAATCAGCATAGTACTGCCCCGTGAGTTGGTGAAGATGACACCTTGTGAATCCCAAAAGCGGTGGCCATAACTTTTCCAGCTGATGGAACTATTTTCACTTTGGAGCAGGTTCGCCAGGTGAAGTCCACTGTTTTGACTGTTTTTTCAGTTCTGGTATGTAGTGGTGGATCCATGTTTCGTCAACAGGTACGAAACATTTCAGAAACTCTTTTGTATTACGCTTAAACATGTTCAAACAGTGCTCCGAAGTTGTCAAGCTATTCCGTTTTTGTTACACTGTGAGCAAACACAGTACACATCTCGCTGATAACTGAGTTTTCTCATAGATATTTTATAGCGTTCAATCGAGATGTTTACAATGTCAGCAATCTCTCGTCTGCTAACACAATATCACAGATTTTGTCGACCGTATCCTCCATAGTCACCTCAATCGGATGGCCTGGGCGCTATTCACCAAAAACGGATGTTCGGCCACGTTTGAATTCATTAAATCAATATCTGATGGCAGTCATCGAAGATATGCATGGTCCTTATAAAGGGCATGCAATTTCACTTAGACTTTCTCACACGTCTTCCCATCCAAAAAAGGAATCAAATTACTCTCTGATATTGCTCTTGTTCCATGGTTGCGAACAAACATAACTTACCCACTTTCAACAGCTATCAAAACAAAACTACTCAATAAATCTGTCTGAAATTTAGACAGGTGCCGTACGAAAAATGGCGTTCAACAATGGTATACTGATTTTGTGTCAGTGGCACCATCAGTTGTTAAACACGGGTACTTATCATATGGCCATCGTGTATATATTTTAAGTCTGTAGGAAGCTTATTTTGGTTTCTTTAAAGTCTTACCACCTTTCTTTACAATAATGTGAGCTGTAATTGTAATATAATGTAATGGACCATGTAAACCGAATATCATTGTAAACCAATCACAATATTATTGTTTGTTATCTTTACCAAGTATTTTTTTGCATACCTTTATCCGCAAAGTATAAATTACTTCAAGATTTAAACATATTTAGATAATTTAAAAATGTATGCAAGTTTCCTATGGATTATATTGCCTTTAACAGTGATTTTTGTTAATAATACTCCTTCCTTATCATTACATATTTCATTAACTATTATGTATTCAAACTAAATGTTTTTATATAGTAATTGGTTTGTTCCATTTTTATTAAAATATTTTCAGTAGATGCATCATTTATAATGTTATTAATTAGAAAACTGCCCATTACTATTAACTAAGAAAAATTCAATTTCTTTATCTCGACTTATTTTATTTATTAATTAAACAACGTAAGAAGAATTTCTTTTTCAAAAAATTCTTATGTTATGTTTTTGAAATCCATTGTTTTATTTTGGAAACAATTTGGTTTGAGCCCAGGTACAGCATCACAGACAAACATTTCAGGGCTTTTATTATTACGCAATAATAAATTCTAAATACAATACCTTGTTTTCTAGAAAGTCACTCAAATAAATGTTGAGATTATTTTTAACCTTGATAAAATAAAATTATTAATTATAATATAACAATTGGATTAAATAATTTATCTTTGTCGTGCTGTAAATTTAATATTTTGTAATTCCCATCAGATGGATTCGCATTTTCTCAAGAGGAAGGTGGCTCTGTTACACAGACGGATGTTATCCGAGCCTACGACACCAATATACCCAAGCCGGGTGGTATGTAGGAGGTTTTTGCGGTAGACTGTTAACTTTGCACTACACGATCGGTCAATAGTAAAGTTATTTGTACTGAATGCACAAGTCCGCAGTACCAATGATGCTATCGTTTATTCATAGGGACTACAACATATTTTTATAGTCTTTATATAGCAAACTTTGATATATTTATGGTCTCATAGTAGACTTATGAAAGTGATTGAGAAGCTTGTGACCATTTTGTATAGTTTTGGTGATTTGTTACTTCAGATTATTCTTAATATTATGTTATTTATCTTTACTTTGTATTGTTTTCATTTGACTGCATTATTTGTCACACTCTAAAGTTCCTATGAGTACATAATTTTGATTTTTTAATAATAATAGAATAATTTTCTAGAAACATTATTTTAATAAATTCACAATGTCTGCGTAAACTATCCTTGTTAAATTAATATTCTAAAATAGATAGTATTGGAGTAAATTACATATTGATGTGTTTTTAATATTTGTTTTCAACTGTATGTATTGGGAACAATCTACCGCAGTTATGAATAATTTTATTCATTACGATAATTGCCACAACTCATTTGTTTTATTTTTACACTATTGTTTCAAAAATACGATAAATCAATGTGACCAAGTTGAACATTTAAAACTTCCTACAAGTGAATGTTTTTATTTATTAATATCAATCCCTTCTACTTAAAGTAAAATTAATAGGTCATTTTTAGTTGTTTTAGTATTTAGCGTACATTTGATACTTATTTTAAGTGGCAGTAAATTTTTTTACACGTGTACCTATTGTATTCCATTATGTTCTAATGAACACAGTATGTATAAAAAAAATTACTGCTTTTTAAAAATATTTCAAATACACGCAAAATACTAGAACAGCTAAAATGACTTAGGAAAAACTCGTGGTATGTTTTCAGATTCAAACATACAAATATTGAATATTTTGACCAATGCATTAAACAAGTGTTTTACAGGTGAATATTAATACTTTTTATTAGAGATTGAAAATTCAGTACACAACATGATTACATCATAAAAAAGAGTTTGATATCACAGATGGAAGGAATTTCCACAGTGGTTTGGAAATATTGTCAAAAACTTCACAGAATGATTATTAGACTAAATATTTATATAATTCTGTTACTATTATTTTCATATTTATAATATCGAATTTTTTTTAAATAAAATAATTAAATGTCTTATTGTGTGATCATTTTAATTATTATTTCATTGCAAACAAAATCAATTTTGTCCTTTATCATTTTTTCAGTGAGTCATTTTGTTTTGAGGTTCAGTATTTTAAATTATTTGTTATGTTAAAAATATAATATTTAATTAATTAATTTACGTATATAATTGTAAAAGTGATCCTCAAAAGTTAAATTGAATAATCCAATAAACAAGAAACATTTTGACTGGACTAAATATTTAGTTGTCTGTCCTGCCTGGACTGTTGCTTAGACTGTACGATTATACACTATCCGAGGATTATATTCAGACGCTACAGTGACATTTATGTGACCTATTTAAATATTGCATTAAATTGTTTTAATCTTATTTTGATGATAATGTCCACCACTTTTTCTGTTTATACTTCAATTAAAATAATGATTTATTTGTTACATATATGTCATTGGTGTGACTTAATAGAAAAATATACAATTCTTATTAAATAAAGTTTTAAAAAAACTTGAAATGTTCGCTTTGAGTAATCATGTGGGTTACTCGTATCTGAAATTCTAAAATTTGCTTTGTGCAAATTCAAGTTCAATTCTACAGGTTTCATTGATAACTCAATGTAGTCTCAGCATGTACAAATATCTTATGCCCCTGTCTCAAACACATTTTTATTATTTTAAATAATTATTTTCTGTATAAAATACATAGATTCTTAAACGAATACTTAAATTTCCATAAAATAATATATTTACTTTTCTTTCTGTAGCAATAAAACATCAAAGCTCTCCTTAAAATCTATACACATTTAAAGTTAATGTATTTGCCGAGTTACCTAAATGAAACCTCATGTACTATAATAATATTTTTACAATAATTTAAGTAGTAAAATTTAGGCTAATAAAATTAACAACACATTTTAAATGTACGAATCTTATTTAAATTTGAAACTTTAAATAACTTTTTTATCACTACATATGGTGTATACATACATTTATTCTCATTAGAATGAAGACAACCTGTTGAATTCACTGGAGTACCGAATATGGTTAAATTGACTTTCAAGAAATTCTGCATATAATTTGGTAATAATGCCGAAATTTAACAAAATATGACCAGATTTACTGTAAAGGTGTTCTAATATTGAAATACATTATGGTTTCAAAGTAAAAACTTGGCAGGAAGATAGGCAGGCGTCTATTAGATACTGGCGTTATTAAGATAATTTATTCTTATCAAACAGATTTACTAAAAAAAATTAAATAGATTTGTCGCCATTCGCATTTAGAGTACACATGTGCACTAAAAAATTGGTTAACAAGTAATAGACATATTCAAGTATTTAGTTATTGTTTTGCGTATCCTTTTACTCTAGTCTATCATTAATTGAACAATTTCACCAATGATGCAAATTCAGCAGACTCAATGTGATTGATAATTATTTTATTTTGCAATTTTTTTATATCACTGATAGAGCTCAATTGATTTTATCAAAATGTTCAATAGTGGGCTCGACCAGCTCGAACACTTTTGACTCAGAATTTCAGCCGTAACATAACCCATACGATCTCAATTTAATCCGATCTGATTCTCAAAATTATAGGTTTATTTTAAAATTTATGAATTTTTTAATTTCTTAGATGGAACCGTGCTCCATTTAGTCAGATTTTTAATGTATAAATTATTATAAATCGCTTTCACGTTTCACCTCCTATCATAGTACGTACCATTTCCAATAAATGTGTTCCTTTACATGGCATTTCCATGCAGTTTACATTATATTGTTGAAAAATTATATTCTTTACTTACACAAAAAGTCCTTGACAAGTTTTATCGACTACAGTTTTTTTTTTTATATATGTTGCGATCCTTCACCTTTCTGTTTTATTATTTTTATAAAATTTAACAAGTAAGCAATACACAATACAAGTATGTTGTGTAATTATTTTATCTTCTGCTATATTATGTGCCTGAACATTTCTGTGGATTTTCATAATTAGTATCATATGTTATATATTTATTATGTTTATTTACACTGTCAAAATTCCTTAATTAATTAAAATTTATATATGCACAGGGTGGCCCAAAAAAAATGAGAACATTTCGTAAAATGTGATATAATTACATCAAAATTAGTTTAACTATATCAACAATAGCTTAAATAGTTTACTAATTTACTTACTTACCTATTTACCTATATTACGTTTCATTTCGACAATTTCCGATCGCCATGTTTGATTATTAATTTTTCCATTGTTTATATTTGTTTTTTTTTCAAATTGTTGCCCAGAATGACAAAAATCACTGCAGAAGATCGTATTCGATCAGAAATCGTTGGGGTGCTAGAAAAATGATCAAAGAATTTTTAAACAATGCCTGGAGTATAACTAGATATTACAGCATAATTGGACATTACAGCAGAACGGAGCTTCATCTCACACAGCCAGAAATACAATCAACTTTCTTCGTCGTGAGAATGTTAATTTCATCGAGGACAGGCATGTGGCCACCGAATAGCCCAGATCTAAACCCTGTAGATTATGCAATATGGGGTGTTTTGATGATTTCTGATTAGCTAAATATTGTGCAAAAAAAATCGTTAAGAATTATAATTAATTATGTTTTGAAATAACTCATGTGTTACGATATGTTCTCACTTTTTTTGGGCCACCTGTATATATTTCAATCAATACAAAAAATATTTTCCAAATACCTAATACACACTTTGTATTTTTTTTACAAATTCCCCAGCTTATTTTATTGTATTATGTATTAAAATTATTTCAGACAGATTCTGAACTTATTATCAAACCTTTTATTTTTTATTAATATTTTTGAGTAAGCGAGAATGCTATTGGGATTAGGTCATTTTGGGTTATACACCTCATGAAACGTGATAAATTAATGAGAGGTTTCACAAGATAATGCAGTTTGGTTTATCAATTCAGCAGAGTTTGAAGAAGACAGTGCCCATAATCATTGCCTTCCATCCGATTCTCTGTTTTACTCTATGAGTGATTTTAAACTACGAATTGGACCATTGTGTTTTTTTCCATGACCATTATTTGTACCACAAACTTTAAGTATAATTTAATTATAACATATAAATATAAATTGAAATCCATTTACGTTATTTTTTATTTGTCACAAAACACATAGGAATTCATTGTAAACTTAACTGTAACTAAAAATTTATTTTGCACATTAAATAAGTTACCCTAAGGGCCGGTTATGTGAAAGTAAAAAAATATGCAAAAACGGGCTGTTTGATTGTTAGTAAAAAAATATTTGCTTCTCAAAAGTATATCCTGTAGTAACCTCATTTTACTCTGCGATATCCGATAGTAAAAACGAGAATCGATAGTTAAATATGGCGGACTTTTCACATCTGTTCCAAAAGTCATCGACACATTGATACTTTGAAAGTTGCAGTATACGACAATTAATCATTCAATATCCCGCTATTTTAGTGATGAGAGTTTATCCAATGATGATCTTGTTGTTTAATACGTAATATGAAAAAATCCATAGAATAAAGCATATTTCATGATTATTTATCATGCCTATAGACATCTCCATCTATGTTTTGACAGTAGTAAATTTGATGTATCAGCAACCCGTAAAGGATTTTTACTACGGGCGTTAGTAAAAAGTTACTATAGTAAATAGTTACCTTAGTAAAAAGTTACTACTGATCACACAACCGACCCTAAATAGATTTAAATTGCCAAGAATGTGATAAATTGATAAAGAATGATTACATACTTTGATATTTTGAATACAATTGAGAAAATTTATGAACAATTAAAGAATGAAGAATGAATTGATTGAGAATAGAGCAAGTTTACAAAGTTCTATAACTCTACTCATTAGTTTGAGTTAAGTTTTTCACCATTATTCAGTTTTTTGGTGTATGTCTTTATCATTAAGTTTTTTGCAATATCATTATTGTATTATGCTTTGGTGTCCTAATCGTCAACAAAATATATATTGGGAGATAATAACAAAAATATTAGCTCGAGCTACGCTGTGGGTATAATTTTGTTTTGGATTATAATATGCATATCAGTCAGTAATTATATATAATTTTGACAGCTAGATGCTAACATCAATGTAATTATAGTTGTGTAACTGACCCCTTATTTCTGATTCTGGAAGTTTCACAATTTTAAAGATCTTCAAAACATAAATTATCGCATATTTGGTGGTGAATGCCTAATGGTTAATTTTTAAAATCTTCAGTTTTGTGTATTGCAGAAAAACTTGTGTATATGAAGTAAAAGACTAAGAAAATTAAATATATTTACGGAATGTTTCACACTTATTTTTCTAAAGCTTTATTAACAAATCTTTGTACAGTACAATGATGTAGTCGAGATACGTATTCTTGTATTCATATTTGTACTAAGCATACTAAATTTATTCATTTTATTTGTAGTAATTTTTCCTCTTTTTTTTTGCATTAGTGCAGATATTCTCCAACTGTTAAATTGATTAAGAATTTTTTTTAAAGAGTAATATTTAAATAAGAAATAAAACTATATTATTCTGTGTAATCATCATTTAGATTTGTGATTGTAATGCAATATACTGATGAAAGAAGCAGGTAGTTGTGGAATTCCCCCCATGTCACCCGTCGATGACTGGTTTTATATTTAGTCATGTCAGGATCTCTCATTTGTAAATTGTCACATTTGTTCACCTTTTTTAAAATATAAATATATTGAATCGTATTGGCAGTTGTTTACAACTTGAGGAGACTTTAAATATAAAACCATTTTTCTCCATTTGTTTCTTCTAGTTCAACATAGTTGGGGAATATCTGTTAAATATTTCATGTCATATATGTAGAGTATAGATATTTAATCATGTTTGTATTATATAAAAAGTATTCATTGTATGATATTCAAATTTTATATTTATAACTAGTTATAGTTCCGTGTTTTTAAATTTTCAAAGTATAGTAGTATTTAAATGTTAATGGATATACAATGTTACATTATGAGGAGTGTCATTTTTAACTAATCTTGTCACATTTTTATCTTTCAATATTATCTGTCTATTGTAACCAAAAAGCCTTAAATGATATAACCGTGTAGAAATATATATAAATTTTGTTTTATGTATGCAATGTAATCAATGTAATCATTTATTATTTCCAAATATTTTATATTATATAAAATACAAAAAAAAAAAAAATTTCTGTGCATTAAATTTTTTTTTTTTGGACTGGAGTAAATCTTGCAGAATATGTTATAAAATATTTTCAAAAGTTCATAAAGATGCAACCTTGATAATAACTTTTAGCGCAATGAGTAATCACAAATTCAAAATTGATATTTCATCTTGATCTTTCATGATTTTTTTTTGGCAAATACATTCAATTTCTACTTAGTTGATTTTTTATATAGGACTTAATAATAATTTGACGAAATGTATATATTTTTAAATTTAACAATATTCTTGCCATAATCACTCTTTATGTAGTATCGTTAATTGATGTGGCAGTTATTTTGTAGTACAATATATATATATATATATTTTTAATAAACTAAACTTTGTACTATTACATACAATTGAGTTTTATTTTTATAACACCTGTAGTTTTGATAGGTTTAATCCCTCTCATAATTGGGTGTAAATGATAATTAAATTAAATACAGTCAGGTATACTTATACAGGTCTCTTCAGAGAGACCCCTCCCCCCTTCCACATCACGCCACTCCTATCTATATATAGTCGTGACAAAATAAAAATTAAAAACATTGAGTTGTGTGTGTAGTACAAATTTTAGTTTATTTAAAGAAATTTATTTTTCTTATTTATTTCTCTTAATGTCATTTAGTTCTATTAAACATCATAAATATGCAAATGTTCCTATTTATTATCCTTCCATGTATTATAACATATTGATACGTGTTTTTTTCGTGACGTTTATTCAGACTAAAGATATATGTATGTCATTTTTTGTACCCATTGTTTGCATATTTTTTCCAATTGTGTTGTCTTCCTGGGCTTAAGCATCTGTGGAATAAATTATTGTTTGACGTATTTGGCCGTAGTAGCGATGTAAAGTGTAAAGTAACTTTTCGAAATGAGTGAGATTATACTATATTCACATTATAAAATCACAAATAAAATAATTTTTCAATATTAAAATGAATTTAGGATGATTATCTTTTTAGTCTTGAATCCCGAAAAGAAAAAATCTCTTTAAAATAAATCATTAATGAAAATTGTGAGAAATGAGATGTGGTTTGTGTATGAAAGTATCAGTAAAGTGCCCCCGACATTCTTATCGGGTGAGTTTCCTTTCAAACTGATCATACAGGGTATTCAAGCGAGACAAAATAATAGAAGATTACTGTGAAATATTTTAATTTATGAAATTGGCTGTCAAATAAACGGCTTAGAAATAATTATTGAACTCCGCAAATTTGATATGTACACTTTTTTTCTTTATGTAGTTATGATAGAGCCAAATGTTTGACAGGGTAATTAACAAAATGTTGTTTTATTTTATATCATGCATAATTTTACTACCAATAGCTTGCTTTTTATAAATGTAAAAATTTCCAAAAAATTAAGTGTTTTCAATCTAATCTCACTTGAAATTATTAATGTGTCTTATTATATTTTTGTTAATATAGAATATTTCATTTTAAACTTACCCTTGTTTCAATCAGCTTTGTATAATACAAATTTAAAATCATTGACTGATCAATGATGCTTTAAAAAACAAAAAAAATGTATCAATGGAAAAAATGTTAAGTGTTTGTCAAAAGAGTGTAGTAGGTATGTCACAATTTACAGATATATATTTTGAAATATTAAATAAAAATCAATATATGAAAAACATTAATACCTATAAAATTATTTCCAAATCTGTGCCAAGCAGCAAATAAAACATTTGAAACTAAAATTATATTGCGTAATAAATGTTATATAAGAAAGAGAAAAATGAACTCTATGATTTAATTCAAAATGGGTTTGATTGCCGTCATCCCACAGTACTTCATCTTCAGTTCCATCAATATTATTTGAAATGCAGCATTTTTTGAACCCCTTAATTATCCAAGTGTGTGCACTATAAATATATTACTTACATTATATTTTCTTGAAACTTATAAACTGTTCATTTTTTCTGCTTCTCTTGCGACCACGATATTGAAATTCATGTCGTAACTACGTCTATTGCCTTTCCATATTTGTAAACTCTATAAACCTTTCATTTTTACTCCATCTGTACCTGAATTTATTTCAAGGGTTAAAAATATTAAAAACAATATTCGTGAAGCAAACTACCTATACTATTCTAGAGGAGCGTGGTGAGCGAGGCAACACTGCAATGACAAAAACAATGTATAGAGTGAATGCGTAATTCTTTCTTTGAATATAATCCGAACGTCATTTAAAAAAAGATTTGATGTTATATTTGGGCCAATACAGTGAATAACATTATTATTATAAATAAGGCAAATTATATTAGTCACTGCATAAAAGAAATAGTGGAATTGAGATGTTTTGAAATGTCATACATTTATTTTACCTTTTTGTATTAAATTTATAAAGATTTTCTGTTTTGTGAGCGATTAAAATTTTAAATAAATTCTCTGTATAAAATTAGAATCAAATTAATAAAAAGATCAGGATGAGACATCTCCGAGTTATTTATTCCAATTAATTAGTTTACTCCAGTCACATATCATTAGTACGTTACGCCGGATATTGGAGATTATAAATGGTCTGTTACATTGTGTTTTGTGCTGTCGAAAATTCTGAATGAATTGGAAAATGTGTTTTATATTTTCATTGAAGCTTTGTTTTGTCGATGGCCTAAATTTATAAGGTGATGATAATATATAATGTGATGTAATATATTTGGTAATGTCTAATTTAACATATTGGGTAAGATTTTTTTGAGAAAAGTAAATATCCAATACTCGGACCGAAAGGGGAAGAATTTTCTTTATGTAAAGATTATTTGAAATGATCTATCAACTTTTATTTTATTATAACATTATTTACATGCACAATATTTTATTTCATTAATAATTACTGTATGAATAGTTTTAAATTTAATTTAATGGTAGTATGCATAAACATTTATTTTTTCTTCAGTCTGCTTATCGATTATAGTTTGTAGATTGTAATAAAATTTATTGTAAAATTAAAGCATATTATTAAATTGTGAAAGTTTTTTCATTGCATACAAATGTTATTGTAATTTGAGAAGCATGAGGTGTCAAATGTTTATGAATATTTTATAAATAACAACAATTATTATCTGTTGATTCATGAGGTGATTTGAAGTTGATTTTTATATTTATTTTGTAGTGTGATTAGTGTACATAATTATTGATGTGTATTTAAAAATAAACCAAATCAGAGTAAATACTTAATATATTATAAGATATATTGGTGTATGTTTCTCCATTATATATATTATATTAATTTGTGCGGGTATACCAAAAAACATATTGTTATTAATTTATATGGGTATATCCAAAAATATATATGTATGTATAATATATATTATGTGTATCTCGATTTACTTATAAAACATCATATTTATCAATGCATTTAAAATATATAGTTGTATACAATGAAGAGTTTTTTTTACATTAACATAATTCCTAGATTAGTTGCATTTTGTTTATATAATTTGATATTCTGAAACACTTCGAAGCCAGTGTATAATTTATCTGGATACACCGCAGACCGTCAATCAAATAGACATGAACTAAGGTAAATTCCTTGTTCCAAAATTTTCATTTTGGTATCACCCACGTGATCACTTTGGTACCACTCACGCAATCAAAGAGCTCAGTGACTTTTTTTAAAAATATTACTCAATTAGAATGAAAATTTATGTATAAATATGCAGTAATGTAAAAAAAATGTTTTTTTTATATAAAGATTTAATTTTCGAAGAGTAACGCCCCTCGTCCCGCAAATAATGTTCCAAACCCCTCCTATATATACACTTTATATCATGTCTATTTATTTATTGTCTGTGGGATACACTTATATTTTTAATATTGAAATGTTATGTACGTGTCAAGCATCATAAATATACAGGGTGGCCCAAAAAAAGTGAGAGCATCTCGTAACACATGAGTTTTTTCAAACATAATTAATTATAATTCTTAACATTTTTTTTGCACAATATTTAGCTAATCAGAAATCATCAAAACATCCCATATTGCATAATCTACTGGGTTTAAATCTGGGCTGTTCAGTGGCCACATGCCTGGCTCAATGAAATTAACATTCTCACGACGAAGAAAGTTGATTGTATTTCTGGCTGCGTGAGATGGAGCTCCGTCCTGCTGTAATGTCTAGCTATACTCCAGGCTTTGTTTTGAAACTCTTTGATCATTTTCCTAGCACCCCAATGTTTTTCAATTTGAAAATTTTTGATCAGAATACGGTCTTCTGCAGTGATTTTTGTCATTCTGGGCAACAATTTGAAAAAACTAAATATAAACAATGGGAAAATTAATAATCAAAGATGGCGACCGGAAATTGTCGAAATAAAACATAATATAGGTAAATAGGTAAGTAAGTAAATTAGTAAACTATTTATGATATTGTTGATATAGTTAAGCTAATTTTGATGTAGACTATATTTGCTGTATTGGGATATTTGTGTACACTCTTGAATATTGCAACTTGCATTCAATCTGATTCTTCAGTAATATGGCGATTACTTATTCTAATGAGTACTTCATTATTATATTTCGCGTGATAAGGTAATTAAATAAATAACAGATATCAAATAGTTTATTTTTATTATAAACCTGGAATGGGAAAGGAAAGTGATATACATCTTTAAATTACTTCAAAATGTCCTGATTGGCACTTAAATAAAGAATATACCGATGTAAATTCAATATAACTTACAAAAAACAAAATAAATAAGATATAAATCTTTCATAAGGTATAAATACATACATTTTAATAAAGCGCCAAATTTATTTTTCATCAAATTCATCATTGCTAAAAATAAATTTAATCAATTATATACATATTTAATGTTAACATATTTAAACAATACTTTTTTCGGAAAGTAGAACACATAGTAGACAAAATGCAATTTTTATTTATAAATTTTCCACCTGGTTGAGTAAACATGATCTTTATCAAATACATTTTTTTAAATTATGTAACCTTTTTGTGCTGTATTCAGTTCACTTCTAAATTGTCCTTTATTTTGTCATGGCAATTTTATCAACTTTGTATATTTTAGTCAGAATTGTATGAAGATTTTTTTTAATCACTAAAAATCTAATGCTCCATTAGCCCATCCGCTTACTTCACACACGATTTGGGCGCCAACATTTTTATTTCGATGGTGCATTAAAAAAATATAAATATATATTTTTGAAATCTTCTAATTACTTTTTCTTCTTCTGATTTTGTATCTTAAAAGGTATCCCCTAATATTTTCGACACATTAGTAGTAGTGACAATTTTTTGTGGGTGAATTAAAATAAAATAAAATATTCATTACGTCTAGAAATAAATGTTATGCGGATGAGTTAAAAGTAGATACATCAGTTCAATAAGATTTTTTTTGATAGCAAGGTTAAACTCTCTGGTTTTATTTATCAAAAAAAACCAGTTTAATTTTTTTTAAATGAAAATATGTCATAAATAATTTTATCAATTCTTACATTAATCTACGGCTGGTAGAGACACCTAAGTATGATGAAAAGTTTAATTCAGTGCCTGTTGGAAGGATTGATTCTATTCTGATTAACCATGGTGGAGTACCACATCCACATGGCTCACAATGCAAGAAAGAATAGAATGTGATGTAGACTAGTGATAGAGATAAACTGTGATTGTGTGATTGATGTTCCAAGTTGTAACAATGATTGTTAACTGAAATTTAAAGGTCACTGAATTATTACAATCAAATACCAATCACATAATCAGTTTATATCGTTGTTAATGTGAACATCATCATTAAAATCGATGAATGGTTAGTTAATACTATTTGTATTATACGTAACTTGGTCTAGATGAGATTTAAAAAAAATACTGATAGATGCCACGTGGATTAGGACCAGTTCTACATTTATTTAGATGCCAAACATGCTTAAAACTGCAGGTTTTACACTGAATATACTTGTATGCATAAGTGCTACTGATTATATTACACTATTTTTAAAATTATAATAACAAGTCAAAGAACCAGGATGTATATTTGGCAGAGAATATGATATAGCTGTCTAATAGTGATGAGCTAAACTATTTTTGTGACTGTGATTGTGTGATTGGATCAATTCTACCTAATCATGACTGGTAACTGAAATTTGACTGTTGTAGATTTAGTTTCTAGTGATTGATCACTAAGATATGAATAATCAGTTACCAATCATCATACAATCAATCACAAATTTCACAATCACAGTTGCAATAATGGTTTAGATCATCACTATTGTCTAATACAGTAATATGTAGCTATATAATTATATATTTAAACAAAATTATATGTTAAATGGTGTACGTGAATTGAAAAGGCAAATAAAAAATTTACTTCACCAAATGTGAATTTTAATTTCATAGGTGCGAGAAGAAGAAAAATTATGAAAATATTTATTCAACTTATTTTCGGCCACAGTATGTTGATTTATTTTATATGAATAAACTTAGATTATCTTGATATTTAAAAAGTAGATAAATTTATTTAGAATTTATGGGATAGTGGATGAAGAAAGGAAACAAAATTTGAACACTGAAAAATTCCACAGCATCTAATATTCCTAAATTTTTTTCAGTCTATTCACTTTGTCTCTGCTTTAGGTTATCAATAATGAAAATTAATATTTTTGGAGATCAATTATGAAGATAGGACATGAACCAAATTTTCGGAGTATTTGGGTATAAATGTAGTTGATACTTTAGCAGCATTACAAAATATACAAAAATCAGAACAAACAATACGGATTTATAATTATCATCTTCTCAGCAGGTTTCATGTGTTTGTAACAGTAGCAACACTGCGCGATTATCACAAGAGTTCTAACAGCATCTATACATTTTTAAATTTATCTACTACTTATTAATAGTTGATTTTATTTGTTGTTTAATTTCTGTGATTTTTTTTTTTAAATTTAGCAATACATATATAATTGACACTTTGTAAATGTCCATGATCAATCATATTTTCAAATCTGATAATTTAAAAAAATATATATAAATTCTTTTTTGTAATTTTCTTTAACTTGTGTTATACATTTTACTTTAGATTTATTTTTATCATTAATAAAAAAATAATTAATCTCCAGATGTTACTTGGATCACGCAGATTAACCAGTAATGAAAATAATGATCGATAATGCCGCACGACTGTGAAAACAATATTTACCAATGATTAAAAATGAATGTACGAAATGAACGGCTGCACATCGAGTATTAGCTATTAGGTGCTGGTGATTAGTGTTGCCACTGTTACAGATAGAATCGATAATTATTTATATAATTGCAAAGGAGAAACTAACAATATAGGTTTGGACTGCACTAATAATTATAATGAACCACTCGACTAGCTAACCTAACATTGTAAAGCCAGCCCTGAATACAAATTGGTAACATTTTAATATTATCTTAAATATCAGTGAAGTTCACATTTAAAAAAACAATAATATTTTATTGAATACTAATTAAATATATTAATTAGAAAGATATACATATAAAATCAATTTTCAAAACAATAACTATATTGTTGTTGCTACCGGGATTCGAACTTGAATCTCTTTCCAATCCGGGAAAGGTGCATTATCCAATAATAATACATAATAAAGAATCCCAGTAGAAACAACATTATTTGATAAAATTGGTTATATATTTATATCTTTCTAATTAATACATTTAATTAGTATTTAAAAAAATATCACAGACCTATGTTCTGAATAATTACAACTTCACAATAAGAATGTGTTATTCTTAATAAAAATATTTTACTTTATAAATCTTCCAAGTTCTTTTTTTCTGAAATAACCAAGTCAAGATATTTTGAAATTTTGGTTAAGTCGTACAAGCCGATATTTCTACATCCAGTATTTTTCAACTGCTTGTATGCTGCATTTGTAAGGATCATTATCTATTATTATCGTATTTTTTGTCAACAGTAGGTATTTAAAATTGACTTCTTTCTAATTTATGTACACTCGCAAGTATCTCATTTATGTTAATTTCCAATAAAATATACAAACTTTAATAAAACCTTTAAACAACAATAAAAATAAAAGTTAACGAGGTTTTCTTCATATAAATATATACTTGTAAAATATGAACAGTAGCCAAATAAATATACAAAATCGTCAACATGTATATTTCACATTCATTTAAAAATCAACTCTTTTTTTACATCAATCAAATGGAATATTTAATTAACATTTTTACAAGTTTGAATTAAAGATCACATTATTAAAGATTAGATTAAATTAGATATAAAAATGATTAGGTAATTATAAAAACATTGTTATGATTTATATTAATAATTTTGGTTTAGCTTAAATAATTAACAAAGTTATCGAGCTTTGTTTGGTCCTCTCCTCGCTTTAATTCTCTGCTGCAACGTCGTCAGCAGTGCACCCAGCACGTCATGGCCCGGCAGTCTCTTCCCAAATAACAATCTCTTCACTGAATCGTCATACGTCAGCAGAGCTACCATGTTCTGCAATAGAAAACCTTGGCAATATTCCAATAGCTGGACAGCATTGTAAACCTGGAAGAAGGGAGAATTCTTTGTTATTTTTCAATTTCAGACAGCTTTGCCCTGTGAATGTAATCAGTTACCACCCAATAAACTACTTAAACATTAATGAACTATGTGTAGGATTAAAATCATAGAAAATATTTTTGAAAACGCCCATTTGATTAACAATGTACATACATATACAATTTTCTTACTGCACAAGTGTGTTGCAATTATTTAATTAGAGTGTGCGCAATACAGATAGGTTTAAAGTTTAATTATTAAAATTACATTTTTATTAATTAAAAAATTATTATACAAAATAGTCACTGTCTATATATAACACCTTCCTCCATCTATCGGGCAAACTTTTTATCACTTTTTCATAAAATTTTGACGGTTTCGACCCAAAATAGTCCAAGAGGCCGTTTTTTATATCATTAGAGGTATGTTTTTTGCCATCTAAAAAACTTTATAAAGATCGAAATAAATGATAGTCCGATGGTGCAAAGTCTGGTGAATATGGGGGATGAACCGTTCTCCATCCGAGTGCGTTGATTTTGTCCCAAGTGATTATAGCAGTGTGAGGCCGTGCGTTGTCGTGTTGTAAGTGTACCGTGTGATGATTGATCAAAGCAGGCCTCTTTTTTTAAAATCATTTTGTAATTTGTCCAGTTGGCTGCAGTATTTTTCTGCCATGATTGTTTATCCGGATTTGAGTAATTCAAAATAAATGATTCCGTGAATGTCCCACCAAACAGACAATAGGACCTTTCTTGTAGTAAGGACGGGTTTCGGGGTTATTCTTGGTATGTGCTGTGCCGATAACCATTGCCTTTTGCGCCCCTTATTGTCGTACATTACCCATTTCCCGTCTCCAGTCACCATGTGTTTTAAAAAGGGCGTTTTTGTTTCTTGGTCGAGCAAAGCGTCACACATTCGTACACGCACCGTCTTGTTCTCCTCGCTTAATGTGTGCGGTACCCACACGCCTTGTTTTCAAATTTTCTGAATGTTTTTCAAACTTCTTTGGATGCTTGACCATGAATCTGTTAAATCCTGAATCACGTTTCCGGATTGGCTTCGACTTCTGCAGCTATGCAATTTTCATCTATAATTTTTGGTGATCCATTTTTAGGGTCGTATTCTAATGAAAAATTTCTTGTTTTAAATTTTCGAAATCATTTTTGGCATTGACAAACTAGTAAGATTTCACCATAAATGGCACAGATGTTTTTGGTTGCCGAATTTTTTTTGTGAAACTCGTACAACATACAAGATCATAAAAACAGCTTACTCGGAACAAAGTCTTTCATTGTAAATAGGAGTTGTTTTTGTAAATAAAAAACTCTAACACACTCTCCAGACATAGTACCAACACTGACAAAAACAATACGTGCAATCTGAACGACAGATGAATCACAACTGACCATCATAGTTACACAATATAAAATACGTCCTTTCTTCTGAGTACCGCTAATATTATTTCAGTTTCATCTTCTCCACATAAAATTCTGGTAGCACTTTATTAAAGACAATTATATCTTTGCCCTGAAGAGTAATTTGCCAGTGAATGGCTACGACTTCAAATAATGAAGGTTTTTATCACACTCCCAAGCCTAATTTGACATTTGAATGAATGATTCATGCAACATACCTATAAAAATAAACATCTCATCTAGTGATCCTAGATGAGATGGGATATTTCTTACATTTTTTTTATTACATATTAAACTTTGATTATATTAATATTTTGGTTTATTCTAATACATTATATTTTATAAAGCGTATCCCACTATTGTGAGGATAAAACATTATACATGTCAAAAAGAGGTATGTATTTTAAAAAATAATGTGATAATTCTGCAATCGGATCAATGAAAAGATCAATATGTAGAATAAAACTTTTTTTTAGATAGATCCCTTTACCATATAGCCACCGACATGTAAATATGCATCTTCCAAATATATATGTATAAATGTGTCTCCCACAATACAATGCCAGGGAGGACTGGCCATTGGACAACTCAAGCAAATGCCCAAACGATTGGTGCTAAGTTGGGCCAGTAGACCGTCATTTATTTTAATTGTGTTCCCTGTTGTTTTTAAGAATTTCAACACTCCCCAGTCGTTAGTGAAAGTAGGCAGGTGGATCTGAAAGTGCCAGTCCCTAATTCTTGTCCCAGTCCACCCTTAAAATATAGCAGCAATAGTAATACATAGTTGCTGTGCTAATAATTTCACTCCCTTAAAATTATTATGAATAGAAGATTGCTAATTAGTTTTACCTTTGCGTGAATATACATGTTCACAACATTGTGTAAATCCAACGCCTGTGCACATCTGGCTTCACAGTATCTTTGTAAAGGTAACAATTGGAAGAAACTTGATGCGGCGAGAAGCTCCAGGACGTCACTGGGTGGTACGTCGAGTCCATTACACCCCCCAGAGTATAAGAACTGCATTACCAGCTACAAAATACAAAAGAAAAACTATTAGAAACGCATTAAATGTACATTATTAAATATAACATAAAATACAAAGTAATTGAGCAATGCATTTAATTATCATAAAATTATTTAGACAATACCTTGACATTAAATAATGTGTTTGGCTTCAGAATTTTATAGATATTAAAAACAAATATATTTCAAAGTCAATATATTCTCGAGGTAGATATGAAACACGATTCAGTGTAAGAAATGTGTATCAATCACGCTTTCTGTTAGAATATGTTTGAATAGTTTTGACGCGACAGCATGTTCTCAAATAAGAATTATCGAAATTCATTAAATGCGAACAGGCGTGGGGGTAAATTCACCGTGATGAAAGCATTGTCAGGCAAGTTAGATAACGTTTAAACTGCGATAGATGTAAGGTACAACGAAAGATTAGAGCTCATTACTAATGGCACAAGTTGTATGATATTTTTCATTAGTATGAGTGATATGGAGTATATGTGGAACATAATGTAGATATATATAATTGCATTCTGGTGGTTCAATCATTTTATGATTTGTATTTTTTTTGATATAATAAGAATGTGGTGGTGGGATGTGGAAGAGTGGGTAGAGTGAGATGCAAAAAGATGATAGCATGTTGGGTCTGGGAGTGTGTATAGGAAGAATTTGGAGAGGGACACACACAGTTTGGGTGTGTGTAGGAATGGGGTTGTGATATATTAAGATTGATACAGTTAATGTGAAATTATTTACGGATTAATGTTGAAGGGTAGTACTTATGTTAAAATTATTTGGATCGGTATGTTTGTTCTTTTAATTTAAATTTTGTGTGTTTGGATTTTTATATTTGTGTGTTGGGGTTGGGGTTAGGGAATTTATTGTGTTTAGTGAGGTAGTGTAGTTATGGGTTGATTTGGGGGTAAATTTGTTAATTTTATTAGAATGTGGTGTTGATTTTTTGTCATAAGTAATTAATGAATTTGCGTTAATAATGAGAGTAGAAAAAAAATAAATGTCATGACTGTATTTGATAACTTTGTAACATTTTGTTGTGTTTTTTGAATTTTATATGGGGTGTGGGTTTTTTATTAGTTTAAATTTAATTTTAACTAATTTGTATTATAATGAGTATAATATTTGGTATTGATTTTTTTGATTTGGTAGGGTTTAAGTTTTGTGTGTGAGGGTTGATGGTAGTTGTTAGGGGGGGGTTGGAAATAGGGAAGGATTGGATTAGGGTGTTGGTAGTGTGAGGTAAGAAAAAAAAGGGATAATAGCACGATAACAATGTTCTTTGTCTGTGGGTTACAGAGGGGGCAAGCATGGCACGCAGACGGGGAGACGCCGTCACCAAGACTATTTTGTGCCCGTAGAAAAGACGACCTTCCACTCTGAAATATAAAAAAATTTAGGTGGAAAATTTAATACAATAATATATCATAACAGCTATCACTGTAATATTCATAAAATAATTTATTGCTCTTTTTTTCTATCCATTTTTCATTACAATTAGTAAACTAGTTGGGATTGTAAAAAAAGTGTTAATGGGTAATTATCCTTTATACTCATGAATAAGATATTCTGCAGTTATGATCTCAACCTTAGATTACAAATGAGAATGGTCAGACGCTATGTATTCCCGTTTTTATTTTATGGAATGGAAGCATGGAAATTTACCGAAGAAATGATGAGGCAAAGTGAAGCACTTGAGATGTAGATTTACAGAATAATGCTTAAAATAAGCTGGATGGATAGAGTTACGTATGGAGATTTTATGGTTCGGATGAATAAAGAAAAATAAGTATTTAAAACAATAAAAATCTGAAAACTTCAATATGTCAGACATGTAATGAGACATCCAGAGAAGTATGAGAAGTAGGGCCTCTGGAAGAAGGAGAACATCATGGTTTAAGACCCTGAAGCAATGGTTTGGCCATTCTACTGTAGAGCTGCACCGAGCCGCAGTAAACAAAGTGATCCATTGAATGGATAGGGCAAAATGAGAAGAAGAATGTGTAATTAAATATTTATTAATAATATATCTAACTACACAGGAACTATCAACCTATTTAATTAAAAATATATTATTTAGCAATTATGAAATAACTTACTTACTTACTTACAATCATGCCGTATCTCCGCAGGGGTAGGCAGAGAGGATAGAGCGCCACACTCTTCTGTCCTGACACACAATTCTCACCTCATCCGCATTCATACATCTTCTCATACAAGCTCGATGATTATTGAGGCTTCTAACAAGACCTTCCTCCAGTATCTGGTTTACCTGGTCGTGCCAAGTCTTCCGCAGATATCCTCTACTTCTGGTGCCATCAAGCCTTGCGTCATATATCTTTCATACCATTATCTCCTCATTCATCCGTTCCATATAACCAAACCACCTAAGTGATCCTTTCTTAATCTTACTCACTATACTAAGATCAGCTTTACATTCTTTCCTTATTTCTTCATTCTTTACTCTGCCATAAATAGATCTGCCTCATATACGCCTAAATGATCTCATTTCCACCGCATTCAGTATACTTTCGTTCCTCTTCTGCCAGCTCCAGGCCCAACATCCATACATCAGTGTCGGTACCAGGACTCTATTGTGAACTGCTAGTCTTGCCTCAGTCGACAAGTTCCCATCAGCTATAATTCCATTCAAAGCGCCGTTCACTTTATTCCCTGCAAGTCACCCTCCTTCTGATACCTTCCTCTGTCTTTCCGTTTCTATCGATCATATATACTTCCCAAATACACAAACTCATCTACTTGTTTCAAACATTCATTACCTACAAGTATTTTGTACATTGTCTTGCTTTCCCCCTTCTCGAATACCATTACTTTAGATTATGTTGACATTCATAATAAGGTCGCTTTCCTTTTATCCATCTTAAACTGGTTCCTAATTATACTGGAACGCCCAAAACACATTCATTTTCATAATTTGTAATACAAAAGAATCAAAGCTGTAAAAGCTTTCACAAGAAAGTTACTAAATTACTAAATCGGAGTTTTAATTCCTGATCCCTAGCCTATGGCCAAGGTAATATGTATCATATACCTAAATGTGACATCGGAGAGTTCGGGGTTATTCACATATTTGGGATCAATGCGAGAGGCTGTGTTTGGTACAGGGGCTGGTTCTCTGATGGCTTTGATGGCTTCCCAACCATAGCAGGTACAAAATATATCAGCTAGTAGCAATGTCGTTCCTTCTTTCTGCAAATTAAACAATAACAAATAGTATTAAAATGTGCACGTCAAACATTATCATTAACAATTATTATCTTTAAAATGGCATCTTTTTCCATTGTAACAGTTAACATGAGAAATCATGCTGCGATTATTATTTTCATGATTAAAATCTGCCCATTTCCATATATATTTTAAAAATTTGTTTGTATTACGGACCAAAGAGATGAAGCGACTGAAGACGCATTTGAATGAAATAATTATCAGAATTATTGAGAAAAAATGCAAAACAAATATTTTGTTCTGTAAAAATATATGCACAGCGATAAACACTTAATAATTAACCAAATAAGTACTAAATAAATTGGTTAATTAAACTAGAGCACATATTAAAATTTTAAATGTAAAGAAAAAACTTCATAAATAAAAACTGCGTAACTGTTTATTTTCCCCTTAAACAGTGTGGTATTTTACCTCTTATAATTATTATTTGGTCTTAGATAATGTAGAAGAAATATTTACTTAGAATGTTTCTACTTATCAACTTACTTTGCTGTATCGGAAAATATTGAACAATAAAGGCAAACATTCGTGGGCAAACGTTCTGCTGTATTCATCTGGACAGACTTGGAGGAAATCCTGCAACAACTGATCTATCACGGCATCCATCCTTCTATCAGCAGCTGCTGCGAGGGAGAGCATCCAGGAATGTAAAGACCAGCTTACTCCCAGGGCTCGCAGTTCCAGAGTTATATCTGTATCAAGAAATAAAAACATATAGTCATGGTTCCACTAAACTTTCACTGTCTCTTACTCTTAGAAAAAACAATATTATTGTGATCAACTTAATGAAAAATTGCCAAAGAATCTGTCATACTGATCTTTAAATGAACATTGTTTTGATATGATCTAAAAATCAAAAATATTGCAGTATCAACGGCAACTAAGGAGTAGTCAACCATGTTTACACTGTTGAGGAATAATAATACCTACATTTTTAAATATTAATTTAATGTATTAATTATAAATATAAATAAAATCAATTTTGTCGAAAAATATTGTTTTTGCACTACATTATACCTACATTTTTATTTTGGTTTTATTGTGGTTATTTAGCTAAATATAACTAGTATTCATCATAATAAAACACTAAAAAATAATAACTAATAACAAGATCTCATAAGATATAATATTTACTTATTAAAAAATTGTCATGTACCAAAAGGTAAACCCATTTTTTTACGTGTCCCTGGCAAATGTGGATTTTTGTATGCATAATAATGCAGATTTTTTTAAATTCTGTGATTCAATATTTGTCATTTCATTTGATAAATAAGGTAATATTTACCAATGATAATATTTAACTTCTTATATTTTACATTTTCTTTAACAATTATTAAAATTAGATATATTCGTAATAGTAGTTGCATCTGGCAATTATATACCTAGATTATTAGTCTCAGCACTATGATACATGGCTTCCTGTAGCGCCCTGAGTTGAGATTTAGTGAATTTGTTGGCTGGGTTGGTGGCGCTGCTTGAGGATAGAGACACGGATGGTGCAGGGCTGTGTGGAGCTCCTTCCGCCAACATTTCTTCGAGAGATAGAACGTCCCCTTGGGTGGCTATAGGGTGAGAAAGTAGGAGACGCAGTGCAGCTCTCTGTCCATGAACGCAGCATACTGATATTGCACTGAAAAATATTATTGGTTTGCATGAAAATTATAATGCTTTTGATAATATCAATCGAACTCGGTAAATATTGAATACAAATTTTCCTACAGTTTTTACAAAAAAGAACTGTGTTTTTTTTCCACTGATTTAATAAAATATAAAGATTTTAATTTATGTTCAAACAATGCGTGCTGTAAAAATTGTTAATAGATACATTTAAAAAAAAATCACATACAATATACATATATACACGGAGAGTTTTAGTTTTATGTATTTTCAGTGGTTTGGCAAAATTACTTACAAATGAGAAATTAATTGAATAATGCGCGTACCTGTAACATCCTCTTTGAGCAGATCCTGAGTAACAAAGTGAGTCTTTCAGTAACGTCGAGAGGAATGGGTGAGCTCCGTGAGACAATAGCATCTGTACCAATTCAATGTTTCCACATCCACACGCCACCTGAAACATTATTGGACATATTTTAAAAAGAACGTATTATTATTTGTGAAGTTGTAATTTTATTCAGAACATAGTTCTGTGATATTTAATAAGAATTAAATGCATAAAGTAGGTATTCACAATATAAAAAAAGGTGATCGCTTTCAAATAAATTGAACGTTTGATGTATCAATTTGAAATAGCTGCAACATATTGGTTTGAAAATTTGTCGACTATTTACAAAGCTGACGTAGTGTAATTGGATAATGCACTTTTACGGATAGGAATAGATCCTGGTTCAAATCCCGGTGGCAGCTAAAATATTTGCCATGATTAATAAGTGTTTAATGTTTCTAAAAAATTCTATTAAAAGTAATAAATCAAGATAAATAATAATACCTTGCATAGTAAGGCTAATGTGTGTTAGAAAAATACTACACAATACTGCAAAACTGCACTGATTAACAGTTTGCATATTGAAAATGAATACACACAGCACTCTTGCACAAAGATAGAAATTAAAGAGCAAGTACTATGTTGTACTAAAGATAAATTGGCAAATAAACAATACACATATGGTAAATTCAAAATGTCAAATAATAATAATAATAATAAATACTTTGAAAGTATTCCTTTCTTTTTCTCTGCGTTATATCTCGTTAACATTAAGTACTGTTTAGTAACGTCTGTGTAATTTTAAAGCCTCACTCAATGTTTTGATTCACATTCATATTGTAATCACAAGCATTAGCTGTTCAGTAGATTTTTTTTACCAGTACACTCATTAAAATACATGCGGAGGAGATAATTGTTTTTTCTAATTTTTTACTTATAAACTGTATAACAGCAGAACCTGCCCTGATCAAAACCATAGTATGAAAAGTATTGCTATGTGTAATATTTCATACCTACATATTATGTTAATTCATTGAATAATACATATAATTATGATTAAAAACCTGCAAAGGTGTAAGTGTGGTCCTGTCCTCGTGGAGTGTTGCACCACCTTCTACCTTGGCACCCCTGTTGAGCAGCAATGCAGCCGTCTGTACAGCACCACGCGCACAAGCGTACACCAATGCGGTCCAGCCTGCCACGGCTCCCCACGGGGCACAGGCTGGGGGTGGGGGTGGAGAGCCAGGGGCACTCGAGCCAGGTCCACAGCCAGGAGTCTCAATGTTCGGGTCCGCACCAGCATCCAGAAGCATCTGAAAACGTTTTCACATTTTTACTACGTTGTGGAATATATAACACATCAGTATTCTTACTATTTTCAAACTAAGCTAAGCATTTTTATTATGAAAATAGAATCAATCAATCAACAATCCCTGTGACCATAAGATATCTAGTGATTGGCATTCATTGATGGATGCCAGCCATGAGTATTCTCGTTTGTAATAAGCAGTGTCCAGTATCTGTGAAAATTTTATTCACTTTCTGTGGCGGACTACTAAACATGAATGTCTGCATTCATATGTAATCAAAAATTTCAACACTTACCGCAGCCACCTGTTCATCATTCCTAGAAGCGGCGAGCATGAGTGCTGTGAGTCCCTGATGATTGAGAGTATTGAGACCTGTAGCAGGAGGTAGGAGGTTGGCAGCTTGGGAGATGAGATCAGCTCTTCCTGAGAGCAAAAGACGGAAGCTTAGCTCCAGCTGTGCTCTTCCTCCGTCCTCACACGAGGACACTCCGGCCAGGCGTTTTGGTGGGAGACATTCTTCCATTCTGATGAAAATAAAAAAATTATGTTTTAAAAATTGTTGAAGACCATGGCAACATTATGTTAATACACAAAAAGTGCTAACAGATACAACACAGCTTTTCCTTTCTTACCAGTCATATAATAGCTTGTTTGTTTAAACATACATACATATAAGCGACACTAATCGCCCTCAGTCGGACTGCAATGATATTTTTGCAGAAAAATCTTCGAATGATGAACCTTTTATATTATTATTGTTATCAGGAATTCATGATATGATGAGAAAAATAAATTAAAACTTTCAACACTGATTGCAGATTTTGAATTGAAGCTAATTGAATAACTAACATGTTTAGAGATGTGATATGATGGCAAATTTCTTTGTTTGAATTTAAAGTAGACATAACATTATTATATAATGTATTTATTTAACCAGTGTGAATTTAAGGATATAATATAAAAAATATATATATATCATATTGAACTTTTGTATAGTGAAAATAATTATGATACAGAAGTGCAAATAAGGTTAACAGAAATATTTGATGGCAACTCAAGTTCCTCCAGATAAGGTACAGAAATATTTGATGGCAACTCAAGTTCCTCAAGATAAGGTACATAAATATTTGATGGCAACTCAAGTTCCTCAAGATAAGGTACATAAATATTTGATGACAACTCAAGTTCCTTGTTCAGTATGTCACAGTGCTCAAAATAAATATAAATTTAACAAATCTAATCTCATCTATACATAATGACTTTTTGTTAGCTTTATCACAACATAGATTGCTTTCATATTGCTTATTATAGCATATTGCATATTACAGTACATACATATACATATACACTGGCCACAACAAAGCATTCATAACATAACATAATTTTCTGCTAGTTATTTTTTTTTTTTTGATAATTGACCATACATAATAATTTCTAATAGAATGGTTTATCTAAAACTAGAAAAATCAATTATTGTTTATGTTTGCTTTTATTTATACTTTGATTATCTACACAATAAAAAATATTGACATTGAAAAAGCCATTCATGCAAAAAATGGACTAGTTTTCAGTAGTTTGTGGTTTATGGTTTACTAATTTGTAATTTACTCATTGACATTACAGTACATACTTTATTTTATATGTTTCTCCTCAACAGAATCTCTAGTAATAATTGTAACATAATATAGATTATAAAAATTGTAGTCTTTACTAGTAAATATAATATGCATATACAAACCCCATAGGTCTGGGGGGGCAGTCCACCCCGGGTAAGAGCAGCCGTGCAGCTTGCATGAGGTCATCATGGTCTGCAGCAGGGGCACCTCGTTGCTCTGCATGGGCTCCGGCAACTCTAAGCCACTCTACCAATGGGGGTAACACCGCATATGCACGCTCGTACCACAACTCTTGTACACCCCCGCGGCTCCAGGCCTGGGAATGCTCCAACTAAAAAGTGTTCAATGTGTATTTCTTTGCAATTTTGGTTATTTATTTGATATCATTTTCAGTACTTGCCTGAAACTATATGAACGCAACTCACAAAAAGGCTTATTAATTTAATCAATACATTCCAAAGGTTTTTTAAATTTCTGGTATAGTAGAGAAAAAATGTTTTCCAGTTTATATCAGTCAAAATCTGTTCTTAGGGTTTGGGGGGCACACTACTTGTAGCCAGTCTAGTCACTTCTGACTATATTTTACAAAATAGAAAGGCCTCTACTAAGATGGGTATTCATATTTATAATGGTAATTCATTGAAATTGTTTAAAGGAATTACTATTCTCCTTGTGGAATATTCAACTTATATATCATTGATTTTATAAGTTGATCATTAGCCAGTTAAAAGATTTCAGTACCAGTTTTTTTGCAATGTGTTCAGATTTCACTCAGATGGTTTCAAAGAGTCATTCATTGAACAATTAATAATAATAATAATAATATTTTATTTATTTGGTTCTTAGTACAGTGTGTTATATTATACATAATCTGATAAACATTTGAGCAAAGTAAGACATATATTTGGATATCCTGCCTTCTACACTAGTAGCATACTGTATTATAGCAGACAGTGATCTTCCGGTATAGTAGTAAACAAAGTGCAATGATCAATGTACAAAATTATATATATAAAGAATAAAATATGGTATATGTAAAGAGTAAAGCAAGATGCATATAATTAAAACGTAAAACTTAAAGTAAATCCAATGTTCAATGTATAAAAAAATAAAATAATAACAATTATATACATATAAAGAGTAGAACAAGATACAATTAGATAGCATATAAAAAAGATATATAAAGAGTAAAACAAGATAGAGTAATTTAGGTAATTCAATATACTGTTGTAGCAGTTTTAATCTTAAGTTTGGACCTTTAAATGTTCTTGGGCGTAATTTCTCTCCATTTTGTGGAGCCAGAACAGCACTTTTTGTGAAAAATATGCAAGACTATGGTTGCAATTTTTCACGTTTGCATTTATTATGTGTTATTATTTGTGCATTTTATATGGAAAGAAGATTGAACTAGATGATATAGATCAACTTTTATCTCTACTATCAATATGTCTTGAGGGTCTATCTACATGCTTCTTTAACATTGTTAGATTTGAGTAGTCAATGTTATAAATAATTTATGTAAGTATTAAATTTGTTTTCTTACCTGTGAACACCTCATGAAGTAAAAAAGTACATTGACTGCAGCATGTGTGAGAGGAGTCATGTGCGGCGCACGAGCTAATAAATCCTTTAGTTCTCCCACGGCTCCCACACAGGTCGTCAGGAGCCAGGAGTCTGCTGGCCCACTTCTCTCTGCAAAATAAGATCAATAAATTCATTAATTAAAATGTTTTTAAAAAAATAAGTAAACCATCCCACGAGAACAGATCCTTTATTTTTGAATGTTCATTTTTGCTTTAGAACAATACAGTCTAATTAGAGTCACAAAAAATATTCTCATCTTACATCAGAAAAATGTAAGGTGCAAAGTTTAAAAAATATATTTTTTGACACATTACCAACATTTTATTTATATTAGATAGTATAACCCGTCAATAACAGTGGGAAATTAATAAATTTTATAAACTTATTATGTTTAAAAAATACAATAGCAAAATAATTTAAATATTTATACATATAAATATATAGATATACTCATTGTTTATCAATTTTAAAATTTTTGATTTTGGAAGTAAGTTATTTCACATATGAATTTGAAAGTAAGTAAGTTATTTCACATATGAATTTGAAAGTAAGTAAGTTATTTCACATATGAATTTGAAGAGTTAAAAAGTATGAAAATAACTACTTATCCATTGTGTGAATCAATAATGTTCCACATTTAAAATTTGTTGTGACAGATTCAAAGTCGGCTTTTGTTTAAAATTATTTATTTAAATTTTGTTGTAACCGGAATATCTTTGTAGTTGTTGGGTGTTTCTGCCTACACATTAACATAACATATATATGTTAGTTAGTTACCTGATCCATTAGAATTTTTCCCAATTGATGGATTTCCGCCAGGACTTGCGATGGATTGATGGCTGATGGATTGTGCAAGCCCACTGATATTGTGATTCTGGTCATTACTAGAAGTGTTTGCTGAGTTGCTCGACCCTCCCGATCCTATAGAACTCAATGAAGCCCATCGAGGCATAGACAGAGCACCTATGAAAAAAATATTTCATTATTAATATTACAAACTAAATAAAATTTAATTAAAACTAAATATTAAACCAAGTAGATTAAGTATAGGTGATGCTTTTTTAGTTAATTAAAACTTCAGTTTATATGATTAATTTCATCTGTTAAAGTGCTGTGTGACAGAGAAGACTATATGAACATAGGCAATTTGAAAAAGCTGACTGTTTGGATCTGGTCACTAAACCTAGTAAATTGTTTATCAAGCTATGTTTTGATACATTTAATATATTAAAATAAAATAGCACACAAATATAATGAGAGGAAATAGTAAGCAAAGAAGTTTTGATTCAGTAATCAATTGTCCAGATCCACGGGACCAATCCCGCTGTCAGATTCATCTGCAGCGCAATGGCATTTGTTAGTCTCAATGTGTTTATTAAGTCGAGCTTTATCATCCTTTGTGACTCATCAAGATGCATAGTAAAGATATCATCAAACATTGATTTGATATTGAATGGTGATCTTGCATGAGAGCGATGCTCAAGCTTATTGTTAACAACAGTTTTATTTACAACGGCAAATGAGTATCCAAATACTAGTTCAAACACTTATGTGAAAGATCAAAAGGAAAAGCAAAGCAAAACAGTGATAGTCAGTTTATGTTACATTATGTTAATGTTGTGAGTATTATTTTGATAATTAGTTTCCAGGACATGAATTTTAATTACTTTTCACATACCTGATGCCACCCTGCCAGCATTCAGATGTGCGTAGGGTTGTAAGAGACCCCACAGATCTCCCGAGGCAGCAATGGCATGTTCTAGAAGGGTGGGAGTGAGACAAACCCCAGGGTCTGATGGCATGCACAGCAACATTATTTCTTCAAGCAATGTTTCCATACCGGCACACAGATAAATAGCTGCATATCTATTAACAAAATGTATTGTTAGAATATCTTTTTAGTATAATATGTAGAGTACTCTAGATTAACTTATATTATTTAACCAAATTTTATTTTAGGACCTACCCACTACAACATGTAAAGAAAGAGAGAACTTTTGAATATGTATTTTGAATACTGGCTGCAGCGTTATACACTTACTCATGGATAAATTTTCCGAGTCGCACGTCAACCATCCAGCGATGAAAACGTCCGACAGAAAGTTGAAGTGCTGCTCGTTGGGCTTTACTTTGTCTTAGTCCACTGTCACCTGATACTGCAAACATTGTCGCCGCTCGCAAACATGCCTGAAATATGAATTTTAACATTATAAATAAATTATTAACACCTAATAGAAAATACTGTCACATAAAAGTGACCAACCTTAATACATATATATCTATAGTGCTATTAGTCTACTGAGCTCTGTCGGTAAACTGTATGGAAGAATTTTAATAGAAAGAGCAAGAATGGTGACGAAAGAAAAAGTATGAAACGTGCAAGGGGCATTTGTGGGTGGAAGAGGATGCATGGATCTGATCTTTTCTCTACAAGTGATGACAGAAAAGTTTTTGGCGAAAAACCAAAAACTTTTTTGTGCCTTCTTAGATTTACAGAAAGTATATGATAGAGTTATAAAAGAAAGGTTATGGAACGTACTCTCTGATTACGGGGTGAATAGTAAACTTATACATGTAATCGCATCGCTATACGAAGGAAGTTCTGCGTGTGTAAGAATCAATGGAGCACTCGCACCATGGTTTGACATTACAAAGGGTGTCAAGCAGGGTTGTGTAATGTCTCCATGACTGTTCAACTTGTATATGGATAAATGTGTGAAAGAACTGGAATGTATGAATGTAGGAGCAAAAATGGGCGATTTGATTGTATGCTGTTTATTGTACGCTGATGATGCAGTACTAATGGTGAATAATGAACAAGAACTACAGAATCTGGTGAGTAGAATGTATGATGTATGCAAGGAAAGCGACCTCATGATGAATGTTAACAAGTCGAAAGTGATGGTATTCGAGAAGGAGGAAAGCAAAACACCGTGCAAAATACTTGTAGGTAATGAATGTTTGGAACAAGTAGATGAATTTGTATATTTGGGAAGTATGCTTGATAGAAACGGAAACGCAGAGAATGATATCGAAAGGAGGGTGACTGAAGGAAATAAAGTGAACGGCGCTTTGAATGGAATTATATCTAATGGGAATTTGTTAACCGAGGCGAGACTATCAGTGCACAATGGAATCCTGGTACCGACACTGATGTATGGAAGTGAGGCCTGGAGCTGGCAGAAAAGGAATGAAAGTAGACTGAATGCAGTGGAAATGAGATCACTTAGGTGTATTTGTGGCAAATATATTTATGACAGAGTAAAGAATGAAGAAATAAGGAAAGAATGTAAAGCTGATGTTAGTATAGTGAATAAGATTAAGAAAGGATCACTTGGATGGTTTGGTCATATGGAATGGATGAATGAGGAGAGAATGGTAAGAAAGATATATGAAGCAATTGTTGATGGCACCAGAAATAGAGGACGTCCGCGGAAAACTTGGCACGACCAGGTAAACCAGATAATGGAGGATGATTCTGTTAGAAGCCTCAAAATTCGGCAAGCTTGTATGAGAAGATGTATGAATGTGGATGAGGCGAGAATTGTGTGTGTCAGGACAGAAGAATGTGGCACTCTATCCTCTCTGCCTATCCCCTCGGAGAAACGGCGTGATGGTAAGTAAGTAAGTAAGTAAGTAAGTATATATATATATATAAATAAAAAATCATGTTTTTTGCTTGTGTCGTATTTCAAAACAAAATATGGTACAGTCGATTCCGGTTAATTGGGCCAAATCTCAAGGAACGGAAATCAAACCAAGGAACTAACAGTAATTTACAATGCTTAATTGGGACAGTAAATTTAAGATCACAATACATATTATACACATAACTTTAATGTTTACCGATATATTGGTGTGGTGGTGCACCGGTCGCCTAACGACCTACTTACCGTACCATACCATACCGCTGCTATACTGCTTCGTGAATGCGACATACCTTTTGGGCAATTTTATTCCTCAAATGTATATACTTGCTTTTTGTCAACATTATTAAAAAATTTGTGATCTTTTCCAAAATCCAAAATGGAATATTTTGCTGCTTGTCGACAATTGTGCAACACACTCATTTAGACAATCTAAAAAATATAAAGCTGGAGTTTCAACTTGCAATACAGTTTGTTGCTGACAGTTGGCGAGCTATAAAAACCAACACCATACAAAATTACTATGCTGCCTTTAGACATTTCCCAAAAATTGACATATCATAAATGATTAAATATTAAGAAATACAAGATATTGCTTTACCTTGACACAGGAATCTGCTAGTGATGGACATAGCACAATTCTAAATGCTCCAGCAACTTCGTGTTTAGAACACAAGCCAAAACCTTGCGACAATCTGTGTGCTTCCCGAGCTACTCTTACCAGAGCTCTGAAATGTAAACAACAATAGGTTAATTATATGTACATCAATATTAATGGAAGAATTAGACCCTCCTACAAAATGACAGATATGTAGTAGGTTCTCAAAGGTATTATTGAAAGAATTCTGGTGTGAAAAATACTACTAGAAGTTTTTGGATGTCAATATATTCTGAAGTTAGGTAGCTCAAATGTCGAAGCATACCAAAAGAACATCTTTAATAATTTTTATTCTCTATATTCATACATTAATAATTGTGGTCAAAGCTTAAGTTTGTCCAATTCAGCAGTGTTGTGAAGACAGCTTAGAAGACAGACAATTGTTGGACAAATGCAGTTGTATACCCGAGGAGAATCAAGAGGCCGACAGACTGCCCTGAAAATGTATTTATTATTCATAGTAAATTTACTCAACGAACCTCTGAAGCAGGTATCCAACTCTTGGTATGGTTTCGGCTGATATTCTCGCTATGTGATCTCTACATCTTCCTGAATGTAACACTCGTTGAAGATCTGAGGCACTCCAAGGAAGTTGCTGCAGTTCCACTAATCTGTTGACATATTATGATATATACAATTGTGAGGCTTCTTTGACAGATATATAGGTCATTTGGATTGAACATTATTGACGTTTCCTTTTCACCAAAAAAGTTTTGGGTACATAACAAAACATCTGAAATATTTCCTACGTCCTGAAACCTCTGCTCTGATATTAATAACTTAATATAACTAGTTAAATACCACATTTTACAAGCAATAATGGTTGTTTCAGTTGAGAAAAGTTGTCTAATTTTCATCATGCTTTTGACAACATTAATGCACTTTGGTGAGCCATTCATCCTCTTTTTCTAAGATTTTTCTAACTTCTCTTAGATACTAATTTTTCCATTTCTAGATTATTTTCTTTGATTACCATCCACAGAATAATAAATTACCTGTTATGCGAATCCACCCAAACAAACTCATCAGCACTTGTAACATTAGTGTTGACAGTTTCCAGGGAAGAATGGCTGACAAGTCGGGGAGCTCTGTTGACCCTGGGGCCTCCTTGGCCCCCGTCAGCCATATCGGAGCCAGCGCTAAGGCTGGAGTAAGTACTGGTGGAGGTATGAGAGCGTAGAGTGAGTTGCTGGATGGCGAGACGGATATCTTCTAAGCCTCCGGCACCAGACCATGGCACCTGTAACTGGATGTAATATTTTAAGTAATTTATGACAGAAAATGAATTTGTTAATGTTGCTTTTTTAAAATTAAAATATGAGGAATGCAGAGTATATATTTAAACTGTATCACAACAAAAGCTCCATGAACATTTGGCCCAACGACTATACGTCCACGACAAAAGATCTAAAACTCCAGTCGACCATTGATCCACATGACATTAAATCCAACAATATGATGGCCACAAAGATTAAAAGAAAAATTATAAGAAAGAGCTAGGTTAGGTTAAATCCTAATGATATGATTGGGTGTAACTAATGGTTCAATGGTGTCCAGTAGACTGCCGAAGACAAAACACTAAATTACAAGAGTTTGGGATAGTTGGGGATTTCATTTATACATAGTATTTCAACGTTCAGGCACAAAAAATGTTATTGTAAATATTCTACGTACATAAAAAATGACCATGACCATTTTGTTGCATTTTGACTTATTGAATTTTCTATTTTTATCATTTAGAAATTTTGTTTGTGGCAGTCATGCCGTTGAATCTAATGCTGCGTGAATCAATGGTCGGCTGGAGATTTAGTCCGCTAAATATTTTATCGGCTGGATCTTTTGTCATGCACATATAGTCGTTGGGCCAAAAGTCCGTGGAGCTTTTATCGTGGAACCAATTTTAACCATGATTGTGAAATTTGTGATTGATTGAAGTGATGATTTGTAATTCAGCGAGCAATCACTGGTATATTTGAATCTAAACATCCAACTGTTAAATCTCATTAACCAATCACCATTACAATTGAATAGCAATCACACAATCACAGTAACAATAATAGTTTAGCACCCATAAGCTGTTCAGTCTCAGAAAACGTGAGTTCATAAAGATTTGACACTTCTGTTCTGTTTGACATATTAATAAGTTGAATGGTATATGAAATCACTGCAAGTGTTATTAAAATATTTTAACATGTCAACATATTATAATACAAAAAAATGCTAAATAAAACTGCAAAAATAAAGAAATTTTCGTTTTCCTCTATTCAAGTACTGATAGCAGTAAATAACAAGGATGGAAGGAAAAGCCATGTGTCAATGTTAAAACCGGGGTGAAGAAGATGAATGAAGGAAATAATGTGACTTTAAGTACTTCACATTATATCTGCCCCTGGGGCTTACTTTAGCAGGAGTCGCCCTGTGTCTATTTCGGGAATGGTGTGAGCTGGCTCTCGATCGAGTGGAACGCTGGGTGACTCCCGCTGCCAATCGATCTCCCCCCTCGGCACCGCCCCCTGGTCCACCGGCACACCCGGCTGCCCCGCCACCGCTGTCAGACATTGAAGCATGGCCCGAGGAACGGTTTTCATCAGAGGAGCTGTTGCATTCCCTCGCAGAGCGCTGAAATAAAGGTTTCTAACAATTATTTATTTGCAAATTAATTGCTTTTGGTTTTAATATCAATTGAGTGTTCATTGAACATCTTTTAAAATTGTGTCACATTTTTTCGTTTGTCGACAATTTAATAGCTTTAACTGTAATATTTTTAATAAACAGTATGATTTAAATTAAATATACATACTAAAACTTCATAATACATTAAGTATTCATTTCTGAAACATTAATATTTCTTATTCTTACATTAATACACAACAGATGTGGAAGGTAAAGAAAGATACCTCATAGCAATATGCTATAAATATGAATAAAATAAAAAATTAATTCAATTAATCTTCGGAAGAAAGATTTATAATTAATATTATATTAATGAAGGAAACCCATAAAAATTGAATAATAGATATGCCAATTATAAAGAACTACAAAATATAAGTTTAAAATTTGTCAAAAGTGTAATTGGATAACGATAAAACAAAATTGCTTAATGCGTTTCCCTGGGAAAGAAAATGCAAAGGTTTGAATCCCGGTAGCAACTAAATATTTTTTCGATAAATTAATTTTTGTTACATTAATTGTTAATTAGATGAAAGCCAAATTTACTTTCTGGTATAACATTAAATAATTATTTAGCAAATTGGAAGTAGGTACCTACCAGTGGCATGCAGTAGGTATACATGTTACTAATGATATTATACAATCATATATAATATATGTAATACAATATGTGTACTTTCTTTTAACCAACGTTTTTGGACAAAATAAATCCGTCGTTTATACGACTCTATCATGTATTTATTTATAATTTTAAAGTACTGTTAATAGTGTTTTTAAAGTTCAAGTTTTAACGTTAAATAATAATTTCTTACCCATATAAAAAATGTATGGACGTTTTTAGAACACTTTCTATGACTGAACTAGATTAATTTATTATTTGAAAATACTTCAAGTAATAACTAAAAAAAATGATTATTTTTATTAAAGGTTAACATAGGAAATAGTTATGCCAATTGCTTTTGGTTTTTCTCAAATCAAAAACCAATCCATGCACCAAATTTAAAGAACAATCATGAAACCAACAGGTTAAAAACAGTAAGATAATAAAATTCGCGAATTAGTAAAAGAGGAAGTAGACACTTCAATGATTCGCACGCAGTTGTAACCCTTTTTAAAGTTATTCTGTTAATAAACAGCATAGGTAACGACTCCATACAAACGGATCAACCGAAATAAATTTTCAATTCAGTAAATAGCCATTTATATAACTTGAGTAATTCACTAGCTTAAAGACAGAACTGAGTAATGTAAATAGCACGATGCGGCGAATAAAAAAGAGTGCCATTGAGTACAGCGGTGAGTTTTTAGAATCTGGTACACAGATGGCACTAATTGCAAAATAATGTTTTCGTTAATGTTAATCCAATTTTTAAATTTATATTTGTTTCCCAGAATTTTTAGTTATGCATAGCTTTGCTTGTATACACTGCACTCCCCTGGTACCTACCTACCACTACATTTTTTTTTTTTTAAATGGAACTTCCAGAGATCAATATGCTTTTCATATTCAGTCAAAGTGACAAAGCACCAGACGATTATTTCATTAGAAATAAATCACTAGAGAAATATTTGAATGCTGTCATTAATAAATCATTAAAAGTATAATTCGTAAAATAGAATGCCTAACAACCGAAAATTGGACGGTCGCATGTAAAAGTCGCACCGAGTCGTACCGGAGAGCGTAGAGTGTAAAGTGAAATGTCTGCAGTAACATACACTACTCAATGATTATGTTTTCTCAATATCATTAATCTCAACTCTAATAAATACCTTCCACGTTAACCATTTATCTAGGCGTTTTATCATTTCGCGTGACACAATACTTGTAGCTATAATTTACGGGAGTCGATAACGTCAGAATTGCACGCGCACATCGCAACTTCCTTACACGTGTTTCTGGCACAATACGCGTAACACATTTAAATGTAATTACCTAAAGGAAATATTTTTCTTCCTAGCTTTAGACGCGATGAAAAAGAAAATGTAATAATTGAGCATATACCGGATATCCGCACATAAATAGATCGCGACATATGTTTCCTTTGCTTGATTTGTTTAAATGTGAACCTTATTTATTTTGCATTCTACATTTTGGATAGGTCTGGCCGAGTTGAAGAGTTAGATGATAGGCAGTTAACGATTGTGTCGGTCAATAGCTCAATTGGCCGAAAACAGACCAGAAAATAATGTCACAACAGAAATATTAATTGTCTCACCTTTCTTTGTACGCAATCATTGCTAAAAGCATTGCATGAAGCCTATTTTTCTGTGTTAAAAATTATATAAATACGTAATATGCCGAGATACACAATTGCGACGCCGCCTGGCGACATATTAAGGATTTCACTCGGCCATATCCGGCAACGTTGACATTATCGTACAACGGAAATCGTTTAATATGAAACCGTGGATGCCGAAACATTTTCTACATGTTAAAGGAACATCATGTTAAAAGAAATGTCAGATGATTCAATTCGGTGAAAACGTGGGGTATCTGTTTAAACGTAATCTGAATAATGTTTATAATGGTATGGGTGGTGTGTGCCAAGCAGCATCCTTGTTCATTATCAAATGTCGGCCTAGTCAATAGAAAGTTGGGTCATAAAGTCATAAATATTAAAAACACAGTGACCACATGGCGGTCAGTATATTATTTTGTTCTTCTAAGATGAGAAATCTTTCATGATTAAAAGATAATAATATAATATTTTTTTAGAGACCAGAATATTTTTCATATTAACCGGTTTTTCATAATAAACATTTTACGTATATATTTATAATAATTATATAAAATAAAAAATGTACAACATCGTACTTTAGCGCGTTACTTACGTTCGTTATTTAATATTTTAATTCAACAAATCCATATTTACATTGGTTTGAAACTTAAATTTCGATAGGTATGAGAGAGCGAACCCACCACATTCTCAGGACCGATTTAATAAGCTCAAAGCTCCTATTTCGGTCTTACTCTTTCGCCGCTTGGTTGGCATTTTTTAATGCTACAAAGGAGGCTGTGCGATAACGCCCCGCATACAGTGATAGGACGATATCGCGCAGCCTCATATACCAAATTTGCTCTCATTGTACCCGACTTTTGTTTTATTTTGATTACAATAATATATACAGCATAAGAGTAACATTATACAAATAAGATAGGTACAGTGGAATCTCTATATTCGTCTGGTTCGAAATTTGTCACATTTTGATAACAAACGAATGTTTCCATATTCGTTAATACTTTTTGTATTTGTCACTTCTACGGCTCGGCAATGCTGTCTAAGTGGGCCAAAATGCAGAATATGGTCCTTATCTATGATATGGTCGAACAGTGGCACCCAAATGTTGCCATAGTCAATCAAAACATAGATGAATTCAAAGGTAATATGATTGACTACTTCATGAAGGTTTTAAAAAACAGACAAAAACAGGAAACATTGAGAAAGTTCTTTGTTTAATCGAATGCTACTGAATCATCGGCAAACGAAAACCACCACCAGAATTAGAGTTATTATTATATTGTCTCCTTCTAAATATTAGTAACTTTCCTCCTCTACCGCTTCTACCATCATGTCTTCTCAGTACAATAAAGGTAAAGTTTTGACATAAAGTTGATTCATTCGTGTACCAGTTTTGGGGGCTGGGAGCGAATTAATGGAATTTCAGTTATTTGTTATGGGAAAAATGGTTTCTATATTCGTCAGGCCCTCGGGAACGGATTAATAGCGAATATAGAGGTTCTACTATATATATATTTTAATGTTGGATGGTACCTACCACGCAACTAACCCCAGTTCACGTTCTCGAGTGTCTGTAATTCTGTACCCGGTGCCGCCTGATGAGATTCGATAGTCGGAAAATCAACGCTATAATGAAAGGTCACTAATAATCCGCCATCAAAATTACCTAATGAATAATTTCACTCGCTCATTTAATGAGTTAGGGAAAACAAATGAATGGAAACAAAAATACTCCATCGATGTAGTTTTCTTTATGCCTATTAATTCCACAATGAGGCATTTGCATATTTTTTTTTACAAGGCAATGAGCGATGTGGTTTGTACCCACGCCGTACATTTCCTGGGAAAGTACTTCTCACGGAATGTGAAAGTTTATTTTAATTTCATTAACGTACTGGCAACACTTGAAAATCGCATTATACGCTTATAATACCGGAATAATTTGACATGACGTGTCCATGCGCCCTTGATGTTGCGGCAAAGCGAAAATGATGTGTTTTTGATACACGAGAAAGATGACGCTAAACACGGCCTAATGAGCGCTTGTGGGAAACATTAGGCCCGAGGCATGAATAGGATTTTATCTCACGTGTCGGACACTTTTTCACTTGCACTGTGTTGTTGATCTCTTTCACTTGCCATCTTGATATAGTTAGTTATCTACATCAAATAATTATTTGTAAACAAAACTGCTGATGCTGTTACGTTTAAATTAAACGCAATATTTCTCCCGAACTAAATACGTAGAAAATTTATTCATGGATGGTGATTTACCAACAACATGTATTTACTTCAAATTATCAATGAATTTTAATGTAAAAATGCTACCATTGATTTATTAATTGATGTTTATTCGGTCTAGCGGTAAGACACTTACCTAGTGATCAATAGTTTAGTTGGAAAAATAGTAAGGATATTGTTTTTATATCTACGAATATCTATTTTAGTATATACAATAGACATGTATTCAAACGTTATTACTATAAATATATATATAGTAAAAACGTTTGTATGTATGTCTGTAAAACCGATATAGTCCTCATCTACAGAAGCTGATTTATTTTTAAGAAAAATAAATTCTACATTTTTTCCAGTTGTAAAATAAGTACCTGTATTTTTAATATACAATGTAACATCTACATATAAAAAGTATAAAGTATTTACACATTTTAGTGGAAGATTTATAAAGAGGCTCGCATTATGAATATAATTGTTCATAATATTAATATGAGCCGCCCGAAGGGTCTAGCAACAGCAACCGGCGATAGTCGATTGCTTTCTGCTAGTATAATAAAATAACTAACCAAAAAA